>OY728141.1:1416286465-1417536465 GCA_963277665.1 Viscum album | reverse complement strand
TGGATTGTGGATATGCAGGATAACATCTTGGGTGGAAAAAGCATCGGCCTAGTGCGAGTTTTGTGGAAACATAATCAGATATAGGAAGAGACTTGGGAATGCGATAAATAAATGAAAGATCAGTGGCCAAAACTCTTTCAAGAAAGTGATGGTTTTTTACTTTCTAGGGACGAAAAGGGCAATGGTGGGGAGAGTTTAGTACCCCCAGTTTCGGGTAAGTAACCTTTTTTATGCATTTTAAGTGCATGAATCATATGGGATATGATTAGGGAATGGTTGGGAGACTTTAAATGTGTAAAATGGAAAAATTTGGTGACGCACGGTTTGCCAAACCGTTGTGAATTTGTTCATGGAGTGGTCACATTGGACAGAGGAGACTGCACGACATGCACACGGTTTGGGAAAAACGTTCGAGGAGGCCGTGTGGAGCGCCCCATTCAAGATGTGACGACCTCATGGTTAGAGAATGATTTTACTAAACATGAAGACTAACCTTGAGATGAATGTTTGCAAGGCAGTATAGACCGAACGGTTGGTGCGCGGTTTGTCTAACTGTGCGGACAAACCATGTGGTCACATAATGTTAGATCCTAAAATTGTGGATCAAACTCATTTGGCCTTTAATTTCCTTGATTAAGCTCGTAATCGGCCCTAACTCGGGATTACTCTCCCTTGAAGGTTGGAGGACTTCTCCCTAATGTTCCGAAGACGATTCGAATGGTTCTCCTGGCGAATCGAAGCCGGATTCTTATGTTATGTGATCATTCTTGATCGGTTTCTTATATCTACTTAGATATACTTCTCATCTTCTATTGTTTACTTATATCTACGACCGTAATGGGTAGATCTAAGGGAGTGGATGCCAAATATGACATGATTTGGTCTTGGTTGTGTTAGGAGATGAGATATAAGGAGGATTTTAGGAGTTTCGACCCGGTGTTCTTGAGAATTCTTCGTCCGTGGATTGGTTTCTCCATTTTTTTTGAGGTAGGTAGCTTCACTCTCGATTCCGCTTTCATAGAACATGAAGGCATAGTTCAAATTGATTTAATTTCTTGGTTTTGATTGTGAAATTGTGGTGAAAATCATGTTATAAATATTCATTAGTGATGATTTGTGGGTTTTGATAGAATTGGTAAAATTGAAGGAATTGTTCATGAAAATTTATTAGGTTCCTTGATTTAAAAATGATGATTTTGAAATGTGGAATTTCTGGATTTGGAAAATGTTTTTCAGGTAAAAGGTTTTCAATAAAAGAGATGTTTTATTGAAATAGTTTTGACAATGTTAAAATGGTATGGTTTTTGGGCATACATGGTGTGTGTTCATATTGAATTACAAGGATTGGTTGAAATATGACCTTGTGCTCGCTGCGAAAATTGTAATGGAACATGTGGAAATAATTACCTTATGATGACTTGGTAGATCGACGAGAGACCACTCATGAGTATGTAACTGTAACAATGATGCATGCATAGGTAATGATGTGGTTATGTAAAATTGAATGGTTATGTCAAAATGGAATTATTAATTTGATTGGAATAATTTCTTGTTGCTTTTCATGGAATAGATGGTTTTTGGTTAAAAGAATGGGTTTGTAGAAAATATTATTTTTATATGAAAATTGTTATATCGTGAACTATTTTGGAATGTTTTATATAATTTTCTTTATATAAATGTGATAAAATGTTTTATCCTAAAGGTATGGGTTGGGAAGTCATCGGGGAAAACCTACTGAGTTTCATTACTCACCCCCTGCTTAGGCATGTTGGTGCTTTTGTAGATTTCATTACCGGGATGATGGCAAGGCAAATGTGGTACACGTGTTTATCACTACCTCATGATTTCTTGAGCTGTTGGTAGAGTTGGAGCATGGAGTTTGTTGAGCCTTGTAGTCTTGTTTTTCTTTGAGTCATGCCAGTTGTCTTTCTACAGTTTACTCTGTTTTAGTTTTGGTTTCCACTATTTCACATTGGTTTGTATAAAATGGAATAAATTGATAAACTCTCTTGTTTTCATATCATGCATCATATAGTGGTTCCTTGGATATATTTTTCTAGTTTTCGTTGTTGTTGGTTGTTTCCATTAAAATGGTAAATCATCCCCCATGTGTTTTGAAACCCTTCGTCATTTATTCCCAGCCTTTGGCACCCTGGGAATGTCGCTTAAGGCCAAGTAATGACTCGTTGAGCTCTCAAGCCAATGAGAATTTGCGGGTCATTACATGTATTCTTCCTTGGTAGAGTGTACATTAACCACCTTTATAATGGTTAAATAATTTTTAAATAAATATACAATAATACACCATCATAAATATGATATCATATATGATCCTCTAATATTTCTTTGTAAATAATATTTCAGTAGTACCATTGTTTCGGGTGTTAACTGATTCATTTTCCTTTATATGTTTTGTTACAGAATTCATGTTTGTTATAAAGAGGATATATTTGATTCATATCCATAATGATATTATGTTCATTAAACTTAATTTTTAATCATAAAATAAAATTTTTTCATGAATGGTTACGATGGGGAATGAAATCTCATCGTGTAATGGAGACCATATGTTGTACCTACGAATGAGTGACAATATCATTCTAATGATGGTGAAATTGTTTGTAATTGGACGTTATATTATATATACAGAATCATTAACATGATATATCTTTTATCTTTACAAATTATACTCATTATTATACACATCCAAATAATTAATTGTTGAATAACATATTATACCATGACCTAGAGACATTAAGCTGTATGTAAGCACGTATGGTGACTTCTTCATTCATAGGATGGATAGAATAATGAATATGGATGTACCATATTTATAAAAAAGTATCAGTATGTAGAAGGAATTGGAGTTATTATTTTTTAATGGAAACAACAATTAAAGAGGATGTTTAAGAACAAAAGAACTTGAAAGTTGTGATGAAATAATTACCTCTTCTTCAGGTGTTTCCTTTAAATTTGAACAAAACGTCTCATTAGATTGGATATATAATAAAAGTAAGGACTCTATGATGATGTGAGAGTATTTGAGAGGATATCTTAGATGGGATTGGCCAAGACAAATGGATTTGGTGGTGTGAAACTAAGAGTAGGGTATGCACCCTTTTATAAGAGACGTGAGGCTCACTTTTGGAAAAGCTTGAAATATTATATTATTATAAAATAGTGTTCGATTTATAATGACTAAAACTGGATTAATTTGGATTATAAGGTGATTATGGATATAAATCCTATAAACAAATAGGTTTTAGACAGGTTAGGTCACCATATTAACCATATCTTATAGATTTAACTCTTAGTTACATAGTTTAACTTTTACCATATCTTCTTGTATTATTATAAATAATGGTTAAAAAATACTAAATAAATCCATAAGAAACCTAAGTGGTTAATTATTGACATATATAAACATATATAAGTCTTTAGGCCAACCCTTATATTTTTAGAAATATTATATCATTTAATAAAATAGTATTTGTTTTAGAAAGTCATTTATGTCAATTTTGATAGTATTCAGTATTTTTCTTTATTGAAACTCATAAAAACATTATCACTTAGAGAAAAAATTATTTAATCAACCCTAACATGACATATTAACCTATAATAATCGGGTAATGCAGTGAAGGTCTCATTTTTTATTTATTTAATATTTAAAATATAAATTATTTTAATCCTTCATTAATATGGTAATTACTGTATGATCATTGTGTCATAAATAAATTTATATATTTAATTCTTAAAGATTATAAATAAAATACCATAATTTAGGAAATATTTTTAGCTTTATAATTAATATTTATAGTCGAATTTATCTTATGTATGACCCAATATTAAAAATGGTTTAGTTATTAAAATTTGAATTTGACACATTTAACTCTTCTTTAAATAAAAAATGGCCTAATATAATCAAAGTGGATCAAAAAGGATAATATTTTATTACTAAGGCTCATTTAGGTTAAATAATCATATCCAATAGAATTGTTACATGTTTTATGGTTATTATAATAACATTTTTACCTTTAATTACCCTATTTACATTTAACAGTGGTAAATTAAATTCAAAAGTTATTATTCACCAAAAATTATTTTCATCCTTTTGAACAACATATTATTACTGATTTCAACCGTGTCTGTCGAATTTTTGAAATTCAATTCATAGAAGTCGTAAAATTACCGTTTCTGAAAATTTGCAAATGTGCTTAGAAGGTGTGTAAAAACGTTAAAAAGTTCAATAAAATTTCATATATATAATCAAATTATAAAATGACTCTAATTAATTACATTGGACTAATAAAGTTATTATTTATCTATTTTGATGTTAAAATAAATTTAAATAAAAATATTTATTATTTAAATAAATGTCAGTTTTATACAATAACACAATGTTTTCACTATTCATTAAAAATTGAATGTTTTCCTAGAAACACAAAAAATTCACCCTATTCTAATTTTGATATTCTGAATCCAAAAATGTAGTCTATTTTGAAAAATAAAATATATAAAATTTTAAAATTTTGGTATTATTATTCATAACTTCTTTCAAAACATCTAGTTTGATTTTTCGTGGTGTGATAGAACTCAACGTTTTTTACAACACAAGCTATTGTATTATTTAGTGAAAAACATACTATGTAATCTATGGGTGTTAAAAAACCTTCATCCTCCTTAAAACATTGTATGTTTTCCACTGAAAATGTTTTTAAAAAAAGCATCCTCATATTTATAACAATTTTTTATATCATTATTTACAATCAAATAGGAAGAATCGTTATTAAAATCCATATCAAAATTCTGTAAGTTCTATTCCTTATAAAAGTAGAACCCCAAGATCCAGAATAGGAGATCTTTAGCATTTTTTTGAAATTATTTGTAATCACCTTAACAGATCCCAAAAAATTTTAGTTACTATTCATATCCCCTATATATATGTTAATGATCATCCAATATTAACAGCTTTATCCTCAATGTATACTGAAATTATATTATGATTATTAAATCATATTATCCACCATTTTTTCCATCAAATGAGATATGAATTTAGTTTTTGTTCATACTTACGACATAATGACTCCACGTAGAGGTAAAATTCATCTTCTACCACGAAATTTTAGTTATTTTTATTATGATGTGTGTAATTTTTATATATTATATCAAAAAAATAATTATCTATATATACTTATATTAACCTTTTTATATTATTAACTTCCAATACATTTGAAATGGTAACTTCACTCATGTGTATGTGTGGACTACCACATCCTTGAAGTGATGTGTTTCATATTTCATGTCCAAATTACATGGAAGATAATGATGAAATATATAATGATTATATGTGATATATAGGATATATATGATATAATAATGATACTATAAATTTTAATTAATATTTACTATTCGTTCATTCCATTCAGTGGAAAAATAAAAACATTAATCATGCATTTGTCTGCCATACCGTCTCCTTTAGTAGTGTGTTTAATTTTTCTGAATCTACTTTTTTATGATAATAAGTATTAATTAAATTAAAAAAAATATATTTATATCATGATTAGAAAAATTTCTATGATGAAAATATGATCAAATTACTGGGGTAAAAACTATTAAATACAAAGATAAATGGAAAATGAAGCAACTATCACCTAAAACTGTGATTTAAAAAATAATAACCTATAAAAGGATGTTAAATAGTAATAAGTAAATTTTATATGTTATGATATATTTGAGGATTTTAATATGATATATTCATATGAATATAAATTATGTTTATTAGTGTTTGGTGTATAAATATATGATTTCCAATGTAAGGTAATGGATTTGTGTCTCACATTAATTTCGGTGAGACAGATGTCATATTCCCCACATAGTTATTTAATTTGTTTTATATTATTCCCCCGAAATTATTTCATTATTATAATTATTAAATTTTTGTGGATTTAAATATCCATTTATTTGTTTTTCATTTAAGTGTCTTATGAAACAAATTTTACTAAAATGGTAAGGGTTTAATGTTACATTCTCATTGTTTATTGAGATTTTTTATGATTTGGTTTCTGAAGAGAAAATATTATGATATAACTATCAATAAAAATATTAATTTAGTCTCCATGGTTTATTCATTGATGTAAATATTTTTCATTTCATTTTACTCTCTCTATGAACTCAAAATACTGAATGAATATTTTTCTAGGAAATTGATTTTATTTCTCTATTTGGGCAAAAATCAATTCTCATCAATGTCCATGTTTTCTAAAAAGGTATCGAAGAATTTTGTAATATTATATATGTACTTTAAATTAATTTTTGATTGTTTCTTAATTTTTATAAAATTATGTGGAATAAATATTATTCATATTTTCTAAATGATTTACTTTTTAACTTTTTTATAAAAGATTCAAATGATGTTTATAAAAATTATATGGCATGAGTGGAATTTCCCACCATTATGATGACTCATGTATTTTTGGATTCTGTTACATGTTATCATGGTTATATTCAAATAACATTATATATATATATATATATATTTATTTTATGTATTTTATTTTCAAATGAAGAGGGTATTATACGAACAAAATATTATAATAAGTCATTAAAAAGAATTTTAGCTTATGAAAACGTCCTTTTATGTTATTTATGATTTAATGTTGAGATTATATAATTACCCACACTTATTTTTTATATATGGTTTATTATTGTGTGTAAAAGTTATGTATGAAACACATTCATTTTTAAGGGGTTATGATATGATGAATTGGTGTTATTATTATGAAAATCATTTCTTATACATAGGTTATTCCAAGATGAAATGATTATAAAATAAATTTACTTCCCATCGGTTATGATATGATTATTATTTTCTAATCATTCAGAACACATCTATATTCATTTCATAAAGTGGTGTGTGTTCTTGGAATTGTGTATCCCTCTAATTCATTCGGTAAATATTGATATCTCATGAGAGAAATAGAAATTAAATGGGTAGTCAACCTATGACAATAAGTGAATTTTTGAAAATAAATATTAATGGGAGTGAAACATGAAAAAAATATGATATTTTATATATTGAACCAAATCCATTATTATAGTCTTGGTAGTGAGCCAAGAATACAGTTGAATTTATTTTCTATAATTATGTACATGCCACAAATTTATTTATTTTTCCAATTTTTTGATATGATGACTCATGTTCTTCTATTCCTAAATGATTAATGTTCTGTAAATATACATGATTTATTATATGACTACTCATTTTGATCAATGATATGAAAGGTATGATTTTCAAACATTATACTAATTTTTTCATACCATTATGGTCATTTGATACATGATGTCTCCCATGTCTACACTTAATAGTCATTTGATATCATCCTTTATTATGTATCCTTATCTCTTGGTTATGAAGATGGTACTATGTATTATATGATTAATAAAGTATTATGTTATTAATTTTTATGTTTGTAAATATTTAATACACTAATGAACCAGTTTCTTATGTATCATCGTTTATAAATATACCATGCCTATACAATTATGAAATGGTTTATTATGTTATTTGTTGAAAATCCAACTAAAAATATGTAATTTATATGAATTAAATGTATGTGTTGCTATATTTTGTATTAAATAATGGTTTAGTTGACCTCTAGTAACTTGTATGATAAAACAATGTTGGATCGAAATATTAATGAAGATGCTTAATAACCAGAGGGGGTGAATTGTAATTTTAAAAACATTCATTTTTAACCATAAGTAAAACAATGTTTATCAATGTTAAACAAGGTAAATTCAGAAGATCCCTTTTAGTTCTACTAAACAAATATACTAGATTCTGGAAATATGTTTCAGGAAATGAAACTTATGGAAAGTTTACAAGGAAAATATTCTACCTTAAAGTGTATAGAATCTTATTTATCAGAGTATAGAAATTTACGATAAAGTATATGAAGATTATATGTTTATCCATTTTCAAAAATCAGCAGAAATAAAATTGAAACAAAACAAGAATCAAGTAAGAAATATTTTAACACTAAGAGTAGGGTATCAAAAAACAATGGATAAGGGTCCCTTGATTTATACATTCAATAATGTCTATCTTACCCAAACTAGGGTAAACCCTCGATAAGAACATTGTAATCTATCATTATATCCCTAAAAGCCCGCGATCTTCATGGTAGTCAGCACCTCGGTCTTCATATCCATGGAAGCCCTCAAACAATAAGTTAGTCGGTACCTCAGTCTTCTTATCCCCTAAAGTCCTCGATTGTACTCACCAACAATCAGACTCGCATGAAGATGTCCGAACAAGATGTTCAAAACCGCACTAAGCATGAGAGTCTCTCTCTCTGGAAATAAGATCAACATCATGGAATCTATATAATGATCGAATGGTATAGAGATTGTTCAAATGAGCTCCTATTTATTGGAAGTTCTCCAATGGTCGGATCCCTCCTCTGACGTTCATATTTTAACTTGTATCTCATAAGAACCTGTATACTTGTCACTCAAACTATGGTTAGATAGAAACATATTGTATGACTTCTTTCATAACTACAACATGTGTACAATATATAATGTTGCTCAACCAAATCAATTTTTAGGATTCTATGGAAAACTAATCATTAGATTTTATGAAAATAAACATTTGGAGACTATAAATCATGATTATTCGGATTTTGTTTTCATGGAATTATAAAAATGAATTCTATGGATTTCGGTGTCTGAATTCCAATGAATTCGAAATATGAATTCTGATGAATTTGGTGTCAGAATTTTATGAAATTTGGAGTCTGAATTTCAGAGTATTCAAAGTCTGAAAATAGAATACACTATAACTATTGTTTTATAGGATTCTTCGATTATATATATGAAATCTATTTTTAGACATAGGAATAAAATGAGTTATATTTATGTAGTTAATATAATTATCAACGAAAACATATGTAAGGATAAAATTTCCATGGAGAAGAAACATTTTCATTATTAAAATAATCCTTAGGGAAAATAATGTCTAGATTAAGATAGACTATTTGTGATTTTCAAAACATAGTGGAATGAAAGAGTCATAAGGAAACCATAATAACTCAATAATCTCCCCCTTTTTGAATACTACAATCAAACATATGAAAAAGAATATGTGCAATTCGAATTTTTCATTATGAATGTAAAAATAAAAACTTATCTACCTTTACTTATTAATCATGGTGAATACATCTAACTGACCCATAGGTTTTGAAATTCCAAAGGAACATATTCGTGACTTCCTTAAAGTTAAATTTATTTTACTAGAAAAATGAAATATTTTTTGATAAGAACTCCCCCTTACTTAAGGAATTATATTATATTTCTAGTATTATTTTATCATTCCTTTACCCACATTTGTGATTTTCAAAAAGGAATAAATGGAATAGAAAAAATATGGTGCCTGAAATATTAGTACTATACAACAAATGAAGAGGAACCAAAATTTCCTTATGATAAGAAATATTTGTAAAGGTAAAAATTACAACAAAAGATCGGATTGAAAAATAAATCATCCGTCATTATATATTGACATTAGCTTCTTCACAATGTTTGTAAGATTCTTATGTTCTTTGGGATCTTCTTCAAAATTCATAAAATATGATCCTAATTTTCATTTTTCTTCTCAATTTCATTGATCTTTTCTTTCCAATCCTTGGGAATATCTCCTCCAGAATTCCAAAACACTTCTTTCTTACTAAAAATTTCTTCATACATAATTCTATTATCTTTTTATGTTTACCAATTCAAAGCGACAGAATTGATATTCCAATTCAGATCTTTGACTTCCTTCTTCTGGGTTGTATGTTCGAGACATAGCTTTTCCTAAAAAAAATTAGTAAGATATTTGAAATTCTCATATTTAGTGTCAAAATCATCCTTCAAACTATCTTAAAATTCATGAAGTATTCTCATCTAATAGATGTTTTACCATGAACACAATTTGATTTCCTTTAATGATCATTTGTGGGATTCATATCCAATGAAGAAGGATTTGAAATAAGCCTTATTATTGACAAACGTATCCATAAGATTTGAAACTGAATATGATTTCTGATAAATTGAGTTCTAATGAATATGGAACCTTGAGTGTATATGTGGAATTAAGTTAATATTATCAACCGACTTCTTCAATGACTAGACTACAAAATCATGTCCATGAGAGGATGATTCGAAACCAGATTGTTTGGTTGTCAAGGGTTATTTCTCAATCTATTTTTCTTTTCACTTTGATGATCCACCAGTGTCTTTCTTTGCAACCACTACTTATTTAGGTGTATCAACCAACACTTATTTTCCCTTATCATCACTCAAAATTATCTCAGTATCCATGGGTGAATCATGTTTACTATTTGATAGTCGAACTATTTTGACTTCCTAAATAATTTCATTCTCGGTATCTTCCACAAGATCCTCTGGTTGAAATAAATCATGATATATCCTCTATTCTTTAGATGGTTTACTCACTTATTCATGATACATTTTTTTAATTTAGGTAGAATGGTTTGAAGATTTGGCTTTAGATGTTTTGAAGGACATTTTTCAGAGGGACTCTAATTCTCATTAAATTCCTCTACTTGTCTAATCATATCATCACTCTATCCACTACCTTCATGTTTTTATTTTTCGATATCATATTCTTGCAAAAATTGTTCGTATTTGTCTACTTCCAAAATCAAAATCATTTTTACCAGAATCTCTATGGGTAATGTTTCATTGTGAAAATTTTCTAGTACCAGATGCTTCTCAGAAGCATTCTTATCAAACTAGAGAAGATATTGAACAATATCTGCTTCAGAAATATTCTTCTTTTTCTTCTTTTTGTTTTCATTCTTCTCAAGATCCTCATCAGATTTCAACTTTAATGAATTTGCCTCAGTAGGGTCCAAGCCAAAAGTATGATCTCCTTCTTTCCTATTATTATTTTCTTCTCTCCACATGGGAAACACTTTATCAGGATAAGTCTTTTTCTACCGTGGCATAGGTGGTGTATATTGAGTTTCCTTATTAGATGGATATTTTTTCCTTTTCCACCATTTTTCGATGTCTCAGCAAACATTTGATTTCATTGAAAGTGATTCTACTTTACCTTTTGTAAACCCATCAAATTCACTTGAACCATTAGAGAAGAAAGCCTTCATCCTACTGAAAGTATCATCACTGAGAAACATAACCATGAATATTCATGGATTAGAACCACATGGGATTTTGGATGATTCCAGAAAATAAACTATAATCATGGAGAGAATATCCAGGTATATATTGATTTGATATTTTTGAATTCTATTCTTGATATTCATGATTGTAATAAAGACATATTTCACCAAATTTATCTTCCTAATATTCACCAGGGTGTCCAAAATAAAATGTCCTCTTTTATTTAGGGTGACTTTATCCCTTTTTCTCAGAATGATAAAATATGGACCCAATAACCGAAGAATCATGTTATTTGTAGAGAGATGGATAATATTCAAAGTCTTCACTTCATTCAAACCAATTAACTCAAAATAGTTTTATTTATCGAATGATCATGATACATCTAGTAGCTTATTGGTTAAGATTTCAGCTTCACATTTATAAGAAATTCCAATTAGATTAGTATCCTTAGTATAGGAAAGTTAACAGTTCTTTCCATATCTCTTGAATGAAAACTATTCACTCCCTCCTTCAGTGAATAAACATACAGATTCATAGAATTCTACCAGTAGATTTGGATAAACTGGATCATGTACCTTTGGATTGGATTCACATAACTCTCCCATCTATTCAACTTGTTGTTTTTCGAGATAATTTAATCACTATTAGAAATGAATTTAGAATCAAATAACCTTTCTTTTTTTATCTTCCATTGATGAATTTCCATTAATGATGACATTTGATTACTAGTAGAGGATTCCAAAGACATTCAGAATTGAAGAAAACCTGATGATTTAGAAAAGATTTAAGTAGAGGAGTAGAACTTCTGCACGCTGAGTTTTTGAAAACCATTATGGAAAAAACATAGGGGGATATATATTCTGGATTGAGGTGAAGTTTCATATTCCTTCATTGATCTAATGGTTAAAATAGTTTTGATCAGATCTGACAGTTGAGATGATAGGCAAAGAAAAAATTTGGTAGGTTTTGATCTTTTGAGGTTTTAGGATAAAAATTCATATTGAAGAAAAATTTTATTCAAATAATAATATTTTATGCCAAATGAAAATACCAATAAAAAATTATTACAAAAATTTATGAAAGGAAACAAACCTTCAAGAATTATTGGATTTTTATTACTGATAATGAAAATTCTTCTTGATGGACTTTGGATTCTATAAAATTTTCTTAAGTAAGGAAATTGAAAAAAGAAAAAAAATTGATTATGAAAAGATTTGATTAATGAATTTTACAGTGCAAAAATTTTGATTAAAGAAAATTATGATTACAAAAATTTGGTTAATGAAAATTTTGAATAAACAAAATTGTTCAGGAAATGTACTCCCCCTATGAAAAGTAGTGTCTTAATATAAAGAAAAAGGATTAAACATTATGTTAATATAAATGATTGACATACATTTATCATTCCTAACTTTTTTAAATTTATTAAAATATATCAAAGGGTATATATTTTGTGAAATTATCAGAATTTTGATCATGGTTCTGATAAATTGAATATCTATATCTCTTTTTTGTGTGTGATTCCTAATAATGTGATGGATAATATCATTGTGTTTTTTGGGAGACTGATGTTAATGGTTTTTAATTATGTAAATGAAACTAGTGTTAGAACACAATATCTTTATTTTGGTAAAAATCATACCATAGTCTGTGAGTGTGTATTGTATCCATAATACTTGAGTACATCCACATCCAGCTACTACATATTCAACTTCAGCAGTGGAATGTGCTACTGAGTGTTGGTTTTTTCATGAACAAGAAACTAATGAATCTCCTAAGAAGTGAGATGTTCTTGATGTTCCTTTACTATCCATTCTACATCCACCAAAATCAGCATCTGAAAAACTCTTTAAAATAAAATTATTTCCATATGTATAGTATAGTCCTAAATCCATTGATCCTTTTAAATAGAAAATAATATCACTGCCTTTAAATGAGATTCCTTAGGAATGGATTGATATCATGCACATAAGCATACAGAAAACATTAATTCAAGTGGACTAGATATTTAGTATATTAGACTTCTTATCTCACCTCTTAATGATGTTTGATGTACTCATTTCCTTGCTTCCTCAAGATCAAGAGAAATTGATGAACAAATGGGATTACTTATACTATTAGTGTTTTAATATCAATACTTTTTATGAAGATCTTAAATATAATTGTGTTAGGATATTTATGTCTCTATTATATTTTGAGAAGTTTGAAAACCTTAACTCACCCATCATACTCCTTTCGAACTCATATTTCATTAAATTAATGATCAAATAAGTTAAATATTGCCGAGTTGAACAAAACATAATGTCTTCAACATAAATTTGAACAATCGTAACATTTATCTTATCTTTCATTATATAATGGGTTGGATGAGCATTTCCATTAACATAATTGTATTGCAACAAAAATATTGTATGTCAATCATATTAGGCTCTAGGGGATTGTTTAAGTCCATATAAATCATTGGTAAGTTTGAAAACATGGTCAGCATGTTTTATGTCTTCAAAACTAGGAGGTTATTCAACAAAAACATACTCTTGAACACATCCTTTAAAGAAAGTAGATTTGACATCCATTTTAGAAAGATTTAATTTAAAAAATTCTACAAAGGAGTGTAAAATATGAATAGATTCAAGTCTATCAATTGGAGCATAAGTTTATTCATAGCTTATACCTTCTTGTTGATTATAGACTTTTACAACTAATCTAGATTTATTTATGAAAAGGATTCCATTTTCATCCCACATGTTTCTGATGACCCATTCGAATCTAATAATATATGATTCCTTATGTCCTTCAACCATGGTCAAACTTTATTCCTTTCGAATTCATTTAAATCAACTTTCATGGATTTAATCCAATCATCATCACCTAAATATTCATTATTGTTTTTTGGTTCTAATTGGGAAAGGAATGTTAAATTTTCTACATCATTTTATAAGAAACATGTAGTTTGTATTGGTTTATTTACATCACCAATGATACAGTCACTGGGGTTATTCTTAATAAACAACTGATTCAGGTGTTGAAATACCTATTCATCAACATATGGTAAGAAATCCTCTGAGGTAAGTGCTTTAAAAACCTTTTCTTGAGTAATTTCCTTATCAGAAAGATATTTTATCATGTGTTGATAATCAATTTTTTGAAACACATCTGAAGATGTAGGCTGCGGTTGTTTAAAAGCAAAAGTATCACTCTCATCAAATTTAACATGCACCATTTCTTCAAATGTACAGTTGTTTTTATTAAAAACATTATAATCCTTAGAAGTTGTGGAGTAACCTATCAAAATTCATTCATCATATTTGGGTGAAAATTTACGTAAATTATCATTAGTATATAGAATTAATACTTTACAACCATGTACCACAAAGTATGAAAGTTTAGGTTTTATATTATTCCACAATTTTTAAGGAATCCTATTAAAAAAAGGACCAATAAAAAATCAATTTATAGTATAACAATAAGTAATTACAGATTCAGACCAAATGTGTTTAGCTATTGAATATTCACTCAACATGGTTCTTGTTATCTCTTGAACAATTCTATTTCTTCTTTCAAAAATACCATTCTATTATGTAGTACCTGGTGCAATGAATTTACGAGTAATGCATTTTTTACTACAAAATGATTCAATATGATAATTTTGAAATTCTCCTCCATGATCACTATGAATAGTTATCAATGGATAGGTTTTTTCACTTTTAATATAGGGTATAAAATTTTTGAAATAATAAAAATCTTCGTATTTCTTAACTAGAAAATAGTCCCATGTAAATCTATTATAATCATAAACTAAAAAAATACATAATATTTACCTCCAATAATTCTAATTTTTTTTGAATGAAAATATCTATATTCACTAACTGTAATGAATTAGTAGTGGATACATTACTGATTAAGTAAAATATTGATTTATTTTTCTTTACAAACTGATAAGTATCACAATCTTTGGAAGAATCAAATCTATGATCTGTCAGATCCTTAACAAGTCTTTTCTTAGAGAGTTTTAATAGGTTCCTATTGTTAGGGTGTACTAAAAATCCATTCCAAAAAAATAATTTATCTTCTATTTCCCAATGGAATTTCATACCTCGGCTCATAGGTTCTTCTATGTTTAGTATGTATACATTCACCTACCTTTGGGTAGAAAGAACTAATTCCTCCATGGAATTGTGTACTAAGAATTTCTCATTCCTAAAATTCACAATGTAAGATTTTTCTCATAATTTACTTATGCTAATGTGGTTTCGATTAAAAACATTAACAAAGAAATCATTTCAAATCAATGTTTTTCCAATAAAAAATATGTTATATATACTAATACTTTCTTCGTGAGCATTATCACTGAATGTTTCATTTCCTCTTTTTATAATTAGAATATTTTATATGAAGTTATTGTTACCAGTAATAATCTGAAAACATCAACTATCCATGTACCATGTTTCTCTATTGGTAATTTTATTATTTTCTTGAAAATAAGAGTGTTGGACTTTCGGATCCCAAAGTTTTTTGGATCTGGAACGATCATAAAGCACTATTTTAGGAATCAACATTTTCAGAGAAAAATAAGATTTATGAAAACCTAATGAATGATTTTTATTTAAAGACATATTTTTCCCACAATGTCCACCACACTGACATTTAGTACTGAATGGATCACACTGAGTAATAAAATAGTTATTATTGAAAATTGGTTAAGAATGGATATAACCAAATCCAAAATGATTCCTTAATAATCGAATTTTAGAATACATATTGTCTATGTATTCCTTACTACAGGTAAATTTTGACAAAATCATCCTCATGAAAAATATTTATAACTTTTTTTTGATATCCATGTTTTATCCTCAAATACATTATTTTAAGAACTAGAGTTATTCTCTAAAATATTTTTCTTATAAATTACAATTTCAAGATACATAGAATGTATATCCATATCAGAATTAACTTCTTCAAGGTTTTTAGAAATACATTCAAAATCAAAAGATTTCCTATGAAGATATTTAGAATGATTAGATACTTCTTTAGTAAGAATAAAAATTATTCATTTTTCTTTATCATGATGTTTCTTGAGTTTTGAATTTTCAATCCCATGATGATTAGAAAACCTGGACAATTATTTTCAAGAAGGTAATGTATTATATTTATCAGAAGAAGATTTTTCATCTGAAGACTTATAATATTTATCATCAGTACAATTTTCACTCAAAGATACATTGGTAATGGATTCAGTATTGTGTTCCTTGGACATTAGACAATGATTTTCAATGGTTCGTCAGGATAGTAGACCAAGATTATTCTGACAAGAAGATTCGTACTCTAAGGATTCGTCAGAAGAGTCTCCACCACTGTGACTCTAGCTGTCATTATCTTTCAAAACATTCATAGCTTTATCCTTGTAGTAATTATTTTTATTCCTCAAAGAATGATTTTCCTTTCTATCCTATTTCTTAAGAATTTTACAATTATGCATGATATTCCCTACTCTTTTGGATTCATAAATTGTACCTTCTGAGTCTCTGTTATCATTTAATTCTATCTTATTGTATCTATACAGAATGTGTTTCCTTCCAACTATCATGCTCATCCTTCGAGAAAGATTAGCTAACTCATTTTTAGAATGTCCAATTTCACTAGATTAAAATAAAAAAGTGAATTTCATAGACTTAGATCTTGTATACCTTTCTGGATATTTAGACATAGTAGTAGTAAAGGATATAGTTCAATTTTCATTTTTCTTCTTATTCATATCAGTATTTGTTTTCATTATTGTCTCATGTTAAATAAGAGTTACAAAAATATCCTCAAGTGTAATTTGAGATACCTTCTTATTCTCCTCAATAGTTGTTCTCTTAGATTCCAACTCATTAGGAACAATATCTATAATATTGTCCACAATAGGTTAATAATAATGACTTTTCACACCCATAGATTATAAGCTGTTAGAAATAGTCATAATCCTCTATTTCACATTGAAAACTTGTTCTCCATAGGGGAATATAAATCCATGATATTCTTCTCTAATCATATATCTTCTAGTTTCTATAACATTGGATGTCCCAAAATGAGTAACCTCCAATTTCTTCAAAATTCAGTCAGTAGCTTCACAAGATTAAATTTGACTATATGTATTCCAGGTCATGGATCATAACAAAGTATTACGTACCTTGTAGTTTAATAGTTATTTTGTCTTTTCATGATTAGTAATGTTCTTGACTTCCTTGTTATGAATCTTGTAATCTCCAGTGAGCATAATGATGTTTCCCACTCCATTATTAATAACAAAAGTCTACATACGATATCTCCAATATTTATAATCATTCAAATCAAATATAGGTGGTATAGTAGGATTTAGGATTTAAATAGAACCATCATTAATTCCTAATATTCTAAAAGAAAATATCTTTTGACAAAAACAAGGTAATAATAATAGTTGTAAATAAGAATAATAATACCTATTTATGGAAAATATTATAAAAATGAATGTATGAGAAAGGAAAACGTATATCTGAATATAAGTATTTTAGAGACATGAGATGATACCAATTTTAGGATCAAAAGATGAATTATGATGATAAATAACAAGAGGGGTGATTTTTACATTTAAAAAATTTCAGGTTTAACCATAAGGAAAGCTATGTTTATCAAATGTAAACAATTTAAATTCAAAATACCTCTATTAGTTATTCTAAGAAAACAATCTATGTTCCAGAAATATGGTTCTTGAAATGAATCATAATGAATATTTACATGAAAATATTCTACCTTAAAGAGTATTTAATCTTAATTATTATCATATACATGTGTACAAGAAAGTAATAAGATGGATATAACTTATTCATTTATCAAAATATAGCGTAAATAAACATGAATCAAAACATGTAACATGTATTGAATCCTTTATATGATAGAGTAGGGTAACCAACAAACTTGGATAAAGGTCCCATGATTTAAATATTCAAGAAAGTCTGTCTTACCCACACCAGGGTAAGCCCTCGATAGAAATATCAAAATATTCCTTGAAATCCCCACAAGACCATGAACTTCAAGGTAGTCGACAACTCTACCTTTCTATCCATGGATGTCCTTGAACATTAAGGTAGTCGGTACCTCTGTCTTTCTATCCCTAGAATTCATCAATTGTACACATCAACAATCAAAGTTGCATAATGCATTCTGAAAAAGATGATTAAAACCGCCCAATGCATGAGAGTCTGTCTCTCTCTCAAGAAATTACTTCAATAGCATCGAATCTATAGATTGATCGAATGACATAAAGCTCATTCAAAATATCTCTTATTTATAGGAAATTATCCAATGGTCGGCTCTTATCCTCCAATGTTCATACTTTTCCATGAATCTCAGAGGGACCTGTACACATTTCACTCAAACAATTGTAAGTTAGAAACAGATTGTATGACATCATTTCATTACTATAACAAATGAATGAAAAATAAAGATTCTAAACCAAATCGATTTTTTGGAGTCTATGGAAAAACAATATTCAGAGTCTATGAAAATAAAAATTTGGAGACTATAAATAGTGGATATTTAGATTCAGTTTTTTACAGAATTAGGAACCCAAATTCTATGGATTTCAGTGTCTGAATTCCAATGAATTCAGAATATGAATTTATAAAAAATTTGTGTCCGAATTATATGGAAGCTGGAGTCTGAATTTCACAAAATTTAGAGTCTGAATTTCTGAGAATTCAGAGTTCAAATTTCTAAGAATTCAGAGTCTGAATATCAAAGAATACGGAGTTTGAATTTCATGGAATTTAGTGTTTAAATTTCAGAGAATTTAGAGTCTAAAAATAGAATACTATAAAACTAACGTTTTATAGGATTATGAGGATTTAGATATGAAGCCTATTTTGATACATAGGAGTAAAATAAGTTAGATTTTGAGAGATAGTTGAATGATCAACGAGAACATAAGTAAGGATACATTGGAGAAGGAAAACGTTCTTTATTTTAAATATTCTTAGGGAAAATAAAGTTGTCCTTATGATAGAGTGGTTGTGATTTTCAAAACATAGAGGAATGGAAAATTAATAAGGAAACCTTATTTACCAAACAAACATTACTTAGATCCTTGGAGATAAGACAATGTGCAGGCTAACATTCTAGAAATTTGATAATAATCATGAATGACAATGGATAAACCTAAGGATATGTATATTTTAAAAAAGGTGTTTCAATTTAGATATTCTATAAATTATTTTACTTTGTTATGTGGTCGTTTACTATGATTATTTTTGGTCACACAATGCCTTTTTTGTTTTAGTCAATGGTTTGAACTTGAAGGAATATTATGCATGTAGAATATGAGAACCAATTTAATTATTTTTTTTAAAAAAAGACACATATTTAGAGAATAATTCACTTTTTTATGTATTATTATTAATGTGATTCTTAGTTATAATAACTATGATAACATTAAGCAATTTTTAAATAAAAAATAATTTTTTTTTATTAATCTTTTTTATTATAAGTTTTTATTTAACTTATAATTTTAAAACTTTTAAATTGAAATTCGAATAAATGAATTCCATTGTTTAATTTTCATTATCAAAAATATCATAGGATTAATTTTCATTGATTTTATAAAATGTTTTATTTTTCAATGAATAGTGAACAATAATTGTTTTTAGTGAATATTATATTATATGATCAAATATTTAAAAAGTAGAATTCTATTTTGGAATTGCTTTAAAACACAATTTTTTCCTTTTAATTCCAATTTTCTAATTATGTTCATTGAATAAAATTATATAATTTCAATTTTTATATATATATTTTTTTACCAAAAGTTGAATTTTTCTAAAATAAAATTTTCCTAGTGTTTTGGAAATTTAATTTTAAATTTAATTAATCCAATAAAATGTTTTGAATATTGAAATATGAAATGTATATTTATAATTATTAGTTCCAAATGTTGTAAATGGTGTCCATTTATTTTTTTAAATTGATAATAGTATCACACATAATTTTTTATCATGACAATTGGTAAATTTAGTAATTAAGGTCAAATATAATATTATAACGGCAAAATGATTACCCTAAGAATGAAGTTATTTTTTTTTCATGTTACTATACCCCATTATTAATAATACATTAGTTGAATATATATCCTTTTCCCTATTAGTTGTTATTCCGACCTCCATATCGTTTCAGTGAATATAATTCCTATATAAGTAACCCTATTAGATTTAAAAAATAAAACATTTTTCACATAGGTTTAATTATAGGATATGTTCTATTATAAATATTAAGTTAAAATCAAAATTACTTTCCCATTATGTTAATTTATTTATTTATTTTTTAGCGTATAAATAAATTCCTTTAAATATTAAACAATGCTACCATAGAAATTTATAATTTAACTGAAAAATAAATAAATGATTTTTAAAATATTAAAATTAATATAATTTTAATGAATTTTTAACCATTAAGTATATATATATTACATAGAAATTTTTTTGGATTATTTTTATTCTAATTTCATTGTTTTCCCATTGTTTTTAAAATCTAATTAAATATGTAGTCCCTAAATTGACCTTGATGTTTTTTCTGAAGAATAATATTTTATTAATTTATATAAAAATCGTAAAAATATTATATTCTAACATGTTATTGGGATACATCTTAAATATCAGAAATGGGCCATATAAGGGAAAATTTTCGACTGATAATAACTATATTGACCCATAAAGTGGAAAACATTATTAACATGATAATCATAACAAAGGGTTAATAATGAGATAAAAAATGATTCAAGTACAAATATGATCCAAAATTATATAATTTTTATTAAATGAGATAATTTAGAGAAAAAATAATATTTTTTTAATATTATACATTTTGATCCATTTGGTCATCAGAATTCATTTTTATTCAATGAATATTTTAAGAAATTCAAACCGTTCTCCTCCAATCTCTTATAAATATACACATATTTTCGAAATTATTTTATATTAAAATATATTTTGGATCTCATAATATCTATCATGATACATTCATTACATCCATATTTATTTCTTAGAGGCCATATTTATTTCAAAATGCCATCCTTCGATGTCTTAATGTGAAATTCTGTAGAGCACGTATTAATCAAGGCATAATTATTAAAAATAATTTTTTATTTTTTTTCCTTTCTAAATTCAAATAATATTCCATATGAAATGATGAAATAATAATTATATGTTCATCTATATTTTGATATTTCATTATTTTAGTGGAATAACTAGAATACAACTCATCATCAATGAAATGTGAAACAAAACTATTGTTCATGTGTATAGATGTCTTCAACCTTGAAAAGTGATGTAATTTATTTTACATCACATCCTCTTTTGGTTGAGTATATTAACATATTGTAAATAAATATATGAAATAAATTCTTTAATTTTAATTCTAAATATATAATTTATCATTTACCTTCTACTGTTTCCATTCACAAAAAATAATAATGTTGTTCGTGCCTACGTTTAGACTGCCACCTCTATAAAGTGAAGTGATATGTTTTTTATCACCACATAACATGACTGATATATATATGTGTGTGTTTAAATAAAAAATATTTCAATAATGATACAATTTCCCTTTATGAATAATAAAATAATACATACCATATTTCCATCATGATCATTGAAAAAATCGGCGTGTTACTCTTGAGTATGTATACCCAACATTTTCTATGATGGTAACATAGTTCAGTTTTCATAACCACATATTAAATCTCTTTTTAAAAGTAATTTTCTTTTTAATAAAATGAAACTTTTTTCATCATTATTTTTTTCATGGTTTAGTAATGAAATATTTGACAATATTCCACATGCCAAATACATTTTGGACTTAGGAACCAAATAACATAAAAATTCACAACAAGAATTAAATTAATTAAATAATTTAGTATAACATGGTAATAGATAAAATAAGAGGATGAATGTGCCAAAAATAGATTATATATCAAATAAATAATAAACTAGTGTTTGTTTTTTGGTTATAATGAATGTATCATACAATTCAGATAGTTGGTAAGATACATTATTCTGGAAAACAACTTTTAATGTTTCTGTTAAAAATAATTTTTCTTCCAAGAGAATTTTTTCAAATTATAATATGGATGTATCTATAGAGATATGACCAAATTATAATGGAAATATAATTACCCTTGTTTAATTTCATTCAACAGTTTTTGGATGGAATATATTTTTTATATTTATATGGAACATTTTGAATAAATAATGAAACAATTGTTATATATTAACATATACAATGATAATTAATATTCACACCTCTATAATTGTTATCTTATTTTGGGATTCATTTAATATCATTGATGTTTTCATTGAATAAAAATACCCTTTCCCTAGGTTATATTATTTTTAAATCTATTTCTAAAATGATCTGGTTATTTAAATATCTACAAATTTTATCGTATGGGGTAAATATTTTTTGAATGAGTTGAATGATGAAAAATAAAGATTCTATTTTTTATTATTATGTTATGGTTCTTTGGAATTTTTTTGATAGAGGGTGTTTCCACTATAAACAAAGGGTATGTGGTTCCACTATAAACTACAAATGGATGGTTTTCAAATCAATTAATGATGTCTTATTCCATTCTAAACCATGCATGTGTAGGTTTTTTATATCCCCCCAATGGATTGGGTAATGAAGTAAAAATTATGGTTTTCTAATTTTTGAGAGTGATATGGAAAAGGACATCTAATGATACCATAATCTATTACATATTACTTCTAAGGGTTTTTATAAATGTCGTATGATTTATGAAAGAAATATATTGATCTTGTGTTCAATGAAATGAATATGATACATATTATGCAGGAAAAGTATAACTTTCTGAAAATGTTTTTTGAGTTTCAATTATTTGCAATGAAACATTTATGAGTATTATTTTTTCCACTAAGATATCATATGAGATTATTTAAGAAAATATTTTATCAGAGAATGAGATTTCAGGGGTAAAAAATTTTTATTTTGAGATTAGTGTTTATTTTTTGTAAGGAATTTTTTTATTAGTATTCATGGTCTAATAGTTCTTTTCATTATTTTTATGTCAATTACTATACCCTTGATCTCATATCTTGTATTAAGATGTATTTAAAATATTATTAAATTTGATAAGGGACAATTATGATGTAAAAATGATAATTATAATGATACATGATGTAAATAAAACTTCTTTATTTATAAAGTTTTTGTTATAAGAAAAAAATAGGAACAAAATAGAGAATTCCACATCATAGTATGTGGGATTTTTATTTGATCATTATGATGTCAGTCTATAAAAATTTAAACAAATAATGTTTTTTTGGCAATATGAGAAAGTGATTTATAGTTTGAGGTCACAATAATATATAATTTTTAATGCTAGGACCTTATAGGTGGATGAAAATAAACACTTAGATAACATTGGGGGTTATTAGGTTTTTAATAAAATACCATTGAATAATTTACTATGGATAATTTAAAATTTTTATCATTTGAGGATTAACTTGTTTATTTATATAAATAATTTATGTTTATAATGGTTTTCTACATAGGAGGTAAGACCATGATATTTTTATAAAATGTTTCTCTTTTTTTTAAATTTATTTGAAAGATTTCATTTCAAACAATAGAGAGATTAAATGAACTGTGTTACATTATTAAAATATTATGTGTGTGATATCACTTATTTGTTGGATTAGAGTGTATTAAAAGAAATAAATAAATTATAATTAATATATGGTCTCAAAATATATTAAAATAACTAATCGGTTATCAAAAGATTAGAATCTAAAAAAAATAGAAAATAAAAGCCATATTTTTCTGAAACATTATTCTTATGTTCCCAATGTACTTTTTTTAATATATTAAATTTATAATTTTTTGTGAATTATTTTAGTGAAATTTTATATCTCTTTTTTTGATAAAATATATTACACATTCGAATGCATTTTTATTAAATGGAAATATATTCTAATTTTATGCTTAAAAATGTATTTTTTCTAAAAAAAATTTCTATAACATTCTGACCTCATACATTAAAATTTATTTCCTCCATGTATAGGTACTGGATTATATAAATTAATTATATATTTTTAAAAATTATTTTCAAATTTGGTAAATACTGCCGTTTTATTTTTGGTCAATAAAAATATTAATAATGGTAAAATTTATCTTCTTGGTAATGGTTTAATTGGTTCAACCATTATGAAAAATAGTTTTTAATTCCATATTGTTGCCATCATAATTCTTAATGGAGGAAAAAAATTTTACCCTAAACCCATTAGGTTCATAATGATTTTTTAACGACAACTTTTCCTTGAAAATATATAATATATTATCTAAATCAAATAATGTTCATCATGGAAATTTTATTAATATATCATATGTTCAAAAATAGGAAAAAATTACACTGTGAAAAAATATAAGTCTTTATTTCAATCTTATTATTTTTTAAATAATTGAAAATTATTTTTAAATTTAATAATTATATAATTATATTTATTTCTTATGAAACATCGATGCAATATTTCCACATTTAACAAATAATATAATAAATTAATTTAAAAATATTAAATGTGATATAATTTGAATTAATTAATGTAAACAGCGAATTTTTATGATCTATATAAAATATTAATGATGGTTTAGTTCATTATATTCAACTTCCAACACTTTCAAGTTCTACCCAATATGTTCAGGATATGGCCAAAACTAGTCCAAAATAAATTGTATAAAAATGATGATCAAACAGAGTTAAGAGTAAATATGGGCTATCAAAAAATAATAAAACATTATACCATACATATTAATATCCACAATTGTATCACAATAATATAGGTCCCTAAAATACCACATCATGTCCATCTCTATGACCCCCGTTTTTGAAAAAATGCCAATATCATTAATGGCCTCTCAATATGTTTGTGTATTTTCAAAGTTGAGTTGATTATCATTGTTGAGACACTAAATCCAATGTGGTAGATTTCACCATGGAAAATCTCGGACTTTATTTTTAAATCCTTCATATGATGTTCAGAATTATATTCAATCTATAATTATTTCCAATTATATCGTAAAACTAATACAATTTCATGCACCGTAGAGAGAATCTTAGATTCATAACCTATCAAAATTCCAACATAATGATAAAATCATCCCTTAAAAAATACATGGTGTTTGAAGAATAATCCCCCAAATCATAAAGGCCTTTTAATGCCACAGTCCACTACATCAACATTAACCTTAACGAATTGGTTAATTGGATGGAACCAAAGAATAAATTAGACCATTCTTGGAATAATTGGATAACTAGAAACCCCCAATAGTATGACGATATTTAGGTCTAGGAGGCTATTATTCATTCCTCTAGTCTTTAGAATGGAAGTAAAATAAACCTCCTTGTTTAAATCTATGATTCATGTGAATGTAGATGCCATCTTCTAATCAAATAGATTTTCATTAAAGTCATTCCAGATGTTTGAGATAACAGTACTGGTTTCTACTAATAGAATGATCAAGATCTATGCACTATTATTAATAAAACAAAATTTCATAAATAATTTATTGAACTTTATGGTTCGGTCATGTGTGAGACCAGAAAAAATTCCTTTGTAGTCCCATAATTCATGAAAAAAATACAGGTCAAGAACAGATTATTGAAATCTTCTTATGCATGAGGACAGAGAGTACAGGATGATGAATGATTATAACTAACCATTTTCTTTTGATCTGATGTGGTAAATTTAACCATCCTTTTCATCTATATATGTTTATATATATATATAAATGTATAATAAAAAACATGAATTTCATTAGCCACGGTAGTGGCCATTTTCAACCCCCATATTCCATTTTATAGATCCTTTTTGTATGGAAATTTTCATTTCATTAGAGTTTCAAAATGTGAGTGTCAAAATCCATGAAGCAGTATCTTTGAATTTCCATATTAATTTGTGTAGGGATCGAACTATCAAAATGGTAGAATTTTAGCAAGAAATGCTTTGATTGACATTTGTGAAGACTCTGCATGTATGGTGACATGATTCTATAGTGCACTGCCGATCTAGGTAGTGTTCTAGTTATTATGATTGGAGTTGTTTTTAAATATCCATCTTATGTCATCAATGATATTTTAAAGGAATGTTTGATGGAGTTCGAAAACAAGGATTAAGTGTAATGTCTATAACCTTTCAATAGTTTTCCTTTGATCAACATTGATAAGTATTCGTTGTGAACATCACTAGAAATCAAAAACTATGTGAACTTCCTAATGATTCCTTTATTAAATATCCTAGCGTCCTTGACTCTGAGGCCTCCAGTTCAATGGGTTTAGTACACTCCTTCCATGAAAATGTGAAAATATAATTTTCATACACTGATTCCATCCATTTTATATTTTTAACTATACCTCGATGTTAATTGTCTAGTCCTATAGACCACATGTAAATTGAAAAAAAGGAGATGGACTGGGTTATCATCACAGAGTTAACAAGGATGACCCATGCAGCTAGAGACATATCCTTTACATTCCATTGATCCATTTTTTATTACCATGCTTGAGTATATTTATTCCAAATATTTCATCCTCACCATCACTTAAAATAATGGGATACCATGTTAGTTAAATGTGATGGATCTTTTATCTACTCCATACCTTTTAATAGTCCTATTATGTTTTCCAATTGATAAACCATCTCCAAAGGCAACGAAGGATTTCACCCGACTTAAAGAATTCCCAATAACGTTTTCGTGATCTGTAAATAGGAATTTGATAGAGGATATGGTCCTTTTTAGGCATTCTCATATAGTATTATATTATATTCATACAATAAATGTGAGTGGACATAATCAGTTTTTCTAGATTTAATTTTCATGTAAAAGACTAGGTTAGACAAATAATTCATAAACCTACTCAAATTTTCTTAAAAAACAAAAAAGATAATCACATAATGTGGGTTACATTTTCTTACACCTCTGGTTAGCTGAATTTATCAACAATGAGTTATATTAAAAATAATATACAACGTTGTAGAGCTAATAATGGTGCTGAAAATCACGATGATAGCATTGCAGGAACCATATATTCTGAGAACATCATTATGATGCTACCACTTCAAAGTATTAGAAGCTTTGGATATGTCAATTTTGAGTTAAAATAGTCATCCTTCATCTTCACCTTCATTTAGTTTAAACCTTCCAAATATGTGCAAAAAATATTGTGAAATATTCCATCAAGGGAGAAAACCAATTTTGTTTATGGTGAAATATTTTTTAACAATCACCTCCATCATGTTTATAAAAATCATTCTATTGATCATGGTAATCATGTTCCCAAGAGAAACTAGCCAGAATTCAATGTTATAATGATCATTCCATTTCATGGGTAAAAAATAAACAAAACATTCATTTATCCCATATGTCATGTAGGAGTGAGAAAGGAATTACCTAAATTCTAGAGTTATATCATTATTCATGATATCCCAATAAAATATGAATTTATTTAGTAATCCTATTTGTTCTTGGGGAACACTCTATATTGAGAGTGAAAAGGGTCTCATCGATCTCTTATTTATGTGGAATCATCATCAAATCATGATTACGATGCAATATAATATAAGGAATTATATTTTCACCCAATTGTTTTGTGTTTTCCATCACATTATCACAGTCGAGACCCTTAAAATGATGCCAAAATGTATAATAAATCTCACTTTCATCATAGTAAAATATTCTATTTATATGGAGTTCTTTGTTCCCTAACCTAACCCTATTTTCTTTTTGTATTTTATGGAAGAACATTGAGTTCATATTCCCATCATTTAACCATTTTCTGTTTAGATTATTTTTTTCTATCAATTATTGATTTATTAAATGATCATACAATCTATTATGAGCTTGACACATTTCCCGCGATGGTGCATTTTGATTTTGGTTAATGATCTGGTAGAAATAATGATATCTCTCTAAATATTTGATATCCAAGTCACGCATGTAAATGAATTTCTTCCTCCATTACATCATTAATTTTAATAGTGTATTTATGTTTCCTAACTAGATTTTGAAAAGGGCTACCAATAGGATCATTTTTCCAATAATCCAACATTGGTTCCCTATATATGGGAATCACAAGCCATCTATTATTAAAATGAAACATGATAGGGATTTATCATTCCATGTTTTTGGAAACATATAAATTGATTATTTCTTGATTAGAATGATTATTAAGAAGTGTGAACATTATGATTCCATTTGTAGAACTTCTATCATCCATTTTAACAAAAAACATGTTATGATTTCATTCATTAATTGCATTAATAGTGTATCTAATCCATGTGATTTCATCTAAAAAAATTGGGAATTCAACAACACTAAATTGATCAATGAATTTGGAGATCTCAAATGAAGTAGTTCATTTAATGTTTCATCTAGTATTTTCTTCTGATTTTAGAATTGTGCTAAAGTCTCCAAGGATAATCAATTTACAAATCATATTCTCAAAAATTACCCCAACTTCCTTCCAATATTCCCTTCTCCTTATGAATGATTTATATTCATAAGCAAGCTCGGTAGATAGAAAAATTCTTGATATATTTAACACAATTGATACAATCAAAAGACTTTAAATTATATCATTAATTTGGATACTCTCATACTATAACACCCATATATGGAATTTTTTAAAAGGAGAATCATTCATTTTTAGTTAGATTAAATTTTACCCAATACTATACTAATTAAAGGCATTATAATTAAAAAATAATCATTAGTTTAAAAGTACTGAAATGAAATGGTTTCTAAGACACAATAAAATGACTAAGGTCTTTGGTCGTTAGGGGTTTTCTTTCCCTTAACAACTCAAATTGAATATATTCACTGTTTAACAGGGATTCCCCTTGTCTAAGGGCCATATTGTTTTTCAATATTAACAAGTAATTTTCTTTTCATTCCATTATATTTCATTTTCTTTCCTTTTGTGATACAATCCATTTCATGGCCTTTCTTATTTTTAATTTCTAGGTATTTTTGGGAAATGATTTCAGCTGGAAAATCTAAAGCTACTCAATAGTATGTTTTCCTTCAACAACATCAGAATATAAAACACCATTTAAATGGGTAAACCTATTAAGGTATTTCTCTAATTTAGTAGGGTTTTCCATGATATTATTATTTCTAAAAGCACTTGATGAAGGTATTTGTGAAAACCCCCATTCTAAACCACTAAGATCATTATATTGAGAATTAATTTGTAAAGACCATTGAAAACTTTCTTGATGTAGGAATGTACTCCTTTCATGGGTTAGATACTCACATATTAAATGCTCCAATTCTATTCCCAGTGATCAGACCTTTTACCTAGATTTGAGTTACTTATTAAGAGCATTTGAATTCCTATTTTCATTCTTCACCTCCTTACCACAAGAAAAAACATCAGAAGAGTGTGTAACAACTTCTTATTTATTCACTTCCCTAAATGCTTCATCAACTATTTACACCTCCTTGTTTTTAATTTTTTTCTTCCAATAATAGGGAGGCCTCAGCAAATTGAGTTCTCAACTGCCCAGTCCCATTTATCTTCCTTGTAGATTCCCATGAAGCACCACCTGCCTTGGTTTCCATAGCAGGGCATAGCTCATGTGTGGTCTGTAGAGTTTTTTCCACCTTTATATTTTTTATTTTTCCATCTATTTATTGAGAGGCTCACATGAAATCACATTCATCCCATGCATAGTGTATTTAGCTATGGGAAACGTTTAGATAAGATCATCATTCAAATAGGGTGAGGGTTGTCAAGGCTCTAGATTCTTATCACCCTTATTATTTCCATCGGATGTTGAAAACAGAGACTCAGGGGGGGGGGATGTCCTTCACATTCCTCCTAAATATATCAATATCATTCCCCTTAATATTTAAAAAACTACACATTTTATCCTTGTTACATTCATTTCATGAATTTCTAATGAAATATCATTTGATACAAAATTTTGGTTTCCTCTCATATTGTATTTCAAGAAGAGTGGTGTAATATTTTATTTTGATCACCACCTACTCTAGTATTTTAATGGACATGTAACCTCCAACAATATCCTAGATTAATTCCCAAATATTAGATTATTAGTTTTCATGACCATCCTAATGGGGTTTCCAACCATGGATGATATATCCCACAGGATCATTGGATGTTAATACAATAAGTTGATCCTACATATATGATTCCAAACATGAGTTTTGGTGTATCTGATATTTCTAATATCCAATTTCCGTTCCCACTCTTGAATTCTGGGAATCCCAAGCTTCATGAATATTGATTCTAAACTCTAAGAATACATCTTAGAATCATTAGATTTGAATAAAACTTGGTAATATATGTGCCCCATGGAAGTCATTATCCAATCGTCAAAACCCCATACCTCTCCAACTAACCTAGTGAGATCATGAAATTTACATATATTTTCCAGTTTGGAAGTATGCGCTTGATTATGGAGTATTTTCATATGCTTATCGTTTCATTGACGACATCCAGTTTTTCTTCCACATGGGAAATTCTCCCCTACTAAATGGATTTTATAGGAGATAGTATATAAAAATTTGAAAAGTAAATAGAGGTAGCATATTTTACCACTTGTATAAAATTCCATTTTATTGAAATAGAAGGAATGGGTTCGTGATTCCAAAGAATATGTTTGGCCACGAGATGAATGTGTTCACTATGACCAATGAGTCTAGATTGAATTAGGTCTTCTACAAAATTTATGACATTTTACCCCTCATGAACATTTGATTTATGCAGTTTAAGGTTTTCATACTTCACCTCTAATTCCCCTTAACCCACCATATCCCCATTTCCTTATTGTATTTAATGCTATATTTAATGAATAGTTTCAAAGTTGACAATACATTTATTTTATCTAAGGATATTTGTATTAAATTATTTTAAAATATAAAAAGTAATGAAATAAGATCAGGATAAAATGATATGATCTAAAATGCCAGAATTTAATCATTTATGGTCTGTATTACTCAATTATTGTAAAATTACTACACTTTATTACTGATCATTTACTGAATTTAAAGTTAAAATTGGTTAACTAATGGTTATTGAAAATGATAAGGATTTAAAATAATTAAAAACCTATCTAAATTATATTTGTTAATGGGAATAGAAAATATATTATCTTTGTTCATATACATTTCTATTTTGAGGAATATGACTTGAAAAATAATTTACTATAATTTAATATTTTGTGAAATTCCAAAAGTGCCCATCACCTCATTTACAAAATGGAACCCCTATTGAAAATCACCAAACCAAATTGGTCATTCTTGGTCGATTATCTCATTCTAATTTATCTTATAAATGTCATTATAATTGTTTTTGAGGTTTTTGAATCGTCAAATGGCTTTCCATAGTTTTCAAACAGATGAATCTAAAGGTTGTCTCCCAAGGAAGAGTTAATCATCTTATATGACTTCATTCAATTTATTTGATCTTCTACAACTTAAAAATATATCAATATTGTCATAAAATGACAAATTCATTATCTTAAATTACTTAATTTTTTTAATTATTATGAAAATACTATAATTCATCCTCTTTATGATGAAATGGGATGTTAATGTATCGGTTGTGCGTACGTACAACATACAGTCCCCAAATAGTGATGAAATTGATTTTTGATTACCATATTTTATGGATAGATATTATGATGGGTTTATTATTTATATATAATAAATATGAAATTATTATTCCTCAATAGTTATAATATCATATCTACCTACTTTCTTTACTATCTATTATGAAACTATGAAATTGCTCAAGCATATATGTTCACAACTATCTCCATGATGTGATGTGATTTAGTTTTAATATCTATTTTAATAGCATGATAATGAGGTTTAATTTTACATGTATATATGATTTATATCATATACATATGATCCTACACTAGTGAATTTGTATTTAAATTTCTTCCTTTCCATCAGTCAAAAAATGAAAATAAAATTCATGCATATGTACGCCCTACTATCGCTATCAATTGTGTAATTCATTGTCCCATCTCAAACATTTATAGATAAATATAAAAATATATATAATTACTATATATGATATTTATGTAATTATTAATATTCTGTAGGTTATGTAAATAAAATAAATGAATAAACATAGGGACTACTGAACAAAGAACAATTCTGATAAACAAAACATTTAACACCCATAAATAGTGATTTGAATAAGGGTATATTGATAAAACGAGTGTTATAATATTATAAATGGAACATATATGATATTATGTGTATGAAAATGAATTGGTATATAAGATAAATAAAATTTATTTTACTATATATGAGTTCAAGATGTATTTTGATGAAATTTGGATTGATGGTATTGGTTTTATTTTACAATCACGTCAATATGTGTGATTGTCTAGGTTTAAGTATCCATTATGAGAATTATTTAAAACTTATCTTATGTATTCATATTTTATAAAAAAGATTTCAAGAAATTTTTTACTATTATACTATTATTTTTTATTTTCATTTTGACCATGTTGTACTTTTCACAAATGTTATTAAATGAATCATTTTACCATTTTACTAATGAGGAAATGTGTGTTTTTTCCAAAACAATTACGAAATTAAATGTTTTTTAAATTATATTATATGAGAAAAATTATAACAAACATGGTGCCTAAATTTGTTTACTATTCCATTAATATTTTACATGTTTCTTCTCAAAGAAAAGGGTTTATTTATTTTATGCACATTTTATGAATAATCAATATATATATATATAATATATTTGGATGGATTTTATTCCATAATATGGTTTTAATGATATTTTAATGGTATTTCTATTTATCGAAAATCACATCCATTTTTTTATAATTATGATTTAATGGGGATGTGATCTAAGGATACATTCCTTATTCTATTTTTTATGAAATTATGATTATGATGAAAATGATTATAAAACCCATTTCTTTTCTACGAGTTATGATTTGTTGAACTGTTAATGAGACCCATATCGTTTCATGGGTTCTGATATGATAACTATTTTTTGATGTTAGGGGACAAATACATTTTATTTTAATTATATGATCGGGGAGACCTATATCTCCCTCCAATATATTGTGTAATCATTAATGTTCCAGGAGATCAAAGGGTATACAAGTTGTTATTTGAAACCCCACAGAGGGTACATGAGAGGTTATCACAAGACAACAGTAAAATGATCACATGTTCTAAATGTCTTTGTGGGTAGCCTTGACATGATATTTTCTATTCAAAAGTTTATGAATCAACCTATGTCTTAGTGTAATTCTATGATCTCTTGGATCACGTTATATTCATTTTTATAATTCATGTTTTATTAATAACTATGATTAATTCCATGACTCATGTTTTTGATCTATGAACTACAAGGTATGATTTTAAAATATTATGCTCTTATCAAAATGAAAATTTTATTTTTATTTGATAAATGATGTCTCTTTTGTTTTCCGTAAATTAAAATTTGTGCCTACCCCTTACTATTTTTTCTTCTCCAAGTTATGAATAATGGTTTTATGTAGTATATATCAAAGAATGACGCTTGATATTAAGAACATAGTCAGGGACGATGTAGTTCACCTATGAGCCACATGATTAAGTGTACATGTTTCAAAATATTTTTGACATAAATGATTCTATAATGGATCATTATATATTCTAATGATTATTAATCTATTAATATGTAATATATCTACATTAAAAGTATGGTTCTCAGAAGTTAATATTATAGAAAGGATTATTTAACCATTGAAACACATATGATAAAACATTAGTAATAACCCTTCGGATATGACCATGTTTAGGATAGAATCCTAATGTTTTTTATAATTATCATGAATTTACTAGTCTATAAGAATGTATTTATATAACTAGGTGTAATGATTTATAAATTCTATGAATAATTATTTCGATTTAATTTGGTTGCTATAATTATTTTTGTTCCACACACTGTGACTTTTTTCATTAATGTATGACACCTAAAGGAATCTTGTTAATATTTACTTTCATTCCAAATTAAATGATTTTCTTCTTGAGAAACATAATTTTAAAGGACATAGAAAGAAATATTTGATTTTTGTGATCAAATAAATTTCCAAATATTTGAATCTTACTATGGCTAAAATGATAAAATTAGGGAACAATATTTTGGCTATGTCCTTCGTGAGGAAATTCCCCTCGTCTTATAGTATTTCTACCAAACTTATAATTATTGAAAAGTGGATCAGTACAATGATTTTTTTTTCTATTCTTCTTTTTTTTGAACAAGCTATCATTTTTATTTATTTATTTACCTATATGGGGAAGAAAATAATTGGTTTAATATTATCAATAACATGAGGGAACATGATGAAATTGACTCAATAGAGTGAGATGAGTTTAAAAATATAAAGCCCCATCCTAAAAAATTACATAATCTTTAGTTAATTCAATAATTTGACATTTAATCACATCAAAGATCACTTCATGTATATAGCTTTATAGAATTATGTAAGAACTCATACATAATAACCTAAATATTAAAAGTAGGCCCTTATAACAATTATCTAATTTTTCACAAAACAAAATCTTTTAAAAAGACATTCTTCATTTCATGTTTAAACAACATGAATTTTCCTTGATCATCTCCTTGACTATATTCATCTTTATGTATTGTGAAAAAACATTTCAAAAATAGGAATGAGCATAAAAATATTAGTAAGGGATACAAAAATATGGAAAACATCTAATCATCAGATAAAATTAAAACCATGAATACTTTTTCAAAATGTAATACTTTTTACCTCTATGATGTATTAAATACACTCCACTGAATTTAAGCTAATTGGTTACCCTTTTGTGACCAAAATATTACCATAAACACATAGAAAAAATATATATCTTATATTGGTAACATAGTATAGAAACATAGAAAAAAGGATTAACTATATGGTCAACTTTGACACATATCACTAAATAGAATAGTCATACTACCAACTTCCATACCCAATGCATTAGATGATAAAACCTAACCAACCATCAATTGATTATCATAGAACCACATGCCTTTGGACTATAATGTAACCACCAATCACTGGTTTATCACATGAACACCCATCTATGGTTTATCACATAACCACACTTCATTAGTTTATCATGTAACCATCCATCCTTGTCTAAATACCATTATATAATTATAACGCATAAAACAAACAGAACTGGAAAAAAATTACACACTTCAATAACAATAAATAATTTCAATATATTGACATAATCAACCCATTATAAAGACCATTTTCAATACCAAATTACCTAATAATGGAATATGGTATGTACTTTTATTTTTAAAACTATAATGACTTGTAGAGGAACTCAAATACCTTATAATGGTCACAGTGGTAGAAAGGTCATTGTCACCACATATGTAAAAAACATTCCATTTTTTCATTAAATGAATGACTTCATAGAAAATGATTCCTTTTGAAAACTCTTTTAATGAAATTAAAATTAAAAATTGTTTGTTATACACTGTTTAAAATTTGGTAGTTTATATTATCAAAATATGCTTAAATGAAATGATATTGAGATAAAGTCACTTACTATGAGTCTGATTCATCATGTACAATTGTTATGTTCCTTAATAATTAACCTAAATTAATTTATACTTTCTTGAGAACATTTTTCAGTTTTTATATTCCTTTTATATCAATTATTATCTTTTTATAAAAATTACATAATTATTTAAATTCATATCTGACATTTTTTCGATATTTGAGACATGAGTCAAAAATAAACTTGTTTTGATGTAAATGTCCATGTAGTAAAAAGTCCACCATCTCAAGAATATTATTAATTATTTAATTAATATATATATATATCCCGTATATTTGTATTTATAATATCCATAATATTTTGATATAAGAAATGAAATGCATTTTTTATAGAGACGGTAGGCTTAATGTATACAAGATAGCTACTTTCATTTAATTGTCATATTAAAAGAATAATAATCGAATGATATAAATGTATATTATAATAAAAATATTATATTAATTTTATGTATGTCAAATATGATTAATAAAGCCATACCTTATATGTTTTTTGTATAGTGGCAATAATTCACATCACTTTTATGGGGCGGTAGTCCACACTTCCTCAAACGAAATTTTAGTAATTACACAACATGGAAAACATAAATGAATGTTCTAAAAAAAATTACATAAGCATTGAGATAATATAAAATAATATCTATCATACATAAATACAATTCTATCATAATTACTAACATGTTAGGTGGTAGTAGAAAATTTAATAATCATCATTTCATGAGCCAATATTTCCTCGTACACAGATACAATATGTTCTGTATTTATTATATGTAGGTGGGTGTATGTTTTTGTTGAACTATAATAATATAAAAATCCAAGTATATTGAGTAAACTATTGTTTTTTTAATATAATGTAATAAAAATAGGTTAGGGTTATGGAGAATTAAAATAAATTAAAGGATCTTAAGAGAAGACAATACCTCTAAACAGAATAACTCATTTTGATTTGAGATAAAAGGCTTCCATGTGTTTCTTTCTACCCCTGATATAGATTCTAAGAAAAATATAGTGTTTTTGGGAGGTCATTTGAGCATATGATGTTTTATACAAGGGTATTTATATATGTGAGTATGTGGGTAGAGGTGGTGGCCTTTTATAAGAGGGAGGAGGGTCACTTTAGAAATGTTTTCAAATAATTATTTTTTATAATATTTTTTAAAATTATAATATTTAAAAATTAATATATTTCTAGTATAAGATATATATGTGTAGAAATCATCTCAATAAATAGGCTTTAGACATTTTTAGGTCACAAATCTAACCTTATCTTTTATCTTTAACCCTTAGTTAAATAAATCATCCATTACAATATCTTCTAGTATTTTTACACTATAAGGTTAATTTGGTTATTATAAATTGAAAAGAGAACATAAACTAGATCATTAATTACATTTTTAACATATCTATATATTTTGGATGACTATATTTTTTTATGAATATTATATCATTTAGTACAATAGAATTTGTTTAAAAAACTAAATTCTGTCAATTTTGACACTATTTAGTAATTGATTTTTTAAATTCATAAGAACTTGATTAATTAATGAACATAATTAACTCAAAGAAAAAATGTCATAATCATCCATAAAATTCTTTTATGGATTGAAAATGTTCAAATTACATTTATTTTAATATTTCTAATATCATTTTTTTGAATCGTTCATTAATAAGGTTAGAACTGCATCCTCATTGTGTCATAAATAAATTTATGTATTTAATTTAAAAAAAATATAAAAAAATAACATTATGTATTAAATATAATTATATTTATAATGTTTATTTATAGAAAATTATATCATTAATATATCACCACACTTAAAACATTTTAAAACAAGGATACATGTTTATGTTATGTTTCACTTTACTATACTTTAATTATTATAACATTTAATTAACACACCCATGTGGCTCCATGGGGTCCTAAAAACATCATAATGAAGCTCATGGTTGGACATATCTCATCCAATTGTATTAGGAGATATGTTATGGTAGTTTAATATTATTATAATATTATTCTTTTTCCCTCATTTTCATGATCTACCCATAAACCTTGGTAAAAAATAATTAGTTTAGTTTCTATTCATTATTTTAAAAAATAAAAGGTACATAACTGAACAAATTGGACCATCTTATTTCAAATATGGAATCCATTTTTCAAAATTAAATACACAAAATTGTATTAAAATTAATTTAAAATTAATTCCCATTGTCAAAACCTGAATGCGGGGTTTTATGAAATAAAAACTATCCAATGATTGACACGTGTTTATGCCTATTTTCAATATGAAATTACTTAAGTTGACCAAAATTGGATTGAAAGGTAAGAACACAATTAAATTAAACATTTAATTAAATTAAATGGAAAATATAAATATATAAATAAATTATTTAAAAATAAGGTTTTAAATTAAAATGCATTATTTTTCAGTATTCATTAGAATTTGAATTTTATAATTAAAGAACAAAAATTTCCAAAAAAGTAAATATTGATGTCTTGTTTCTAATGAAGAAGTATATTTTTTCAAATAGAACTTATAAAAGTGACCCAAAATATATTTAAACAGGATTCTCCTCTAAAAGTCCGTAAAAAGACATTTTAATAATAACAAATAATTTTATTCTTAAAAAATTGATTCATGGATATTTTAAGAATCTATAATTTATTGGATAAATGTTAAAAAATGTAACAACCATGTCTTTTTTTCTTCGACTTCATTTACCGACCAAGTGTAATCATATTATTGTTAGTTGTTATCATTACCATCGATACAACAACTAGGTATAAACTACATTTTAATATAATTATAATATTTATATTAATTATTGGTCATTAAAACTAAATGTTGTGTAAAACACAAGATTTCAGGGAGACCCATTGTTACGTGTAGATTACGCTATTAGAAAAAATGTCCAATTAATGTAAAATTAATATTTTATTTATACATATTAATATATATGAAAAAAAATTAACATATAAATACCTAGGATGTTACATCCTTCCTCCCTTTTGGAAAATTCATCCTCAAAATTTTGAATTTGGGGTTGGTAAGTATAGTATGAATTTTCAAAATATATTTATTAAAATCTCACATTAGAAAAAGTATTAATAAAACTTCCACTTTAAATGATAGAAAGAGATGTATAAAGGGAACCATATATAAAACATATGAGGATTCCATGTTGAAAAACATGGGTTTGGAAGAAAAACATAGTTTTATGTTCGGATGGAGAGTGATAGAAAACATGACGAGGAGAAATTTACCAACCATAAAACCATAATCATGTGATGGGGTAAATGATCATTTATTTCATTATTTGAAATATTAATGGAAATGGCTTTTCTTTTGAGATCCTTTTTATAATGTTGAAGAATTATTTTATTACATAGAAGAAGAACATAAGGAAATATACTTACTTTTCAAGTAGAATTTCATCATTTAATAAATTTTTACCAAAACTCAACTATTTCCTAGATAAAGATTATTCGAGATGACTTTTTCTCACCCGAATCACTATAATAAACTTCTATAGAATCACATAATACACAAAATATTTACTATCTATTCGTCCTAGAGTGAATAATTAACCAGAACCAAAATGGTTAAGAGAAGATAATATAATTCCAAAAAATGAATAATCATTTATAAGATCAAGGGAAAAAAATTTCTCCAAAATTCAATAGTAATACCCTTGTTCTAGTAAAACCATTCAACAAACAAAATACCTTAATATTTTTGAAAATAATCCATCTATGATTGAAACCCAAAACTTAGATGGATTTTATCACATTGTTTTCCATGATAAAATTTTAACATTTATCGAAAAAATATATCATCAACTCTTAATGGATCATAACAATAATTAATTTCCTAAATCCCATATTTTTTAAGATAGGTTAATCATATCAATAAATAATCCAAATCATTATATTTCCATAATTAAATAATATATTTCTCCATAAAATAATTCAACCTTCATTCCTCAAAAAAATTCCATAGTATTGTATTTTGCTTTATCATAATGGGCTCCCATAATAATTAATATCTTCCAAAATACCATTTATCACATAATCCCCAAATCATTTTCCAGTACAAATGATATACATTTGATAAAACATAAGTTCCTGGAATAAAATTATTTTTATTCCATGAACTCATTTATATAAAAGAAAATGTTTTACTCCCCATGAATTTCACATAAGATAATGGTAGGCAATAAATCCCAATAACACTGGGTTTGTTGCCTAGATTCTCATACCATTGTCCCACATGATGGGTTTTTAAATATTCTATGGATTTTCCTTTTTCGAAAACTATATAATTTTATAACATTACATAAAATGAGATAAAATCCTCAAAAATAACCATCGCATTTTTTAATCTCAATGTTTATCTCATGTCATTCATTTTTCATCCCAAAAAGTAATATGTCATAATTACCTAAAAATAAATGATTATTCAAAGGTTACCCATTAATTTATAATTGTGTCTGCAAAATAAAAGTTATTTATTTATCTAACAACATTTTAACATAACAAACTATAGGGTTACACATACTAGAAATTTTTTTCCAAAGTAATCTCATAATAAAAAGAGCATTAATACATTTAAACATTTAATCATAAAAAATTATAAAGTAAATATTAAAGAATTTATATTTATAATTATTAATTATTCATCATTATACATGATACCATAACCAATCTATTTCATCTTATTCCTTTACACTTATTTCCGGTAAATAAAAAACATGAATCATGTCTTAAGATTCCAAATTTTCAAAACATGAGACAAGAAATAACCCATACCATTAATATGTCCTATTTAGCTTCCACATATTCAATTTGAATATAATGAGGTTTATCTAAACCTATATTTGTAGGGTCCCACTAATACAATCCCCAAATCTTCTTGTTCAGACCTCTATTTTTATAATGACCATAGTCCCCACGTTAAAAACATTCAATTGAAAACATGGAATGTACTTTTGTCCCTTTTTTAGAGTACACTGAATAAATACTTTTTCCATGGTAGGATATTTTTTTATGATCATCATTTACACATATATAACATATTATCTTCCCTTTAAACTAGTTCCCAAGCTGTTTCCTTCCACATCATTGACACATAGGTGGTTTAATATGGTTACAATTATGATTATTACCTGAAATTCCGCAAGGACTCTTTTCTTACTTATATTATCAATTTGAAAAATAACCATGGTTCAAGTGGTTATATGTGCCTCTATATAGTTATTTTATAATAACCACATGATTTATCATTGCAGATCCTGTTTATATTAGTTCCTTATTCAGAAAACCACCAATTATTACTTCACATACAATATTTCTTTAGTGATTCATAGATCAAGAAATTTAATAAAACCAAATATTCTAGTGTAATTATATTAGTAAAATAATCATATAAAAACATATAAGGAAGATATATATTAATATATACTCATCTATACTATTTCAAACTCATTAAAATGTAATAAAATAACTATTTCACTTTCTAACATTCTAACCATTATGGTTATAAATATCATTTTTCTTATTCAAAAATAACACCCTAACCTATAAAGATATCTAAACTGAGCTGTGATTTCAACTATAAGTCCCCGAATTTAAACAATACATAATATTGAGTAATTTCAATAATTTATCCTTTAATCATATTGATGATCGTTTCTTGTTTAGAGAAGTAGAAAAATTTTTCATAACTATACACAATACCTTAAATAACACTTGTAGAAACATCTAATCACTATCCATTTTTTCATAATGTAGAATCTTTTTAAAATGAAAAATTGTTTGTTTCATGTTTAAACAACATGACTTTTCCTTGATCCAATGTTTTACTCTATTCCTATTTTTTTCTGGTGAAAAACATTTCAAAAAATGGGATGAGAAAAAAATTGATAGTAAGGGGTAAAAAAAGAAGGCAAACAGTTTTTATTGATAAAACATGAATTCCATGAAATATTTAGAAAAACGTAATACTTTTAACATTTATGAAGTAGTAAATACTCTTCTATGAATATAATCTCATTACTTACCCATTTTGGTAACAAGAAGATTTCCAAAAATACAAATAATGAAACATATATCATATAAAGGTTACTTGGGGCAAGAACATAATTAAATTTAATAACCCGACAGTTGATTTCCACACATATCACTAAATGGAATAGTCATATGGATTAATTCCACACCAAATGAATTGAATGATATAACATAACCACTAATCCATGGTTTATCATAGAACCACCGGTATTTGGTTTTCCACATAACCCTCCATCATTGGTTTATCACACAACCTACCATCTTTGGTTTGAAACATAATCAACATTCATTAATTTATCATGTAACCACTGGTCTTCATTGATGTTCCATTATATTATGATAACACATAAAAACCATAATAGAAAATAACATTTCCAAATTGCAATAATAGATGATCATTTCATGATATTGACCTAATACATCTTTTTGGAAAATAATTTCCAATACGAAAATACATAAAAAATAATATTTTATTTACATTTAATTTTATTAACATTACATCTTGATGGGGATTCCAGATACCATTTAACAGTCACAGTGGCAGAATGGTCATTGTTTCTGCATACGTTAAAAAAACATTCTTTTTTCATTTAGTAAAAATATTCCTTGAAAAAGAATAATTTTGAAATCTTTTCAATGAAATTAATTGTTAAAGTGTTTTTTTGTACACTGTTTTAATGAAGTTAGTGTATATTATCAAAATATGCCTCAATAAAAGGAGATTGAGATTAAATCCCTTACCAAGAGTCGGATTCACTGCGTAGAATGCTTTTCTTCCTGTATAACAATCATTTGTTAATTTATAACATCTTCAAAACATTTGTCAAGATTATTATTAGTTTTATATCAATTATTACCATGTTATAGAAACTATATAATTATTTATGTTCATATTAGATGTTTTGTGGATATTCGGTACATGAGTCGAAAATGAACTTTTTTTATATAAATTTTTCATATAGTCAATATTAAATCATCTATAGATTATTATTCATGATTTTAGTATAATATAAGTCTAGTATATATTTATTTATAATATCCATAATATATGGATAAAATAAATGAAATACACTGTTCATGGGGATGATAAGTTGCACGTATGCATGAATGAGACATTCATTTATTTTTCATAATAAAAGAATAATAATTAAATAATATAAATTTATATTATAATAACAGTATTATTTTTATTTCATTTATGTACCATTTTTTAATAAAACCATCCCTTATACATTCCATGTATAGCTGGAATGAGTCACATCATTTTTTGTAGGTGGTAGTCCACACTTCCTGAAATGAAATTTCCTTATTTACTAAAGATGGAAAACATTATGGTATGTTATAAATAAAATTATATAATAATAAAGAAAATATAAATATAATATAAATCATATTTAAATAATTTTCCTTCTTCATATCCACCATGAGTGGATATAGGATAAAATTGAACAATCATCGTTTTGTAAGGTAGTAGTTCACCGTACACAGAAACAATATATTCTATATCGATTAGATGGAGGTCTTGTAATTTAAGTTCAATGACTTATCATAAAAACATAATAGTATATTCGGAGAACTGGTGTTGTTATAGAATAATGGATTAATGAGTTGTTATGGGGTTGGATAATGAAAATAAATGAAATAATCTTGAGGGAAGTAGTTACCTATAAATCATGGTAGTCATTTTTATTTAAGACAAAAGGATTCATTGAGATTAATTATCCATAATCTAATTATTTTTAGAGTAATTGAGTTATTTTTAAAGTTAATTTGAGTAGAATTTGGGCGACCCAAGAGGTTTGATTGGTGGAAGTAAGTTGGTAGAGGTTTTATCTTTTTTTAGAGGCGGGATGGGAACATTAGGAATGTTTTTAAATATTATATTATTATAAATTGATTTTTTAATTATAATTGTTAAAAACTATTATATTTATAGTATAATATGAGGATAGGTAAAAATAAACTCAACTAATAGGTTTTAGGCAAGTCTAGGCGATAAATATAATCTTATTATTTGGATTTAACACTTTGTTAAATAAATTAACTCTTACCATGTGTTCTTGTATTTTTACACTATATGATTAATATGGTAACAATAAAATTCCATGAGAATATCAAGTGTATCATTAATTAAATTTGAAACATTATATAATTCATCCATACTAATCAATTATTTTTATCACTGATATAACATTTAATGAAATAGTATTTTTTAAAAACTCATTTATGTCTATTTTGACTCTGTTTAGTAATTGATTTTTTTATAAGTCATAACAACTTGATTAATTTGAAATAACTAAATTAAATAAAATATAAAGAGTCATAATCATCGAAAAATTCTTCTGTGTCATGAAAATGTTCAAATTATTTTATTTTAATATTTATAATATCATTTATTTGAATATATCATTAATAAGGTAATCATTTCATTATCGTTGTGTTATAAATAAATTTATCTATTTAATGTCTAAAAATAATATGTAAAATAAATTGATTTAGTAAATATTTTTATATTTCTAATGATTATTAATATTCAAATATATTACTTATATAACCCCACCATAAAATCATTATAGTAGAAAGATACATGTTTATGTTATATTTCTTTTTTGCTTTAGATTAATTATTATATCATGTCATTATAAACCCAATGTGGCTCTATGGTGTCCATAAATCTACCCAATGACGCTCATGATCGGATATATATCATACAATAGGACTAGAATATTTGTTAGGGTAGTTTTTTATTATTATAAAATTATTCGTCTGACCTTATTTATGTGATTATCCCTTTAACCATGGTAAATAACAGTAATTACTGGAGTTACAATTCATAATATCCAAAAATAAAAGTTATCTATTTACACAATTTGTAAATTCTGATTCCAAATATGGAACATATTTTCCAAATTTCAAAAACAAATAATTGGTTGAAATTAATTTAAAATTAAATCTCGTTGTAAAAACCACAACACATGTGTTAAGAAATAAAACTATTGGAAACATTTACATGTGTTTATATCAAATTTCATTGTGAAATTATTTACAATTACTATAATTGGATTAAATGATAAAATCATAATCCAATTACACTTTCATATAAATTAAATTGAAAATCTATATATATAAATAAATTATATGAAAAGGTAGTTATGAAATAAAATGCAGTATTTTTCAATATTTATTAAAATATGGATTTTATCAAATAAATACCAAAATTTCAACCAAAGTAAATTATGATGTCACGCGTATAAAGATGAATATTATTTTTACAATTAGATCTTATAAAAATGGAAAAAACTATATTTAAAAATTGTTCTCTATCAAAAGGCTGTAAAATGGCCTTTAAAAAATATTAGAGTATTTTAGGCTTAAAAATATATAAAAATCTCATTTTAAGCCACTAAAATTTATTGGTTAAATGTAAAATCACTTAACTAAGATGGGTAAACTTTTCTTGTTTATTCTATTCATTCCTGGAAACACAACAGATAGGTGTTAACTACCATTTAATATAACAATATTATTATTTTATTATATTTCGATATAACTCAATGTTGTGTGTAACAAAAGATTTCAGAGAGAACCATTGTCGTGTGTCATGTACGATATATGAAAAAGAATCCCATAAATTTGAAATTAATATTTTATTCATAATAATTGATATATAAGATAATTTATTATTCTATAAATACCAGAGATGTTACAAAGGACTTAATTTCCATTATGTATTTTACTCATATTCATCATATGATTATAGTGAAGTAATTCGTTGAGCAAAAATAGATGGATGGTTAATACATTGGTACCTACAACGAAAATATTACAAGAAATTGGAGGTAAGGTTTTGGTATTATTGTTAAATATTAATGTAATTTAGTTTAATACATTGGTAGAATAAGACATGGTCTCTAATATGTGTTATACATAAGGGAATTAAATAACTATTAATAAATTATGAAATGTGAAATTTTGTTGAAATATATATTTTATTTATCCATTTATATGTTGGTATTGATATAAAAAAGAAGTATAAAATTAATAAGACATTCTACAAACCATAATTAAAAGAATATTAGACATCCATACTCCTCAATGTGTCTAAGGAAACATGTGGAAATTAAAATAATGGGACAAAAAATATTTTAATTGTGGAAAGGAAGGTAATATATAGACCTCATTCCAAATTGATGAGGAGAAGTTGTCAAATGATGTGAATAATCAAAAATATCCAGAGAATGTATAGCCCAAAATCAATTGTTTCATGTAACTAAATAGTTGGAGTTATGATATGCAGTGCCCAAATATGATATTTAATAATGATCATCATCATCAACAACTTCTTAATCTTATAGAAAAAGGTAAATATAATGCGATCACTATTTTTTTATGTTGTGTGTGATAAATATGTGTTGAACAGAACACTTATCATCCACTCTAGAACTACTAATGTCATAATTCATATTAGACTTATACAGTCATTTATTTTTATTTATTTTTTATAGATATCATAATATCACTTTAGTGATTATAGTTTTAATTAGAAGTAAAATCCATTAATGGTATGATGATCATATCCCATGTTGTTGATTTTCCCCAGATGATTTTATAGGAATTGTGAATCTTGGAAATATTGTTATTCACCCTGTCATATAGTTCATTGTTTGTAAAATACTGACCATTTCAAGATATGTCTTGGTCTCTTTTACAAGTACATTATTTCTACCTTTTATTGAATAAATTTTGTTAGGATTTTGATGTGGGATGTATTTGGATGAAAAAATAAGAAATATTGATGAAGGAATAAACTGCAGAATTTGCACATGTTTTTCCCTAACTGTAAACCATGTACTTGAAAACATTTTATCCCTTGATATAGAATGTTTTCAGGACTGGTTCATAGATTTCCAAAACATTTACTCTATTTTTTGATACCATGATTCCACCCCCCGTGTTGTTCCTAATTAAAGCACATGGTTTGGGGAAATCGTGCACACCTTCTAAAAAACCATGAATTGGTATAAAATTTATACAAAATTTATATTTTTAATTACCCAATCCCCCTTGTAACCCAAACATTGGCCCTCATTTGTCCCCTAATGTATTTTTAAAATTATGGACCCTCCCAAAGTGATTCAAAACCATTATGACCTATGTTTTTCCTGACCTGAAGCCTATATTCAGGATCAGCACTACTCCAAGCAAGAGGATGTCATCCCATTTATTTTTCATTATATTTTTTATTTTTATTCAATCCATTGAAGGGTTGTTCTTCCCTTTTTTGGATTTAGAACATTTTTTATAGAATATAGAACTATAATTGTTGGATCATGATTAAATTATATTAAATTCATATTTTTGATTGAGATCTAGTGCTATATTGTTAATTCGTTCAATTTGGGGATATTGTTTGGTGAGTGTTCATTGTAAAAATTATGATAAATGTTCTATAATTAATATCATAATTTCATGATTTAAATTTGGATTTTTTATTTTATAATTATTATTATATCATTATCAATTGAGTTTCTGATTGAATTAATTAAATTTTGAATTAATTTATTGAGGTAATTGAGAAAATTGAAACATTAGGATTGTGAATTGTAATAATTAATAATGGAAATAATTATAAATATATAGGGATTGATGAATGTGATTAATTATTATTGGTATTAATTAATGTGAATGGTAGGGATTATGAAATTTATTGGTATAGAATAATTAATTATGAGTAGACTAATATTATCAAGAGTGTGTAATAAATTTCTAAATTATGTATTACTATATAGAATGTGCTAAACTGTTATAAATAATTATTGAATTAATTATTTTAAATTTTTTGAGATTATTGAATTATATACAAATTAAATAATTTTTTTGAGGTGGTTAATTAATTATTGAATTAATTAATGGATTATGGGAAAATGAAATTGTTGAATATTGTTCATTATTTTTAGAATTAATTAATGTGATAATTGTTTGTCAGACATGATCTGTAGAAACCAATACCAGACTGGGAATTTAAAGGATGTAGGGTAAGAATAGAATTCATCTATGATAAACATGCATGAGATATGTTTTTCTGTATAAATATCACATATTGTGACCTGAAATGATGTATTGTAATAATGACATTTATATGTGATAAACATGTGTGGGGAATTGTGTAATACATCTAAATCCCATATTATGAATTTAAAATGATTAATGATAATAATTTAATGTTTATGTTAATAGAGATTATTAATTGTAATATTGTAATTCATATATATATATATATATATATTTGATATCCCTAAGGGTTAGTTCACGCTCCATCATTGGACGGAACAATTATTGTGTGTTATAGTGGTGTCGGGAACCATAGTGTTGTGGTGTTAAATAAAAATAAATTTAATATGTTTAAAATATTTAATTTATTGATTTAATTTATTCTTTATACCACTACATACACTAATTGAGAGGATATTGTTTCACACACCATTGGTGGTGGCCTACTGTGTTTTAGTCATACCGTACTCGAGATTCAAAATTGGTACCCAAATAGACATCTTCTTTGCAGAACAGGATAATGAAAAATAACATAAATTAGATGGATGATTTGTGATGACCCATTGTTGATGCAACTAGATGTGGTTCAAAACATTCATTGGAGTTATCAATGTCTTTACTTTTGGGTTTTCATTTTTACAATGGGTAGGTTTCTCAATATGACATATTTACTGTTCAGATTTTATATTATTTTTTCAATATTGATCATCTTGAGATATTTTCACTATTCTAGGTTTGGTAATATATTTTTCTAAGGTGTATTTATCGTATAATGATTGTATAGTATTTCCATTATCGATACTAGACACTCACTACTAATTATAGGGATCTGTCATACTAGGAGCCACATATTACATCATGTAGCGACCAGATCAGAGAAATAGCATGTTGTTCCAAAGACATGAAGCTAAAGAGTGGCATCAGAGCTTAGTTTTATATAATTTTGTTTTGTAATATTTTGTATGTAATATAGGATATTAGTAAGAGTTGGTCCCTAGTTATGAGCTTGTACATGGGAGTAGCTACCCCATGTATGGGGGAGACCTCAAGTTCCTAGGGTTGAATTTTTGATATTGCTATTTTTTTACCATTGATTATTATTTCTCCTTGAGTTATGCACTTTTGGTGTGATGAGATTATTTATTCATTTTTCTTATGATATTTTACTTTTGGCCCATTATAGCATGAGTGTTTAGTATGCATGCGCCATTCCAGGAAGTCATTGTTATTTTGGGATATGCATCATTTTAGACACGAATAGGATAATGGCGTTTAGGTAAGTTATCAAACAATAAAAATTTATCATTGTTTGTTAAATTCAAATTAATATGTTCCTATAATTAAATTGTGGTTAAATGGTGACAATTGTTAATTTTAAAAATTTTGAAATGAATTAAGATGTTCATAAATGTGTCTCTATTGTGAATCGTTAAATGATAATGAGCTTACACTTTATTAACCATGACCATGGTGTATGATGGTTAATCATATTGATAGTGCATGATTTGTGACCATGTAGTGGGAAAGGTGTAATGACATGTTTTGGAATAATGTGAAAACCAGATGGTGAAATGTGTTATATTTTTTCCTGCTTTATGAGATGTGTGATTAAAATTATAGAGACATGCCTCCAAAAATATAAATGATGAGAGGTAGACATGGGAACATGGATAGATATTTTCCTCCAGTAGTAATAATTGAAGCAATGATAGTGCTAAGTGAGGAAGCAAAAGGGTAGTTCATTGAGTACATTTATCAATTCATTAAATTTCTTGGAAGAGACCCAAAGTGGGTTGTGATGATTATATCTAACCTTACATGGATGTTTTAGATACATAACCCTAAAAATTTCACTATAGTATGTAGACCTGAGGAATTAGAGTTATTTATTTATTATTTCTAAATGATACTTTCCCATTTGGATACTTATCTTAAGAAGTGGGTCAAGTTGGATTCTTATATGATAAGGGGATCCATGAAGTGATGGTGGGAAATTTAGACCTACATTAGACATGTTGATGGTATGTTGTGGAAGGATTGCTTGGAAATTCTGTAAGATGACTTCTACCAAGAGACAGTAATTCCAGAAAGAGAAGTTGAGTTCATGGGGATGACTCATGGGAGTATGTTCACGATGGAATATATTGTTAATTTTAGATATTTGAAATGATTTTCTCCATCATTGGAATGGGATGACACATATATGGTGAGGTGTTTCTACAATGGAATTAGATGTTTTATTAAGAACAAATTTATCTAATTTTGTTTAAATAAGTTTACTAAGGTGGTCGATTAGGATCTCATAGCTGCGGGTAACATGTTAGAGAATTCCTATGTTGGAAAACTTTTTACGTATAGATGATTATAAGTAAAACATTTATGATCTAGAGGCATCACTATGACAATGATAACCATAGCATTGGGAAGCAGAGTACCTATAAAGAGGAATTTGTTTCCTAGGATATTAGTCAAGTGATATGTCTCCCTTGTTGTAGGTTGAGAAACATTTGGTGATAGTTATAAAAACAAAATTTAGAATACCAATATTATGTTAGTATAGGTAATCTTAAAATGTTCTCTAGGAACTCATGATTGAAGGGTAGTGATGGAGTAGCTAGACATAACCAAGTTCTGGGAATGGGGTCTTCTCCACCATATTAATTGGGAAGTTGGAGTTATATTACACGAGGTGGTAGAGGCAGTGGATGAGGTACTTTTTGGAAAAGTATCCCATATTAGAAAAGTGGTGCTTCTAAGAGGCCTCATACTACATAACAAGGAAGAGGGGTTGGACAGTTACATGCAGTTCAACCTAAACTGGGGGATAGAGAGTCTTGATCATTAGAAATAATACGTATTATTCTTATATCTTCTACACTATATAGTACCATATTTGATACTACTTCCTCTTATTCCATAATTTTCGTATAAATTTTCAATGGATGGAGCATGGTGGTGGAGTTTGTGGGTAAGTTATTTGATGATAGATATATAATAGGGATTATGTTATAAAACAATCTTTTTATTCAAGAGATATTCTCTTGAGGTTTCATAATAATATTTCCTTTGTGATATTTAAATCCAATAAATGATAGTATTTGTCTTGATTTTGGTTAAGTACTGTGTAGTTGAAAACCGAACACACATTGGTTTTTACCGATGGAGTGTGACCTTTATGTCTACTAAGGGTGAAAACTATATTCACCATGGATAGAGGGATATCTAGCCAGGATGAGCAGGACCAATTACAAAAATGAAGGGTGAGATCACAACCTATATTTCCAGTCAATGGTTTGATGATAAGGGTGTGATAAAAGATCTATTTTCACTAATAGTGGATATATTTCCGAACATGTTTCCAAAATACTACTCATGGATTCCACATGAGAGATATTTTGAATTGACTATTGATCTAACTCTAGGGGATTATCTAATTTTTATTCCACTATACATAATGTAACAACAACATCTTCAAGATCTTGTGACTCAACTGGAGAAGAATTAGGATAAGGGGTTTTTTCATATGAGTACATCACATTGGGTTTTATGATGCTGTGTGCAATGAAGGTACGCGTAAGTTTACACTTGTGTGTAGATTACAGGATGTTACTCTAGATGACGGTGAAATAGTGGTATCCACTTCCATGTATCAATGACCTATTTGAATAGTTTATAGGATCTTATGGTCTTTCAAATATCGATATGAGATCATGGTATCATAATTTGAGAGTTCATCCTTCTGATTTGTCATGCATTTGTTTTATAAGAATTTATGGACTATATATGTTCTTCATAATTCCTTTTGGATGATGAACACACCGAAATTTTTTATTTCCTTGATGAACATACTCTTCCAAACATAACTGGATCAATTAGTGGTAGTTTTTGTGAAGGACATCTTAGCGTAATCCAAGACTCATGGTTATCATGCCCAACATCATGAAATAATATTGAGTATATTAAGAGAGAATAATCGATACTCCAAGATATATATGTGGGAATTCTTGATTGATTAGGTACACCTCTTAGGAAACATCATATTGGTGGAAGTTATGTCAGTGGACCATGTGCAGGTAAATGGTGTAGTTTATTTGGAAAATCCCAATAATGTTTTTGATATTCTTCGCATTCTATTGTTGGATGGATAGTATTCGATATTAATCTAATAATTTTTCCTATTGGAATCACCAAATTAAATATTGACAAAGTAAGTGGTAATGTTTAAATGGTCAGAATCATGTCAAAATATCTTTTTGTAGTTGATGTAGATTTTGAAATCATCACCAATATTAATCCTAGCCAAGTCAGGTGATGGGAATATGATGAATCATGATTCTTCTAAGATGGGTCTTGGTGTTTTTTTGATGCAAGGATATTGAGTAGTGGAATATGGTTATGAGAATTTGAGACCACGTGAACATAACTACACTAATCATGACCTTGAGATATACTTTTTTCCATTTGTTTTATTGTAATGGAGGAACTATCATTTGGGTGAAAAGTTTATTTTTTATACAGATCAGAAGAAATTGAAGTAAAAATTTTCACAAGGAGATTTTAATTTCTAATACAAGTGGTGGTTTGATTATATGTAGTATTCTTCTTTTGAGTAGCTGATATTATAGTTAATGTAAAGAGTGTTGCTGAAACATTGAGAAGGGAAACTCAAAATCATGTAGTTCATGAGTTTAGTACTTTGATAATGTTTATGTATTTACTGTATGAGATGAATATTGTGGATTAGGATAGTCCGGAATATATTAATCTCATATGTATTTATGTATATTCTATACTTTTTCAACATATCATGGATATATTTTATGAGGATATGGAATTTTGGAATATTAAGGAACGCCATGAAGGTTTTGAGACACATTTAGACTAGAATATAGTTGAGTACGAGTTCATCTATATAAAAAAAATTATGTTTTTGTACCTATGAGTATACATGAAGAGATGATGCATTTATTTAATGTGTTGAAGCGGGAGGTACATTTGGGCACGAATAAAATGTACCATGACTTACATCAATGATTTGGTGGTTCAGTAAAGAAAAGAAGATAGCATGGTTCTTGGAATGATGCTACACCATTCAAATGGTAAATGAAGAGCTTCAATGAAGTGGTGGTTTTCAAAAATAAATCCATTTCTATAATAGAAGTGATATGTAATGACTTTAGAATTTAGGGTGGATCTCCTGAAGAAGAGTTATACGAAAAATACTATTTGGGATATTATGGACTGTTTTAAAATTTAAGAACATTTCTTTCATACACCAGTCACTTTTCTAGAAGATCAACTAGGATATTTGTATGTTTGGGTGATAGTTCATGTCCAATGGGTGCGATTGACTATTGTTTTATAATGTGATTCTTATTTCACATTTCACATCTGGTTAGGTTAGTATAATTCACATCAGACAAAGTATTTATTGAGTACGACTTCCCACCCACAGATATATGGGTAGTTGGACTATACATAATAGGATAATGAAGATATACATAAGAAATTTGTCATATACTTCTCTAGTTATGGGGAAAATTACCTTGATTTGGGGGGAGTTTTCTAATAAAAATACATATCAGGAATCTATAAAGATAGTTCCATATGACACTATTTAGTGTACGCCATAAAATTATACTATATGCAATATAGAGGTTGGTAATTAAGAGTTGTTGGGGCCAAGTCTTTTGAAGGAAATTCAGGGGTATGTTTAGCTTATTTTGAAGTTTATGCCTATGGCTCAGAGTTGACAGAAGTCGTATGCTGATAGACATCGATGAAACCTATATTTTATAGTTAGTGATCATATATTCCACTAGGTATTTTGTATATTGGGTCACCACAGGATATAGAGACATTCCAATATAGAACCTAGGTTTTTTAGAAAAGTTGAGGATTTTTAGAGAATAGGATCAGAGGAATACTCATTAGATCATCCATAGATATACAATTCAATGACTGATTTTTTCCATGTATCAAAAATATTGAGGTATCACCTCAACCCTTTTCATGTGATCAATATTTTTTAATGTTATCCTAAGATAAACTTTTCCATTAAGAAGAAACTGATACATGAGTAATATTGAATTGATAAATTGTTGAGGGGAATGACCATGTAAATGGTTCATGTAACATGGAATCTTAGGAAAGATAAAGAGGAAAAATGGGAGGGAGAATAATATATGAGAGATCTCTTGACCTATCTTTTTTAATCAGAATCATAGAAATTCGGGGGAGTATTTCCCGAGTATGAGTTATTATAAGGTGGGTATATTGTAGGACCAAAAAAAGTTTATATATAATAGGCGTTTTAAAAAAAACTTTTTTTCTATATATTGGGTAATTTTCATTTGGGTTTTACCTTGGGGTGTTTTGGGAGAAGTAATTGAGTAAAATGGATGAAATACAATAGTTTATGGTTGGAGCATTGTTTCCCCTAACTGTGTGGCCTATCCCAAAAAACCATGAAACCCTAGAGAGAGAGTGGTATTAACAGTTGTTGCATGGATTATCAAACCATAAACCCTAAAAGGAGAACACCCCCCAAGGCATATAGTTAAAGTACATGGTTTGGGGAAAACTTCAACCCATGCTATGATAACAATGCATGAGATTTTAATTGACGTAAAAAGTAGATTTTTAACTAAACGAACCACCATATTAACCCAAAATTGGACATCATTTGACCAATAATATATTTTCATGATTTTGGAGCCACTCGAAGAGATGACAATTTATTCCGATGACATTTCCTCATGATATGAAGCCCATATTGAATTATGAATCCCTCCTAGTAACAGGATCCCATCCCATATGGTTTCCTTTCTCTTTATCATTCCTTATCCATCTGTTGAATGGTTTTCATCCGTAAATTGTTGGATCCATATTTATAATTCCTGGATCTAGATCAAGAATTGTGGCATCATGATTAAGATGATCTTGAATTTCCATTTTTGAACAAGATCTCATGCTATGTCATTATTCTATTAAATTTGGAGATACCAGTTGGGGAGAGATATTCATACAAATTGAGGTTATGTGGTATATAATTCATGTCCAATGTATTTGTTTTCAATTACATGTATTTAATTGTACATATTCGATTTGATGACTATAAATTGGGTTCATTATTGAATTAAATACTTTTGTGAATTAATTAATTGAGAGAATTGTGAAATTAGAAAAATTTGGATTATGAATTGGAATATTTAAAAATTTTATTAGATATGGAGATATTGGAATTGTTGAACTTTATTAATTAATATTTAAATTATATAATATAAATTTTAGGGATTGTGAAATTTATTGACATGGAATAACTAATTGTATAAATCATAATGGTGGGATTTATATTAGCAAGAGTGAACAATTAATTTATGAATTAATTGTTTTGATATTGAAATTGTGAAACTAGAATAATTTGTTAATGAATTTTCTATTGGGAACCAGTTGAGATGATTAATTAATTGTTGAATTTATTAATTTGGCTGAGATGATGATTGTATTATTGAATTATTAATGGAATTGAGGTGATTAATTAAATACAAAATTACGTAATGGAACGATTTGAAATTTAAATTATTGAATTTAATTATTTAATGTGGCAATATAACATGGGACATTGTCTGCTACATCAATATCCTAATATGTAAATGGAAAGGATGAATGCTTATAGTGGATCTCATTTTTTATAACAATTTGTAGGACATGGTCAACTACATCAACATACCTTAGTGTGAATTTTATTGATTAATGGAAATAATGGCATTCAAATGTGTTAACATTGTGTTGGGATGGATGTACTACATCAAAATTATATTGTGTGAATTTAATATTTTGAATGGTAACAATGAAAATCATAGAAGGATTTCGATAATTCATGGAAAAAATGATATTCATATATATGAATATGATATATCTGGTGGATAGTTCATACTCCATCATAGTCCAAAGATTTTATTGAGAGTTATGGTGTCATCAGGAACCTAGTTGTTATGTGGATAAATACAACATAATTGAATAAGTGTTAACTATATACATAATTTATTTTATTTATTCTTTATACAAATGTATACACTATTTGACATGATAATGTTATAAATGTCATTGGTGGTGTCCAAATTAGTTTTACATACACCTTACATGGGATTATTGTTCGGTACCTGATTTGAATTCATGTTAGTAGAAAATGATAAGAGGTAAGGCCCTATACTAGATAACTGATGTGGGTTGGAACATGGTTAAAAGAATCTGAAATGGTTCGAGACCTACATGGGATTTTTATGGTTCATTAATTTTGGTTTTTCATTTTGAAATATGGAATATACTTTACAATTAAATATCTACTGTTCAAATTTGATATTGCGTTTTTATTTTTGTTGATCTTTTTATTTAGGTATAATTATGATTGTGGTTATATATTATTAGTTATTTCATTTTTCATTTTTCTACTATTTAATTACTCTGATAAAGAGTGTATAGTATCCCAATGATCTTTATTAGACCCTCACTATTAGTTATTAGTATCTGGACTATGGGGAGGAATAATTCACATCACGTAGTGATCAGCTCGGGGAATATGTGTGTGGCACCCAGGCTAGGGCATTACAATGTTATTTTGGGAAAGGATTGGTTTTATATACGTAATGCCCAAATAAATTTCTAATAAATGTAAGTCAAAAATGGTATTACAAACCAAACTATGATTTTTTATTAGTTTGATGAAAAATATGAACATATTATGGAAATTGAATACATTTTATAGTTCGTGATTCTAATTCAAATAAGACATTTACATTAGATAGTTAGGGAGAAAATCAACGTAAAATATATTCCTACTTTTCATATGATTTTTGATGTATTTACAGAAGAATTTTTTAATCTTCCTCTGAGTCATGATGTTGAGTTGTCAATAGAAATCATACAAAATTCTACCCTCAGTGATAAAAATCTATATTGAATTACCCCTATTAATTTGAGATAATTGAAAAATGAACTCTAGTAGAATATTTATATGGGATTCATTGGGCTGAGTGAGTCACCATGGGGTGTGCCTATTCTATTTTGAAGATGAAATATTGATCAATTCGGCCTTTAATTGATGACCATGAACATACAAGCATCACTATCAATAAAAAGTATTGTATTCCCAATAGTTATGACTTGTTTGATAAGCTACACAATTCTCAATAAGTTTACCCAACTCTTCTCTATTCGAGATATCATCAATTAATGGTCAAGAAGAAAGATATATCCAATATAACATTTTCTACAATGTATCTGCACAATTAATTTATAGTGGTGTCATTTGTACATAATAATTCCCCATCAATATTTAGGTATTTATTGAACACTATTTTTAGATATTACCTTGAATAGTTTGTGGATGTTTTTATACATGATATTATTTTATGATCAAAGATCAATGAATTCTAAATATATAATTTGAGAATGATGGTCAAATCCTTATATTTGTAGAAGTTATTTGAAAAAATTTACAAGTGTGAATTTCAGTATCAATTTTTTATATTCATGCGTCTTGTAATTTGAAGTGATTGTAAATTAGTGGAACTTTCAAAGAAAAAAGTTACTGAACATTGTTCGAAACCAACCACAGTGAGTGTGATTCATTATTTTCTTGGTGTGGCTAGATGTTATTAATGTTTTTTGGATAATTTGCCATATACATCAATTCAACTCACCATTTTTATTCAGAAGTGATATAAGACCCTTTGGATCGATGAATGCGAGGACTGTATTAAGGATAATAGGATACGGCTTGTTTGAGGACCTATTATTTCTCATCCCTACATTGGTGATGGGGTATTAATCTATATTGATGCTTCTAAGATGAGACTGGGATGTGTCCTCAGATAGAATAATATAGTTATAACTTATTCCAGATGACAATTTAATGTCCATGAGAAACATTACCCAACTCATTATTTTGAGTTAACTATGATAATTTTTTAATTAAATTTATGAAGCAATTTCCTCTATTGAAAAAAGAGTGTCCTATATATTGATCAAAAAACATTAGGGTATATTTTCACTCATTAAGAACTGTAAAAGCACCAAATAATGGCATAGGATATAATTAAAGATATGAAAAGTCAATATATTTCCACCCTGAGAAAGAAAACTGGTGATAAAATTATTTATGTCAAAAGGTTCATGCCCGATTATATATTATGAAGATAAAAAAGAACAAATATTTATGTATTTTTAAAGGGTGGAGGTAGAAATAATTAATTAATGTGAGAAATATTATCTTTTATCAAAGTAATTTTAAACCATAAATCCATGTGAGTAATAAATCCAAATAAAAGGAAGATGCAGAGCTAAAATGAAAGGTCATAAAATGTTCCTATGTTCAACCTTGTGATGGAATAATATAGTTATAAAACCATGTATGTGTCCCATTGTTACCATATTTCGAGAAGGAATGGATTGATTAATATTATATTTCTTTATTCTATATTCATCCTATAATTATGATGATGTATTTATATTAAAATGATTATTATGGAGGGGGTATATGAAATTTGATATTACAATATTTATTTCTCATTTATGGTTATATCAACTGGTTAATGAACAGAGATAAAAGATAGTGTTGATGTTACAACCATTACCAATACTTGTATGTAAATGAAAAAAATATCCATGTTGTTTTTTTCTGACTCCCCAGTCATGTTAAGGGAATAACACTATATGGGTGGTATTCAATCATGAAATTAAGTCAGCACACTTCATTTATATCATAGAATATTTATCTCTTGGTCATATTTATAGGATATTCATTGGTTAAGTGGTACAATTTCATGGTGTGAAACATTCTATATTATCTATTTGATATTTGAGAGTTATGTAGAATTTTTTTCAAAGCTTCTATCAAGATCTGGATAAATAGTTAATTTCATAACAACATATAATCCTTAGATAATTGGTCAATCTAAGAGAACCATTAAAACCAAGATGGATAAGTTGAGACATTTTTCAATGGATTTTAACATTGGCTGGGATCTACACCTTCATTTCATGGGATTTTATTTCAATAGTTTATTTCAATCTAGTATTTAAAAAGATGTTAATGATGATCTATATGGTTATTGATTAATATCTCTAACAATATGTTATATAGTTAGAGAATTAAATCTATTGGTACCTGATATAGTCTTATAAATTACAACTATGGTTTGATTCATTCCTTCATAGCTAAATAAATTCAACGTTGAAAAAGTATTTATTCTTAAATTCATTGGAATGATAGATATATTATATTTTTTAAAAGGTATTCCTAAGATTGTATCTCATAAAGAGGGTGATGATAATTGGAATGAAGGGAAAAATCATCCCTTTGTTTATAGGAACATTTAAAATTATTGATTATATCGAGATTGTCTCTTATTTATTAGAACATCGACCAACTCTCACTAATGTTATTAATGTATTACAAATATATACACAGAGAATGTAAACACCAGATGATTTATATGAACAGAAATCATAGGAAATATCACTGGAGACAGATATTTCATATGAATAATGACATATGGAAATCACGAATCATAGTGATAAAATATTGTGTTACAAGAGTAGTAACATTGTGAAATTTCTATGGAGAAATAAAAAAGTTAATGAATCTATATGGGATCCCAATGATGTAATGAAAAAAGATATCCTCATTATTTTTTTCATCCTGATTAATTTTGAGGCAATTATTAATTTCAATGGTTTTATAATTAAATGCCATAATATTATTATAAAATAAGTCTATATAAATAATATGGTTTCATTGATATCTTTTGATACACGCAACAACATGTTTAGAGAAACCACATAACATTTCTACAATATTATGTGTCTATTATTGCCTAGAAATTGGATTGGTATGCATGAATAATAATATAGGAATGAAGAAAAATTTATGTTCGACACATCTATATAATGGGAAATGTTTTTATCAATGGATTTGAATTTAAAAAAAAATACTTGAATGCAAAAGAGGTATTTTTTCAGAAATTTTTTTCTTATTCACAAAATGTATTTTTATTAATAAATCGATTAAATAATTATTGGGGAATAATATTAATGGTAGTTATATATTATTTATGTTATCAAATGTTTCAATTATTCACTAAATATTATTTAGGAATATGATAATAATAAATCAATTTCTGTATTAAAAAATATTTTTTTTCTAAGATGAATTTTTTATCATAATTTTCACACCTAGATTAGAAATAATTTATACAATTTATAGATAATACGTTTAATAATATTTATTACATATTTAAAATAAGTGAGATCAAATTGGGTAATTAATTCCCTTTTATTATTGGTCAATATGTACTATAACCATGATATAATTTATCACATCAATAAAGGGTAAATAAGGTAATCCTAGGTTAACGATAAGTGATAAATCCATAATTTTATATCCTCTTTATTATTATATGAATTAAATTATACCCTTAATATCTAATGGTATATATTTAGTTGTTTAATGGATACTTTTCCAGAAATATGATATATAATATTTTAATTTATGAATGTTACAAAAATTCAGTCTCTTTATTTTTAATATATCTTATCTGCCCACAATGGGATATATGTTACGAATGAATGTAAGTTGTTATTTTAATATAAATAAAATTATTTTTATTTTTATTTGTTTATTTAAATTTTTTATTAATTATACAATGACCTAAATTTCTTATGAAACCTTAATGTTGTATTCTTGCTTTTAATAATAAAATATAATAAATGATTTTAAAAATATTAATTTTATATAATTTAAATTATGAATTGAAACCCAAAAATTACATAGATATTTATGAAATTTTTGTTTGGTCTAAAGGAATTATAATATAATATACCATTTCTAATTTTATATTAAAGGTTAAATTATGTTATGTGTCAATATTTACTATAATGATAATTATAAAATTAGTATTTTATTAAATTACTTAAATATCCTAAAAATATTGAAATAATATATGTTTGATATTATATATTCTAAAAATTAATAATGTTTCTATTTCTGGTCTAATTTTATCCTTTTAAGAAAATATTACACACCGTTAATATTGAAACAGTGGTTACCATCGTTAAAATTATAATTGGTTAACTAAAGGCTAATCCAAATGATGTGGTTTAAAACTAAACTAAAACATGAATAAATTCTATTGGTTAATGGGATTGAAAAATTTATTATTTTATCAACAATTCTATTTCCATTTTTATTCTTATTTCTTGATAATGGATTTCTTAAAATTTATTCTTTTATAAAATTCCAAAAGTTCCCTACTCCAGAATTATAAAAGTTAACCCCTAACTTACTTCTTCACAACACTTTAATTTTTATATCTCAACCAAATCCTTTCGAATTCATTTATAAACAATATTATCCTTGTTTTGAAGGTCATTTTATTATCAGAAGACCATCCTTAGTTTCCATAAGGAAGAATCTAATGGGGTCTGCAGAAGAAGAATTATTTATCTTACCCAACCTCATTCAATTTATTTATTTTAAAAATATATAGTATTTATCATAAAATGGTAGATTCAGTATAAAAAACATATTAATATTTTTTTCATAGTTATTTAAAAACCATAATCCACATGCATTCTCGTGAAATGGGATATGTGTAATCACTTATACATATGTTCGTTTTACCATATCCACCTAGTGAAATAATTAATTTTTCATCACTATAGTATTTGGATGGGTATTATGATGGTTTTAATATTTAAATGCGAATTTATGACATAATTATTCCTCTATATTGATAATTTCATATATATATATATATATTGTTACATATAATACAATTAGTGAATGATAATGTCACTCATGCATACTTGTGGACTACCACCTCCATAAAGTGATAAAATTCATTTTTAATTTATATATTAATTGGACGGTCATTATAATGGATTTTATTAATATATATATGATATATATAAAATAAAATTATCCATCAAGTTATAATTAGTATATAACGTCATTTCAATTAATTCATTATAAAATGAAAACAATGTTTTTCATATTTACGACCTACTATATCCAAGAACGGTGTAATTATTATATATATATAACATTTATAAATTAATATTTTTATTTTGATAAAGAATATGTATTATTTTTATATAATTATTAATATTTTTAATTTGATGGGTCTTAAAAAAATTTACAAGGACTGGAACTATTGAACATAAATACTCAAGATTAAAGAAATAGATAACACCTCGAAAAGACAATATTAATAAAGAATTATTAATAAATGATAATGTTAAAATGTAATAAATATATCACATAAGATATTATATTTATGAAAATAAAGTTTCTATTGACGTATAAGAAATAAATATTTATTATATATTAGATTAAAGAGTTATCGAATCAAGGAGAACATAAGGTAAGGGTTTTATTTCACATTCTCATTAATATTTAGGATTATTTATGTTAATGTATCTATTGAAAGGATTATTTTACATTTCTATTAAATATAAATGTTTTAGAAAAGGAAAAATATTTTTACTTTGATTATATCAATTTTAAGTCATTTTTCAAAAAATTTTAGTTTTTAAAATATAGTTTACAAGGAATCAATTTTTAATTTTCCAAACGACTTACATTATGACTTTTCCATCAAATTAGAAATAGTAAAGTATTATTAATTTATATGAAAGGAAGATAATTTTACAATAATATGAATTATAAAATCATTGAATATTCCTTTACATGTTTATTATTTTCTTAAGCTAATGAATTATTATTTTCAGGCATAATTTTATATTTTTAAAAAGTTATTTTTAAAATTGAAAGGATATCGTCCTCAAGACGCTTTTATTTTTATTTTAGGGGTATCTCCATTCATCAATGAAAGAACATTTTATTATAGGTAAAATTTACTTTGGTTATATTCATTGGATAAAAACGATATTATTTGTCTACATAAAATTATAATTATGATGAAGAATGATTATGATACATTTTTATTATCCAAGGGTTATGAATTGATGAAACATTTATGAACCCTATTTCATTTTTTGGGATCTGATATAATGGATGTATTATAATAGTTTGGATCAAATTTTTATGATTTTTATTCTATTATGGGTGGGAAATATTTTACCCCCTAATGTCTTGGGTAATGATTAATGTTCTATAGGAAAAAAGGGTTCATGAGAGGTCATTTGAGCCCCTAAAAGGTTACATGATAGGTTATCTAAATCTTGAAGATGGTATATAGACAGTTATCCCATAAATAACATGTTATGAACTTTTATGGTGGGTAGAATTTCCATATGGTTTTTGATGCATGAGTTTATTAAAAGAATCCAATATTATAATATAATTTCTTGGGTTATATTATTTATTTAACATTTTTATCTTATGAAAATATATTATTTACACAATGAATAAAAATTATTATACAAAATATTTTTGGTATTGTTTTTAAATGTTAAGAGGATACCATTATTCTTATGTTATTCTTATGTGATTAATTATATATCACTTTTTTACCATTAATAAAAACCATTTCACCCATTATTTTTTCGTTCTCCATGTTATGAAGAATATAATTATGTATGATTAGATTAAATATGGTGATAAATATAAATAAATTAGTGGGAGAAGATGATGTTCAACTATTAACTAGTAGTTTATGTGTCCAAGTTTCCAAAAGAATAGACCTAATCAATTCTACTGCAGATTTTTACGTTATGTGATGAATATTAATGTATTAATATTTACAATATATTTTTGAAATTTATTGGTCATTATAGAGAAAAAATTGATGATGATGTAGCTAGGAATAAATGGGAGAATATCTTTCCAAATTAGCAACACAGAATGGATGGAATTAAAACATATTAGTTTTTCAGAGAAGTTATAGTTAAAATGGTATATAAATGGCTGGTGTATCCATGTGAGAGAGTATTTTGATACATCACAAAGTAACATGATTAGAGTGGGGAATTTTTTTGAGAAAACATCATAAACAATTCAATGGGTATTCTGATAATATGATATTTAAATGATTATATCATTATATGAAGATTATATATGATGTCATGAGTTTTTCATTTCATCAAAAGATAACCATTTGTATTTATTATTCTGATGTTAATGCTGATAATAAGTTGTAAATGGATAGTTAAATAAATGAAAAATAATATATATATTCCTTAGTATCAGAAGAATTTTATAGTATTTTCTTTGGGAAATATATTCCAATTGAAATTATAATTATGTAGGATCATCAATTCATGGAATTGGTAAAAAGGAGGAAGCTTTATGGACTACGTAAGAAGAGAACTTCACATTTTTGGCTAGGTGCATACTAAATGTTATTTGGGTTGATGAAAATGAAATGAAGTGGATTTACACAACATTGTGTCCAACATTTAAAATGGAGTTGCATTCTTACGGATTTAAAAGTTTTGATAATATCATTCATTGTGATAGAAAGGTATAAATAGAGTTTTTCATTGATAATGTACTCTATTATAATATAAAAATGAAATGATCTGAATAAAAGATATCATGGAATCATTCCTCAAATAAATCGATAAAATATAAAATGATGTACTCATATTGTGATATGTGTGGAAAAATAACCTTGCCAAATGTATTACAAAATCATGGAAGTACTTATGAAATGGAATTTTTGGGAATACAGTTGATGAATTTAAGTAAAATGATAAAACAAATTAATGAAAATATAGTGGTATGATGCTTTAATTGTAATGATTTGGGGCATTATTCTAATTTCTCTTCAAAGATAGTAATTTAGGCTGGAGATTATGAAGATTAGAAGAAAAAGGGTTTGGAAAAACATTTTTATTCTAAAGTAGTTGATGATGATTGATCAAATTATATTGTCATAGGTATGTCATTGGTTAATTTGAATTATTACAATACCATATTTAGCTCTCAAAGGTCACATTATTTCATTTCTACGATTTTTTAATGTTAATATAAAATATATCCTCATGAATGTAATATTTACTTTTAGGTGTAAACTCTGGGTGGAAATATTAAATAAACCACGATTTATAGGAATATTATTATTGTTATTAGTGGAGTGGCCTTTCCTCAAAATCATTTTAAACTATCCATAATTGAGTTCGAAAATATATTTAAGATTTATTAGATTTCAATTTATCATGATATGAATTTTTTATTTGGTGATTTAATACCTTGGATAACCCACCAAATGGAAGATATATTGATTAGATATTATAGGGAAGGATACATATAACATGTTTTTGAAAACAAATAAGTTGTTTAGATTAGTTATTTCCAAAAATTAATTAAATATGTGAATGTATTTCAGGATTGTTTTCATAATGTAATTCTTGATCGAGAGGTTGAATTCACTATTGACTTCGTACTATATTCTAAGATTATTTAAAAACACCTTACTTAATAGATCAAGTAGAAATTTTATAATTTAAAAGGAAATTTTGTGATTTTGAAGGCAAATGTTTCATTAAGCATAGAAATACTCCATGGGTTGGTAATGTTTTATTTTTTAAGAATAAATATTCTTCCTTGATGATTTTCATTGTTTACAAATCCTAGAATAAAATAACAATTAAGAACAATAACCATTCCGATCATATATTTTATATTTTTGATCACCTATAAGGAGTTATGTACTTTTAAAAGATTTATCATAGGTCTAGTAACTATCATTAGATGGTGAATGAGGCACATATTTTGATTATGACTTTTACAATATATATTTTCCATATGAGTTTGTAGTTATTACCTTCAGGTTTTCTAATACACCTGTTTTATTAATGAATCATATAAGTATAGTATATCAATGGAATTGATACATATTTTTTTGTTGGATTAATTGATAAAATATTAGTATAATATAAAATTCATGATCACCCCAAGATACATGTAAGGATTGTTTTAAAAACCGTAAATGAAAAAAAGTTATGTTGGAATTTAAGAATGATTGAATTTTGGTAGAAAAATATTTCCTTCCTTATTCATATTGTTTCTAATGATGGTAAAAAGTTTTACGGTGATAAATCTAAAGTCATTGAAGAGTGTTCAAGCCCTACATATGTCATGGATAATTATAGTTTTCTAAGAATATTTTGTTTAATAAAACTTGTTGTTTGAAAAAAAAATATCACATAGACTATGTGAACTCACAATACTATTATATTCTGCCATATGATACAATGTGATGATTATTTTCAAGAACTAAAAATAATATTGATTAATTCTCAAGTTTTTTCCATTCCCATGAGAAAAGGTTATTTTATCTTCTCAAACTATAGTTCATTAAAATTTAATGGTTTTTTCTTAATAAAAAATGATCAGGTATTTTCATATGTATTATGAAAATTTAATCTTCATGAGTTAAATTATCCAACACTTGATATGGAATTAACTACTTTAATTTTTTATTTAAAAATATGGAGGCACAATTTTTATGGAGTAATGTGTGATATAAATAATTATCCTAATGGTTTGAAGTATATATTCAATCTTAATTTTTTTAACGTAACCCGATGAATATAGATTGAAATTATTCTGTATTTTGTCTGCATAATTTATTATTATCCTATAAAATCAAGAAAATTAGTGGATTTTTTATTTTAAAAAAATTAGGTTTCAGTATCCACGTTATTTTTGGAATGTTAACTATTAGATTAATATTTGGTGATTTTTAAACTAGATTTTCTAGATGCATGGGCATCCTATATTTTGGTTTATGTTTTATTTTAAATATATTTCTTAGAAAAAAATTATTAAATTTTAGAAGGAAGTCCATGACATACAAGAAAAGGTAAAATTGGATAATAAGGGTAATACTAAAAAAATTAATGTCATCAAAAGAGGTGTTTTTAGTTTTGGAAAGAAATTATTACTATCATGTAACTCCTAGATGAATATATTGTTGCTTAGAGAATCCCATAGTTCATTGTTTTATGTTTATCGTAGTCTTAATTTTATGTATAGAGAACATCAATAGTATTATAGGTCGGATGGAATGAAAATAGACTTTCATGACTTTACGAGGAAATGTTTGTGTTTCCAACATGTTAATAAATAATGAAAATTATTTAACATGATGCTTCATCCATTTCTATTTCCAAATTTGACAGGGGAAAATATTTCTATCCAAATCATGGTGGAATTTAGATATACATCACTAGGTTATAATGAAATTTAGGTTATTTTGGATTGTCTTTGTAAATATTAACATTTAATTCTTATTAGAGATGTTATGTATTAAGATAATTATTCTTGATTCTACCTCAAGTAGATAAATAGGTTTAATGGCCTTACATTCACCATTGTATCTAACTATGACCCTATGTCCAATTATAATTTCCATAAAGGGCATAAAAAGTAATAGTGTACTGAATTTAATTTCATTATATATTATCATCCTCAAAATGATGGATAGAATGAGGGAACATTTAAAACCCTAGAAGACATGAATCATTATTCTTCGATTAATTACCATGGATTTTGGGGTAAATTTAATTAAATATTTTATTTATTATATAATAATATTTTTCATTATAGGATACAGATGAAACATTTTGATTCATTATATATAAAATGGTGTTAGACTCCACATTTTTTGGATGAAGTAAGTTAATTCAAGATGATGCAAGTATATTTGGGAGAGGAAATAATTCAATAGGGGAATATGATTTTGTACTATATGAGAATGGATAAGTGTTTAAAGAAAAGTTATACGGATAATTGGATGAATGATCATTTATTTGAGATAGGTGATCTTATTTATCATAATTTATTTCAATGGAATATTGTAATATATTTTGGATAAAAAGGGGAATCTATTTCCACAATTCCATTGACCATGTGAATTCATCAGTAAAGTAGGATCAATTGATTATAGAGTATACTTATCTCTATGTTTCTCTCATGAACCCAATGTTTTTAATGTTCTGATGTGAAGATAATATGTGACATATTAATATCATGTATTATTCCATGAGTTAGTTCAATTGAAAGATATCATTTCATATAAGGAATATCATATTGAGATTCTTGGCCATAGGGATAATGTTTCGGAAAATAACAAAATTCACTATGTTATGGTTTTGTGGAGAAAAAATATGTTTTATGAAGAAATATTGGAATATAAAAATAATATGATTGAAAGATACACCAATCTGTTTAATAAGTGAATATAATGGTGATGTTTCATTTTAAAAAAGTGTAGAAGAATGTATAAAATAAGGTATTTATTGAAAAAATATTTTTCTTAGATATATTTATTCATGAGAAAGGTAATTTTATTCATTATAAAAATATAATGTAATAATTAAATTAAGAATAAAATAATGTAAGCGAACTATATTATAATAAGGAAATAACTAAAATTATATATTTAAGATTTTATAATTTTAATTTCAAAAATTTAAATTTATTTTTGAATTCCATATTTTTTAGTTATCTTTATGTGAATTTCAGAAAATATTCTAAAAATATTCATTTCTCTATATATAGTGAAAACTTATATTTTAGTTGATAATTTTATTTTCCTTTAAATTATATAAATAAAAAAATTGATATTTGGATTAGTTTTAATCTTTTATTAGTTAGTTATTATTTAAAATAATCCAATAATGGGTATTGATATGAATTATATAGTTTTATTTAGTGTTGAAATATTTTATACATATAATGTCCATTTATTAAGAAACCAATTTTCTTCTCCTTTTTCTTGTTTAATTAATAAATAATTATTCCACTTTGGTGTATTTATGATTTAAATATGGATTCAGTGATTTTAATTACTGGGTAAACAATTGATAAAAATGTCTATTTTTTGGTACTTAGGAATAATAAACATATTAATTTTTATTATAATAATAATGATCGGGTGATTAAGCATAAAAATAAATTATAAGTGTTAAATAATGACCCTAACAATTGAAATATTTTTAATGTATGAGTATATCATATTCACAATCATCCAGAATTATAATATATGGGAATTTTTTAATTTGTAAAATATTTTGACCATTATATTAATTATGTGAATGTAAAGAAAAAAATTTAACTACCTTTCGTTTAGAAAATATAAAATTTATAAAATTAGAGAAAACTGAGTTTATGTTTCAATATATATATATATATTTTAAATAAAATTTATTTTTTTACCATTGTAGTTAATTTATAACTTCTAGTAAAGAGATAATTTCCATAAAATCTTATGCAATGCTGGCATAGTAATTTTTCAATTCATTGTGAATTAAAATAAGTTATTTTGAAAATAATATTATTAAAATAATATGAATGAATTTTTTACCAAATTATTAGTGTAAATAAAAAATAATGTATTATAGATATGTTGATTCACTGAATTTGAATTCCATCATTTTCTTAAAGTTCAAAAATAAAATTAAATAAATAGTTCTAAAAGTGACATTAATGTTATTTTATAATAAATAAAAATTTATTCAGTGCTTTAAAATTACTAAATATCTTATCATCTTCCAATTGGTTAGGATATGATTTAAATTTCATTGAATTGTCCATTTCTGTGAAATTTTTCCTTCAATAGAAACTATATTAAACCTAAAAGGGTATAACATTTTTATTGTGGGAATCATCAAAAAGGGATAATAAATGGTTAAAATGAAATTTTGGTAAAAATATGATCCATAAATATAATTTTTTTGGGGATGTTATTTTGATTTATAATCATATTATATTATAATATTTTCAATATGGAACGATTTGGAAATCAATATTAATTTGTATTTATTTAATATTTTCTTATATTCTAAGAGTTCCCCTCTACTCTCAAATAAATAGGAACCTATTATTCTCATTTAATCATCCTTAAAAGTTTATTTTTCCATCCAAGAAATAAATGAAGATTTCCATACATCCTTATTAATTTCCTAATTGTATTTTTTAGTGAATAATACAAATAATTTATGCCTTAAGGTGTAAATCAAATTATGATGTCCTAAAAATAGAATAGTTATTAACCTAAAAATTCCATTTATTTTCTTTTTTTAACGTATAAAAATTTTAATCAACCATTATAAAAGAAGAAAAAAATTATATTCAAAATAATTATATATTATTATATTAATTTAATAAGCTCTACCCATCTCGCCTTCTATAAAATGGGAAAGGATGTTCTTTATCTATTATGTTGATTACCACCTCACGAACAAATGTAATTAGTTTTCCATCACCTCCTGTTATGGTTAGGTATAATTATTGTTTTGATTTATATATATGAAATTCATGGAATATTTATGATTATTAAAATTTAATATATAATTTATTTTATTACCATTTCATTTACTGATTAATGATATTTTTTTCATGAGTATGTGTTAGTTACTACCTAGAGGAAGTGTTATAATTTGTTTTTTTCCCAAATTTTCTTGGATGTGATATATAAGTGTATTTAATTAAATAAATTATATTAATTAAATAATTATAAATATTAAATAAAAAATACCATATTTCTATAATGATATTTGAAAACTGAAATACATACTCATGCGTACGTATGAACTACCATCTCCATGATTGTAATGTAATTCAATTTTCAAACCTACCTTCCATTGTTTGTTTTAACAACAATATTTTCTTATAAAAATTACAACTATTTAAATATTATTAATTCATTTATTTTCTCGTAAATATCTCTTTGACCATATTTAAGATTCCTAATCCATTGTGGAATTATGAACTAAATATCATAAAAAATACAACATTAATTTAAATAATTAAATAACTAAATAGATAATGGTAATATATAAAATAAATTGGGTAATAATCATTGAAAAGGATCATAAAAATTTAAATAATTAACCTTTGTTTATTATTGAGGAAGATAAAAAAATGTGTGATGAGTCAGACTAAAGGTAAGTGACTTTCTTATAAAATTCCTCCTTTATAGTTTCCCTTAAAATTATATTTTCATAAATGTCCATATTTTAAAACAATTATGGTTGAATCTACATGAAAATACAATAATTACAGAGGAAATGTTACATCACATTTTTACATTATTTGTATTCTTTTCAAAATGAATAATTTACGTATTTTATATAATTTTTTTTATCAAAATGAAATTAGTAATATTCAATTTTAACATATATGATAACAACTAATTTCCTCAATTCCATAACTATAATTAGATTTTTTTGTTTCCATGACAAGAATTAATGTTTTAATTGAAGAAAAAATATCTTTCTCTATGTTTTAGTATTTTCATTACTAGTTCTAAAATTGAATTCATATTTCGATATACTGAAATGTTATAATACATTAGAAATTAATATTTCTATAATTTTAATAATAAAATTTTATGTTTCCATTTTTATGATTAATTTATGGTTTTTGGTCATTGTTTATGATGATATTTGGTTCCATTATTAACCAATTATTGGTGGTTCCACTATAACCCAAATATCGGTTGCCACATTAGTATCCAAGGATGGGTGGATCTACTATAAACCAAGGATGGTTGGGTCCATGATAGTGGAAGAATGCATTGATTATGGGAGTTGAGTATATAGTTATTTCATTTGTATGGGTGGTATATAAAATTATTTATCAATTTATCTAAATGTTAAATATTTTATTTATATTAATTTTTATGGAATTTTTAGGATTCTTTGAGCTAATAAATTTCTATTAGGATTATATAAAATTATATTATACTTTTTAATAGAGAAAATTATACCATTAAGATATTTTTTTAATGATTTTTCATAACTAAAGTGATAACTTAATGGGTTTTATTATTTTTAAATTATGTGTTTTTTTTAAATGATTTTGGAATGATTTTAAAATAAGGTTGTTTATTAAGTAAGTTAGTATTGATTTTGAGCCATGTTGTAATTTCTAAAATGAAACTTTTTTAATGTATTCCAGATATAATTGTTTCATTCATTAGTATAATGTCTTATTCAATGATTTTTGTGACCATTACATGTTTAAATATGTTTATCGTAGCGTTTTAAGGATGATTTTGGACATAAATGTGGTCATGATGAAAATATTTTGGATAGTCCATGAATGTAAAAAAATATTAATTTTTTAGTATTCTGTTTTGTGGGGAAAATGTATTCTGAATAATAGTATCTATATTGGAATATCATGGTCTATTATATGAGAGTTGTGATAGAAAAATATAAATCTATTAAACTAAATGATATTTTGTTATATATGAAATTTATTTATAGTATAAATTAACTAGAATATTTAAGGTTTAATAATAGGTCCTTACAGTCTTCATAAGAATCCAAATTTAATAAGTGATGCAATGATAAATCTCATTAATATGCTCAAAAAAATTCTCATGCTATGAATCATGATAAACATTCAGATGATAAAATGAGGTAAAAATGTTTAGTTTAGTCTTTTGTGGGGAAATGTCCACATTCTATTTGTATATCCATTGACCCACTAGTTTTTAATAAATGGATTAGTACCATTGAAAATATATCTTCTATTTCCAAGTGTCTTAATAATGGAAATTTCATTTTGTATGGAAATCAATTGGAATTCGAAGTTGATCAATGGTATATTTTAAACAAAAATATAAGGTAATATGAAGATATTCACACCATACAGTGTTTTGAGTTTAAGAGAATATTTTTTAAGAAGTACATTTCTTATTAATTTTTTATGAAATGGGTGAAGGTATTTTTTTGAGATAAATAAGAAGGATGATGAATCTGTTGGTAACCATTTGAAAATCATTTAGGAGAATTGAGACTTATAATTTAGGTATTATCATCTGACCTAAAATTAATAATAATATATTCTTCTGTGGCATAAAATGAAGTCTTATAATGGAGTTAGTCATAATATAAACCAATATATATGGGGAAATCATATGACATTCTATCATGTGGGATATTATTATTGGATTTATTTATCCATCACTGTTGTTTCATCGGAAATGTTAGAGTAAATTTTAAGGAAAATCAAAAAATCAGGGATAGAAATAGATAATAATTCCAGTATGAATGATGAGTCAAAGCAACCATTTTGTAATTTATATTAATTGGACTGGTAAGTGTTTTATATTTGGAAATGATGTTCATTTAAAAAATTAATGTATAAATGACCGGGAAATTTTAGATAATAATGTCAATTGAGAGAATGATATACATGATACACCACCCACACTCAAGTGTTTCAAATGAAATTTGTATGCGCATTTTAATAACCAATAATAAAAATCAATGCATAGTGATGATGATAAAGGTTGGAAACATCTTATACTTAGATACAAAGAGAAATATTATGATATCACTATTTCTAATAAGGGTTAAGAAAACAATGTGGTGAAAGGTAAACATACCATCCACTATAGAACATCTATTTTCATATCTGACTATATTTTAATATAATCATTTATATCTAAATAATTTAAAAATTGTATCAAAATGTAACTTTATTGATTAAATGATGATTTATATCTAAAAACAACAAATAGTATGATGACTGCATATCTAAAAACACAAATTTGTGGGATTGTTCATTCCAAAAGAACTCATTATTTAACCTATCATGGAATTTGATATTATTTTTAAAATGTATTTGAATTATTTTAATAAAATCCTCTTAAATTTTTATAGAATGAATATAACATTAGATAGTCCAAGATAACCTATTATATTCATTCTAGGAGATGATATGTATACAAGTTTGATGGAAATTGCATCCATTATATAAGATTTAATTCTTAATCAAAATGTATTTTTATCTCAGATGGTTTGGTGGAAACTCAACATCCAATATATTCCTATTGTATTATTGTTATTTATATGTTTGTAGATTTGTTTCCTATTCATACATAGAATCATGCAATTGACTTTTCAAAAAAAACATACTTGGTGATATAACTCTTTCAATGACTCTATATTGAATGGACTAGATTGAGATAAAAATATTGAAGAAGAAACCCCATGAGAAATATTTAAATGGATCCATTCATCATATAGTATCACCTTGGGGTTCAACTATGTTTTCTCTTATGAGGAAATACTGATCTATGTGACTTTATATTGATCATCATGAATTTAATAAGATAGAAACCAAGAACCCTTATCATATACCCAACATAGATGAATTTTTTGATAATCTGTGTGGAGCTCAATATGTTTCAAATAATGCCCTTCATTCTAGATATCATTAATTGATGGTTAATAAGGATGATATAACCGTGATATAATAATGTAAAATATTTGGAAACTATTAATTTATAGTGATTCTATTTGGTCTTAAAATTTAACTATCTATCTTTATAATCATGATTTTATTGAATAATACCATAATATATTACCTTAACATGTTTCGTGGCAGTATTTAGATATGACATTTTTTTATAATAAATATCAATGGAAGAGAATAGTGATAACATCAGAATTGTGATGATGACACAAAATAGGGCGAAATTTTATGAACAAATTACCAATATTGAATTTTTTCTTCAAAAAGGTTTATTCTTGTGACATAAAATATTAATTGACGGTATATTAGTAGACCATTATATGATATAAGATCCTAATAATTGTCTGAGAAAAGCCATTGTGATTGAGATCTAATTTTTTCTTCATTTTTTGGATTCTCATGGTGTTCTATGTAGAATATCCCAGGGATATCAATTCTATAAAGAAAGTATAGTCATAAGGGAGTTATGTTGCACTGGATAGATAAATCTAATGACAATTTTATTGAACTGATGTGAATGTTAATCAATTCACCTGTACTTACTTTACCTTACAATAGATGATGGTTTGTAATCATTATTAATGCATCAAATAAGATTTCATGATAAATTCTTTAGAATCATGATTTTGTGATAGATTATGCCTCCCTTAAATTGAAGGTTTTACAGAAAAATTTCCCAACTCATGCTATTGTGTTTTCTATGATATATTTATCATTAAAATTATTAAGGAAATAAATTTGTGGAGAATTATTTTTTAAATATACTAATAAAATTTTTATAGTATATTTTCACTAAATAAGAGACAAAATTTTTATAGAGAAGATGGTTCATACTGATTATATAATATTACAAATAATTTTATACCATCATATGATAGAGAAAAACATTTATGATGCTTTCAGTAAAATGTACGATTCTATGATATTTATAATGAGGATCATAAAAATCCAATATATTTGGATTTTCTGTGGATACATCCTTAAATATTAAAGTAAATGTTGAAATGATATCTTTCTCAATTGATTGTTCAGCCACCTATCCCACAAAATATCATGGAGTTGAGGCAGTAAGATATAGAGATATAAAAGAAGGTTAAAAATGTTCTTGAGTATATCCATAAATACAGTAGAAGGATAATTCCCAAAATCAATGTATGTGTCTTGTTAGAAGTAGATTTGAAGAAGGAGATATTGCATGTGGCTCAAGGGTAACTATTCTCTATTCATCCATGTTCAACATTTATATAAAGATAATTGAAACTGTTTTTATAATGGTAAATCGTTAAGAGAGATATTTTGTTGAATATATCTCAATTCTTATTATTCTAGAATTTAATGTTTTAGAGATAAATTCTTAAAGAGATGTCACAAACAAGACCCATATAAGAATGGAAATAGGAAAAATTCACAATGGACATTGTCATTACACTCCCCAGAACATCTTAGGTACATAATTAAATTTTATTTCTACTCATTACCCTTATGAATTCTAGACACTTCATATCCATTTGATAGTAATTCACTCTTTATCATATTTATATAATATAAATTATGTATGTTTTAAGTAATTATTGATTATTAAATTATATTGTGTCTTAGTAGGTTTTGAGGTTTTCCATGATCTTCTAGAAAAGTCTTCAGCATGATCTAGATATTGATTTGAGTTTCGTCAAAGCATATCATCGTCATATAAATGTTAAATATTATAGAACAATTTAAACCATATAGTATTACCAATGTTTTTTATATATGTAATTTTAATGTAGTTGAGAACAACATTTTCCCATAGTTGGGTTTTCTTATAACAATTTATTTCACAAAATAATTCAGATGGATAGTTATGAAGACCCTTGTGGAAAAAATATTCAAACCCTAATGATCTGGAATATAGATATATAAACATATCTATGGGGTCTTGATAAGGATAAGGAAATTATAGAGAGTATTAGTTCTATACAAAAGAACATTATGGTGTCTTATATTTGATATAAATATTATTATGATATTCAATGTTGTGATATATAATTTAATATTATTGAGAAGGTATTTCTATGAATTTATCCGTGTTATAAGGTTATAATATTAAAAAACAATGGATATATGATTTCTATGAATATTCGTTGTTTCTATATTATTGATTGGGTGGGTATGGTAGATTATCACATGGAACATCCATAAAACCTCTCTCATGATCATAATCTGTGCTATGTATGTCTCCTGAAGAAGTACAAAACGCATCCATCATATATAATGACCGCAAAGGTCAAGACACTTGATCATGATCTTTTGTATGAAGATTAACCAGTATAAATCGATCAAAACATAAAGATATATAGAATAAGACTAATCACATGGTAAAATTTATCTAGAGGAATCATAAATTTGAAATATCTTCTATGGAACACGAGGATGTAATGAAACAGAGATATCATCATGTTTTTATACTAGAGTAAGCAAATTTGAGTGTTAAATTCATTTTATGGGGGATATAATGTAATTCTTATAGATTTTAGAGTATATTTCTCATTAAATAATATGATTTAATCGATATTTGTGTTATACGCAACACTATGTTTAAAAGAACCATGATATACAGTTAAAAAATTTAATTTGTGACATTATTATAATATAGCCATTGTATTGTATGATATGAATATGACTATCTAAATTATGAAACATTTATGTTAATCTGTAGAAAAACTATTAATTTTTTATTCATTAATATGAAATAAAAAAATCACTTGAAAAAGAAGATGTTTTTTAAGAAACTTTGTTTATGCGAGATATTAATTTTCATCATAAAAATAAAAAATAATCACTATTAGTGAATTATTTTACTTAAATATATATATTTTATATATAACCAATTATTTTATCACATATTTAATATTTTTGTCGTTGATGACATTAAAATAAACCTTTTTTTATAGTTACAATGTATTTTTTATTAATAGTGAAAGTAATACCATTTCAAATTATTATTTTCGAAATTAATTTCTATTACATATAGATTTTTAATATTTTAAAATCTATTAATTATATTGAATTGTGATGAATTTTATTAGTAAATATTCCCAATAATTTATTTTGGAATTATGAATAGAAATCATGGTAAAATTTTCCACTATTACAATGGGTAAACTTGGTAAATCTTGGATAAAATTAAGTGATATAGACATAATGTTTTTCAATAATTCTTTTTAGAATAATTTATTTTTACTCTTATCATCATAGGCAGATAATTCCTTTTTTATTTAATAGTTGTCTTTGAAATAGTCTTGTATAATATTTAAATCAATCAATGTTACAATGTAACACTCTCTTTACATTAAATATCATTTACATGTTGTCATAGGGTGACAATAATGTTATAAGTAAACCTAATTGAATATTATTTTTAACAATGATATAATTTTATTAATTGAAATTTATTACTAATGGTTTGTAATTAGATAATTATTTGAAGTCCTGAAAAATTATAATACAGTATTTATTCAATAGAAAAATAAAATAATTATTTTTAAAAAATAATAAATTTAATTTAATTTACTGAGTTATAGTCTTTCAATATAATTTCACATAAATATGACATGTTATTAATGTTTTAAAATAGTATATTTTAATTTTATCTTTGTCTTGGTTTTTTTCTATCAAAATTAATAAATAGTTACAAAATTTATAGTAATGATATTTCATAATTTATAATTTTTTATGAATTGAATTAAAATTAATATCAATTTTATCATAAGACAAGTTAATGGAATATTCCTGAAAATATAATCTATAGACCATTATGATTTTCTTTTTGTTCTATGATAACATTATTAGCACTTTCTGCTTATAATAGTTGTTGGTTATGTTAAGGTAAAATATACTTAACATGGATATTAAAAAAATGTTATTTTGAAAATGACAATAAAACCAATATAAATTTCATTAGATGATGTCATTTTAAAAATAAATAATTTTATTCTAATTAATATCCATTTTAAATTCATTTTCCTTAAGAATGACTTATTTGTATTTTAAACTTTAAGAAATTCATAGTTTTTCCCCTCCCTCCCTTAAAAATGAACACCCCATCTTCATCTTTAATAAAACACTTTGAGTCCTCAAGTTCCACTATTAAATATAAAAAAACATATAAAAATCATTTTTCATGGTATAGATCTAATGATATTACCATAAGACTAACCCTATGATCCACAAGAGGAGATATAAACGAGTTCTTCCAGTGAAGAGACCATATCCATTACAGAAAATATTATTTTTTTACTTATAATCTAAATACAATAAATATATATTATTTATCATAATAAAATAAAATCTGTACCATAAATTTATAATAAATTGTTTTTATAATTCTAAAATCACTATTAACCACCGTTTTACCATCAAATGGGAATTGAATTTATCATTTGTTCATATGTATGGCTTATTGTATTCACATAGCGATAAAATTCACTTTCCACCACCATATTTAAATGATAGTTATTATTATGGACATAATTATTATACATGAAAATTATGACATAATTATTATTAATAAATATATTTATCATTTATACCTTCTTACCTTACAATCCATTATCAAATGATAATCTCTCATGTGCGAATGTGTGAACTACTTCTTCCACGAAGCGATGTGATTCTATTTTATTTTAAATTTTATATAGAAGGTAATAAGGATATATAATGAATATATATGATATAATAATTATTATTTAATGTTATATTAGTATTTTTATTTCCTTTATTTCATCTGTTAAAATATGATAATATCATTCATGCATATGTATGTTCTACTGTATCTGGGAACAATGTAATTTATTTTTATATCTCCAATTCTATGGATGGATATAAATATTTATATAACTAATATATATGATATTTATATAATTATTAACGTTATTGATATGGTTAAACCATGTTTAATGTATAAGGACAAATCTATTTATCCCAAACATACGTAAAAACATAGTAGGTACCACTTAGAATGATGATTTTAATAAAGAATTGTTAAAAAAAAGTGATAAATGTTTATAATAAAATCATATATGGTATGATATATACGTTTATGGTTAATTAATATAAATATATATATAATAAATTTATATTTACTATATATGTGTTCTGAACACTTATGAAGGAAGCAAGACTTTGGGTAAGGGATTTTCGTCACTCTTATATTTCTATGAGGCACATGACATATTTCCCACTTGTTTATTTTTTAGTGTCGTATACAATAAACATGAATGTATTTTATTATTATTTTTATGAATTTTATAGTGATTTTTAAATTCACATAGTTTCCTTCATTCATTCATCTTAGGAATAAAATGTTATCAAAGTGTTAAGGACTTTTCATTACAATTTCATTGTTTACCATAATTGATTATGTAAGACTTTTTATTTTAAAATATTATGATATACCTATGTAGAAACACATGAATATTATAATAAAATATTTACATAATTGAATTAGATTTTTTATATTCATGTTACTCTACTTATGTACTCATGGCACTGAATGCCAATTTTTATAGAAAACTACATTTAATTCCCATTTAGGTTGAAAAAAATTTATATTCCCCATCCATGTTTTATAATAACAATTTAAAAAAACTTTAATATTATAAATTGATTTTTAATGAAATATTTATCCAATTTTTAAATTATATAACATTATTTTAAATTAATATTCTTCTCATTTCTGGGATGCGGCACTTTTTGATTTTTTACAAATGTAACATCCCAGGTAAATAAAGAATATGATGTTTTCATATTTGTTAATATTTTCGAATTAAAAACTTATTTTACTTTAAAGGGGATTCTATGTTCGATGGCGTACCCAATACACAACAATCGGTTTCTTTGAAATCTTATGTTGCACACAACGCTGGGTCATACTGAAAAATAATAATGTAATATTATTTTAAATGGTAGTTAACAGCTAGCCATTGCAATTACATGATTGAATATAACTGACTAAAATATGATTTTAAATTTTATTTTTAATGTTTTTACATTTATCCAAAAAAATATTGAGGCTTAAAATGTGAATGAATTCAATTTTCAGCATAAATAGTCTAATATTCTTTAAACGGTCGATTTACCACCTTTTGATGAAAAACCTTTTTAAATTTAGTTTCAGCCACTTTTAAATGGTCAATTTTACAAAATAAAATACTTCTTTAGAATTGGGACATCAAAATTTTCTTTGGGAAATTTTTTTGAATTTATCTGATAAAGTTCTTTTTTTATTGAACAGTGAAAAATATTGAACTTTAATTCAAAACTGCATTTTAATAATATTTATTTATATAGTATGATTATATTTTGAATTGGTTTTAATTTGTAATTAGAATATGTTTTTACCATTTAATCCAATTTTTTTGTTGGATGTAATTTTACTTTGAAATTTTACAAAAACAAGGGTCAATCTTTGGTAGTTAATATTTTTTAAAAAATACCCTTTTGTTTTGAAAATGAGAATTAATTTTATATTAATTAATCTAATGTCTATCTTGGAATTTTGTAAAATGAAAATAATTTTTCAATTCAAAATATCAATTATAGTTTAGGCTGAATTTTTGGTATTTTTCTGAAAAATATCTATTTTTATGAATAGTGAAACCACTAAGTAGTAGTTAAAAATATGACTTTTTCAATTCAATTAAATATTACCACTTCTGTGAATATAATTTATATAATCCTACAAAATTTTTTGTTATTCATAAGTAAATTCTGTTTCAATAAGATGAAAAATAATTTTTTGTGAATAATAACCTTTTTCTTTTATTTACAGCAGTTGAAGGTAAATAGAGTAATTCAGGGTAGGAATAATATTAATTTAATATATAATTACATTAACACTTTTTTAAACTTATTTTATGAGTAATGGATTTCCATGGGAATCGTTGGGTCGATTTTGGGACCCTTTGTAGCTACTTATGATTCATAATGACACTATAGATTAATTAACTTAAAGTAAAGGCAAAAATGACATAAACAACTATATTTTAGTAAAACAATTTTTACATAGGGTTATATAAGTTATATTTTCAACTATAAATATTAATTGAAAAAATAGAATGATATCTTATATTATGGTATTTTTCTTATAATTTCTAGACCTCATATATATATATATATATATAATTATTTTTTACACAATAATGATGTAGTTTTTACCTCATTAGTAAATTATTTAAATCTATATGATTACAATGATTACAATATTATCCAAAAACATTCCAATTATTATTGGATGATTTTATTTATAACATTAGTAATATTCCCATCAAATTAATTATTTTTTGACCTATTGAAACTGATGATATGTTTATAATAAAATAATTGTTTCAAACATTACTAAAGAGCCCCTCATCTCCATTATAAAAGGTGAAAACTTCTAAACAATTCCTCGCACCTCTCAAGACTTCTAACATGACCAAAATCTACCCAATTAATATCCCTACATCCATATCTTCGTCTTAGAAGCCTTACCTTATACTTAAGGCACTTCATGAAGTCCTTTTAGTTCAAATCAAAGGGAGTTTCCCAAATTAAAGGTAATGATTCTCTTAAATTATTTTCTTTTATTTTACTCCTACAATACACTAAAATCCTTTTATTCATTTAATTTATAAAAAACCCATATAATCAATATACTAGGATGTTTTTATTAGATTAATTACAATTACACTTAGACACACATCCATCTAATGGGTGAAGAACATACTGTTTCCATTGATGGAAAACTAACGCCTCCCGAAATGATGATTGTTCCATATCCTCCTCCCACCTCTAAAGGTGGCAATTATGATGGAATTATATTTATAAATGATATATATTATTTTTATTTTTATTTATTATTCTCTATTTTCCATTTATATCATGCCTTTATGGTTTCCATTATGGGTAATTATGATAAATTCATTTAAGGAAGTGCGGACTACCACCACCTCAAAGTGATATAACTCATTGATAACATAAGTGGGTCATATAAATGATGAAGCTTTTAAAATTATATATTATATTATACTGGAATTATAATATAACAATTTATCATTAAGTTTTCATTCAAATAAAATACTAAATTGAAATGAAAGTACGGTTTATGCGTTCGTACAGCTTACCGTCTCCATGAGCATTTCATTTCATTTCTTATCTCCAAATGTTATGTACTATTATAAATACAAATATATACTGGATTTATATGATATATATGATATCTAAATCATGAATATCATTCTTTATATAAAGTAATATTTACCACATGGACAACTTCTAATTATAAGGTGTTCATTTTTTACCCAAGTATCAAATATCGACAAAACAACCATTATTAACATAAATGATTACATGATGGTTATAACATGGTAATAAGTGATATAAAAGGAATAAAAAACTTGAAAAAAAATTCTTACTAAATTATTAATTTTATTAGGTTTATTATTCAGGATTAACAAGGAACAAACAAGTCAAGTTGGACACGTGGTAAGGGATTTCTTATCTCACTTTTAATTCCATGATATTTCTATTATTCCACACTTATTTATTGAATGTGGTGTATTTTGTACTACCTTTTGATATATATTATCATGATTCTAATTATATTCATGTTATTATGTGATTAATTTTTTTTATTAACTTTTTTTCATTTGACTCGATTGATTAAAACATGATAAGGGTTTTTCAAATCACTTTTTATTCTCATGAGATTCAGGCTATAATTTCCCTTATTTCCTATTGTGTGGTGTAGGTACATCCCATGATTGTACTCTTTTTGTAATATAAATTCATTTATGGGTATATAAATCTTCATTGTATGTTCCTTCTTTTAGGAGGCATATGTCTCGTACGATACCCAATCGGTAAGGGAACCTTTCACTCCCCTCTTTTTAAAAGACTTATTATTGTTATGTCTTTTAATTTACATCTTATTATTTTGGGATTTTTTCTTATATATCCTTATTATTGTAAATTTTATGTCCATGTGATGAGATACCAATTTCTCTCTCATCAACACATTTTCGGAATTTTAATTTGATGTCGTTAGGCTATCAAATTTTGTCAAGGGAGCTTCTTAACCCAATTTCATTTCTTTGGGTTAAAATTGTACTTATTTAATATGCCATATTATGATTATGTGTGAATGACCTCTGATTATTTTATACATAATATCCACTTATATTGGGTTATTATTATTTTTCACACATAATTATGTAATTTATTTATCCTTAATCAAATGATATCGTCTTTATAAGGGATTTTATCTCAATTCACATTCCATTGAGACTTCATTATTGTAATGTGTCAATTAAAATTGATATGGTTTATATAATGTCCTTTGGAATATTATATCAAGAATACTATTATTCTCATGATATTATAATGTTCTTATTAAATGTAATTCCTCAATTATTTTTATTCACGTTTCTCTCATTTGGTTAAAATCTCTTTAACAAAAATATCGATTTAAATGATTTAATGATTTATTAATCTAAATATTTCCTATTAATTTCTATGTTTTCATAATGTGTTTTAGGGTTTATATATAAATTAAGTTTTTAAAATTTTAATACCTTTAAAATCATCAACGTGGTATGGGACACTTTGATTCAAAAATATCTTTATTTAAAAAAAATTGAAAATGGTTTGATAAAACTTTGATTTTGTCGATATCTTAAAATGATATATTATGAAACAAAATGAAATGTTAACAGGGAAATTTTTTTATTTGAAATATTTTATTTGATATGATTTTATAATGGTACTTGGTTATTTACTGGGTGGTTACATGATAAACCAAATGATGGGTCGTGCTGGGATAAATTGGGATAGGTGGTTACGTTATAAACTCAAATGTGTTGGGTATGGAAGTCGGTCGTAGGGATATTCCATTTAGTGATATCTGTGGAATTTGATTGAATGGTTATTACATTTATGTATGTTTATGTCCCAAGTTGCCATTATATGTTATGTGTTATTTCAATCGGTTTTATGGTAATATTTTTTTACAAAATGGTTAGCAATGATCTTTGATTCAGTGAAGAGTATTTACAACTTCATAAAGGTGAAACGTATTACTCCTGATAAAGAATTCATGATTTACTTGTTGTTTCTAAAAACTAATAGTTTTCCTTCTTTTTATATCCCTTACTGAGTTTTTTATACTCATCCCACATTTTTGAAATGTATACCACGTGACTTAAAGATAAATATGATCAAGGATAGGATCAAGGAAAATTCATGATATCTAAAACATGGATCTATACTTGTTTCTTTTTAAGAGTTTTTTTAAGAAAATGAATACTTAATAGAAGTGTCTAAATGTAATATTCTTGTTTTTATTTAATAGTTATGGCCTAATTCTCTAAAACTCTAAACCTAAAAAGATCCTCAACGTGAATTATTCATTACTTCAAGATAATGAAATGTTGTAAGGGTGGGTCCTTAAAATCAAAAGTGTAAAAAGAATGTTTCTTAACATTAACAACATGAATGAAATTTACTACCTTCATGACCACTTAATTTATTAAAGCTTCCTTTTTAATTATTCATGGTTGTATTCAAATAAAAATTTGTCCTAATGATTTTTTTCCATTTTTTGGATTTTACATGACTATTTTAAAAATGAAAATAGTATTTCCCCCAGGAAATGTTTCATTGATTATTTTAAAGTAAATTATAACTATTAACACATATATTTATGTTAATTTTTTATGGTGATATTCTCAAATGATATCATTCTTTATGTTATTTTTTGGGATGGATTATGATTATTATGAAAATATGTTTATGAAACTAGTTATTTTGTTCATGGGTTATATAATGATGTAATGTTGTAATGACAATGAAACTCATTTACCTTCCAAAGGCTGTCCCATGATTAAATGTTTATAAAACCAATTTACATTTATTAGTATTTTGTATGATTGATGTTTTATGAACATGTGGTTCACATGTATATTTTTTCATAATGTGATAGATTTTTCAAACATTATATATCCCTCTAATGTATTAGGTAATGATTGATATATCATTAGATAAAATATACTTGATTGGGGAATGAATCTAGTTTAGTAAGGGACTATATCCACTATAACATTCTTTCAATTAAACCTTTACTACTATGATGGTTTGGGGAGTGAACCCAATTCACCATGGTAGTTTTGGTAGAGAAACATGAGTGATGTCGAAATTATTTTTTATCCATATGTGGATTTCATAGACTTATGTATTCTACCATTCGTTTACTCTCACGTATCATGTAGATTGATTCCAATATGACTCATTTGTTTTGAATAAGATTTATGATATGGCTCATGATTATGATTTATGATATACATTGTATTATTTCCAAATGTTATAATTATGTTCACATACCCTTATTATCATATTATTCCTACGTGATGATTTCAATATCCCGTTTTTAACCATAATAAGCATAGAATATCACCATTAATTATGATTATTTTTTCCAAGGTTATCTAAAAAGTAAATATTTAAAAATGATTAAAAAGATATATTGTGATGATCATTTTATTTTTATATTATTTCCCAGACATATGAAATAGTTTTTAGGTATCCTTTTTTTATATATTGTTTAAAAATATGATTTTGGAATATATTATTATCTTGTGTATTTAATATTCACCTAAACATATGTAATATCAATATATGAAAATTATAGTTCACGGTAGATATTCAAAACTTCTATTGTAATTTACAATGGTATTTCTAGATGAGGTTTCCACTACAATAGTGAACATGATTAATTATTCACCATTCCCTCCCAGTGCCTTCAATACATCCGAAAAAGTGTAGAATGTATTTCCCATTTTCTTGAGCGTTATATAGTTTTTTATTAAAATATAATGTGTCTATAATGATTTAAAATATATAACCTTGGGTAATCAAGTAATTATTTTATATCTATAGGGTGTTGAGGGATAGATGGTCAGGATAGATGAACCTAGTTTTCCTATATCCATTATAATTCATGATGTAGTGTTCCACATGTCTAGTTACTCTACAAAGAAGTGTTTGAAAAATAATGTTTCTGAATATAAGACTATTCTCAATAGTGAGGATGCACATACTCACCAATATCTTAGTGTTGATGTTCCCATAGAGTTTATATAATAACCCATACCTAGGGATGTCCCCACTAACCTTCATTGGAAGACTAGGGGTTTCGATGTATATGATTTAGTTCTTGAAGTTGAGTTTGATGAAGATAATAAATTCATGGACTATCAACATAAAATAGATAGATAGGGGAGTCCTTAGGCCCCCATATCAGTTAAAAACTGATATAGATACCTATCAATTTAATGTAGCTAGATATATGTATATATAATAACATAAAATATATATGAAATATGTAAAATCAAAATATACCATGTAGTGGATATATTTTATTAAAAATGAGATAACCTCCATTTTTAAGATTAAAACATGGATTGTTTTCTCTTAACATATTAGTAATGAAAATATAGGTTTCACATGGATTTTTAAATTTATGAAAGATAATATTGGGGAATGAAAAACCTAAATCAAATATTCAATGGATGAAAATGGTTACATAAATTATAGTAGATCTATTATAGTGAAATATATTCTCATGTTATAAAACTTTCATCAAAATGGAATTTGTTTTTTTATGCTAAATTTTATTTTTATATTTATTAACAGTATGTTGAAACAAATTTTTTACACATTTACCTTGATGAATGAATTTATATGATACCTATTAGTGGGTTTTTGCAATTAATTCAACCCTTATGAAATATTCCTTTCACAAAATCCCTTAGATGGACTAAATTAATATTAAAATAATTATTATAATAGGATAGAATCAATAATAATTTAAAATAATTTTTACCAATATATGTCTGATTTATTTGTTTATTTTATTTATAAATAGAATGATTTAATTTATATAATTTTATATGTAATTGAAACACTCATAAACTTTAAAAATATTCAGCTCTTAAATATTGTTAGTTCCCAATATTATTCTATCTTATATATGAAAGATCCTAGACCCACACAAAAAATAATTTTTATGGAAATAATTACCTAAAGAAGAACTCAATCCATAAATCCATCATTAAAAGAGTTTTAAGAAAATGATATATAATTGGTAACTTTTTGATTACCTTCACCCTATTTCAGTTCCCTTTGTAAAAAATTTAATCTTCCCTTGAATTCCTACCCTAGTAATAATGTTGAAGATTACTTTATGATTATAATTACATATGTTAGTTAATTTGGATATGTTATGTTTAAAATTTTAAATTCATGGTTTCATATTTTTTTTCCATGTTAACATTATCTAGGATAAATAGGAAGCATAGTAAACCTAATTTAAATAGTTTAATTTTTCTCAGTATGTGTGTTTCTAGGGACTGAAATTGTGAATGTATTTTAAAAAAGGATATTATTTACAATACGATATTATCTTTTTGACTTTTTATTTTTCTATTAATACATATACTCATTCACCCCTAACTGGTTTTATTTTTATGAAATATGGATGTGGTAGATTCCATGGTAAATATAAGACATACAGAGGGGTAGGGGTGAATCATTGATACCTTCTAATGAATTATCATTAATTCAACAACTTTAAATTTTTAGAGTTCATGATCATATCCATATTTACTCACAACCTCCCCTTATGTGAAATATTAATATAAAAGAGATATTAACGTAGTGTTTACAAGGTTTATAAAAAATTTCATAATCCTTTATATGTTTTTCATTTAAGAAAAATGGATACTTCCCTATCTTCAATCTTCTATTTCATCCATGGGATAATCCCTTAAACATAAAATCTAGTTTATTTTATACACATATTTGGTACACTAGAAAATACTAATATCTTTCACACAGTGGATCAAAATAAGAAATAACTCCATTATTATAAAGTGACACTCCTTCTTGAGTATAAGAATATGTGGGTTTATGCATATATAGTTCATCATGATCTTCAACTACTTGAATAAGTATGATTTTTTGGAAACTAAGAATACATTTGATGTGATCTGTTTCAACTTCACCTTCTTGAAAACCAAAGGTAAAAAGTTACGCCTTTTCATAGAAAACTATATAATTTAACCACTTCTATGTATTCAATATAGTCATGTTTTTGAGATTCAGAATTTGATAAATTCTATAAATCCTAGAAAACAATTTTCTTTTCCACCAACACCAATATATCCACAAAAAATATCCATTTTATAATCTCAAATTTATTTTCATTGTAATTATCCATAAAAATGGAAATTACATAATTATTATGAGTAGGTACATTAAGTATTTAATTTTCGTAATTAAATCATAAATTGCCTACTCATCATATTAATACACAATTTCATTTTAAATATCTTAGAATGATTCAACATATAAACACTCATTAAAATACCCAAATGACATGGGTTTTTTTAAATCTTCACATAGATTTCATTCAAAAAATACAATTTTCCAGTTTTTTAATATAAATACGGTATTATTAATGATTCTATGTAGTGAAATTCATTATTGGATACATTTCACTAGTGTATCATTACAATTAATAATTTTTCACAAAATTTGTTATAATCATAACCAATAATTCATTTAATCTAAACGAAACATATAATTCAAGCATTTAACAAACCCATATCATGAATTAAACTTTATGAATATTTTTATCTTATTATTTACCTCATGGAAGCATCAACTCATATAAATTGTTTCAAAAAAGTAATATGTATCATGATAGTATTAACTTTTTATTTTACTTTAATTTTAAGTGTTTAACTCAAACTACATAGTTTCCATAATTTCTAGGAATGTTCACTATGCTATACATAGAATATAACCCATTCAAATCCATCAAGAACACTATATAATAGAATATATGTATTTAATGTAATCTTGTTCTTATCATAGTGTAACACACATATGATTGAATTTTTTTGGCATATTTAGTTTGTTTTTACAAACTCATGCAATCAGTCTAATATTTTTAATGTCATCTGCACAGTGATGTAAATTTGATCAATTTGATGAACAACATGAAGTTCTTCAATCATTACTCTAATTTTTTGTAAAATTGGGAATAAATTGATTCAAATATGTCTTGTGGTCAATTTTTAGATAGTCATGTTGTTGATACACCTAGGAATGGTCATTCAAAAAATATGGTTTGGCCAATATTCCTTGGAATGTTCATTCCATAATAGTGTGTGTTCAATCCATATCATTTGTACAGTCACTTTTAATGTTCTATTATAATTAAATTGTGAGGTTGATTCACGGTGAGTCATGATCCGACATGTATGTTCGATATGACATCTTTTCTTTCTTGGATTTGGGGACATTTTTTTTTATAAAATCATACAAAAATTTATATTGTATTCTTCAATATATAATTTAATTAATTAAATATATATAACTCTCATCATGTAATATCATAATTTTAAATTACCATCTCAAACCATTCTATGTGCACCTTTAGAAGACCTCATCAATGGTATACAAAAATATTTTTGGAGAATTTCTCAACAATCCCATCGAAAAACATTTTTTATTCTATAAAAATCATTCATGCATCATTGATTCGTCTCCACACACAAGAAAAAATTTGGATTCGTGACAAAAAATTAAACACTTGATCTTAACAATCTCTTATTTGAATTTTATTGTCAATATCTCTTCATAGAAATAATGTAAATATGTGAGCTCAAAATTTTCTCCACCTTATTGACACTAAATGGATTAAGGTAATTTTGGTCTAATATTAATTCATTATAGGTTTTTCAAAAACACCCACACAAATTCCTTCTAGAATCAAGGACTGAGTCACATTATAGTGTATGATTGTATCACACATGTCTCTTAGAATAAATCCCTTAAAAAGACTACTCTAGATTTATTTGGGAGAATTATTTGAAGAATAGATAGGAATACAACCATCCTTTTATGTGATACCATAATCTATAATTCCTTTTAAACAATTCCAATAAATTTTCTATTTTTCAATTAGGAGATTTATAAAATAGGCCAAATCAAGATAAATCTATATTCATCATAAATCTCAACAAACCCATTAAACATTTAAGGTTTAAGAAAAATAAATTACATTTTTTTATCACTATCAATAATAAAAACACAACATTAATATGAATTATTAATAAATTCAAAATATTGTTTATTTGAGACATTAAATCACATTTTTCTAGATTTTTAAATCCTTTAAGAATTTAAATAATCAATGGAATTTTAAATAATCCTAGACTGAGATGTTGTATTTATTCTATACGGGACACTAAATTTTCTTTTTAAAATCCACTAATTTTATGTTATGTCTTCATCATCATCAATACTATATGAATAAAATTAATTTTTTAGATCTGTAAAAAGAGATAATTAATTTTCTAAATTGTTGGATGGGCCAAATTTCACATTATAACTTGTAATGTTTTTTAATTTTATATAAACTATTAATTATTATTATTATCCCATTTTTTTGGTGTCTCTCTTATTTATCCTATAATCCATACACATAAAATGGATTAATTGTAAAAACATTTATCATTATTAAAAATATCATCATAATTAATTTTTTTTTCAAGTTTATATAATCTCAATCCATTTTCTATTATTTATTCTCCTATATAAGAGGGATATATGTTTTTAAACTTTTTATATCCCAATCATCAATATAATTACATTATTAATAAATCTCTTCCACATTAAAATTTATTATTTATAATTTATTCAAAAATAAATCTTATATATATTTTTTTCATGGGACAATCCTTTTTCATTTAATATTCTATAAAAATATAAAGTTGTTTATAATGGTTTAATACATATCCATCTTCCAAGGTTGATATTTAAAAAAAACTATCTGGAATATTTTTCATTATATTTTTAATAGTGGTTTAATCATCATTATTCTCACCAAATATGAAAATATAACATAATAGCTCATTTAAAATCATGAAATAGTTTCTAATTTTCTTATCATTACCTATTTTTATGTCATTACATCTGATCCACCAAACATTGTGTTCTTCTTTATATACATTGAATTTTCCCTCAATGTTGTGACTGAATTTATCCTAGAACTTATTAGTTAATTCAAGACACATATCCATTGAGTAAAACAGTTTTAATAAATTAATCAAAATATAATTTTGGGTCTTTCCATCCATATCAATATTTATATTATAAACATGGTTTAAATTAGTATTTTTAATAGTAGGGTGAATCCCATTAGGGATTAATCTCTAGAATTAAGGCCAAGATAAAGGAGATAGTGTGACATATTATTCCTCAAACAATTGTATCATGTTTCATATTAAATTGAAAAATCACATTTTTCATGGAATTTTGATTTTGTTAATTCTAAAAGTTGAAAATTTTAGAGTTTCCAAGGAAGTACACAATTACTCTTAAAATACCCTCACGTTAAATTCAAAAATGGAATATATCAACACATAATTTTTATAATGTTCTGCAAGAATAGCCTATTCATTACCATATTGCTTATTCCCATAAACATGGATTCATTACTATAATCAACAATCTCTTTCAAAAAAGGAACATTCCCATAAGTATATGATCACTTATTTCTCTATAAATACAAATTATACTATAATACACGACTATATTCCATAAATATGTTCCAATAATAAAAATTTATTTATTATTCATGTAATTATCCTCCATGAGTTGATATACTATAGTTATAGATGAATACATTTCTTCATGATATTCAATGGTCGGAAGGAGTTAGGTGGTCATTAAATAAAACTCGTTTGATGAAACATGTGTCTATTTATTCTTATTCAAATAATTATTTTTAGTAAGACACATATTCATAGAAAAATTTTAGATACATTCTATATATTAGATAAAATGACTCACCAAACACTTAGTATTATCAAAATACACTAAATACGTCAAAACAATTCTATTTTCCACTTGGGTAAATATATACACCATAATTATTGTTTCTATAAACACACATTTATTATCATAATAATAAGACATGAATATATAAATTCCCTGATTATTTTTAATAGGTACTCTATATATTTTCACATGGTTATAAAATCTAATATTATCTCTATATTTATTATAGAATAATTTTATGTTAAATAACAGCAAATAATTAAATATATAAATGAAAATAAAAAAACCGAAAAACCCTGGGGTATATTTCATTTAAGCATTGATTTTATTTACTAAATAAAGCAACTAATAATTTTTAACTTAAATACTACATGAATCTTTATATTTTATCATGGTATTCTTAATTAAATGATTTTTACAGGAGAATTATCTCATTTAATATTTTATAAAATGGTTTTCTAATATCCAAAACCACTTATACATTTAATATTTTTTAATTTATCAGTAGATAAATGCATAAAACTTGTAGTAGAAATTTAACATCATAAATATTTTTCCACCATTCGTAATTTATTGGAATGATCGTGACATTGTTCATTCTTCACACATTATGCACATACCCATAACATGTAATATTTTCTACAAAAAAACCAAAATGATACATAACATTCTCATTTAATATAAAACAATATGTATTTTTGTTTCAAATTCTTTATTGTCATCCCAACTAGTCCAAAGTCATAAATGTATCTTCATATTATGAACATATTATTAGAGTAGACTTATACACATGAATGTAAAACAAAATTATTTCCTTAGATTATTGTTATGACATTATTCTATACCTATACTAAATCCCCAAACCTGGCATATATAATAATATATATTTAATAATATTGTTTTTAGTGAAAACTCACACTTATGGTAGATCAAAACATATATGTTATCGTTATCTCAATCAAATTTTATAGTCTATTAATAACTCATGTTGTTAATAATTATATATTCGTTTCTTTTGTTTATTGATGGGCATGTGGTTGATCGATGTTTACTAAATTAGTTCATTGGACTAGTCATAGTAATCATAATTATGTATTTTAGTCGATCTTTGTAAATTCATATAGTCGATCTTCAAAAGAATGATCATTCCAAAAAATGGTTTGGTTTATGCTACATAGCACGGTCAATCCAAAATATGGTTGGGATAATCTGTTTCCACCATGTGTTCTCTTCGAGTATTTTTGTGATGAATGATCTCAAGAAAGAGGCATGGTGATACATGTTCCCACATTTCCATCTAAGGTATACTTTTGGATTTTTGGGGATAACCAATTTAATTTAATAAATTCCCATAATATGAATAATTGATTTTCTCATATTATTATATCATGAATAATCTATAAAATTTTCCTCATGAAATATTGGTATATTATAAAGAATTTAAAAAACATTATTCAAGTACTTATTAATGTCCATATCAATGTTAAATAATAATATTATTGGGGACTTCCTCGTGAATTTATTCTAATGATATTTTATTAATACATAATGATTTTTGAATAAAAATCACTTTATATCCACTCACATAACACATCTGGACTTACTTGGAACAAATATGACTCATGTCATCAATATAGTGATGACCTCCAAGAAATGGTTCACCATGATAGCCAATATTTTTTCAATTTATCTGAAAACAGTTTGTTCCATGTTAGACAAATTAACATAGATCATGGATTCCATTTTAAGAGATATTATAGAATCTGGGATGGTGCCTATCATGATGATAATCAATAGGGACAACAAATATGATAGTTTTACAAATATTATTAGTTTTTCTATATTATAACATTGCATTAAATTGATAAAAACATTCCCATTAGGTAATACTGGTTACAAAAATAGGATATTAAAATTATTTTAATTTCTTGTTTGATATTTTCTAAATTATTTCAACATGGTTTATTTTCAATGTTATTTTTAATTTTTACTCAATATATTATGCTCCTTTTTTCTTGGAACTATGGTTTGACTATTTTTCTAGTGTTACGTCCTAATGAATTGTTTTCATGTTATATTATTTGTGTTTTACTTCATTCTATTTAATATTCCATTATTCCCTTGTCATATAAGTGCATGATTTGTAGTCTCTGATGTAGGTTGATTGAATTTCACTATAGTGGCCATAGAATGATTATTATGATTTTTTCTTTGTCTATCGGATTAGGATGGATCATTTTTATAATCCCACAAACTCTCGTGTGCCTCTATATGTCACATCTAATTATTCATATTTTTTTAGTTTTATTACCCATTTGATAAGGGTAATCTATGTAGTTTCCATCCCATTTCTAATCATGAGCCCACAAAATTCTCACGTGATCACAATCATTATCTAGTAGCTTCACCTCATTTATTCTGTTCGAATCCATTTATTCATCTGCTTCTAAATGCTAGATTATGATGAGATAACCCATTTTTGTTCTAATGATCTCAAATAAGAATTAACGAAGCTGAGGTTACCCAATCATGTTTCCACATATCTTCTCTTTATACTAACCTTCAATGGTTTTCTATTAATTTTCATAGAGATATTGAAGAATTGTCTTTTTTTGGTGCAACGTGATGATATTAGATATCAAAGTTTCTAGACATGACTCTATTCATTATAACATTGTTTTTATGAAACATATATATGTAGTATAATCATTTTCATATTATAGTTATTTTTTTATCTATAATTATTTTTTTATACTTAAGGGATACTATATTGGAGTAGACGACCTTGAATCATCATGCTGAGATTCATTGCCTCCATATGGTAAAGTGGGGCAAGCCTCCATAGATACATTCTCTAGAACATCTTCTTTTTTTTTTGTTATGACATTTTTTAGAATTTGATTAGTAGTATATAATTCCTTTGGGTGGTGTTCACATTATTCATATAATATTTATGTAATCCATAGGATGTTATATCTTATTTTATCATATTTTTCTTTTATTGTATTCATAATAATAATTAATGTTCATTTTTTAATAAATTAATTCATGTATTACTAAATAAATGAATTTTCTATTCTTTTCATAACCATTGAATAATAATAATAATTGGATGTTATTTATTCTTTGTTAGATATGTGATAATTATTTTCTGAAAAGGATCTCTAAAAATATTTTTACTTTAAAAAATAGAACCACATGGAAGCATGTCTGTATTATCACAACACATGGATCATTAAGAAGAACATTTCTTATATATTCTAATAAGATCTGGTAAAAAAATCAACTCAAATTTCTTATAATAGAATATTAATCATCTTTATGCGTGTATTTCAAAAATTACTAGAACCTAAAATCATAGACAATCATCTTTTTATTCAATTATTTGGGTTATTATAGGGTTGTCAAAATGATTGCATCTTATCCATTGGATTGTTTTATTGGTGATAATTTGTATAGTTTTGGGAATATTTACACTCATTTATTTCATGAAACATGAAATATAGTTACCTAATTTAACTAGTTTGATATAGTTACAATATCCATTCATGTAAAAACAAAAAAATGGATAAAGTGATGGAACTAAACTAATAAAATTACATATTATTTTATCTTAACTACATTGGACCTTGGTTTTGTGAGCTAATTTATTTTTTAATTGAAAATGGGATGTATAAAAAATACATCCATTATAGTTCATGATCATTTACACTAATACAATTTTCTCATAGTGTGATGAATTAAGTTTCTATGAATTTCATTTTAGATAGTCTTTGTGGTCGATCATTCCATATGGATCATATCACTACTACACCATTATTGAATCCATGATTCTCTAACTTAAATAGGTAGTACATAACTAAATTCATCGTTATTCTTTATAAGATAATATGAGCTTATTTTTCATTTGGTATTCATAAATATTTAAATAATATATAATTGGAATAGAAATTATTCAATAATTGTTTACGCATGATTGATTTTTTAAAAAGTTACTTTTAGAGGATTCAAAAATATGACATCACTTACAACTTTATAAAATACAATATCAATCCAAATTATATTATCTATATTAATTTCAATATCTATATAGAAAATATCAACTTCTGTGATCTAAAAGTTATTGAATTATAATATTAAAATTCCCTCCATTTCAATGTAATCCCATACTAATATTTAAATCAATAAATTTACAACTTTATCCATTTAGAAACATTACATGAAAAGGATGTTGAAATATGTAAATATGATTAATTTCATGTTATTAACATATTATAAGGTTTAGTTATGTTTAGTTTTAATGATAAAATATAGGGAGAAAAAAACTATAACTATGATTTTCAATTAAATAACATCGGATTGTATGACATTAATAGTTACTGAGTTAGGTCACCATGTCACCTCATGCATTCATACCAATAATACATAGTATGTAATATATTATTAATAGTTTATATTATTTATTATTAGCTTGTATTTTTAATGTTGTTGAGAATATTGGTTTTGATGTTTGAAAATCATGAAATTTTCAACTATTTTATTGTTAGAGTGGGTAGTTTTGGAGAAACTATGTAATAGACCTTATGAATGGGTGTTTTTCTTTCATTTGTTTCTTGATGAAGGATCTAGGACATAGTATACGTAGTCAGGAATATGTATGAAGAAGAAAATTCATTTTTATTTTCTTATTTATCCTCAAAACTAGATGAATTGTAATGTCATAATCCTTGAGACATGATAATCACATATAATATATATTAATTAATTAAAAATAAAAAAATTCTTCAAATTTGAATTATTTCATTTCATAATATTAATTTGACCACTTCTAGGTGTACTAAAATTATATATAGAGGAATAAATGGATTAATCCAACTAATGGTGGTCTACACGTCCTCTTAGAACATTGAAACATCACTTTAGAAATCTATGTTTTCAAGCATGGAATATTATAACATTTATATTTTCAATTTATGGTCACCATATGAACCACTTCATGGTCGGAAGGGTACTCAATATTCTCTCTAAATTCAATATGAGAAAGGGAAATCACCCCCAATTATTGAGAACAGTTTAAGATAAGATCTATATATGGTTTGGGATAATTATATCTATATATTTATTATATAATAATATGAAAATTATTTAGAATGATATCATTGGGTTTAAATAGAACTAGGGTTACTGATTAATAATATCTCATGGGACCTTACCATTATATAATTCATTTAAAACCTATAAATCATCAAATTAATTATAAAATTATTATTTACATGACATGAACTAGATTTTCACATAATGAAATATTATTTCTCAAATAAATAATAGAGCATTTACTAAAATATTATTATTTATCATTGTACCATTAACTTGGACTTGAATTATTTCTTATCATTAATTATACCTTTAAAAATGACTATTTGTTTGAGTAAATAAATATCAATGAATTGTATACTAATAAATAATTAGTAATTATATTCACAAAAATAGATAGAAATTATTTATTAAATATTTTACCCACAATTATTCTCTCGAATAATAATCAAATAAATATTACCAATCAATCCAAACACGAATATATATTATATCATGTTCATGAATAATATTTACTCGACACGTTAAATAAATATTGAATATAAGTGTGGTTCGGGATACACTTAGTGCGTGGACCCTTTCTCAATGTCCTTATGTGGACCTACCTAAAGTCCAAGGTTAACATCTTGAAACATGCCCAGGAACCCACATAGAAAAAATTAATTGTCACTATTAAATTTCAAAAAATATGTATGTACAATTTATAATATATTACATTTTTCATAACATCTTAAATGAAGTAGGTTTTATATTGATTCCATCAATATATATTCATCATGTATCTATCATTGATATTATAGAAATGAAATTACTAATAGAGCGTTATGGTTTTATACTTAATCAAGAAAATTCATTACCATAAAAGTGATTAATATATCATCGCGAAATAATCATGGAATGAGTAAAACATTTTTCACATTAATTGTAAATTTAATACCACTTATAGCACACCCAACGTATCCTACCACATCATGAGAAAATTTCATAAGGATTTTCATCTATATATCCTACTATGGGACTCCTGAAGTCAATAAATAATAATATTTAGTTCTAAGGATGATTAATCATTGCTATATATCGTAACATCAAATGAGATATTAAAATGTGAATTTTATACTGCTGAGTCATGTGGTCATAACATCCATTCTTGAGATTATCAAGGATGTTGTTAATGAAAACATGTCACAGTTTCTTATGATCCTTTTATCCATAGTGGTCTATATCAATTATTCCCCATAAAATGATATCATTCCATTGTAGAATATATATTTTTTAATAATTTACTTACCCTTATAGGTTCTTAATATAATTGGGGACTACCAAGACCTTTCATTATGACAGGTCACCTTAGTAAATCATCAAATATTTATGCACACAATAGAATAGTCTTGATTTGAGAAGAACATTATTAATATTAAAAAAATTAATACAATTAATCATGAAATACATAAAATTTAGTTCTTGCTAACGAAATCAAATAGTCTCCAAAATTCACAAAATCCAACAGTAAAGAACAATTAATATTTTATCCCTCACATGTTATTTTGGCATCCAATGAGAGAAGTCGTTATTTATGGAGACCACAATGTTATCTTATATTAAAAACTTCTCACCAATACAAAACCCCTTAAGAATAACCTATCATGTGGTGATATTTTCAATGAATTTTATTCATCTTTTGATCATACCTTGGATTCATTATGAGATACACCACTAGAATATTATCTAAATTCATGATGACAATGTATTTTCTACTAATATGAACGAAATTATCTTGAAAATTATGGACATACAAAAATTTCTCTATATGGGGTTAAAAAGATGATATATAGTAAAATTCAAATATAGAATTTGTAGCAACTAGTTTTTTTAAAACTTTTATATCATAACCCTTGCATTGAGATTGAATAAATATCATAACTATAAATTAGCATGGTTTTTATTTTCATGGATGGTATCACTATTCAATCCTCAGATAAATTACTCCTCAAATCCTATATATATGAAGAAATAATCTTTAGAATGCCTTATATACTTATAGATATCCTTATCAAAAACACAATATTTTTCACATGGATGAGAGTAATATCTTCCTACCTTCCATAAGGAAAATAATATAATTCAGGGTAAATGATAGAATGTATCATAGATTTGTAAGGTTTCCTACTCATCCTCTATGTCCTATGATTTCCCTTCAGACACATTTTCTTGTTAATGTGAAAACCATGTGACACTTGAACCCATCACCTCTAGTATGATTTTAAACAAAATTTATTTATTTTTATCAATTTATATAATCATATATAGTATAATAAAATCCGTTGAAGAAATCTGTAATTATATTGATCCCATGAATATAGGCAGCTTCACCTAAGTACTCAATTTTAAATAAATTGATCAAACATACTTAAATTTTCTGTAATAATTTAATTTATCTTCCAATAAGTAATATTTCATTAACAAATACTTCGCAGGGTATGACTTAATTCCCACTAAAGTACATGAAAATATATGGCTCGTATTCTATATTTATGAAACCAAATTCATTCACAGATTTATTGAAATTAATGTTCCATGACATAGATGGTTTCTTCAATCTATAAATAGATCTTTCTACCATGATTAACATATAGGAATTACCTTGCATCATAAACATTACTAGTTGTGTCATATATAAATATTCTTAAAGGCTCATCTGAAGGAAGGATGATTTAACATCAATTTTCCTAATATCATAGTAATTGAATATAGAAATAGAAAATATATTTTTAATGTATTTAAACACATAAAATAATGAAATGTTTTCTTCATAATCTATTTCTGGACATTGTTTAAAACAATTTTCTACTAGTGTTTCATTATAGAAACATAATTTACCTTATATTTCAGGTTTTCACATGAGTAAATATTTTCACTGAATAGTATTAACCAAAATTAGTGGATCAACCAAAACCCATACATTATTCAGATATATATAATCTATATTAAAAAAATTCCTTCACTCCTTCTGAACAATTATGATCCCTCTAATACATATTTATAGTAAATGTGATCATAATTTTCATCCAATAGTGAGTCACTAACATCTGTTACTAGAAAACTGTATATTTATTGATCTTTATTCATACATGTTCTGTTATAGAGTAATTATGTGTCCTGAAAACCTATTTCATTAGGACCATTAGAATATTTTCATATACAAACTTTTTTATAACATTAACATCAACAACGTTGGAGTAAATCTTAATCCAAATATCTCATTAATATATTTTTTCACATTGAAGATATATCGATTTTATGGCCTCAACCAATATCATTTTTGATGTTCTTAAAGATTGTATACTCCTTTTTTTAGGATATACTATAATGATACAATTAATACATAGGGGTTCTTGTTTTGTTTCAGATAAGACAACATAAAATGTTAAACAATCTCGTACACAAGTCATCCATACCACCAATATATTTCCAAAAAATAATTCATAACATATTTTATTTTATACCTAATATGACACTTGTATTAGTATGTGGGTCACATCCTATAATTAATATCCCAGAAATGATAATGGAAGGTATTGATGAATAATTTCACACCTCCTCATGGTAATAAATCTTTGGTTCTTTATTTCACTAAAACTATTGTATTATGGTACATAAGGATTTGTAAGTTGAAATAAAATCCAAAACACCCATAAATAATATAGTAATTATTGGTTTGGATAATCACCAGAAGATTCTGATATATGTGATTTTATATTCTTTCTGTGCTGATTATATACTTCTATAAAAACCCATCATTTCAACATACATATACTACATCTTATTAAATGGATATTAATTACATAGTATAAAGATATACCAAAGAATAATTTTGTTTTAGAGACATTAGAAACATGAACATATAAAAAATGGTTCATAAAATATATAAATAATCTCCTAATAAGATATTCATTACATGAATTATTATTATACATATCATACAATGTACCTTTTTTCATACCTTGGGGAAATAAAACCTAAAAATAGTGGCATTAAATTCATAGTAAATCTAAACAAGGGAGATATCTATGAATAATTGATTATAAAATTAATATAATGGAATGATAAGGAGAATGTACAACTTTCATATAATATCATACATATAATATATAATAATATGGAATCCTACACTAAATTTTTGTTTTTAATATGTCGTGAATCATAGTGGAATCAAATAATATATCCCATGAGAGAAAAACAATAACATTATAAATATGTTTATGGATAACAGAAATGAATAGAAAACAATGTCATTAATAGTTGATGATTATTTCCAAGTCCATCATAATGTAATTGGTTTAGTCCCCAAACCATGATATTAGTCAAGGTTCACATACAAGACTATCGTATTTAATATAATTATTACTAAAATATGTTTACACCCTATTAAATTGCAATTTATCTTGTGAAATATAAATTATAACCTATGTATTAGAGGTATATATAAGTCCGACACATAAAAAAATTAAAATAATATATATATTTTTCCAAAAAGACCCTAAATCATCCAATATATCTTAACCCCTGAAAATAAATGGGTATTGTAAACATTTCAATATAGAAAAACAATAGAATAGGAATACGATTCATAAACATTTAACCATTTCATTAAAATATAACACATAGAAAAATAAAATGTATCATTAAATCCTAATAAGTAACATAGACCATACATATAATGTATAAGGATGGAATACATGAGTCATACACATTTTAAATAATAATTCAAATTCTGGGTTATTGTATTTGAGAAATAGATAAAATATTAAAATATAATTAAATCATTTTTTAAGAAATTAAGCACTCAATTTTTTCAAAAAAAGATTATTTTAATTATTTTTTAGAATATTTTTATGGGAATTTTACCAATTTGAGCAGTCATGATGGTGGGAATGTCTAATTATTCCATATAAGATAAAAGAAAATATTACATTTACTCATTTGTTCACAAAAAAAGATCCACATTTGGAAAATAAAAATAAGATTACTTTTGAAAAATTTCATAACAATTAAATCTTGGGTAAAATGGGTTCAAAAATTAATATTATTATTGTAAAAACCCCTCCTTAATCTATTTTTATATATACGGATATGGATGAAAATGGGTTTGCGACCGAAGAGAGAAATAATGTTGATTTTATTTAAAAACATAATTTAAGTATCATGAGTAATTAAGTTGAGGAGTATGGAAAAACATTTATTTTCATGAAATAATAAGAGGAGAATAAAATTGATGTGTTTTTTGAGAGGTATATTATAATATTTCACTATCAAAATAATTCATTGATAGTCTCGTTAAATAATGAGATTGTAAAATTAAACCTATAGAGCTCTGTTAAAATTTGAATCGTAAGAACCATGAATGAAATAAACATATATTGATATTTAAATCACTATAAATTTTAAAATATAAATCTTAAAAAGAATTCATGGTAATTATATAGATTTCATAAATTAAAGAAGTGGTGAATATTTCATGTGACCAATAGTGATAAAAGTTACATTATAGTCCCTTACATTAGGGCCAACTTTATTTGTAGAAATTTTAATATCCTATATAAATATGATTGTTTTTTATATATCCTGTATACTAAAATTATAAAATATATCATTAAATATATAATTTAGTTACACCTTTTTATCAGCCTTTTTGTTAAAAATTATTTATTAAAATATCACTTTTGAGTGATAACAGATTTTTTCTGGTATGTTATTGTTGGGTTGTTTGTGTCCTTTTACATTGATCATAGTTCAATAATATACATAATTTTTATAACTATATAATATCATACATATTAATTATATACAATATTCTATACATTCATAAATGTTTATAAATAATTAATTACACAATTCACGTAGAGAGTATGTCATACGTACACATGATCATTGCTTAAATATTTTGAATGATGGAATGAATGAAAGGTATAAAATAAATAACCACCCAAAAACCATTATTATATCACACATATAATTTATATAAACTAAATATATCCTTATTACTAGTTAAGTAAATATAAAATGTAACATGAATTATACTACTTCTTAGAGATGGTAGTCCATAAGTACAAACGAATGATGTTATCATTTTCAATGGGTTGGAAAAAAAGAAGTTAGATATGATATTATCATTATAGAGGAATAATAAATTCATAAGTATCATATATAAATATTAATCCCAACAAAATACCATGATATACAAGATAGTGATGAGATATGATTAGTATCACTATGTAGAGATAGAATTTCATACATACACACAAGTGATACATTCTCTTCCCATTTATTGTAAATATGAACAATAGATATGGTTTCCTAATAATTATGAAATTTCAATATATTGAATATAATTAAATAATTATATTATTAAGAATATAATAGATTTATAATATGTAAAATAATAAGAATAGAGTGTTTGATTAAGGTGATTATATCTCTTATGAAAAAGCTCTATTAGATCTGTAGTTGTGGATCCTGTAGTTGGTGTTTTTGGAAGACTAGAACATTTAGAATGTGGATAAAGATTTTGGGATGGTATTTTGGCCCGTAGTAGTTGAGATATACGGATAAAAGGGGGTGTGAAATCAAGGATGTATGGGGTTCCTTTTATATTTGAGGGGAGGGGAACTCTTGGAATTTATTAATAAATAAAAATATTATAAATTCACTCTAATGATAAAGGGTTCAAATTAGAATTTAATGGAAAATATATGAAATTTTATGCAATATATTTATCCAATTATACTATTTTATTAATTTTATGAATTCCATGTAATTTAATGAAATATTATTTTTCTTAAATATAATTACGTAATAAAAAAGTTTGAATTGAAATATAATTATATAAAAACACAATAATTATTGATATTTATAGAAAAATACAATGAAAACTTTACATAACTCCGTCTATAATAATTTTAATATTTTATTTACTTTAAATTTTACTGTTTTTAGGAATTTGATTAATAATGTGTGAGCATTGCATAAGAATTAATGTTAATTATAAAAATTATAAAAATTTATAAATATGTTTCCATGATGAATATAATTTCATTATGATCAAAATAGAAAATTATATTTGTTAACAACATTATTTTTTCATAATTTTGATATATAAGTTATATTTGAACCAAGTAGAGTTACATTTGGATTCATTCTTCGTATTAAACTTTATATAGGAAATTTTCAGTGAAATTTTTTGTGTAAAAAATAAATTTCTTGAATAAGGTTATATGGGTCAAAATAACTTAATACCTTGAGAATTAAAAATAAATATTATGCCATTGCCTCTTAATTTCAAAATAGATTAACCAAACTCGACCTTTACTTAGGTGATAAATTTTACTAGTGTAACTACTGATAATTACTAAAATAAAAGGAAAGTATTTACAAAATATTTAAATAATTATTCCAAATATGTATCCAATTTTTTAGAATTGATTACTTATAGGTGGAATAAATTATTATTTAATTAATGCACAAAAACCAATGAAACCCCTTTTTTGAAAAATAGAACTCTAACCATAAAAAAATATTTATTATTTCCCTATGTATAGAAATAATATTTAATTAATTAATGTGATATCTATTTAATATATAATATATAATATCATTAAAATAAATATTTTAAAGATATGTATTTAATTTATTAAGCTAAAAATGCATTAGATACAAACAAACTGCTTCTTAGAAAAATGCCTTTTTAACTTATAAAAATGTTTTTATTCCAAATAAAAAAAATTAATTGATTTAAATCAACATAATTATATCACATAAAACATAATAAATCATATTTTATTTTTAATCAATTTGATAAACAATGGATCTTTTTATAGGCTTGAAATAAAAATATATTTTTCAATAAAAATCATTATTATTTAATATTCATTGGAATATAATCCTATTCAAAATTTCTCCAAAATTCATGATAAGATAATTGTTAATTGTAAATTAAAGAAATATCATTTATATTAAATATAAATTCTAAATCATCAACAAATTAATTATAATGTTTTCTTTTATAATGAAATAAAAACAATTTTTGGGGAAATTAAAAAAATGACTTTTCTAAATATTGAGGATTTATTCACTAATAATTTATTAATATTTTTATATTTATTAGGAACATTAAATATATTTCATAAATAATTTAATAGTATTCATACAAACCAAATTAATGGGTAGTTTATAATTGTCGTACATATTAATATTTATTGTTTCCAATGGGATTGGCATTCTATATCTTGTATACTATTGAAGATAGTGGTGTTTTAAAATTTCAGAGTGTTACAAATTACTTATTCAAATCATTAGGTTTATAAATTATTTTGGACATTAAAATTTTTATGTATATACTTCCATTTCTACTCAGGGTACAAGTAAATCTTATTTTGTAAGTTTTATCACCACTCACATCAACTGGAAAAGGCTCACTCACATAAGCGTATACCAATTCTAGATACATCGCAGTGCAATCAACATTACCAATAAAATTTATTGTGATCATATTATATTATTAAATGAAAATATGTCAATATAATCGTTTTTTTAATTATAAAAATTGTAATCTTGATAAAAAATGTCGATCTTTTCTCATTTACATGACAAAATTATTGATTCACATACTTATGTGAAATGAGTCATATAGAATATATTCATTATAAATTTTTAATTATTACTATTATAATACATTAATACCATTAGTTTAATATATCATTCGATAACACACACAATATTTATAAATAAAAATAATTTATTCCCAAATTTTTAAAAAAAATATTCATATTTGAATGGTGATGTTTTTAAATTTTTTACAATGTGTACATAATATTAGCTTTCAAAAACAAGGCCATCCCTTTTCGAAAAATATGGTTGTTTTATTCCCTTTATAGAGTTCAAATTCATTCTCATCTAGATGTAAGAAGATGGACCTATACACTAGTTTTTTATCTACATTCTTAAAAAAATTAAATATTGATGTGGGATCCAAAAGTTGTATTCACTACTAAATTAGTAAATGTGTAATGACCAAAATCTATAATGAAATCATCTAAATATTACCATTTTCTACTTTAATGAGGTGTCATTGTTCATCAATTGGCCATGTTTACCACATGAAAATTATATATTTAATTTTTCAATCTGGTATATTTAGATGTTCTTCTTATTAAAAGGATGGATTTTAAGAAAATTATACTCGGAGCATGTGTTATATCCATATCCATTTTTATTTAATTTATTTAAAATAATGATGTAATTTTTTCATTGCTCATGTCATTAGAAACATGAAAAAATAATGTGAGTAGTTTCGGGCGTGACTTCACATAATTTCACATATTACTATTCATAGTGATATTTGAGAAGGTATTTGATATTGACAATAATTTTATGATAGTGGAAAATTATTCTATGAATTTAAATTCTATCATGTCAAAATGACCTATGTAGCTAATAAACTAGACGAAATGAGTTTAATTTGGCCCTGAATCCCCATGCATGCTTGTGAATAGTGCATTTGGCATCTTATATCTCTCTTCTGTCACCTTCTCTTATTAATGATCTCATAGGTGGTACATGATTCAATGCACATATTTTTCCTTATACATCATTAGATTATCCCTATATTGATACATCAATAATAAACATTAGATATTTATGGAATCATCCAAATGTTTCAGGTAGTGATATATATCCTTGTTTCAATCCACATTACAAACCACAATTAGAATAAGGGTTTCCATATTGTATAATTTTATATCATGGGATTTTATAACAAGAAAACTCATATTCCTTTCATGGAATGATTAAAATGTGAGACTTTTTAATTCAATAATATATATCATAATGATATAGTTGATATCATATGGTTTTTTATTTTCATTATAAATAATACCATAATTTTAGTGCATTCTATATATTACTAAATTAGAAAATAAATTTAATTTATTAATATCAAACTATTTTATCAAAACTCAATATCCCCCAACATTAGTTTCAAAATAATATTTCTCATATATATTATATATTCAATGATCAATATGACCCTGGTTATAACACTGACAGAGTTATTACTATATATTAGAAGGTATTTAGGTAGCTGTATCTCACTGGCTACATGATCTCATATATCCATGGTTTCTTGAGTAGACTCCCCTATCTTGAAATCCATGACAAGGATTTCCTTAGTGATTATATACTAGTAACATTATGTCTATGGGTGGATCCCCTCCATTAATTTTAAATTAGTTATGATGAACCAAAACACATGTATGAAAATTATTATATTTAATAGCACCCTAATGGAGGGCGGTCATGCATATTGAACTGTGATTTTATTTTAACCCATCTTGTGGATGGATTTAATAACTTAATATTTTTATTTGAGGTATTTTGATGAATTATCCTTAAATTTATCATTTTATCTGGATACATATTTATTACCGTTATATTGATTTTAAATTTTTTATTAATCTTTTCTAGATAAAATTTTCACATAGTCCAAAAATATTTTAATTCCATCTTGCTTTCTTACAAAATTCATTATCAAATTATTACAATAAAGCATACTATAATAATTAACCGTGAAATTTATATAAAAAATAATAATGTTTTATTATAATGATCTTATCAAAATTTTTGGTTTATCTATCTTAAGATAGAATAATACTTCACTATAGGGAAAAAATACTTTGAAAACACCCTTTCTCGTGTTGTATCATTCCACATATTGTCTTTGTATGGATGGGGTTGTTTTCAACTCATCTCTGAGTTTAGACCACTTCCTCTTACTTGGGATATCCAAACATTACATATACTTTTACTCACACGAAGTCCAGTGGAGCCAAATGAGTGGTTATTGGGTTTTTAATAAAAATATTCATGATCATGCATGACCTTATTAAATAAGTAGACGATAACCTACATGAAATTATTTTAATTTAATAATAATAAATCGATATAAATTAACCACATGTATAGTATGGTCTAAGGTCATAATAAATCACTCACATGAAGTGATGATTCATTTAATAAAATATAATTCATATCTATCATTTTATATTACAAGAAAACACATATTAGATAAATAATTATATTTATTTCTAATTAATTAATTTATTATTATATACAATAATAGTTCATGATTTTCACATATGTTGTAGTAATAAAAACAATAAATCAATTAATTTTATATGAAATTTAATATATTAAATGTTTATATTTAGAGAAAACAAAAAAAGTACCCATCAAAATAACCCAACTTGTATTATGGACGTATACGTTCTACTCATGGAAAATATAGCATGAACATTTTCTCAGGTAATTAGATGACATGTACTATTATAAAATGACACATATACAAGTGTAATTATTTTAATAAATATAGGGTTGTCACTATATTATAACTATACATGGAATATAGTTCCATGTATTATGGAAAAATTATTTAGAAATCTAACATATATATAACCTATCACAATAAATGTAATGTCAAAAAATGAAACAAATACATGTGTTAATAATTAGTAAATGGAACAATTAATTATTTTTATGATCTCAATAAATAGTTATGATATATAAAATTTATATTCCAGATGCACCCTATATAGAACTCTTCTCCATTTAGACACAACAAAAGCCTATAAATTGTGAATGTACGTAAAAAAGATATATTTATGTGGTAAAATGCATTTATTAGCATTACACATCATCTTACTTTAGTGTTTTAATTTTCTTAGTCACATGAATAATGTAATTATTTCCAAAAAAATCATGGAATAAAAAATTTTCACCATGATAATGTGTGGACTACACAACCACTAAGAACATTACATAGAGTATTTTTTGGAAATTTATTTTTCATGATGTGAAATTATACACGTGGAATATCCTAATACATATCGTATGTGTTAACTTCATGATGACCAATATTTATCATGTTTTTTCTGGGTTTTGTGTGTACATGTACCCAACTTGTACCTATATGCTACACATCATGTAACCTTTTGATATCCATCTAGAATTATGAGTAAATTTTTATGATTTCTCCAAATGTTATCCACATATTTTAAACACAATTATTATTATATGAATTTGAATGAAGAAATAGAATAGAAGATATTGATATTTAGATTTTTAAAAAAGAATATCATAAATAAAAATATAATAATAATTTGAATATAAATCAATGATAAATAAATAATATTAAATTGATATCTTATAATAGTCATAGCACATGATTGGTTTAGGAGAATAGTAAAATTAGTCAGACCCATTTTAAATAATTGACATTAAATAACTTCTTTAATGTCCACCTCAGAACTATATTAATATAATACCAAGAATACATATGAGTGTATAATCACAAATAATATACAATTACATAATTAAAATATAAAACTCCATAGATTTTTAATTTTTTCTTTATTAAATATTTGGTTTACCACTTTTTTGTGTACCTTGATTTCAAAAAATTGATTCAATGTTAAAATTCCAATAATGTTGATATATATGTGCTCTAAGAACAATCAAACAATTTTCATAGAAAACATAGAGTGCGAATCCATAATTTTTATTTTAATTTCATCATTCGTGGATGAAATCCACATGAATCCATTTGAGGAACGAAATATTATTATTGTTCTATGTAGAGTCAAAAGGGAAGATAAGGATAATTTCTCTTATTTCATGAGACTATTCTGAGAGGAAAAATGTTTACGACTCGAGATATTTCACCTTAGACCTTTATTATATGAAAATATGATAAGTATGATAATTATATATAATGTTTAAAATATATATAGGGTTAGAGAATAATAATTTCACATTCCCTCTTATCATTCCCTTAATATCCAACAAACCCCTTATCATAGTAATTTAAAAAAATTATTCTTTTTTACATGACATGTGATAAATTCATTGTTAAATAAATATTATTTCATAAAAAATATTATAAATTATTCAAATTGTATTATATATCACTGAAACATTTACTATGAATGTCGTTCATTATTTGTATTTATTGAACATTTAATAATAAATATATATTGAAATAAATAAATATCATGAAATTAATCACTGGTAAATTAATTAATATTATATTAAATAAAATTTATAGTAACTATTTATTAAATATTTACCGTACTTTTCTAAGTCAAATAATTGGATATTGAATGTTTTTTTTCAATCAAAACATGAATAATTTTTAAACCATGTATAAGAGTAATATTTTTTAACTTGATAAATGCATCTATAATTTAACTGAGAATCTAGATACACGTTGTGTGTGATCCTTATAGTTACCCATGAATAACATATATAGTTGTTGCATAATTTTTTATGTATATTAATTATATTACAAAAAACCCACCTATGGACCAAATTATTTTAGTTTATTTGGTAACATGGAAACATAATCAATGGTCCATAAGTGAGATAAATCATCTCCGACAACATTAATCACAACAGGAACCAATCTTAGACATTCCAAACATAATACATGTCTTTATTGCCTCAAAAAGGAAACATAAGTGTAAAGCCACATGTTTTTAGTCCAATCTAAATATGATTTTTTTGAACTTCTTTGATTATTTCATTGTTTGATTATAAAACCATGCTTCAGAAATATGTTTTGTGAGTTGGGATTGATTAACATGTTAATATTGGGCTTGAAAAATGGATGAGGGGTTTCTTGTGATGGTGGTTAGATTTTTTGAGAACCAAACTAGGCAGTGACATTCGTATGCTCTACACACGGTTAATCAAACCATCCACGAAAGCCGTGCATAATAAAACAAGTGTCCTATAGCAAATGCATGGTTTTTACGTAGTTTGTAAGATCATGTGAGTCAAACTATTTGGCCTACCTAGTTTTGATATTCATTTAAATTATATTTAACAAAATTTATTGTTTAAATTCATTTAATTAAATAATATATTGGAGGTTTCATTTAATTAAATGATAGATGATAGAATTTAATTAAATGATTTTGAGATGGAGAATTCATTTAATTTAACTGGTTAGAATACAATTTTTTATGATAATGATTTGGAGTCAATATTTAATTAAATTGGAAAGATATGAATTTAATTAATTAATCATAAATGGATTTTTTAATTAATTAAAAAACAATTTTAAGATTAATTTATTTAGTCAGTGTGAAATGGCGGTCATTACTTAAGTGAAATGAGGTTGATAGAATTTAGATAAATAATGTTGATGTGTTGGAGTTATAAAATTTAATTAATTTTTTTAAAAAATGTAACAAAATAACATGTATTGGAGAAATTATATAATTAAATTTAGTTGTATTGAATTTGTTTAAATGTTGATTAATTATTTATTGTGGTTTTTTTAATTAAATTATGTTCATAGAATTTAAATAAATAATAACGAGTTGTAAATATTACTTAATTAAATTCAGTTGGAAAAGAAATTAATTAAATGATGTATCAAATATAGAGTTGGTGTTTTATCTAATTAAATTAAAGGATAAGATAAATTTAAATAATTGATATGAAATTGTAGTTTTATTTAATTAAAGTATATTAAGAGAATTTAATTAAATAATTATTCGTTGGAGAATGTTTTTAATTAAATTCATTGGAGAAGAATTTAATGATATATAATTACATAGTTTTGGATTTTATTCAAAAAGAGATTTATTAAATGGTAAATATTATTATTATTATTATGTTTGTCACATTTAATTAAATTGAGTTCGATGAATTTAATTAAATGACGTGGAAGGATAATTTTATATAATTAAATAATGTTAATAGAAATTTAATTAAATGATGTGAAATACGAGATTTATTTTATTTCATTCAATGTTAAAAAAATTATTAATTGATGTGAAATGAGGGTTTTAATTAAATTTAATTTAATTTTATGAGAATTTAATTAAATAGCTTGAATTTTAGAATTCATTTAATTAAATTCGGTAGAGTAGAATTTAATTAGATAATGTTTTATTGTGAGTTTGGAGTTTATCAATGGGTTAAAATATTAAAGGGTAATTGTAAAAATATTATGGTTATTATTATCATTATTATTATTATATTTATTCTTAAATTTTAAATTGGAATTTAAATTTATTTTATGTTGTAAAGATAGAGGCACACCTCTCCATCCTCCTATAGGGGGTGCGATCCACCAATGGTGCAACACCCATGGGTGTTGCACCACCCTCCTCTCTCTGCTCCCAATTCACACGGTGGATCATGGAAGTTCCTTCATATATGTTGTCCATCCTGTCGAGTTAAGTCCTTATCCTCATATTTCATTATTCAGATCGTCTGCCTCGTATCTTCTTCTCTTGGGTTCAATTGGGCAAACAACCAACATTTGGGATTATCCTAGATATATTGTTTCTTTCAATCGTATCTGGTGAGAAAGATATCTTGGGACACGACGGTCAGTATTCCATTTATCGTCGATGAAGGTGAATTGACACAATTTGTATTGGTTCACTATCATTATATATGAGTAAGGCTATATACCAAATAAAGGTGTTTTCTCCCATTTAATTAGGTGTTAATGGTGTAATTGGGTTCTGGATGATTAATTTTTTGGTCGGTGTTGGTCACCACCACAGTAATTTTGTGTTCTTATTGTTGTTGTTGTTATTTTTTGAAATAAATTCCATGTATGTGAACTCGTAATTGTGGAAGTTCTATATGCATGATCGGGTAGCAGTTTGAGTTAGAATGCATTAGCTCTGCCAATTACTTGAGGTATGGTCCTTAACATTAATCAATTAATAAAACAGAATATGTGATTAATTAATACTTATGATGAATTCTACTGCAATTGTTGAATGATTTATTTATTGTTAAATTTTTTTTTCTTAGAAAACAAATTCATGTTTTTTAATAAAACTCATCATTCTAGGTACACTTCCTTGAAGCTAAAACAAAATGATTGTATCGATATGTTTTTTAGATTGATGTTGTGTGTTTTTTTATTGTTGCACTTACATGTTGACGCAGTTGGGTTAAGTTGTAGTTATGAATATTGGGAAAAATAATTTGAGATAATTATTCATGGAATTAATTATGAGAAATTAATTGTCTATGTTGGGATATTTAATTTGGGAATTAAATATATTCTTTGAGGATATAAAATGGATAATTAATCACGAGATTATTTATGAGACATTATTTCATTAAGTTGATATAATGAATTAATAATTAATTATATTATTTCGATATATAATTAATTAAGTGATTAATTATGATATATTAAACTTGTTATGTTAATATAACTAATTATGAATTAATTATGAACTTGTAAATGATAATTAATTCGGGGATTAATTGTTAGTAACTAATTTGGATAGGTTTAGATAATAGATTATGAATTAATTATGTGATTTGAGATGAAAATTAATCAAGGAATTTATTATGAAATACTAATTTATTTAAGATGAAATAATTAATTAATTATGAGATTTTAGAAGATAATTATTAGAGGATATGTTATGATATATTAAATTAATTATGAATTAATAATTCTCCTTGAGATGATAATTAATTTGTAGATTAATTATGAGATATTAAATTGGTTATGTTGAGATTACTAATTAATTATTCGTTATTTGTTATAGAATTTTAATATAGAAAATTAATTTTGGTATTAATTATGAGATATTGATATGGGGATAAGTTGAGATAATTTATTTTTGAATAAAATACATGATACAGAGATGGTTACATAGAGATCTCTAATTTATGAATTAATTATGTGGTATTTAGATGGTTTCCTTATGACTAGTTAATTATTGAATTAACTAGAGTAATTGTAGTTATATTGTTAATTGTTGAGTTAAATAATTTAAATTTTGTTTTTAGTGAATTTTTTATTTATTAATAAGACTAATGATGAAAACTAATTGATAATTAATTATATTATAATGTTTCGAATGGTATCATGGACCTTCATGGGTGCATGAGTATGGAATGGTAACATGGAAATTCATGGGTGCGTGAGTATGGAAGGGTAACATGGACATCTGTGGTGCTTGAGTATGGAATGGTTACATGGAAATTGATGGGTTCGTGACTATGTAATTGTAACATGGACATTCAAGGGTTCACAAGTATGGAATGGTAACCTGGACATTAATGGGTGCATGAGTATTGAACGGGATTATGGTTATTAATGTGTGAGTGAGTATGGAATAATTTCATTTACATTTTTGATTTGTGAGTGTGGAATGGTAACATAGACATTCATGGGTGCATGAGTATGGAATGTTAACATGAAAATATATCGGTGTATGAGTATGGAATGGTAACTCAGACATTCAAGTATGTATGGGATATGGAGTGATATCATCATTCAAATGGGTGAAATTTAAGAATGGTAACATGCTCATTATATTTTTGGGGTAAACAATAAATATTAAATAATTAGATAAAAATATAATTATACATTATTTATATATATATTATTTTTATTCATACTCATATTTCAAATACAAGACGAAGTAGGTATTTCCATTAGGTGACCCTTTGAATCCTGGATGGGTTGCTAGTTTTTTATTTAATTCATCCATTTTATTGTTATATATCCACATTGTTTTGTTATATTTCATTATCTATATTGAGATAGAAATCCAGTGGTCTTGACCTACAGAGATGCATATCTCACACCGTGTTCGGGATTCCATTTCACTGGGGTACCTGAGTATATTTTCTAGTTTGTTGGACTGTGGACATTGGCTTGCTGTTGTTTTCTTGTGCATTGGATTTATGAGAAAAGACTGAGTGGGAGCCAAGGAAGCTCCTGGAGATCCCCTTTGGGGTGTTGATATTTTTCTTATTTATTTTATGGGATTTAATGAATGCTATTTTTTTTTTCTTCTTTAAGATGTGTATCACCATGTAATTTGTGCTTCGTATAAACTACTCTTGTCCATTTTCATTATTCAGTTGACTATTGTATTATATCTTTTTTCACTATTGTTTGATTTTATTATTTTATAATGTTTTTCACTTTGAATTTGAGGTTATAGTATCCCAATGACTATCCATAGTCCCTCACTGCTAGTTTGAAGCCTTTGGAATATGAGGATACATGCTTTAGGTCATTTGATGACTGGTCTGGAAACTAGTTCGAGTGTATTATGGATTGGGAAATTACAATGTTTTATCAAAGGATAGAGTTTTCTTTATTTTTTCATTAGTATTTATAATTTTGGATGTTAGAGATGATATTAGGAAAGTGTTGGTTGTTGGTTAATAGTCATTCCTTGGACCTATCACCACATTCATTTGAAATTAAATAGTGTCTAGGGATGTGAATTGATGTTGATAATGTTTTCCGTTACAGTTGATATTATTTCACATTGAGTGATTGGTGTACTTTCTTTTACATAATGATTTTGTGAATTTTGGAAATATTCCTTGGATTTATAGAAAAATTAAATTGAATTACATACATCATCTTATGCACTTAGAGATTCCAATTCTATGCATATGACATTCCATGTAGTTTCATTAATAGGATGCCTACTGGTTTTGATTTTTGGACTTTGATGACATGCTGTGTTTTGATTTTAATTAGAATTTCCCTTTAGATTGAATTTTTCAGTGATTGTTATAAAATTGTGCGGTGTTTATATGTCATGAAGCATATTTATTATCATGTTTTTATATTGTTAATAGATTCTGTGTTATAACATGATGTTGTGTTACTGCTTATGAAAGCATCCTAGTGTTGTTTTAATATGTAAACGGATTCACTAGCAGAACATTGAATTTTGGAATTTATAACAAGATCTAGTTTTAGTTATATGGAGTATGAGAACCTTATAATATGGAAATTAGTGACTTGTATTTTCAAAAAATTGTAAATGGTTTGCTAACATTAAAATGATAAATGGAAATTTTATGTGATAATTGGGATCTAAATGCTATTGGTAAAGTGTATGGGAATCTTAAAGGTGTGTTGGGAATTTTTGAATGCCACACAATCATTCAAATGAGTCTTCTTGAACCTTTTGTGTTATATAGTGTTGTAGTAGCTACTGATGGCTTCTCGGGGACATGAATTTTTTAAGGTGGGAAAATTATAATGTCTCATGCTCTTTGACAGAGCTAAAATATGATTTTTTATCTTTTTTCGTTTACTAAACGGTTTAGTTTTAAAACCAATCATCAGAAAGTTGTTTTTTGACTTGGGATCATTTACATTGTTATTTTTTGGAATAATTAAAGGATCGAGGAGTTTCTTGGGTGGTTGGATGGGTTTTTGGAGAACCAGACTCGGTAGTGACATTCGTATGGGTTGTGCAAAGTCAATCAAACTGTGTGGGTCATCCATGCATGATAAAAAAACTATCCAGTAGAAATGCATTATATACATACCCACATTCAGATCGTGCGAGTCAAACACCATAGTCATGCCTGTTTTTTGTTTTAGGTTTAATTTTATTTAGTTAAATTAATGGTTGAATGGAATTCAATTAAATGGGATATTTGGGTTTTCATTTAATTAAATTTAATTTGAGTAAATTTAATTAAATGACATTGAGTTTGAGAAGTTATTTAGTTAAATTAATATGAATATAATTTTCTTATTATGATTAGTTGGATTCATTATTTAAATAAATTGGGATGATAGGAATTTAATTAATTAATGTGAAATATAGGTTTTATTTAATTAGATTCATGGTTATGAATAATTTATGTAGTCATTGCGAAATGTGGATTATTATTTAATAAAATCATGGTATATATAATTCAATTAAATAATGTTGATGATTTATATTTTTTAATGTAATTAAATAATATTCAAAAAATTTAATTAAATTACAGGAATTGTGGAAATTATATAATTAAATTATGTTAGATTAAAATTAATTAAAATATCATTAATGAGGGGTTGGTGTTTTTAAAATTAAATTATTTTTAGAGAATCTAATTAAATAAAAATTGGTTCGAATCATTAATTAATAAAATTTAGTTGGAAATAAATTCACATGAATGATTTGTTAAATTTGGAGTTGGGGTTGAATCTAATTAAATTCAAGGATAAGATTATTTTAATTATTTGATGAAAAATGGTGGGTTTACTTACTGAAATTTTAATAAGAGAATTTAATTAAATAATGTTTTGTTGGATAAAAAATTCTAATTAATTACATTGGAGAAGAATTTAATGATCTGTAATTATGATATTTTGTGTTTTATCAAAGAAGTGATTTAATAAATGATAATAACAACAATGGTTATTATTATGACGGTTTCATTTAATTAAATTTTGGATGAGGAATTTTATAAAATCAGGTGATATAGAGAATTTCATTTAATTAAATTATGTTAAATGGAATTTAATTAAATGATATGAAATAAGGGTTTTATTTAATTATATTTGAGGTTCAGAAAAATTTAATTACCTGATGCAAGATGGAGGATTTTAATTTAATTGAATTGAATGTTCAGATAGTGTAATTAAATAGCATGATTTGGGGAATTTACATAATAAAACTCAGTTGAGTAGTTTCTAATTACATAATGTGTAAATGGAAGTTTGGAGTTTTCCAATGTTGTATAATATTAATGGGTAATAATAATAATATGATATATATATATATATATTATAGTAAATATTATATTTTAAAATTTAAATTTATTTTATTTATGGTTGAAAAGAAGAGGGATGCACACCTCTCCCTCCTTAAACAGGGGACGTGATGCACCCATGGTGAAACACACATGGGTAGCGCACAACCCTCCTCTCTTGAATCCCTCTAAACGGGCCGGATCGCATTGATTCCATCATGGATGTTGTCGATTGCATCGAGGTAACTCCTTCTCAACATATTTCATTCTTTTCCTTGGCCCTCCCGGCTCTCCTTTTCTTGGACTAGGTTTGGGATTAACTTAAATTTCTTATTTCTTCCATTTATAGGTGGTGTGAATGTTGTCTGAGGACAGGTTGGACCATATTTCGATGACTACCACCAAAGGTTAAGTGTCTCGGTTCATTATGGTTCACCATCATCATATTTGGGCTACATACTCAGTAAATGTGTTTACACCTTGTATTAGGTTCTTATGGTGTAATTAGGTTGTGGTTGATTATTTTTTTCTATGCATTGGTCACTATCACACTTGTTGTGAGTTTCAGTTGTTTTTTAGGTGTTACCATCAATTCCAGGTATTTGTACGCATTAATTTAGAAGTGTGTATGTGTGAGCGTTCAGCAGTTTGAATAAGGAATAATTGAATCGGAAAATTCCATGAGTTAGGTTCCTCAAATTTTCTCAATTAATAAAAAAACATAGTTTTTTCATTACTATTGTTGATGAATTTGACTGTAGTTGATGAATATTTGTTTGTTGGTATAAAACGATTTGTTAGAGAGAAAACCGTGTTTTTTTAATAAAACCCATCAACTGAGTAGTGAGTTTTTAAGCTAAAACATAGTGATTAGATTGATTTGTTCATTTAGCTTACAACAGTGTGTTTTTTTATTGTTGCCCTCACATGTTGTCACACTTGGCTTATGTGCTAATTGTGAATTATGGGTAGAATAAGTTGGGATAATTAATCTAGAAATTAGTTATGAGATATAAATTGGAAATGTTGAAATAACTAATTTATGAATTAATTATATGCATTGAGGTTGTAAAATGGATAATTAATTAGGTGATTAATTACAACTAATTAATTTTGTTATGTTGAGATAATTAATTAAGAATTAATTATGTGGTATTGTATAAATAATTATTCAGTGGATTAATTATGAGATATTATACTAGTTTTTTCAAATAATTAATTATGAATCAATTATGTTCATTATAATGATAACTAATTACGGTATTAATTATTAGTGATTATTTTTGTTAGGTTGAGATTATTAATTACGAAGAAATTATGCGATCTGAGATGATAATTAATTGAGGAATTAGTTATCAAATACAAATTTGGTTAAGATGAACTAATTAAATTATGAATTAATTATGTTCTTTGACAAAATAATTATTAGTTGATTAATTATGAGATATTAAATTGGTTAAGTGGAGATAATTTATTATGAATTAATTATATGCTTTGAGATGACAATTAATCAGATGATTAATTATGATATATTAAACTAGTTATGTTGAGACAATTAATTATGAATTAATTACCTGTTACAATATTGTAATATATAAAATTAATCAGGAGATTATTTATGAGATTTTGATATGAGAATAATCTAAGATAATTAATTTTTCAATTAATAACATGATATATAGATGTATTCCTGTTGATAACTAATTTATGAATTATTTATATGGTATTTATACGGTTTCCCTATTACAAGTTAAATGTTGAATTAACTAGATAAATTTTTATTATAAGTTAGTTTTTGAGTTAAAAAATTCCACTTCTTTTTTAACTAATTGTTAAATTTGTAATGAGATTTATAATTATAATTAATTGATAAATTAATTATATTATGAAGCGGTGAATGGTAACATGGACATTCATTGGTAAGTGGGTATAGAATGGTAACAAAGACATTCATGGGTGTGTGAGTATGGAATCGTAACATGAACTTTTGTGGTGCATGAGAATGTAATGGTAACATAGGTATTCATGGGTACATGAGTATGGAATTGTTACGTTGACATTTATGGGTCCATGAGTATGGAATGGTTACACGAACATTCTTCGATGTGTGAGTATGGAAAGGTAATATGGAAATTCTTTGTACATGAGTCTGGAATAGTAACATAGATATTCATGGGTTCCAGAGTATGTAATGGTAACATGGATATTCATGGGTGCAGGAGTATCAAATGGTAACTTTTAAATTGATGTTTTTGTGATCTATGGAGTGATAACGTCATTCAAATGGATGAAATATAAGAATGGTAACTTGATCACTCTTTTGTATAGTTAATCAATGAATATTAAATATTATGATAAGCAGTTCATTTTACATTATTATATGTATTGTTGTTTTTTATACTCTTATCCAAGCTACAAGCCGAAGCAAGTATCATCTTTAGGTGTCCCTTTGGAACCTAGACGAGTTGTTGGTTATTTATTCAATTCAATTATTCCCATGTTATATCTTTAAACTATATTTTATATCGAATTGTATAGATTAGCTAAAAAAATGTGGTCCTAGCATTCAAAGATGTATATCTAACTCCCAATTCTGGCTTCCTTTACACTGGTGTACCTGAGTAGATATTCATGTTTGCAGGACTGTGTACTTTTTCTTATTGTTGATTCCTTGTACTTAGGACTTAGGAGAAAAGGAATAAGTGGGAGCTTGGGATGCACATAAAGATTTCCCTTAGGGATTTAAATATTTTTATATTTCATTTATGAGATGTAATTCAGGTTGTTTTATTTACGACATTCAAAATATGTATCCCCATGACATGCATGTATTGTATAAACAAGCATTTATATTTTAAATAATCAGTTGATAATTTTTTATATCTACTTACACTATTGAATGAGTTTATTATTTCTCATCATCATACATTCTGAATATATTATTATAGTATCCCCATAATTTTCCATAGACCCTCACAGCTAGTCAGTAGCCTCTAGCATACATGGAGACTCAATTGAAGTCATGTGACAACCATTCAAGCTAACTGTTCAAGGGTAAGCTAGGCCAGGAATTTACAATAAGAAATGGTGAGATCAGATAAAAATTAACGATTAATAAAGGATATATATAGCCGTAACATGAATATTATTGTAGGATGACATGAGAATAACATTTGAAAACTATACCCATTGTATAAAAGATCATAAACATGAGTACATTCATAATTTCTAGTAATTTATATGAATGAATCATAAGGTAATCAATGAATATGATCCATAAGAGGATATCATTTTCATAAGACCTGAAATGTGTGGCATACACATAAGCATAGAAAATAATTTCTATATTAGATAAGGATCATATTAATGTAAACCATAGTTGAAAATTACATTTTTTGAATTCGTATTACTCCCTGTACCAACCTAGTCTTACTGAACTACTTCACTCCTCATTCCAACCCTATCTTATTGAACTACATTCATTCTCAGTTTTAGTCTTGACATAGTGAACCAAGTTCACTCCCAATTCAATTAATGTAAATATCACGAGATATTAATCATTACAAATTTAATGGAGAGTGATATGTGTCCCACCAATCAGATAATGAATAAAATATTTATGTGTTCCAAAATATTGTAAACCTTATTCTAATAAAAACCAATTAAATTAAATAGCTATCATTAAAATTTCATCATATCGTAACCTTTAGAAATAGAAAGGTTTTATTGTGATTTCATCATAGAATAATATATGAAAATTATGATCGAATCATAAGTATTTCCTAATGGTATAACTCATTGAACATAAATGGGTTAAAAAAATTCATTATATTAAAACATAAAAAGTTTAGAGAAACAATGTTAATGGTATACTTGGATAATATCCTTGATAATCATAAATAACACCATCAGATTCCATCATTGATGGACATTTTTTAAATGAATATTTAATAAAAAAAATTGCTTAAAATATCCTTTCCACTTTAAACTAATTTTTAATAACACAAGAAATTTTTATTTTCTATAGAATTAATATTTTTAAATTATTTACATTTAAGACAAAAAAGTGTAATAAAGTCATATTTTCATAAAAAAATATTAATTATTGTAGGTATGAGAGTGTGGAAAACTGGTACCATTATTTGATAATATCATGAATACTTATAATATAATAAAATTTATGTACATTGTTGAGAGGTGGATCATGATATTATAACATTAAGGAGTTGATCACAAACACTCTTAATAAATTTTGAAATTGTAACGTAAAATATTTACCACTTAGGTAACATTAAATCATAATATTCATGATGTAATAACATAATATTAAACATAAAAGATCACTAGTATAAATAAAATCATTTTATTACATGTTAATGGGTCTGTATATAATCCACATGAATGAATATTGGTGTATTACATAACATACTTCTCAATGAATAAAAATTGGGGAAAAACCACTTACCCTTAGTGTGAATTACATCATACTATTTCAAACCACATTTAAAATAAATATATGTTTATAAATCTTTTATTACATAACTATATTCCAATATATCATACGAAATATGACTTATTGGTGAACTTTTATTATACTGTTATTATAAATTCCTTGTTAATTTTTTGTTTTGGGTAATAACTTATTTTTCTATTTTTCATTAGATTTTGTTATATTTTTTATCCTCTTATATTGAACATGGTTACAAAATCTATATAATAATAAAAATAATTTTATATATTTTATATATTTATTATATACATGTTTGTAGTAATTAATAAAATATAGTATAGTGAAATGAAATTCCACACTAATAAAGATAGTAGGCCACACATATAAATGTACACTATTTTTAATTTTTTGGATTGGTGATAAGATAAAATTTAAATATATATATAATAATTAGATAATAATTTTTATTTCCTACGATGATTTTTTTGTTCAACTCATCCATATAAATTCCATACAAAGCAGGAACGAATCTGATCTCTTTGTGTGGTAGTAGTCTAATGTACATAGGAACGAAATTGTCACATTACCACAAAATAATGAGTATAAAGGAATTTGTGAAATTAAAACTAAATAAACATAATAAAATGATAAATATCATTTATATCGTATAAAAAATAAATCCATCATTTTTATCGGCCTTGAGAGGAGGTAATGGAAAAATGAATGAGATCGATTCTCAAGTAGGTACACTATAATACACAGGAATGGCGATTTCATAATCAATTTGATTCAAATGAATATGGTTATAGGTTATTAACATAACACAAAAACATATTATTATATGAATTTAAGGCGATGCATGAAAAAATAAGAAAAATGATAGTTTCGGAATGTTACCTCTTCTGTGGGTATTCTCTATAGGGTTTCATTAAAAGCATTCCTAGGTTGTATTTCATCCAAAAATATATATTATATGGTGTGGGGAAAGAATTTGGGAATTTATTTTCATATATCTTGTCCAAACCAAATATTTATGATGGTGTCAATAAGAGAGGAGAGGGGGGGGGGATTTTTTATGTGGTGGAGGGGACAAACATCGTATTTATAGAAATAATTGATTTCTCTCACATTTTTCATAATTTAAAATTGTAAATATTGATCATTTACGATCTTTAGTGATGTAATAGATGGAATAACTCTATCCCATTGTTTTTAGAAAATACTATATGTTATTTTTACCCTTTTCATTTTAGTTAAACCCTTGGTGCACCCGTTTAACCATTATTGTGGAAATTAATTTCTAATCCACTCACTATTAATTTTTATTAAAAAAATAAATTTTAATAATTAGATTGAATAAATTAATCTTATTCAAAATATGCAATCCATTTTTAAAAATTCTATTCACATAATTGGAAAAAATTATTTTAAAATTGATCCCATAGATGTGCTGAGAGAATAGGATTTTAAAGTTAAAATGATCAAAAGTTTAAAATTATTTTATATCCAATATAAATGTAAAATTAATTACAATGAGCTAAATTGGATTGATAGGATTATATTTGAAATAATTATACATTAAAACCAATTTAATATATTATTTAACTTAATAAATATATTAAATGAAATACATTTTTCAATTAGAATATATTATTTTATTAATTCCTAATAAATGAAAAATTTAAAGAAAATCTACAAAATTCACCATAAGATAATTTTGAATTATAAATTCCAAAATGATTTTTTTTATCTAATTAATTTAATAAATATATCACAATGTAATTTATAATTTTTTAAAAAAGATCGAGAATTTATTTTTTGACAAAATGATATTTTTGAATCATATAAATAATTTACTAAAAATATATAATTTATTATCACTATGTTATTAATATAAAACCATTATATTTATTATTGAAAAAATAATTACTATTAATATAACTAATTGAAATGGAATGGTTAGAGAGGTTATGCATAAATAACTATATTTGTAATATTTCATGGTTTTGTTAAAACAAGATGTTACGTGTTATGAAATTTAATCCAATGTTATGTATAGTGAATTATTTATATACTATCACAAATAAAACAAGATCAAATTGGTGTACCATGAAATTTAATCCCTAAAATTAATTTAACATTTTTAAAAAATAATATTTCATAAAAAATAGGGGTGTTATATTCATCCCCTCTTAAAATGAATTTCACCCTCGATATTAATCACTTTGATATAATAAAATTTAGATTATTCCTCTTTAATATATACTGATGTTTCTTGTAGAATCCTAAAACTTGTGGATTTATAGAAAAAAATAGTGGGTGAGTGATATTTATTTATTGAACTTTCTCTTTATGATCCAAAATCTCCATCATTTGTTTCTCATAGGAATGATCTTCCTCCAGTGGTTTGAACGTAGAGATTAGAACATTTTAAGGGTAACATATGTGCATACTTTTGAGAGTTATATGGATAAAATCATGGTCATGTGAGATGTTTAGTGAATGGTACACGTAATAGGGTACCATCCTGATATAATAATGACTTTCAAATGGATGGATATACCTATGGATTAGTTACCTTTTCATTCAAATTACCATAACCATCTTCCTGTAGAAATTGATAAAAACACATTATCACCAATTTCATATTATATATTATACTAGTGATTATCAGTATAACATTTGTCACGAATCTGAGTTGCCTTGATTTGTTTCTGAATGACTTTTACCATCACTTTTATTTCTTCAGCAATCTCATGTCGCAATAGATTTATACCTCTAACATCATTCCAAAATGTGGGATATATATATTTATTTCCAAATAGAGATTAATTGGTAGCCATCTGAATGCTTGAGTGAATGATATTATATTAGGAATTATTAACTAGTGGAAGGAGTAGACCACAACCACATTTGAAAAAAAAATAAGAAGATCTCACCATATCCTCTATTGTTTGAATTCTTCTTTAAAACATTCCATATATATTAGAATAACATGTATTTATGAATATCAACATTGTGTCAAGATATGTTGAATAATTATCTACAATATTTAAGACAACCTCAGTTCCAGATCAAATACAATGGAATGTGGTAGTCGATGAATCCTTACCACATCCATTATGTCTATTTTGGAATGATGATCTAGAGAGAATTATTCTTCTATAGTGATGATGTGTTCTGACAGTCGTATGGTTATAAAAAACAACCCATATAACATGCTTCCCCTTAGTTTATTTGGGCTTTAATGTGAAAAAAAAATCCATGTTTATGTTCTCCCCTTTCCTTTCTGGTTTGGGTAATGGTTGAAACATCCCCTTATAATTTATTCTTTCGTCCTTAACATGCTAACATTCAAAGAACTATGATTCAAACTCTTCAGAATCACGATTATTTACATACCACCAGATCTATTATTTCAAATCACTTTAAATCATAATAATTAATGGATGAATATTGATTTAATTTTAATTATATTCCTATAACAAATCTTTCTTATTGTATTCTTTGTTCAAAACACGTATAGGGTTCTTAAACCTAATCATTCCAACATGATCAAGGTTAAAATTAGTCACATTTAATATATTGTTTTGAATATCCACAAATTCCTTATTCCCCTCATTTATAATCACCTAGATATATGGATGAACTTCTAATAAATTAATATTTTATTTCTCTACTTAATTTATTATTTCTAGATCTATCACATGAATATCAAGAAACATAAGATATTTTTTATTCTCTTCATTTATATTTTATCTTGATCCTTTCAACTCTAAGACTCATCCTCCTTGTTCACATTCTCGGGGTAGTAAATTATTGAGTAGTTATAATATTTAGTCACCTCTTACCATCTTCTTTTAAACATATTCAACTCCTTATAGTGGAATATATACATTAAAAATTTATGATTAGTATATATATCACACATTTCACCATAATGTTTATTCGTTTTTATCTTAAATGAAATAATTACCATAGTTTACACCAAATGATGAGTTGGGTATTTTGTATAATTATTCTTTAGTATTCATGAGGCATAAGTTATAAGCATTTCATATGAAATAATAACACATCCCAATCCCTTCTTTTATATATCAAAATATTTTGCAAAACCTTCTCCGATATAGGTTAATGTTATCACATGAGTTTTGGATAACAAAATATTTTGTTCCACGAAAATTTCCCCAACTTTATATGTCTATAGGAACATGGATCTATTTGAAATTAACATGTTTATAGGATTAAATAGTAATTAATAAATATCTCCAACCAATCAATAATATTTAGATAAACACGGAAAATTACAGATCTCAATAACCATGGTTAGTCTAGGGAAACATTCATTATCTTACATCATTGATGGATCTGCTGATATACCCTCCATATATATTATATAAAAATCGGAAACCATTTTCAGACATTATTAAAACCTTTTAAATTACTCTTACATTTTATACCACCTTAGGTAATATAGGACAATTCTCATGTGGTCTTCATGTTCTTCCTTACTCTATGAGTACATAAGAATATAATATATAAAGACATCCAAAAACTGATCTAGGTAATTTATAAAGACTCTATTAATTATGTACATGAGGATAATAAGTGAATTAAAAATATTTAGTGGTATTAGAATATATTAATAGTGTCCATACCTTTTATAGAATTCATTATTTGGTATATGATGCTTTAGGACCATCAATTGTTGATATCCATAATAAAGTTAAATCAGTGGAATGTATTGATCGAAACATAGTTTACCAAAAAATACTTGAATTTGGGTTATATGATACCATTAAATAATTGTGATCTTGTTTAGATCTTTATAATCCATATAGTGTCCAATTGATCTATCATTATTTTTAATAAATATAATTTGTGCAGCCTAAGATGATACACATGGATAAATGAATCCCTTGTCAATATTTTCCTGGAGTTCCTTGTTTAAATCCTGAAACTAAATTGGGTACATTCAAAATGGAGTGGTTGAAATTCTGTTTATAAACAGGTACAATTTCCATTGAGAACTCATCTTTGAGTTTTGAGGGAAGACTTGGGAACTTTTCTGGATAGACATGAATAAATTCTTGAATAATAGTTATTTCATTGATGTTGAGTTCCACCCTAAAAATATGAGATAAACACCACTTATAAATGATAATTAATACTCATAAAATGGTTTTAATCATTACATAATGTTTATGCATATTGTCACATTGATGTATAATCATAGGTTGGTTAGTTATATCAATCATTACATCTCTTACATTAAAAAGTGTGTTTGATTTAGGAATTGAAATAAAATCTATACATAAGATAACATCAACATCCAAAAAATAAGAATGAAATTATTATAAGGAATCATTTTCCCACAATGGTCAACCAGAGATGAATCAAAAAATTGAGATGTGATAGTCATACCATTAAGAGTTTTGATGACGAATTTGACATCCAATAATTTGGGAGGAATCAAGATACACATAGAAAATTCCATAGATATGAATGAATGTGTATATCTATAGTGTAATTAGATATTATAAGACATATATTAGATGGTAAATGTAGTTTTCACCACATCATTATCAAACACATCATCATATATAGTGATATTATGAGAATTCAACTTGTCCCTCAACTTAAGAGGTTTCTGACATCAATATTCATCATTATCCATTGAATTTGGTCATTTGATTGCATAATACCCATTCACCTTAAACATGAAAACATTATGTTTGGGAGGATATTACTTTTCATCTTTCTGTCTATTCTCATCATTAGTTGACTTAGTCCAATCACATCAGTAATCAATTTCTCAATAACCTTCCCTTCAACACAAAAAAAAATTTACTAATCCCAATAAGAGAATTTATTCCCTTATTCATCCCCCACATTGAGAATAATTTAAAACTCAAATTCTTATCTCTAGGTATTATTGATTATACTTTTTATTACATCTTCCTATTATTTTCAAAACTTTTAGATTGATACATATCATCATCATCCAAATCATCCTTGATATAATAATGAACAATATTTTCATAGTTATCGATGTATTTGTTTTGGAAAACCCCTTTGGAGAAACTGATTTAGGCTACTAAATAATTGATCAACCATTATTTTATGTTTGATGATAACACAATAAATTTACCCCATATGCCTTGTAACATTTTCTTCATAAGTACCAAATTATTCCTCATTATTTGTATTTATCTCTTCAGGCCCCTTCTCCATCCTTATTGAGAGAATATATAATATTTTTTTTTAAAAAAAATAGGTTCTTGAACTCTTCCCAATACATGGATTAAATTTCATACTATGACCATATATTATGGATAAGATTACCCCATTGATATACTTCACCATCAAAATGGTATACAACCATAATGAAATTTTCTTAATTTGAACACAATATAATATGATATAGATTTTCAGTGGTTCTGAAACATTAATCAGAAACTATTAGATTTGAAAACCCAAAGAAATAAGGTGAAAATTTCTTCATGAAGTACATAATATAACATTATTACATTGTTTTTTGTTTGAAAGTAAAAGACAATTCCTTACTTAAGAATGTTGTGTGGATAAATATATCATATTTTTAATTCCAGATCTCATATAAAATGGACTACGAAGGGGAAAATAATTTCATATTCTTCATTACATTGAATAAACATGGTTCCTTACAGATCTATCCAATGAATAAAAACAATAATAATTGTCTAAGAAACTATAAACATATCAGGGAGCCACATGATATTAAAAAATTCCCTACAGGATGTCTAAAACATGAAACCATAGAATTATTATAGGTCACTCATATTCAACTTACATTTAAATCACTCATTATGTTTGTTAATGAGTTTGTGGATTTATAAATCATGTCCCATGGGAGAGTCAAATTAGGTCTACAGCAAGGCCCGTTGGTGTACACCTATTCTCAGAAGATTCTAACCCAATACAATTTTATTGTTATCCTTATTTATTTATTTTCTAAAGACACATCCTCTTCTAATATCTGGGTAGAGAATTATTTCTTGGGAACTATTCACTCTATCAATTAAAAAAAATTGGATATTGGTTTATACTTTTACTCATCCTTAGACTTATCAGTATTAATTTCATATAGGATTCCAATATGTTTCTATCATCCTTATTTACAAATATTAACTAAAATAATCATTTGATATAGATTATAAATGCACTTGTTTATTATTAATTTATATTACTTCATTTTTATGTGTATTTCTTACAATACACAAACACATGACTGAGGACCATAATAGTTTAGTTACATTATAAAAATATAAAAATAAACACTAATCCATAATTGATGTCATCATATACCACTATTTTTATCACAAATATGACCTTTCGTAGAAATCACATACATAATGCATGTGTTCATAGTCTGTTGAAGGAAAAAAATAAGAAACTGTTAGACCATATGCTTAGTAAGGGTAAAAAAGAGATATATGTAAGCATATCATAAACATAAAGGTATGATAATCTGAGAATAATAATTCAAAACAAAACCAAACATATCAAAGATCATAATATTGAGTCATGTAATAGTTATTTATAGTTCATATGATAAGATTCATAAGGGAATCAAATTACATGAACAAGAGAGTAAATTCTTGGAATAAGATATTGATGTTTCCTAATACACATAAGCATAGAATGTCCATTCCATATTTTTCAATTCTTATTATTATGAAAATCATAGAATACAATGTCCTTTACTAAATCAGGTCCACTCCTCATTCTTGCCTTATCTTATTGAATATGTTTCATTCCCCATTCTAGCATTGTCTTACTGTACTGAGTTTATTACAAATTTTAATCATCTTTTACTAAACAGGGTTTTTCTCCACATTCTAATCATGCCTATATCATGATATATAAGTCCTTATACAATGAACATTATGGATATATAGGTCTCTTCTATCACGTGATTAAAACAAAATTTATTTGTGCCACAAGATCATATATATTCATCATAACATAACCAATGATATGAAATCAGTATGATATAAACATCATAATATTATAACCAATATAAAAGAGACAGGGATCATAATAATTTAATCAAATATTTACCATTGAAAATATGTGGGATTCATAAAAATTTCCTCATTATATAACACATTGACGATAAATATGGCACATAAAAATCATACCATCAAAACATATTCTATTCAAATATAGAATATGAATTGTATCATTGGATCAAATTACTAGTATGGAATATGTAACACCCACTGATGTCATATTATATGGAAAATAATTTTCAAAATAACATTTAAAAGATTTCACAAGAAAAATTTCCTATACACTTTGAAATATATTTTTCTATCAAAAACTACGTTTGAATTATTTTAGAAAACATGGGATTATATGAAAACAGATTTCTCACCAATGAGATAAAAATAGATTTATTTTATTGACACCATTCCCTTAATAATTTTATGTTCCAATGTGTTAAATTTTATTACCATTACAAGATGATATAATGACTAACCAAAAGATAATAAAATTCAGGATAATTCATGTGATTTTGGTCATGATATTTCATCATTATATACATAGTCGTAGATAATCTTGATAAAAGATTAGATTGTAACAAAAAAATATTTACCACATTGTTGACAATAAATAAAAGAATACACATTTAAATAACATTAAATGGGATATAAAATATAAATATTATTAATAAATTCCTGATTTTATTCATAAAATGTGATGTATATACACTTATTAAAACAATATAGGCACATAACATTACATGAGTCTCAAATAAATAAAAATTAGAAAAAAAATCATGTACCTTATATCATAACGTCTATTGTACTCATCCAAATATCATGTATAATAAATACTAATATATTATAAATATATTAAAACCCATTTTAAAATATATCATATAATAAATTATTTTATTATGAACTATTTTTACTATTTTATTTTCAATTCCATGTCAAAGTTTTATTTCGAGTAATTACCACAGTGTTTTCATATATGATTTAATTTTTTATATTTGGGGACCTCATATATTTATTGTGGTTCAATAATCTCTAGAATTATAACAATCATAGAAATATCATATATATTAGTTATATAGACATTTATTTTAATCTAAAAAATTAGTGATATAAGATGAAATACACTCAATATAAAGATAGTAGATCATACTTACACATGTACATTTTTTTCATTTTCTTATTAGGATGAATGAATGAAAATTAAATGTCATATATTACAATTATAAAATCATGATTGTAAAATATATATCACAAATTTTTATTAAATCCATACTTAATAAATTCCATGTAAATTGTGAATGAATCAAATCATTTCACAAGGTGGTAGTCCACCACACACACAAATTCCATTATCATATTCCCAAAAAATGAAGAGTATAATGGAATGAGTGATATAGAAATTAAATAATACTTGAAAATACACAATTTTAAAATATATCAAAATTAAACAATAACTCTATCATTTATACCATCCAGGATAGGTGGTAATGGAAAAAACAAATAACATTGGTTCATATGGTGGTAGTCTGTCATACCCACAAATGATGAAATCATAACAAATATTATTATAGTGGGGACAGTTTAGGTCATTCCATTGAAATATAAATTATTATTATATGGGTCATATTATGGTTATTATAAAATAATTATATAACCATAATTTAACATTATGGGGGAATATAAAAACAAAAATCTTCATTGATAAATGTTACATATTCATTAGTTATCCTCAATATGTTTTCCATAAATGAAATCCTAGGAAACATTTATCCCTAAAAAATGGATTATAGGATTATAAGAGAGAAGTTGTAAAGTGATTTTGGAATGTATTTTATGATACAAAGAGTTGTTAATGTGTGAAGAAGAGAATGTAGGGGTGGTCTTTAATATGTGGGAGTGAGGACACAATTAGTTTTTTTAAAATAATTGAGGGCTACTATGTTTCTAAAATGTAACAAGCATTAAAAAGGAAAAATTATAGAAAACAAGATCTGATGAAAATACATATAGAAAATATTTCTTGTAGATGTAACTAAGTTGTTTTTATCCTTATCTATTTAGTTTAAAACAGGGTAAACCCATTTTTACATTTATCATGCTTGCTTTTTTTTATTGCATTCAAAATTATTTATGATCAAAAATTAATTCGGTATTATTATAAAATATAAATTATTATTATTAAAATATAGGGTTCTACTTATAAAATATTATTAAATAATTAATAAAACATTAATTTAAAATGTATCATGTTGATGTGGTGAAAAAGTGGGGTTTAAACATAAAATTTCATCCAAATATTACGAATGTTTTATATCAAATTTTACATGATATTTATTCCATTGGCCTACATTTGATTATTTGGTTTATAGTTGATATAAATATACTTTTAAACCAATTTAAAATAATATTTCTATTTTATAATTAATCAAATAAAAATAAAATTTCAATTAAAATTTATTATTTTTCTCTATTCATCGAAAACACATACTTTTCAAGAAAACCCAAAAAATTCACAGTAAAGTAATTTTTACAATATGAATTTAAAATAATATTTTATATGAAAAAATTAATTTTAAAAATGAATGAAAAATTAATTTTATTATTTTTTAAAAAAATAAATAAAATATTTTGTTAAGAAAAATAGTATTTTAAAAACATATAGAGACTTTACTAAAAACTACATATTCTATAATAAATATGATATAATTATATAAACCACTATATAATTTTTTAAGAATTATTTAATGATATTCATATCACTATGATTAATATTATGGTTATAATGGTCATGCATAATTACCTATATTAGTCATATATCATGGTTTTGTCAAAACCATTTGTTGTGTGTACGAAAAGGTAAGTTAGTGTTACATTATCACAATAAATAATTGATGTTTCTTATAATGAATAATTTAAATTCAATCGGTCATAATTTAATGAAAAATTATAATTAAATTTATATGTAAATATAATTAATAAAAACTCTGGGTGTTAAAACCCTCTAGGGCCCTTACTGAATGAAATTAGTTAGAAAACCCTAAAGTCCATTTTTAACATATAATAATTATCAAATACACGAGTATATGATGATGTTAATGTTTTAATGACATGAATACTAATAAAATTTTTTCACTATATAATAAAATCTCTATACCATGATATCTGAAATAAACTTATTTTCACACTGATGTCATCAAATTATGTGAAATATTCCCTATTGTATTTAAGAATGAACATTCTGATAGAACGATATAGTAATATATATAAAATGTCTTTCCATTCCAATAAATGGGCCTTATATATCAAATTATGTAAAAAATATATGGGAAAAACAGTTTTTATATTAATCATTAATTTAGTATCACTAGGGAATCACCCAACATATCCGACATCACCATGAGCATTTGGCATTACATTTTTTCATATGCATTAAAGTACATGACTCATAGAAAAAAATTAATACGAAGTTTTAAAGTCTAAATATTGTTAAAAAATTTTGATTGGGACGTCCAATTAAACATAGAAATAAGGATTTCGTAATAGGAGTTCATGTTCTTATATACTCCTTTCATTAGATTACTAGGAATGAACATAATGAGATGAAACCTCAATGTATTATGAGCCTCCTACCACTGATATCCTTGGTCATTTATATCTTCATAGATGATATAATTCACATGTATAACAAAAAAAATTGAATATAATCATTATAATTTTGTTTCTAAACATATTGGTAAACCGTCATGAAAAATTAGTATAATAATAACCCATAGGACACTATCACATAAAATTCATTGTATATGAACAATAATGATGTGAAAAAAATTATTAATACTAAAAATCCATGAATACATTAAATCATAATATATATTAATTTTATTTTGGGTCATAAATTTATGGTCTTCATTTGTTTTTTTACATGGGTATCACAATGTTTGGGTCTTAATAGTGCTTGTTCCATAAGAAAGTATATCAGAAAATTTGTACATAGGTTGTTTCCACCTGTATTATCCATAGTTAAGATATACCTTATTAAAATAATGTGGTCATATTGTATTTTATTGTAAGAGATTTTTTAGGGTTTATTCATTATACACATAATCATGTGGCTAAACAATGAGAGTTTATATTGGGTCTCCAGTGAATCCCTCATGATTGACACATGGTTTACCAAAATATGAATCTAAACCATGAAAGATATGTGGTTTTGTTTAACATTATTTTAAAAAAATCATTATATATAAATGTGAGTTCCCTTTTTTCGATATTTTTTATTAGATGAAGTTGTACTGAATCTAAGGAGGTATCTCCCCCTCATTCTATTGATTTTTACCCTCTTGTACCTTGTATATCACATGAATTTGAATGGTAATCCCCTCATTTTTTGTTTTTCCTATTTTCCTATCCCCCAATCCACTAACCCTTGATTATACTTCTCTTATGAAACCTATCCACCATTTGGGTTTATATTAATGTTTGGAATGATCCTAATTTAGGGTTTTGAATATTTAAGTGATATCGAGACATTTTTCTTCAATGATTATATGTTCTCTATTGAAGTAGATGTGTTTTGATTCTTTTTTTCATGAATTAGCTATATGTTTTCATAAAATTATCACGAAATACATGTAATAAAATTCATGGATGGTTCAAATTTCATTATTTGGACTGAAATGTACAGTATATTCCCAATGTGGGCATGTAATTGATAGTTAATGTTTTATAGGAATTTCATAAAATGTGGATTTGTATGGATCTATAAATAATGATTTTCACATTTAATAGTGTGTATGACAAGTGTATTCCATGATGACTACATGGAATATTGAAAAGTAAATGATGTATATTGAAAGGTCATTTGACACAGAATAATTTATAAAGAATGATGTTAACTATTTTAAAAGGGATGTTTTTCCAAAATGGGGTGTTTCAAACAAATACAAAATCATGTTTTATAGCATCTTATTATATTTTGATATTTTAAAGTTGATTTGTGGACAATGGTTTGGTATTTAAATAAATATAAAATTTGTAATTGGAAAAGTGGTTTTCCAGGAAGGTTTTAATGAAACATTAAATTGTGTAAAATGTCTCGGAATCCCAAATTTATTTCTGAACGTCCAGTTGGATCATTTGAAGAGGTTGTTCATAAAAAACAAACCCATTAAACAATACCCATGTAAATGATTCCATCAAATATAGAGACCCCTATATGATGTTTTATATGTTTTCTTCCACATTGATTCTTGTTAATTTATGTGAGAAGGGGATACTTCATATGAGTGTGTAGGATATAGAACGAGGTTATTTTTTAAATTCATCATACAATTTTTTCCCTTTTTATGATTAATCATCTCAATTTTTGATGTCACATACCAACCTAGTTCAATATAATCACTAACTATATTGAGTTCAATAGAACATCAAGGGTGCCTGCCCCTATAAAAAATAATGATGAATATAATTGGGTGTCTAGGGTATTAACATGGGGTGGATATACCTCATATCAGAGTTTTAAATAACAATTAAAAGTATCACAAACAACATCAAAAATATTATATAATTATAGTAAAACTAATAAGTAAAATTATCCATTAATATAAAATTTATATTACAAGTGGATTCATCATGATTAATCGGTGTCCACTAACCATGACAAACTCATAATAATGAAATATAAGAACAAAATAATGAAGTTTAAACCAAAACCTTAATCCCGACCACATCTGAATTTGAAAATCACATCTGATATGTCCAGCCCAACTAAAATTATCTAGTAACATTCCCATCCTTAACCATTAATCATTAAGGCTGACTTAGGTATCCTAATTTTAATGACACTTGCGTTTTAATTGAGTTCAAATTAGTAGGTCTATACCAATTGGGTACCATAGAAAACTAGTATGTGCAGCATACAAAATTTATAGGATCAATATAAAAAACTAAATAATATAATCATAATAAAATAACCACATTCAATATTTTGGGTAACCATGGAACTCCAATTAATCCAATACATCATAGACCCGAAGTAGAGTGCCTCTGAGCATGCCATAAAATCATGCCAACCAATTTAATCACATGGGGTATGACAGACCCAAATATATTGGATATAAAACCCCAGCAGTTAAACATACTTGTATAAATGATATAAATAAATTGGTGGGATAACCCATCACAGTATACAGAAGATAAATGAATAGGGTTTTAACAAGCTAGTATACTTATGATAATCACATGTGGTAGATCCACTCTGATAAAGTGTCGAAATACATTATGGTGTGAGAAATATGGTATGCATGCTCATTGAATGAATACAAATCACCATAGTCCATAGTGTAAAAGTTATTTTTGGGGTCACATCCTCTAACTGTGGAAGAAAAGAGAATGTCAATGGAATCAAATATTTATAGGGGTTGCCTCATATACTCTTGAATCAATCATAAACATTATGGTTCTTATCTCATTCCTAGAATTTTATAGCATGAATCCAATACATTAGGGTCACATACTTTACATAGTTCCTAAACCCAATATCAAAAAACCCAAAAAACCCCTATTCCTATGCACTTAGGGGATGTAGTCGTATATGAATTTTTTCTATATAAATTAAATTACTACCACATCAAAATATTTACTCTTACATTGATCAGTTTATTTCATTATTATTTATTATATCAAATATAATAATGTCTATCCTACTGAAATCCTGATTTCACATCTATATCCTAGATTGGAAACATTTCACCATTCAACTACCACACTCAAGGATCAAAAAAAATATAGGGAACCCATTGGGTATCCTTTACCATCATACCAATGCAAACCACTAATCTGTTCCTAGACAGACTGTCACTATTTTATATAATGTGAACCCCTTAATCCCCTTGGATTCCTACATCAAGTGCTGGTCTAAGGTGGTATGATTGGGTAACTATACCATCGTATTTGAAAATAAAAAAAATGGAAGTAAAGGAAATCATATACTCTATCCAAATAAATAATATGTATAAAAATACATAGGAATGTGCTACCATATAAAAAATGCTATAACAAATGTACTATATACCATACATGTTATTTTGAATAAAACAATAACCTAGTGGAAAAAATATAAGACATGTAAAAACCATAAAAATTGTCTCACGTCCTAGCTCAATTACAACTCTCATGCTTCATCCTAGAATCCCAAATCATCAAACATCCGACATTCCCCAAATCTAGAGATTCAATCAACTAACATATTCTCATGTTACAAATTGTTATATAAGCCTGATTATGGTGTGAGTAAAAAAATTTAGGCCACAAATAATGACATCCCTAAATATAAGTAGTTCAATAAAATATGTTCATTCATGTTTCTATAAGAAACTATTTAATAATTTAATTATAAATATTAAATATCTTCTAATTTCCAGTGACTGAGAGTAAAACCTGAGTTTAGTCCATACCACTATTAATCATTAGGATTCTAATAATGATTGACCATATATACTTAAATCTATGTTGGGATGTCTATAGCCATTTGTTTTTGACTGTGGAAAGATAGTATCACCACTATCTTCTCCATTTTTTTACAAATATGTTTCATGGATACCCTAATGGGTTTTTTATTCAGTATATCACAGACCTACCCAAATGGAATTTTCAATAGAGAATCATGAACATACCCTAATGTTGTGTTCATTATAGTATCATAGTCCTCACCATGGGTATTTTTCTATAGATTATCATGGGCCACCCCTAAGGGTGTTTCTTTAGAGTATCATGAACCTCTCCTAGGAGAGTTTCCATTATTTTATAATGGACCTATCTTGATTTATTTTTCAGTAGTCATACAGAACTCCAACAAATGACTTTTTCTAGGAATCATGGAATTCCTTAGTGATTTTTTATTTTTATAAGTATCATGGACAACCACATAGGTAATTTTATGTATCAATGGTAAAAACCATTCCCAAGGGTGTTTTTCATTATATAACTAAGACCCCCCCAAATTGTATTTTCATAATAAAAACATATGACAATATAAATTCATAAAAATACATATTAATATATTACACTACAAAATCCATTTACTACAATTTTCATATTTCACATTTTAATAATTTCTGAATCACATTAAAATTTCATTTTATTTCACAATTTAATTTCAAGATAGTTTTGTCATATTCTATTTCATAGCACCATTAACATTTTATGACATACTATCCATTCATAAGAGGGATTATATCTCTATATACATAATTTCAAATTTATTTTATATTTACAATCATTGATATTTCTTTGCGCCACAAATCATTTTAAAAGGAATCCACATGAAATTCATCTTAGGAATTAGCCATTTGGCATATGAATTATAAAGTTTGTCACCGGTATGGGATCTCTATCCATTAGGGTCCTTTAATTAATTTATTAGTGAAATTAAATGAAGAAAAGTATGTTATAATTTAAAATTTAAATTCATTTTTTCCATTCAAAAAAAATATATTCACCATTCAAAAGAGGAACTCAAAATTAATTATAGGATATAGGTAAAGTCTTGGGACTACGAAATACTTCTACAAATCATTCCCTTTTAATTATAATCCCTTCAACCCTCTTCCCAGGAACATATAAGACCAATAACCATCCCCCAAACCACTAAAATTCCTAAATCACATCCAATAACCAACATTTATTAATAATAAGAAAATTCTAAAAAATATGTAATTTATAATTACTTATCCAATTCCTTTTATCTAGGAATGAATTCCTAATTAATCACCGGATGCTAAGAACACACCTAAACAATGACTAACATATATAAGAGTTTCTTTCTAGTCTTCTCATAGTAAACTATATAAAATCCCTAACTAATGTACCAAAAACATAATATAACATAATATAACTCAAAACGAAAACAAATTCACAAAATGTAATACCTTTATTAAAATGATGGGCATAATGTATATGTGTTGTACCAGGATATCCTCACTCTATGGTTAATTAAATCTTAATCATATCAGGATGATTAATTGATGTAATGGAGTAATATTTATTCAAATATCAAACTAGTATAACCAAAAGTATATATAATAGAGGAGTAATGGAAATGAGGTCACCTTAGAGTGACTATTACCATTAAAAAACACCACCACCACCTCAAAAGAAGGGGGGATTGTGTGAGGAGGTGGGTGACGACCCCGGTCAATGTTAGAAAAAGTGGGCGAAAATATATGTTTCCATAATATTAAATCCAGTGGGAGAATTGTATCTCTCTCTAAAAAATCAAACCAGGTATCCAATGGACCTTATTGGCTAGTAGGAGAACATTTTTGTCCAATTACTAGCCGGTGTCATTATGATATAGTTCTGACAACGCAACCTTCAATTAGTTCCCTCTAATTTCTCCAAACAACATTTTGAATCCTTATCAATGTACAAAAACTCATATGTGGTATCCAAACACTCATAATTCTATTCGAAACCTAGGTTTGTAAAATAACACTTCCACTATGTTGAAAATTATAAATTTTTACAAAAATTCAGACAATTATTCGAATAATTGGATTTACACCCTCCCCACCATAACACTTCTCAACCTAAAGAAGCCTTGATGTCCTTCCAATCAATCATATCGACCTATCTAGATAAAAAAACTATTAGCCAATATGTCTCATTAGATCTGTAAACAGTAGACACACATTCATAGAATAATTAAAAAACTCAAGGCCCTTATCCCACCAAACCTGAGACAATGTTTTAACCCATCATCAAATTATCATTATTATTCATTGGGACACATTTCCATCATAATGATATCATTTTATCAACATTCAACACATAATAGGGATCGTGGAACTACTGAACATAGCCTATGTTCAATGATCCAGTTCTAATATATGAAATTCCTCACCATCTAAAATTGCATTAATAATAGTTCTCCCACATTCAAATGGTGTGCATGGTGTAACATACAACTTTCCACAACTAATAATCAATGAAACGCCAGTCAGAGGATGGTAAAAATATTCACTTCTAATTCAAAACAAAATGGAAAAATACAAATCATCCATTAAATATTCCAAGACACACATTCATTTCCATGAAAAGACCCTAATAATTCTAGAATATCACATCTTTATATCAAATGATATTCATTACATGGATTCTATCTAAACACACACAATTATAGACAAGAGTGAATATCAGACCTCCTCTATTGTACCTATCTAAAAATGACTTGGTCTCTAATGAGGTGTTTCCACACTTCCCAATCATGATGCCTAAATTTGAATTAATCTTGAGATATTCAATGAAATTAGATAATAGTGAAATATATAATCGTATCATTGTTCCACGATTAAATCCTAAAATAACTAAAAATATTTTCAAAATACACTTCAAGTACCGACCTCACTACTTCATTTGTCCAACTAATATATAACTTCATACTCAAAATTTACTCGATACTCCAGCCCATAATAGTACCACCATCATCTCCCCATATTATCAAAAACTACAAGATCCATTGTTAATACTCCATCGATTATGAGACATTTATTTGTTGTGATAAAACATATCTTACCTATGTGTCAACAAGAAAATCCAAGCACAAAAAAACATGTTGAATACAAGACATATTATCCACTGAATCGATATCACATCATCCAAAATGATTGAAAAACCATCAACGATCCAATGGTGAACCTCACACCATACATGATCACTTACAATACTTCATATGTACATCTATTCAGGTTCCAAAATAAAAAATTGTGTGTATCTAATCAATACACATGGTCCTTAATTATGTTATCCAACATCAAGAGTCACGTTTTAATCAATCATTCCATCATAGATTAATATAAATATATATATAAATATATATATATATATATATATCCCCTCATTGCATGGCCATCATTTATTTACAACCAAAATGTATGGTTATCATTCCCCTAAAACACTCATTAGATACATTTCATTTAGTAGCCCACATAATAATTCTTACTAATTCAGAAACCAGTGGTACTTCATGTAACATATGCACAATACTAAAAAATATATTAAGCGTGATATAGGTATGAAAACATACTACGTAGTCCATAATAAAAATGGTGAATCACTTCTACAAAGTAAGAATTTCACACTGATATTATCCATGATAAATAGTTGAACACTCCTATGGAACATTATTATACAGGTCATTCTCCAATTCTAGAAAGTCGCATTCCTTTGTATCTAGGATCAAACACTTGATCCAATGAATATTTATTCATAGTAGTCTAGTCTCTCCAGGATAAATAACCCTCAACACATTAAAACCCATGGAATCTTTTTAATACAAAACCATTTACAAGACAACCCCTAACCCAATAATTCATCCTAAACACGAGGCATATAACAATTCTCATCTCACCCATGATTTTACCTCCTAGTATGACCATAAACCATTTCTATATTAATATAAATTTGGTTGGAATGGTTTTGATACTAAATTATCCTAAAATCCATACATTGTCATGATTCGAAAAAATCACCATGGAATCCACTATCCCTTTCTCAAACACATACAAATGGATTTATATATACAAAGTGAAATATTCTATTATATTCACATTATGAATCATAGTCTTTAATAAACAATAAAATTGTCAGTTTCATCGATCTCTTGCATAATCATTTACCCAAATTCTTTATTTAAAATTCAATAAAATTCCCAATACAACACCTCTCTCAGAATAACCTCGATCATAATTATAAATTAAACAGCCAAAATAGGTTCTCATCTGAAACCAAAGGCATTCCCCATAAAATAAATTTTCACAACCCTTTAGTGTCTCAAATTAAAAGAAAACCCTTATTATCATAACAAAACATAATGGGCAATAACAATAAATAAAATAAAATTATGGTCCCAAACATAGAAGAAATGTAATCTACCCACCCACTATCAGGTTAGGTATAACCCAAAATGGTCACATTCTATCACGCCACACCTATAAGGGTCTCACATACAAGGCTCTCTCTTTATTTATTCTGCCGATATCTAGGAAAATCAATTAGAACAATGAACTATATTAGAAAAGATTTCAATCAAAACATGGATACAAACATCACATTTTATGAAATGATATTACCAGAAATATTACCCACTTTTCCCAAAACATCACATCATAGGGATATGACATAACATTTTCACTGTTCACATACCCAAATATCCATCCATAATCCCAAAAACTTTTTTATCATTAGTTCTATACAATATATATATGATTCATCATCTTTTAGTTTTTATTTTTATTTTCATTGAATTTTCATAACAATGGGTAAACTACAAAAAAATCAATAAAAATTTATATAGGATTGAACTTTATAAATTTCAAATAAAAGATAATTTATTTAAAACCACATAACAATTACGAAAAGTTAAAATTTAACTATAATGAAAAAGAATTATTTTTATTCATTTATTTTATGTTAGAGATCATTTTTGAAGTTTGACGATGAGTCAGTGTGGAATTTCTTGTATTAGGGAACCTCAATGATGGTATAATAAAAATATTAAATATATTATATCACATTTATATAGTTTTCATGAAATAATTGTATATCACCTAAAAGTTGTCTCATATAGTAAAATTGAGACTTCCATAAAATTAATAATGTCTTTCAAAACCTTTTCATGATATAACGTTTATGTCAATTTGGTGTTTGGTTTAAAGGTGGTCGTGGAAGTATTAATAAATAAATAATGAAATGAATTAAATTATTATTAATTAATTGTCCAAAAACATAATACACTTCATTGAAACCACATTATTGAAAGGTCAGAGGGTTATCCACATAACATTATTGAGTATTAGGGAACAATAAAGGAGAGCAAGGCATATTATGATGACATCGTAGAACAATGGTCGATTTTCTATGGAGTCATCCTCGACAATGAAATTCTTGGATATTGATAATGATAATGGAACACTTCTATTATTCGTAAATGATCTATAAAAACATTTGGGTAGATGTTTTTTATTTAATCCACATATATTTTTCACATATAAAACATGAATCGTTATTTTATGATTTTTTTGTATATTTTTATTTAATTCTTTATAAAATTGATATTTATTCATTTTAAATTGATAATATAATAAAAATCATGGTATTTAAATGTAATTTTTAGTGATTATACATTTTATGATTTATATAATTTATACTTATATTTAATTATTATTATATTTTCATATTTTAAAATTTTTATATTTTTTATATTTTATTAATTTATTCAAATTACAATATTTTTTAACATATTATTTTCATAATTTATTCATTTTTTAATTTTCATTTATACATTATTATTTATTATTATTTAATATTTTTATTATGTCTGTAATTTTTATAATTAATATTTATTCATTTTAATAAGAAATAATTATAATTTTTTATTTAAGTATTTAAAATATTTTTATTTTTTAATTTCTAATTAGTAAATTATATTTCAAGAGTCTTAATAGAAGTGGACCTATAATAATCTTTTATTAAGTGGGTTTTTTTCTATTGTAGAAGATTATTTGAACTTGATATTAGTTTATGAATGTTTACAATTCATTTTCCTTAATTCTCCATAGATATGGATGTCCAAATATGACTGTAGAACTGATTTAGTTCATTCACTCAACTCTCATAAGGAGCATGAACATTTTATTTGCATTAGGAAGATAAATAATGTGTGTGAGGCAAGAATAGAAAAAAGATCAGGATTCGGCATGATCGTATCCTCAAAAATAGTATATAATAAAAAAGGATTCATGCATACAAGGGGTTGTCACATAAGAGAGTGTCAAAGACACCACTTCTATCCGCCTCCACCATCAGAGAATAATAATCCGGTGTCATGAAAGACCACATCATATCAAGGTCATGTATAGCCATTTTGGCGAGTGTATCAACAACCTGATTGGTCTCCGGGTACACATGATTGAAAACCATCTGTAATTGATTGGTTTAGTTGAGACATTCAACCCACTGAGGCAGAACACTCCACGACACATTTCGTGTTCTAGTGCTCAGTGCATGAATAGTAATCATTGAGTGAGATTCAATCTAGATCCATATCCAGTTAAATTGGACAACATACCTTATCGCATGAATCATGGCCCATAGCTTAGCTTCAATAGAAGTGACAAGGAAAAGGTAGTGATAAATGAATCCCTTAATGAACCCATGAAATGTGCGGAAAACTCCTCTACATCCAGCTGGTCCCGACGCACCTGATGCGGATCCATCAACATTTACATAGAGGCATAGTGTAATCAGTGGTATCCATATGATATGTTTAAGCATCCAAGGTTTGGGTGGACGGCCCGAAACACCATGTAGCCTAAGAGTTTCAAGGTCAGAAATGGTGTTATACATTACACCTTCTTAGATCACGGACGCAGCGTACACGTCTTAGTGGATGTAGTTCATTACCTTCCAGACATCATCGACCAAACCATCAAACAAAGCCATGATCCTCGAGTCCCACAGGGCTACAATAACCACTATAATAGTAGCAGTAAAGTGGTTGATAATCTTCTCACTGCAGCACACCTACAGCCGCTCGGACAACAGATCAATAATCTGATTTCTAGAATCCACCGCGAGTCAAAACCGAACACCCAAATAGTACCAGAGTTTACGGGATTGATCACAATCCATAAACACATGCTGCATGGTTTCTACCCCACCATGCAAATAGAACACCTGGATGCCATCTGAAATCCAGCCTGCTTCAATTGTTCAGAAGTGGGGAGTCTGTTTTTCCAGATTCTCCAAAGTAGGATAAACCGGGATGGCCGAATGAATGGAGCTCTGAATTTAATCATCCAGGTTGGGGAGTGGTCATTACTACCACATGAACTCTTATAGAATTATTTGGTGTCAAAGATCCCATTCCTGCTGTGTAGCCAAATCAGATTGTCACAATCCATAAATTCATAACTGTTAATTTGATACAGCACATAATCAGAAATAAGCAGCTCGTGCAAAGACTGATATTAGAGAAAATCTGAGATGGATAATGAAGCAAATTTAGGTGTGACATTCATGAATTGCAAGGGCCAATCCAGCCACAAGGTTCTCTAACTGCTATGATTGTAATCCCTCCTGAACAACCATTTAGAATCCCGCATTATCATTGCATACACATGCTTAAGGGAAGCACATACCAAAGACTGGAGGTGGTATTTATATCCATTAACCATCCTCTTTGTTAACCTATCTGATAGAAATTCATCCTCTACATCATTTGATATCAGCCTCTAGTTAAAATTTCCAATCATACCATCATTAAAGGTATGAAGATCCTTAACGGCTAATCCTCCCATTTCCACAGGTTTTATGGATTCCTTCCACTTCACTGTGACCAACATCCTTTCAATGGTTGACCTGTTCATATAAAATTTCTCTCTAGGAATTTCAGTTACTTAATCAGTCCTTGCAGCCATTTGTAGTGAGAAAATGAGTATACAAATTTGGATGAAATCACTGAGTTCACAAGGCATACCCTCTCATCCAAGGACATAGATTTTCCTTTTCAACTAGAAAATTGAGGAGTAAAGCCAGCATAAATTCCTTCTAGATCTCTTCGTTTCACCCATCACTAGAAAATAGGCACCCCAGGATACTGAAAGCGAAATCATATCCTCTTCACCCCAAGGTAATGAGTGATCCTATTATTTTTTCCTATAAGAATTACATTTCCAAAAACAATTGAGGAATTGTCCCAGCTTATGGAATGTCCAGTCACATCCTCATTATGAGTGAAAAGAGACTTAATATTGGATATGTTCTCCATGAATCTTTCCCCAGCAATAAGATATCATCAGCATAGAAAATATGTGATGGGGCATGATCATTAATATCATCTCTCATCCTCTTATACATACCCATATGATCAAGCTCATTGATGCATCGGCTTAAGTAATCCATTACAATGGAAAACAGAATACTCGATAATGGGTCACCTTGATGAAAGCCTCTTGAGAAAGAAAATAATCCTCTCAATAAACCATTCACAAGAATTGGCAACCATGAGCATCCAAGAATAGTGCTAATTGGGTTCAGAAAACAATTCTAGAACTCATGCATGTGAAGTATCTCAATTATAATGCTCTATATAAGGGTATCAAAAGCCTTAGATATGTCAATATTAATGGAAAAGTTCCGTTCCTTTTACTTCCTTCGTATGAGGTTGACACTCTTAGAGGCCATGAAAAGGAATTGATGTGTGATCCTTCCAGGGACAAAAGCAAATTGATTTGCAGTGATCATTCATCCATCAAGTCCACCCATCCTTCAAATAATGATCTTTCTGATGAGTTTATGTATTGTATTCCCAAGACAAACAGGTCTAAAGTCATTAATGTCAAGATCATTTTCTTTCTTTTGAATGAGTGCATTGAAGCATGAATTCATCCCATGGGGAATATATGAATGGGAGAAGAAATCAATTATGGAAAGCCCAATATCATCTTTCACAATATCCCACTAGAACATAAATTTTTTTTAGTGAACCCATCCAGGCCCAGAGCCCTCTCAAGATTAAGAGAGAGGAGAGAAGATCTGATTTCATCCTTAGATGGAGGGGCTGTAAGAGACTGATTCATCATCTCATCAACATAGGGGATGATGTTATCCACTAGGATAGTGGAACAATGATACCCATTGTCAATGTACAAACCTTTCAAATAATCAAAAATTGCTGATGCAATCCCATTGTCATCAGAATAAATATGGTTACCAATTCTGATCGCATTGTTTCCAGCACACACTATCTTCTCAATATGATGTTTATTGAAGAGAATAGAGTTCATATCACCATCCTTAATCCACTTCACATTCAGCTGATTCTTACCTAGCCTCCATAACCATGAGATGATCATCATGCTTATTCTGCGCAATAATATCTTCCCTATATAGGGTGGGATGATTTTCATGATCAATATGAATCTTTCCAAGATCCTCCTCAATATTATGAATATCCGCATCAATTTTAGAAAAATATTTCTTTCTCCATTCATTTAGAATTATTTTGAGATGCATCAGTTTGATAGAAATTATAAATGGGCTCATGCCTCCAAACCTCTAAGATAATTTACCTGCATTCTGGGATGACAAGAGAAGCATTATTACACCGAAAGGGTGTTGCGGCTGACCTTATCCTCTTTAAATTGACATCAGAAATGATTCGATTATGATCTTATTGATACTTGGGAAGAGTAATACCAGAGACCCCATGTTTTTCATTCTGTTCATCAATTTACACAAGGCATATATCATGTTTATTGGCTTTCTTTCCTTCCCATGTGTATCTACACCTGGTAAATTCGGATCCAGCAAGAGGGATCTGAATTAAATTACATGATTTAATACACTCACAGAAATCATAGGTTGTAGTCCCTTTAAAATTCATCCCAGCTTTTTCCTTAGGCGTCAAAACAATGTTGAAGTCACCAACAAGCCTCCACATTTGATCCATCCATAGTGATGTAGCTTTATGATCCTCCTAGAGTTCCCTCCTCCTCATGTAAGAAGTGGAGGCATAGACAAAAGAAATAGAAATATTCTGTCCAGCAATGTTACAGCTAAGAAGAATATGCTGAGGTCCATTAACAAATGAGTTAATTTGGATGTTATCTTGTCTCAGGACCCACAAGTGATCCATTTTAGAGCTATTCAAATTGTTGGATATCATATTATAGCCAAGAGAACTCCATTTGAAGCCACTCCAATTTCCCAAGTAATGCTTTCGATCTACAATACTAAAAAGAATCAGTTTATAGGTCATGATATAATGTCGGTGGACTAGGACAATACAAGTATTTCCCAGCCCTTGACAATTACGATATAAAATCCCCATTTACATGGAGCCCTGTCCATTGATTTGGGGCCCTCCATTTTCTCAGTATCACATTGAATTTTACCTTTCTTGCCTTTAACTTACATAGTTCCCATATAGGTGGATTTGGAGGCCTTTCATAGTTAGACATCCTCACTACTCTCCATATCTTTACTGACATCATTCACACTAGACATATCGTTCCTTGTAGCATCATCCAAACATGAAACAACCTCAGGACTTGTCATCCATTCGTCATCGACATCTTCCATTTCATCAAACTAGAAATTCCCACTCAAACGAGTGAACATGTTCTTACCTTTCAGGTGGGAAGGGTCATTGTTAATCTCATTTTTCTTCCAAGGCACTTTGGATGGAGAAACCTAGGCAAAGACTCCAGATGGGTCAGATGCAGCTACATGAGCAGTTCCTGGACCACTCCAATTGTTTCCATTGGCTAGAATATCAACCTGATCAGGCCACAGGGTGCATCCTGTAATGTTATCCTCATATGTAGGGATCATGTAGACAGCAACATGTTCCCCACTACTATCCCCACTCCAAAATGCATTGGTGGGGGTGTTTTGATTAGCCACCTACTTATACATTTCGAAAGGGGCCTTTTCATTTACAATATCCAAGTTTCTTTCATCAAATTTTAATAGAGAGAACCCCTTCCATAAAACATAAACATCTCCTGAGATCCTCTACTCGGAACCGAAACCTTTCTCACGTTCATGAAGCTCAATGGCCGTATTCTCAGCATGTTCTAGTTCAGTCCACATAGAAGTAGGCGAGGCAACCAGATTTCCATCAGTGACTTCATTTCCAGATGAAGTTCCAATTGGATGAGGATCTGCCCCTTCAGCCAGAGGACCTTTTGCCTCCTGAGGCTCCCCCCATCAAGTAATGGCACCTAGTCAGAACCACCATCACCCTGTAAAGAGAAGTTCAGTGCCTTTCTATTTCTTTTATTGAAGATGGTATCATCATGCTCTTTTGCATTACAAAGCGAACATAATTCATCCATCCCGCACTCAGAGCTCAGGTTACCAATGATTAAGCAGTTCATACAAAATTTGGGCCTCCTTCCATATAGGATTCACAATTTCCATAAGAATTGTATTACCCACAGTCTAGGAAATGTCCCATAGGATGTGTGGATGCCAATAAATCCAGTTAATATTATAAATGCTAATCCACAATTGGGTGTGCATGCATCGAACTGTCATGGGATCAAAATTCCTATCCCATTCCTGGATACTTAAGAAGCTAGGGTTCAAAGATAACATACCTTCGCTCTACGCCATCCTCTTGCTCTCATCAATGGGGAAGATGTTAGAATATCTTTCCCATTTTCGTCATTCTCCAATCATCAAATCCATAGAAATATGTGATATTTTTCATCAGTTCTTTGAATTTCCAAAGTCGTGCCCCATTGGGTTTGAGAACCCGAGCAATAATTGAGTGCCAACATAGGTTGACTCGTTATTCAATAGCTTCTTGATTGGACGAGACATTAGAAACCCATCCTTTCCTAATCACACATCCAAGTGATGGAGGGAAAAGGTTTGGAAATGATGTTCCAGATGCGCTCTTTACAACATCCTCAAATTTCTTCCGCTCACCTTATAGGCCAGTGTCATAGGGTAAATTCCTATCCTTCCTAGTAATTGCAATCAATTCTGTGTGGCCAACATATTCTCCCTTTACACCAACCACATCATCTCCTTGGATTGTCTCTGAGGAGTTATCATTAGATCCAGGCATTGACTTTATCCATGAAACCCCTAGTGCTGCCATTTTCCCAAAATTCATTTGAAGCAAGAACATGTCTAGTAACTACTGATGAAGTTGTTGTTTCATAGTCTTCACATGGTGGGTGGAAAATATGTATGTCATTAATGACTCATCCATGAATAAAATAAGACTGTAGAATCATAATATGTAGTTTTTTCTTTAGTAATTTCATGTCATTATTCACAAGGGTGGGAAAATGATGACCAATCCGCCTTGAGCCAAACAATAATTGGGTGTGATGAGGTATGGGTTGTTCTGGGTTAATGATTTAATACTATTATTGGAACTACAGTTATTCAGGTTTTAGGTGGTACCCATGATAAATTTATATCCATACATGTGTAGAAGACTAATAATGGAACTCTGGGAAAACGCAAGATTAAACTAATAGGGATGGAAAGTTAGGTATGTTTGGAGGAATAATCAAACTGTGGATATAGGAGGAGGGGTGATAATCCTCTCTTAATGGATGGTCTGTATTGAGTACAAGGATAAATAACATGAGGAATGAAATGGAAACATTCTTAGTCAGGATCTAGAAAAAAATGGTAGAGATAAGTAAGGTATTTCATTAGGGGTAGTCTAAAAGTAGATTAATCCTAGTGGAAATTTTGGGAAAAATAAAGATATGTAAGATCATCGGCTACTAAGACAATGTAGAAGTTGAAAATTATGATACTCCTCAAAGTGGGGTTCCATAGAAGAATACAATTAGTAAGAAAATGGTTCCCTTAGTTGATATGGAAATTTTTCAAATTTCTTATATTAATAATTCAAGGAGGAGAGAGGACAATTATTTTTACAAAGCTTCTATGGTGACTAGATCTCAATCATCTATATCACTCTGAGTTGGATGATGGTCCAAATAAGGTGAAATATGATGATGAAATGATTATTTATAAGTAATTCTTGGTAGCTATATTTATTGTAGATGTGGTCAGAATCTATCTCGTCTGAACCCTTCCCCCCATTTATCCCAAAATTTCTTCTTTAATAAAATAAGGCTAAATTACATTGGTCTCTTGGCAATCAATAGTTTTTATTAATTTATTTTTATTTGAAATTTTTTTAATTTATGTTTTTTTATCTAAATAATATTATTAATTCTCATCCCATAATATTTTTTAAATTAAATCAATTTTATTTATTTTTATTATTTACTCATTTAATACTATTTATTCATTTTTAGTAATTATTTATATTTTAATTATACTTAAATTTACATATTTATTTATTATTGATTTAAAAACATTATTTATTAACTTTTAATCTGATTGAATTTTTTTTATTAATATATATATATATATTTAATATTTCTGAATTCAAATATTTATACAATAATTATTAATTCATTTTTAGGATGAAATTTTTTGAAATTTTTTTTATTAAAATGATATTTATAATATTTCTTTTATTTTATTTTAATATTTATATCATTTTTTTATTTTTTATTTTAAATTATTAAGAATATTTAATCGATTAATATTTTCAAAATTTATTCATTTATTAATATTTATTTAAATTAATTTATATATTAATATTTTATATTTATAATATGATTTTAATTTATATAATTAATATTTAATATCTTTGAAGCATATTTCATTGCATTTTCATTTAGGGTGTTTCTAATGAATAAAATTCAAGTTGATAATGTCGACCATTATCAATACTAAATTTAATGTTGATAATGAAAATTTTATTTGAACTTTTTAATGCATATAAAGTTATGTCTTTATCAATGCTTGGAAAGAACTAATAAAATATTTCAATATCGTCCCTTATCCTATAAAAATGGTAATGGTTTCTAGTGTTTGAATATGTTATATATTTTCTTCATTACTAATTAAAAGTCATGTATTTTTTTTATTAATAAATTTATTGAATTCAATTCTTCTTCATTTATCCTTCTTATAATTATTTTGTTATTTTTTAAATGAAGAATTCAAAAATTAATTTCCTAATCAATTTATACATTGTGTATCCTTTTTATCTCAATTTTTAAACATTAAAAATCATTGTTTTTCATTTACGTTTGTTTTACTATACCATTACATAATTAGTTTATCATATTGATAACCATTACATATGCTTCTTAAAATTTTGTCATTCCATTCTACAAGCCATAGAAACATCAACTAACTTTTACCTGGGATTTTGATTACCTTTAAGAAATATTTATGTCTCCTGGGTTACCATTACACAAGTGTCTAGTTATACTAACATGGGTATCAGAAAATTTAAAATACCCTTATGTGATTGTTTCTGGCGCTTTTGTCGGGGAGTGCATCATTGTGCTGTGATGTGCTGATTGTTTCCCCGCAATATTGTTTTCCATAGGTGGGCAACATTCATTTAATTTTCTGAGATGTTTTCTTAGTGGTCAAAATGGGATAATGGGATGTCGGCTTCTCCTTTTGAGGACTACTCCTCAAAATGTTTTACCTAGTATTGGTATCCCTTATAGATTTGAGTCGTTGTTCATGAATATCATTCCTCGTTCCATATCTTTGTGGATGTCGCTTAATTATGGTACTTCTGTTGGGATATTCCAAGGGGTATCAAAATAGATGAATCCTTTGGTCGTAGTAGATGGTAACATCAGGAATTTCGGGGGATCTCTGAATGTGTGGACATTGGAAGACATGATTCCTCCTCATAAGAGGGAATCTCAAGGGAGAAACACTCAAGGCATCCCACATCGGTCATTGGGTATCTTATCCTAGAGGCATTTATGGAAGGTTTTCCTCATCATCACATGTTTATCCTAGGGTATGTCATGAGTTTAGCATCTTGAAGAGATAGAAAGATAGTGATTAGAACACCCAATAAGGACAAATCGGGTTGGTACATCCCTATGAGGGAGTACCTATATGGTTTACCAGATGGATGAATAAGAACACAAAATAAGAGCAGACCCAGGGTGGTGTTTCCCATAAAGGGATGAAACACACTATGATGTCTGATCCGAACACCAGTGAGGGTGGATCAAGGAGGTGGAACCCAAAGAGGGGACCCCATGGTTTACCATTGGCTAGGATTGATTCTCAGGGAGGATTCCTATACACCCTGTGTAGATTACATATATCAAAACCCACATAATTCAAATGGGTTGTTTGAGTAATAGGAACTGAGATAGCCCATGAGAATGATGTGACCACAACGTGATAAGGTTGAGGTGATGGAGCAGATGACTGGGGCTTATGCATGGTTAGCGGCTCATATGAAGGGCTTGATCCCACAAGGATGTGGCGGCCCATGTAAGAATCAAGATGGGCGATGGACGATTTAATGAAGTGGATGATCTGAATGAGATAGAGTTGAAGTGAAGATGAGATTTTTGGTATTGAACCACAAGGAGGATTCCTATGTACAATTCCTTGGAGGAATGGATCAAAGATAACGTAGTTATAAGTTGGGTGATGAGTTACCTAAGGAGGTGGCTCATGAGATTGGTCGCATGGATGGTACCCAAATGAAATGGATCCTTGGGTTGAGTAGTGATCTTAATAAACTATAGTGGATCATGGGAGAGACTTTGATGATATATTAATGATGGTATTGAACCTTAGGGGGTCTTCCTATGTATCCCCATTACAGGGAATCAAAGTCCACATAGGTCATGATGTGGGGAATAGAATCAGGGTGTATAAAAAGTATAGAAACCTAGAGAAAAGCTGGGGAATATGAGTGGTTAAATGCCCATCACAATAGGTACACTCTTTGTTGGAGGAGTACGGATTGAGGGTGGGGCATTGGCATTGTCCGTTTCTTGAGGACCGGTTTGAAACTACTATTTGGAAGACCATGGATGTGGATCCCAAAAAGGGGATTCTAATGTTTACTAGTTCAAGGGTTCAACCTCATGGTGGATTCTTACGCACCCTGTATAGGAGACATGGATCAAAAACCATGTATTTCAAAGGAATAAACTATAACTTCCTGTAGGATGAAAGTAGCATATTGTGTAACGTCATACAGGATGAGGTTTAACTGACGTGAAATGGTCAGGACAGATGGGTAATTGGCTTGAACCACATTGAGGCTTCATACACACATTGATTGATGAGGGATAAGATCAATGAATATGCCATTCAGTGGAAATGGGTTTGGGGATTACACATTATGGTTTCCAAAATAAGATTACAAGGTTGATGCTTACATTAATCCCACATGGGGCCTTCTCGGTTTGAGATACAACACTCATCTATAGGATTAATGATCACATAACAAAATATGTACCTGCGAGGGATGGTGCGGGTTGTATGCATGGATGATGGCCATGATTCTAATATTAGAGGACAATGGTGAATTAGTCATACTCATAGAAGTAGACTCGGTGCTACTAAGAAGAAACAAAATGTGAATGAGTGCCACGAGAGGCTCTAGTTCCCTAAGGAGTGATAATGGTGAAATGGGATTCTACATGGATGATTCCCATGTGCTACTATATAGTGTTAATGGTGGATAGTTCTTATGCATGGAATCATCCTAGGTGCCACAATGGATAAGAAATAGTGTAAGGGTTTTATGTGTTGATGCTTCCAAGGTGACACTAAGGAGAGGCAATGCTGAAAGGGGAATATGCATTAACGCTGCCCGGGTGCCACTATAGAGTTGAAATGGTGGATGGGGAATATGGACGAATGTTGTCTAGGTGACACTAAGGATTTTAAATTGTGGGTGGGGCTTACACATGGAATCTTCCCATATTGTATTCCTCATTTCCATCCATTAGGACATCCCATCTCAACGGTGGGATGACAAGAATAATTTTGGCCTACATATATGCTCTAGTGCACATGAGATATAACGCCAAGGGGATTAAAATTTTCCCGAACAAAGGTAGATGAATAGTTTGAATCAAATGACCAATATTCCTAACATAATTACAGAGGCATGATTAAGAGAGATAACTACTGACCATATTCAAAATGCAGCATTCACATCTTGTTATTCGGAGATGAAGAAAACAAATAAGGTTCAATCGTTGATCATATTTGATTCATGGGACCAAACTCAAAGTGTCCACCAAAGTCATTTAGGGCATTTGGCCCAGAATGGTAGGTGAGCCGAAGAAACATGGGACCAGGCAGTTAGGGGGTCCCTTCAGACATGAAATAGGATGATGATCTGAATGAAGGAAAGACAATCAATGAGGTGGAGTGATGGAATTATAGAATTGATTCAATCACTCTTAATATTATTCCACTATAATCATGGAATGAGATATATTATACTTATCACATAAGAAAATTTTAATTTTGAAAAATAAGAAATATATTATTGAATTATAGATAATGCTATAGTTTAAAGACATATAGTTAGGACTATTGAAATATTATTCTTAGAAAATAAGTGATCACTTATTTGGAATTAGTGGTATCCAATGTTTGCCACGTTGGGTGAACACCAATTTATAGTCATGTAGTGAGGACTATTTGAATCATATGTTTAGCACATAAGGCATCTCTTTTTTAGAACAATACAATTCCTATTTTAGTGACATAGGTTGTACTACAGTTTATAGTCTTGTAGTGAGGACTATTTGATTCTTATATTTTTCATATAAAGAATATCTTATATGAAACTAGAGGCATCCAATTTTTGTCCCATAAGTTTTACTATAGTTTATAGTTATGTAGTGGGGACTATTAGTATCTTATGATTGGTGCAAAAGGTCCCTGTTATTTGGAACAAGTGGAATCTAATATTTTTTACATAGTTTGTAATACAATTTATAGTTGTGTAGTGAGGAATATAGGTCATAAGGTTCCTAGAAATGGCCAGTGTGGGACATACACATGAGTAGCCCTTTCTTGTTCAAGCAGACATAGGAGTCATGTGATGGGGTTTGAATGAGTTTCTAGAGGAATGGTTCAACTCAATTCACTCTGGGAATTGATGATTAGAATTTCAACTCATAACATAGGAAAGGGACCAAGAGGATTATGTCGACTCAATGTGTTTCATGAGGTGTGGTTGCTGTGGGACTTATGCAAGAGAGGTTCTTTCTTCTTCAAACTATAATAGGAGTCAGGTAATTGGGTTTGGATGTGCTGTTTGGGGAATGGATCAACTCGACATAATTGTGGAATTGATGATGAAAATCTCAACTCACGACATAAGAAAGGGATTATGAGGAATATGTTGACTCAAGACGCATCATTCCATGTAGAAGAGTATCTCAATTCATGATATTCCAAAGGTGGAAGGTCGGTTGATAAAAAGCATAAAAGAGAAAATATCATTGACTGTTCCAGAAAGGTTTGTGGTGAGACTCTCCATTTTTTCATTGGGTTCAGTGATGTCATCCAAGGCACTGGCCCAAAGGGCTGGGTGGGAAGCCCAATACTGATCATGGGTGGGGGTTCATGGCTTCGTCCCATGAGGTATGGTCTTGTAGGTGTGACGGTGGGGGCATCCTAATGGACAGGTTTTCGTGATGAAAAGAGATTCTCCCAGCATAGGTTCATGCGAAGGATGAGGATTCATGGAGCTCAGGGTCCCATGAAGGATCATCGAAAATGAAGGTTTCTTCCAAATGTATTCACTTTAGCAAGGATTGGATTTTCCATAGAAAAAAACTATATTTCAAGAGTACTATATGTTGGTGTACTGCTGTTTGGAGCCTCGAGAAACCCGATGGGGGCTCACTCATTTTGCGACGAGTGGAGAACTTCATGAAGGGCCTCACATCATAGTCCTGAGGAGCACCATGAAGTGGGATATCTACAGATGAAAGAGTGACATAACCATTCTTGTGAAGTGAGGTTAGCCGACTATTTATAGTTAATATAGGTTGTGGGGCTCACCGTGAATCAAAAGGGACGCCGTGAGGAGGATGGTGCTTTGCGATCAGAGGAACCTCCATCGAACTGTCAATGGATTCCTTCATTACACTACAGTTCCATTAAAAAAATATCCCTTCGATTTTATAGGCTTCCATAATGAAACATTTAGGTGGTTGTGAATGTATCTATAGGATTGCAGAGGCTCCCCTCATTACATCGAAGCATTCGCGAAGGGTTCTCAAAGGACCAGTTTCCAGCCTAACATTGAATATTCATAACATCTAAAATGTAACTCTATTCGAACTCTACGACCAGTCAAATAAAATCCTAAAAACAAGATATGCTCTTAGATCATAGATGGAAGCATTCATTTTTTATTATGGAAATGATTTATAGTACTGAAATATTCAACCTAATAATATGATCCAATGGGGATGAAAAGGGCGAGGTGGACCACATTCTGAGGAAACATCTAAGGAAAATAACTTCAATGTGGTCCACTTTATCATGATCACATTAGTAAAAATCCAACCAAATATCCAATACCACATGATTCATGATTGGTGTGGGAAGAAAGATATAATATAATATCATTCACATATACGAGAGTGCTTAATAGCAGACGATGTGCTGGGATCGGAATGGAACATCGATCATAATTAGTAGTGTTCAAAATAATGAGGGTCACATATTGAGAACATGGGTTTCTGGACAGAAAACGTGATTTTCCAAACATTCTCTAGTTCACAAGTGGGGTAGTAGCAGGGTCATTAGAATAAATTCAATTGAAGGGGAATGTGAAGTGTTAATTGTGATACCAAATATTTGGAACACAATAAGGGTGGCATGCCGATAGAGGATAACTACTTACAAAATTTGATACAAAACATTTTCATCATGTAATCCAGAAATAGAAACAAGAAAATGATGGAAAACTAATGACAATATTCGAAATCACAAGGCCAAACTCGATATTTTTTCCGATTACCTATGGAACGTTGGAATAAAAAGATAGGAGATCCTTAATGAAAAGTATCTGAACCATTTGGTGGTTATTTAAAACATGAAAGGGAATGAGAATTCAAAAATAGAGGGCATGATAAGCATGAATATGTGGTGATGGGTTATTTTTTTGACTTATGACACTCATGAAATTATTCCACCGTGAAGATTTCTCATTGGTTGATTGTCTCGGTATGATCTTGGATCATTCCTACTTCTAAATTGCACCTCTATTGTGAGGTCCTACAATAAATTGCAATTTTATATCATGTAAATGATGAAGATAGATATGTAGTTTAGTGTCATATGGCGAGGATGATGGATGGCATAGTTTGACATCATATGACCAAGAAATTGCACATAGTTCTAAAGTCATACTGCCTGGAATAGGGTTTACATTTTAAAGTCATGTTCCATGGACTGTGGGATCCTAGTTTAAGGTTATAGGGTTCGAACTGTAATCAGGAAAATAGACTATGAGGGTTAATAAATTTTTGGTTGGGCTAGAGGTGAGATTCTTGGGAATCTATATGTATTCTATGAGGGCAGGAATCAAGATGTATATAGTTATTGAATCACATCATGGTTAGAAACCAACACCGGTGGGGGTATTTCTCATCAGTGAGGAAACTGAAGCATCCCATTACTATTATGGGGAATCCACATCTTATACATGGTGGGGTTGCAGTTTATGGTCATGCATTGATGGACATGGGCACTCCTAGGGAGAGATATGTCGTGCAGTACATAAACCCATCATGAATGAAGAAAAAAGAAGTCCACATCGCACCTCATGTTTCAGAAAGGGGTCCAGGTCCAAGAGGCTGGAAATATGAACGGTGTTTCGGAATAACCTTATATAATGATTATAAGAATCTATATTTATCTCAAGAGAATGAGAATCAAGAAACACATAGTACTTGAGGATGATATGGAACATAGAAAATAACCAAAATAAGTGATATCATCTCAGGTGAGGAAAATCATAGCTATTATGTTCTTTAATGTCATACGAACTATGGAACTATAAGTCTTATATTAATGGGAATATATTTCATACCAAATTATGAATATTACATAAGGGAAAATACGTGACATGGTTACATAAGGCATTCCGATGCGAATGAGGGAAAAGTATTCTGCACCACCTCACAAGTTTCTAGGATAACACACATAGTATAAAGTCATGATTCCTAGACTAAGGTATCAGAGCTCTACGTTCAATGGCATAGAGTTCAGACCAAAAGTAAGTGAGACTCTTCTATGCACAAACAAACTTAACTATATCTCTAATCCCACATGATTCTGGATTAGTGTGGAAAACGGGGAGAAATATCATTATAGCGCAAGGAATTACATAGTTGGGGGTAAAGGGGAAGAGTTAAAGTTGACCCCATGACCCTGGATTATTCTCACCATGTGAAAAGGTTCACGGATGGATAAAAATGGGGGTGTCAATGTTATATCTGAACACGGTGAAAGGGAAAGGGATGTGAATCATCAAACCGATATTATGGGAGTAATGGGTTTAGAATAATGGTGTAGGATAACTTATTACTATATTCGAAGCACAATATTCATATCCTGTGACCTAGGATGGGAAAAAGAAAGTGAGGGATGACTGCTGAATATATTCATGTTGTAGGACCTATTTCAAATGTATTTCAAGATCCTCTGGGATGTTGTCCCAAAATGTAAGCAAGCCTTATGGTCGATAAATTGTACCTCCTGGGGGACCTTTCATATGTGATAAATGATTGAGACCCATATAAAGGGACACATGAAGCATGGATGTGGAAAAAAGCCATGTTCATGTAGGACCCAACAGTCTAGGTCCTAAAACACATCACATATAAGCATGGTGATGAGGAATAATAGAGGATGAGGGACCCAATTAAGGGTAGAAATCTCACATATGTGATGGTTGAAAGGGTTAAAATGGTTTACTAATCTCGGGGCTAGACCTGTGCTGAAATGACCAATCATTCCCACTTATCCTACGATGACATGAATTAATACAAACATTGTTCAGGAATGTCATTCATTTTAACTTTAATTGGTAATGATTTAGAAGAAAGCGTGTCTCAAGGGGGTATGTGTGGAATGGAAAAAATCTCCCTATGTGAATATGGATAATGATTATATAACACACCACACAACCCCATAAGAGAACATAGTCCAGGAGACTAGAATGGTCAGGGGACCTGAGGCTCAGTCACCGGTGAATGATCTAGGATTCTCTACCTATCCTATAAGGTTGGGGATCAAGCAATACATAGTTCTCAAAATTCTACAATGTTTAATGACATGATATATGCTAACAAAGGATCTTAGTTTACGGTTCTACAACTCTGACCATTGATTCCAAGTTTAATATTGTGTGTGTGGAACAGATGGGTAGAAAAAGGTGAATCAGAGCACCCGATATTTGGGGACCCTATAAGAAATATGATAATAATAATGAATAAATAGTGAAACTAATCACAACACAATTTTTGTATCATGTGAATTTTAAGGGGAACAAATAATTGAGCATCGACCACTGACCAGATTCATAATATGGGATGTGTATCAAATTGTCATTTACGATCATCTAGAACATTGTACCAAAATGGTAGGTGAGCTATAGGAATCATGATACTACACTGTTAGGGGTTCCATTCGAATTTTAATGATGATGAAGATCCAAATGAAGTAATGTGTGAGGCATGGTGGTACCCATGAAATTTAATGTATTGCTGAAAGGATAAGAGAGATCATAGTTTAAGGTCATAGATCTTGGACCATTTTTGGTAAATTTACCACTTTTAGTTTATCATACTGATATAAGATATAACATTTTAATTCCATACGAGATGAAGTTGAATAGTTTATCATCATGTAAGATGATATTGTTGTTTAACTTCATGTGGGTCGAATATGAAAAGTAAAACCTCATGTAAGATGATATTATAGTTTAACATCATTCGGGGTGTAGATGAACAGTATAACGTCATTCTAGATGATATTAAAATTTGACATTGTGAGGGACAAAGATTAATATTTTAACATCATGCAGGATGATATTATAGTTTAACCTAATCCATGACGAAGATGAACATTTTAACGACATGTTCGGCGATATTACAATTTAAAATCATAAGAGGAGAAGATGAACAGTTTAATGTCATGCAGGATGATATTGTAGATTAATTTCATGCTGGAGGAAGATGAACAGTTTATCATCATGCAGGATGAGATTACAGTTTAAAATTTTTGGGATGAAGACAAATAGTTTTTCATCAAGATGGACAATTTTATAGTTTAACATCATGTTTGAAAAAGTTGTTTGTGTCACTCAACTATATTAGTAAACATCATAATAAAACTACTAAGACCATGTGATTCCTCCACATTGTGGGAAAAGTATTAATAATGTTATTTTTTTATCACATGGAAGGACATATATTGGTGAATAGTTATAGATTGTTGGAAATAATCCATTAACACAGGCCTGCTTAATCAACATGCAAGGAGGCATGGAAGGGTAACACCATGGTTGTAAGAGATCAACCTAAACATAGAGAGGTAAAAACAGTTTTTCACGACATCAGATATCTTGATCACAATGATGGTGGAGTAATGATGGAGGATAACTACTTACCTTGTTGGAAACACATCATCTATATCATGTTACCTTCAATGAGGAATGATAAATGGGGGTTTACTGTTGACCATGTTCAAAAGACATTACCAATATCTAAATATCATTTGATGTCTTCTTGGGCATTGGCCCATGATGGTAGATGATACAATGTGGCTTGATACCCAGCCATTATAGGGTCACTTTGGACTTGAATTATATGGGAATCCAAATTAGAGGATGATGCGAAGCGGGCAAATGGATTGGGAGTATGCTAATTTCGAGTCCAAAAATTGAGTTCCTACACCCCAACACGTTTGAGAATTTCAAAATGAAATATTAAATATAGGATTTACACCCCTTCTCAAAGACAATGGTCTTGGGGTAGTTATAGAACATGGAACGATAGAGGACCCGTGATGAAGGAAGAGAACTCTCCTATTTTAGATCTCGTGGAATTACATAGTTTTACATATGATGATGAGGATGTGTGGCTATCTCATGAATAAAATTCGAGTCCTCTTGTGATTGACATTAGGTAAGGTTATAGTTCAAAGTAATGTTTTGAGGACGATAGACATGTACTTTATCATCATACAATAAGGACATTGCATCAAATTGTTTTATTTCTTGTCATTAAGACTTGTAATGGATGTCATTTAACATCACATAGCATTTAAATTGGTTTTTGAATTTTTATAGCCCATAAGTTTGAAAAAAAATTCATATAGTTTAACATCATCTGACTAAGACGTAGTCTAGGATTTTAACATCAGTGTACCCAGATGATGGTTATTATGCCGATTAATATCAAGCAACTAGGATGTGAAACTACAAGGATTGTGTCTATAGAGGGATGGTCATCTACACAACATTCTGATGCTGTGAGATCCTCGAAGAGGATGGTGGAATCCATACAATTGAATTACCCTAAAATTCCCCCAGTGTATGTATGGATGTTTCCCTATGTAAGATGGGCTACCTCACAGTGAACATTCCACAAGAAGGCGTTGATTTCTTTGGGAGGCCACTAAGGTTGATGAAATTCATTAGTAGGGATGACATATAATGTCTTAAGGGTGGAAGGGATGATAGAATTCCCTCAGTATATATGGGAAAATGATCTTGGAAGGCATCCAATCCTAGAGTGTGGGTATGACGGTTTGATGTAGCCCAGAAGGTGTGGAATCCTGGAGCGTCGGTATAATGGTGTGATAGATCCTAGAAGTTGTGGCATCTTATAATGTTCGTATGATGGGATGATAGTTCTTGGAAGGGTGTAAGCCTGGATTTCCAGTATAATGGGGTGATGTAGAATGTAACGTTGATACATTGGGGAGAAGGATCCTAGAAAGTGTGGAAGCCTGGAGTGTCGGTACAACATGCCAATACATCCTGAAAGGTGTGGAAGACTACAACAACGATACTATGGGTCGATGGAACCCAGAAGGCGTGGAATACTGTGTATCAGTATGATGGGGTGATAAAGCATGAAAGGAATGGAATCCTAAAACATCTGTATGAAGGGGAAATGGAGCCCAAAGGGTGTGGAAGATGGGTGTTGCGGTATGTCAGGGCGATGGAGACCGAATGGCGTGGAGTCTTAGACTGACATAAAATAATCCAAAAAACCCTAGTAGGGATATGATCGACGAACCCCAGTGTTAGTATTTCAATGAAAGGCCTTTCCTTAACATAGGGAGGGCCTCTCTGATGAATAATGGTAACTATGGGTTAGATGATATCGGTTCAGGGATGAAATTCATTGAAGTTGATTATGGAGATGGGGGGGACCTCGGTGGCTGATGATAGTGGTGTGAAGACAACCTCTATTATAGCTCATGATGGAGATGGGGAGAACCTATGTTCCCAATGAAGTTGTTGTCATTGTATCATTTTCTTGGGGGTGGATTCCCCCTGTACGACTGATATAAGTGGCGAAGTATGCAAGGAGATGATGGAGTCGGGGGCAGATGTCCCCTACGTAGCCAAGGAAGGCAATGGGTTTGGTGATGATCTGATGGATTCAGGGATGGATTCCCCTAGGATGTCCTATGAAGACTGTGGGGTCAGCAAGGAGATGATGGGTTTGGGGGGGACATGCCTCCTGCATTCATTATAAAGGTGGTGGGGTCAGTGAGGAGCTGATGGAGTCAGGGGGGATACCCTATGTGGGTCTTATGCAGGTTGATGGGGTCAGTGAAGAGCTGATGGATTTGGGGGGGGAGGATACAGACTACATAGACTATGAAGGAGGATTATTTGGTAGATAAATGGTGGATTCAGGGTCAGATGTCCTCTTTGTGTCCTATAAAGGTGGAATGGTCGACGAGTAGATGATGGATTCCTAAGAGGATACCCCCTAGGTAGCATATGAAAGAGGTATGTTCGGAGTGTAGCTGATGGATTCGTGGGTGTGGGTGGTGTGAATTCCCCATACAAATCCTATAAATGTTTAATAATCATTGTGGAGCCTATAGATTCAGGGAAGATGCATCTTGTGTGGCTGTCGAATGATGTAGGGTCCATGAGGAGCCGATGGATTCAGGGGTGGATGACCCATGCGTGACCAATGATAGCGGGGAGGTCAGTGAGGAGCAGATGTATTGAGAGGAAGATTCCCCCTACATAGCCTATGAAGGTTTTGAGGTCAGTGACGAACCAATGGATTTAGGGGATGGATGCCCAGGTATGACCTATTAAGGCAGCATGGTGGGCGAGGAGAAGATGGATTTGGGGTGGATTCCCCTGGCGAAGCCTATGAATGCGTCAGGGTCGGTGAGGAGCTGATGGAGTCGAGGGAGGATTCCCCTAGCACGACCTAGGAAAGAGGTTGAGTCTATGAGTGCCAATGGAGTAGGGTGTGGATTCCCCCAATTTGGGCTATGATTGTGGTGGATTTAGCAACGAGTTGTTCTAGTCGGGGTGGATTTACCCTGTGCGGTCTATGAAAAAGGTAGAGTCAATGAAGCGCTATTGGCCACATATCTTAACCATATCATTGTAACTAATACCATCACATATGAAAGATATGGTATTAATAAGGGTGATTCACTGATATTTTCAATATTTTTTTCCACTCACTATGGAAGGAGAATAGAATGATGTTGGGTTAAACATTTCTACTTCTGATACTTTTATTGGGGAATTCATTATTTTGATGTGATGCGCTTATTGTTTCCTTGCATTCCCATTGTCCAATGGCAGGTGTCATTCATCACTTTTCAATTATTTTTTCTCTATGATTGAAACAGGAAGATGGGATGTGGGTTTATCCTTCTGTGGAATCCTCCTTAGAATTTGACACCTTATCTAGGTCTCCCTCAAAGATTTGAGTCATTGTTCGTGAATCTAATTCTCGGTGCCATATCATAGGGGACTCTATTGAATTACACTGCTCCTTTCTAGACATTACAAGGGGTTCTTGAAAGGGAATAAACCTTTTGACATAGTATATGGTAACATCATGCATGTCAGGGAATCTCTAGATGTGTGGAAATTGTAAGGAATGTATTATTCCTCATAATAAAGAATGTTAAAGGGGAATAACTCAAGGTATACCACATCAATATTTTGTTATCTTATTATAGAGGCATTCCTACATGGTTTTCCATGGATTCCCAAGACATTCATAGGGTATGCCACGAGTTTAATGTTCTATAGTGATGGAATGAGATTGATTAGAATACCCCTAGGGACTGATCAGATTGGTGCATCCCTATTTGTGAGTACCTAGAAGGTTTAACAAATGGATGGATCATAAAACTGAATAATAGAAGGCTCATGGCGGTGTGTCTGATAAAGTGATGATATCACACTATGAATACTAATATGGACACCACTAAGGGAATATAAGGGCGGTAGAACCCAAATAGGGGGAAACCAAGTTCTACCATTGGCTGGGATTGAACTTAAGGGAGGATTCCTATATACCCTATGTTGAAGATAGGGATAAAAACCCTTGTAGCTCGAAGTGGTGGTTTTGGGCATATCCACTGAGATGGACCATAAGGCTGACGTGACCTCACCGTGATAAGGGGTAAGTAATGGAGCTGATGATAGGGATTATGCATGTTTAGTTACTCGTGTGAAGGGATTGATCCCACTTGAATGTGGTGGCCTGAGTAAGAATTAGAATGCATGATGGATGATTTAATGAATTGTATGTGATGAATGGGGTGTAGTTGACATGAAGATGAAAATGTTGGGATTGTTCCTCATAGATGATTCCTACCCACACTATTTAGGAGGGAGGGGTCGATGTTAACATAGATCCAATCTGGGTGATGAATAACCAGAGGAGGCGGCTCATGAAAATGGACACACGGATGAGTCCTAATGTAAATGGAACCTTGGTTAGAGGAATTATTTTCATGAACCAAATGGGATCATGGGGCAGACTATTATGAGATATAAATGGTGGGCTTGATCCTTAGGGATTCATCGTATATATCCCCATGGAATGGAATCAAACTCCACATAGTTCAGAATATCAGTTATAGAATCAGAGTGTACAAAAAGAACAATGACTGAGAGACATGATGGTGCTTAAGCATGGTTATCACCACCTAAAAAGAGGGAAACAGTTGGTTGGAGGAGTATGGTTTGATGACGGGGCCTTTTCATGGTCAGCTACCCAATGGATTGACTGACTCTACTATATAGAAGACCAGGGATGTGGGTCCCATTAAAGTGGGCCCTAATGTTTATCAGTGTTTGGGGTTAATTATCAGATAGGATTTTTATGTACAATATCTAGGATAAATAGATCAACAACCACATAGTTAAAAAATATATATTTTAACGATATGATGGTCAAAATGGGAATAAATATTAACATCATTTGGGGTGTGGGTTAACCAATGCGACGTTATCATGACTAATGGGTGATGGACTTGAAACTAAGAGAGGATTCCTACATACCTTTCTTGAAAAGGGAAATGATTAAAGTCCATTTAGTTTGATGGAAATGGGGATTGGTCTTAGACTCTAGGGCCGTCCAAAGAGGCTTCCATTGTTGATGCTTACTCTAAGACCATGTGAGTCATGCTCATTGTGAGAAAAAAGAATCATAAAGAGACTTGATGATCATGTCACAAAATGTGTGTCTGTGAGGGATGGTATGTGTCTTACACATGGCTGGCGGCCCAGGTGCCACTAAGATGTGGCAATGTTGAATGAGACTTACTCATAAAAGTAGCTCGAGTGCCTCTAAAAAGTAAAAACAGTGAATGAGGGCCATGAAAGCTACATGTGCTACTATATAGTGGAAATGGTGAATGGGGATTATGCATGTAAATTTGGTGGGTTCCACTATGGGGGGAAATGGTGGATGGGGCTTATGCTTGGAAGCAACCTGGGTACCTCTATGTGTCATCAATGGTGTAAGGAGATTATGCATAGATGCTGCCTAGGTGCTACTAAGTAGTATACATAGTGAAAAGGGCTTACACATGGATGCTACCTAGGGTACACTATAGAGTGGAAATGGTGGATGAGGCTTATAGATGGAATTTTCCCAGGTGCTTCTACCGAGCGATAATTGCCGATGGGGCTTACGCCTGGAAGTTTCACATTATTTTTTCCACATTTCTGGCCATGATGGAATCCCAACTCACTGGTTGATTGAGGCATATAATTGAGGTATACACATATTCCCTTTTACACAAGTATTATAACACCAAGTGTAACACCCCAAGATTCCATGGTACACTTCTCTTTGAATAAGACAATAGCTTTCATTATACGCAGCTCTGAATTCTAGCACACTAAGACCAATTGAACTAGCCATTTGAAAAGAAGTTATGAATAGTAATACACAATTTTTGAAATTTTATGAATTTTATTTTTAAAAATTGACATCATTTTGTGTTTTTTAATATCAAAATTATCTTAGGGTTAATTTTTGGTATTTTTCTGAAAAAATTCAATATATTTTTAATACTGAAAATTAGTTAATTATTATTTTAAACCAACATTTTATTTAAATAATAAGGGTTGTTATTTAATTTTATTTTAATGTTAAAATAGATACATAATAACTATTTTAGTTTAATTTAATTAATTGGAGTCATTTTCTATTTACATTAGATATATAAAATTTTATTAAAAATTTTAACTTCTTTTACCCACCTTCTAGGGACATTTTTGAATTTGCATTAAAAGTAATTTTACCACTTTAATGAATTGAATTTTCAAAATATGATAGACATTTTTTTCATCAATTTGTAAAATGTGGTGGAATTGGATGAAAATAATTTTTGGTTAATAGTAACTTCTGATCTTTATTAACCATGGTTAAAATTAAATAGTATAATTAAAGGTAAAAAAATATTATAATATTTATAATTACCACAAAACATGTCATAATTCTATTAGATGAGTTTATTTCGACGAAAATGTACCTTAGGACAAAAATATGATTCTTTTTTATCCATTTGGATTAGAATTGGACATTTATTATATTTTATTTAAAGATGAGTTAAAATTGATAAATTCAAATTTTCATAACTAATATATTTATAATATAGAGTTATACCTTAGATAAATTTGTCTCTAAATATTCATTATAAAGTTAAAAATATTTCCCACATCATGGAATTTTATTTATAATTTTTAGACATTAAATAACTAAATTTATTAATGACACATTGATGAAAAAATAGTTACCTTATTAATTAAAGATTAAAATAATTGATATTATAAATTTTAAAATAATTGTAAATTTAAACTTTTTATGCCATAAAAGAATTTTATTTGAGAATATGACATGTTATTGTCTATAAAATGTATTTTATTGGAAGTAATCAAGATGATATGACTTTTAAAAAAATCAAAAACTAAAGAGTGTAAAAATTGACATAAATGAGTTTTTGAAACAAAAAAATATATTTATTAAATATTATATAATATTAATAAAATTCTATGATTTGGACAAAGGACTTATATAATGATATATATTTCATTATTTAACCTCTTTAGGTTCCCAGGGAATTTTATAGCCAAAATATTAACAATGAAATATAAAAATACAAAAGGACATGGTAAAAGTTAAACTATTTAACTTAGAGTTAAATCTAAATGATAGAGTTTGTTTGGTGACCAAAAAATATCTAAAACCTATTGGTTGAGATTAGTTTTACCCATAAAATATATATCCTAGAAATAAAACCATTTTAATATATTACAAATGTAATATGAATTTATAATAAATTAATATTTCAAACACTTCTGAAAGTGCCCCTCACCTCTCTTATAAAAGGGTACTCCCCCTTTTCTTAAATGAACACCTCCATAGACATTTCGCTCGGCCTAATCATGACCCAATATAATACCAAAATCCCTAAATTAAACTTATAGGCCATACCTTTTGAAAAAATCCATCCAATGATCCATTTTTTTCAAATCAAAAGAAAACATCCGAAGAAGATGTAATTATTTTATCACCTATTTAAAAGATATTTTCTTCTTCTACTTCTTCATTATTTTCTGTTACCTTAATAAAATAAAGAATCCAATAACTTATACAATCTAATATGTTGTTATAAATATTGTACAACCATATTAATTATTCTATCTATCATATTAATTTCAAAGTCACCATGTGGGGGTATGTATGGCTTACAGTCTTCACGTCATGGTGTAGTTTGTTATTCCACACTAAATTTTCTTGATGGGTATAATAATGAGTATAATTAATGTGAATAACAAATATAATATGTCAATGATTCTGTATAAGTAATATATCATTCAATTAAACATCTTTTCTCCATTAATAAGATGATATTGTTTCTTATCTATACACACGACTTACCGTCTCCACGACCCGATAAGATTCATCTTCAATGATCACACTTCAAGGATTTTTATAAAAAAAATATATTCATTAATTATAAAGTATATGAAATAATATTTCTACTGTAATAATATATATTTATGTAGATAAATATATTTCATTTACTTACGTCTATACTATATGATAAGAAAATGGAAACAACGATCATGCTTACGTAGAGACAACTGTCTCCATGAACTGTGATTCCATTTAATATATCTATATATTAAAAATATTTATATTATGAATATATATGATATATAAATCATGTTTTATATTCTGTAATTATTTAAATCATGATCTAGGTTATATGTTCAAGAATAACAATTTAAAACACATAAGACAAAGAAAGCGATAATTACCCAAAATGTTACTTTAACATGGAAATTATTATTAAATGGACAAAATAATGTAATAAATGAATCATATATGATATAATAAATTTTAATATGGATCTAGTGTAATTTAATAGCATACTGATGTCATTATACATGAGGTTAAACGTACCCTCAAGTAAAGGTAAGTATAATGTAAGGGTTAATTCGTAAATCTCATTATTATTCGATATTTTTTATGTGTATATATATACTGTGACATATTTCTCCTTATTTTCCATGTATTCTAAATTTTTTTCAAAAGGAATATTTTATGGTTTTGTGGAAGGGGCTCTATTTTCAATATCATAATTTTAAATGTTTTAGTGATTTATTTTTCTACATCTTTGTAATTAATTCCCATGTATTCAAAATGATTTTTAGGAATCAATTATATGGACATTATTGTTTTAAAATGTTAATTCATTTAAAAAGTTTTAATGTGGTATGGGACACTTTGATAACAGAATCTCTTTTAAATGACTTCCTTTATAAATGGGTGACTTTTAAATGATTTCCCCAAAATGGATATTTTTCTCAAAGTTATTTACTGATAATTATCAACAATTTCCACATCATTTACAATATATTATTCATGATTGGGGTTGATTTATTAGAATAAAATCTTCTATATTTTATTGTAAATATTATGATATGTTTGATTTTGGATGTTCTATTTTTATACCATTCATGGTTTATGGATAATGTATTGAAATTTCTTAATCTAGTTGTAATATGAATGTTTTTGTTATATTTCCTAATTTTGATATTAGGAATGCATTGGACATAGTAGGTGATGGGCAAGGACCGCTATAGCCCCTCGATGAATCAGTATGTCCCATTAGACAAACTATTGTGTTTGAACAATGTATTGACAAAATTGTTGTGAATTTTGAGGGAGAATTTCCTTGATGTAGTAGTTATTTTGTCCAATATAATTCATTCCATTATTATGAAATTAGTTATTACATGTGATTATTCAAATAATGGAATTTCCTTTTGAATGTTTATATTGTGATTATTTATTTATTTCTTATATATTATATTCATTTTTATTGATTAAAATGATGATTTTGTTGTTATATATCTTTCCATAAATGTTTATACATTCTTCTGAATTATTAACCCTTACTGAGATTATAAGCGCACCCCATTTTTATTCTTTATTTACCTAGGATGACATGAAATTTATTATGATTGTTATGAAGGGTTATTATAGTGGAATAAAGGAGTTCTCAACGGATTCTTTAAGTTGAGTTTTATGTTTGAAATTGTAATGTAATGATCATGTATGTAATATATATTTCAAGATTGGAAAATTGATTGCTCTTTTGGGACATGATTCCTTTTAATCATGAAAAAATAATAAATTAATGCACCAACTCTGTGCTTCTAGGGTTGGGTCATTACTGTTGATATCATAGGAAGTATAGAAACATTGTTAGAAATATCTTTTCAAAAAAATGATTAGAGTTCATAACCCCTAATATATACTTTGAGGATTAGTATAGAAGCACCCACTAGAGTTTTAGTAAAATATGGATTACCTGGATATTTCAAGATGTACATCTCATCCTGGATAAAACATGTGGTCGTATTTTTGGAACATATGTACCATGGGTTGAAAAATCCAAACAGGTGTTCTGGTCCTGACTTGGGGTAACTAGGTAGACAAAAACACGACTTACTACACACCAATTTTTACAATCCATGAGGATATTATTGTAGGTTCCGAGCGTAGCAGAAGCATGTTGGTGGGATTGCCCAACATTAAATTTAGCGTTAAACAACGTTCAATACAAGATCTATCATGATAAAAATGCCAAATCATCGAAATAGAATGGAAAATGTAAAACAAAAAAGGGAGTCTCAGAACCATAGAGATAAAATTATTATATGTTGGTTATAATTAATTTAATTAATTCACAAGAATTACCCTGGTGGAATTATTTCTTCGGGGATGTCGCCGGTCACGATCCGATGTGATCTGTTGTTGCGTCGTAGAATCCAAGTGTAGGATTCTACTATTGGTAATCCAAACATGCTCCACATATCTCTGGATATCGCTGAAGGGATCTCTGGGTGCTTTCAAAGAGTAATATTTGCTTGTGATTTCCGCCTTCAATCACCATGATCCGAGGGAGGATGATCTGTCTCGGTCTTAAGAGCGTTCATGGAGAAATTAGTTCTTTCGGCAATGAAATAATTCTCCCGAATCATTGTGCACAATGATTGGGAAAAGGTTTTGGGGTTGTGAGGATATTTATATTCAGGATTGAGGTTATTGAGTAATGGAAATAAATAAACATGTTACACGTTTTATTTATTTCATTAAATATCATTGAAAACCCCCATGTAGAATGATTAATTCCTTAACGTGCTCCCACTTTGATTATATAAAATATCATTTAGTAAAACAATATTACATCCTCAAAATCACGAATGGAAAAACTACACGACATGTAATGATTAATACATAGAGTGTACTTTTTTTCCATAAAACCACATGACTTTTATATTTAATATACACGGCGTGAACATTTCTTTTCGACTTTTCATTATTTCTTCCACCACATTTATTAGGCCTTGAATAATGGCTATTTATTTCTTAAATAAATGTAACTACATTACTCGCTAATAAATATATTTTATTTTGTCCACGATATATTCTCTAGAATAACTTGTGTTGTAATAAATACAATCAGGCATCCTTAAATAATTATTAAACCACAGTTAGGAATAATATTTATTTAACTTGTTATATTAATATTTAACTATGATACATGGACACACTTAGTGTGTGACCCTCTAGGCCCCTTCCTCAATGAAATTAGGTGTAGCCTTCCTAATGTCCATGGTTATCATCTAGAAACATGCCATAGTACCCATAGAGAAAGATGTTAATGTCGAAATGACATGTCACCTCCTATGAATGTTTACCATGTAATATAATCCCATTGACATGATATCTCGAATCATGTTGGTTGCATGCTAGAGCCATCAACCCATGTGCTAGATTATACTTTCTTTGACTTTCTGTAATTGAACTCGCCCATACCTTACCATGGCCATGGATTTATTTATCCTATATCAATTCCATCAATGTTCTTGAGTTATCTACTTCTGTTATGGAACAGAAGGGACAAATCCTTTATCGTGTTATCTATTAATGCAGAATTTACTCGTGAAACACCCAATGTCTCCTACCTTGCTTCGAACACTGTGTCATCATAGTTTTCATCAATTCATCTATGTGTGTGAGTTATAATAACCATTAACAATAATAATAAATTCTAATGACCAATACACACATCCAAAAATTGGAACATCCAATGACACTATGAAATTTGGATTTTCTACTGGCGGGTCTCGTTCTCATAATATCCTCTTGGATTTTACCAAGGGAACACAACATTAGAATGTGCCTCAATGTTTTATGTGTCCTCACCCATAATGGATTGTATTATTTTTGTCCCTCAAGTTACATCATCCAGCTATAGAACATATATTCCAGAAGAGTGTTATGGCACTTCTGGGTTCTCATCATAGCAGTGATCCACTGTGACCCTTTAATGAAATAGGTGTCCTTCGGGAATCATCAAATGAATTGTCAGGCAAAAGAAAAATCATGTTGTGATAAGGTATTTATTAATGATAATGTACAATGTAGTTGGTTCTAGGCCACCAACTCCAATAGACTCCCACATGAACTAGAGAAAAATACTAACAACCTTTAACCCGATAGCTACCACAAGATATTCATTCTTCTTCTGAGATTGGCCTTTAGTTGTGGGGTCCACTGCATTCCCTTCGGTGGACACTCTACTCACTGAAACATCACCCATCTGATAGAAATCCCTCAAGAGGTGATACTTTTTGGGTATGTGGTTTGTCCGTTTTTGTGAACTTGGTTCTTTTGCAAGAGCCACAGATGGAGTATTATCACAATACAATGTGATAGGGTTTTACTGCAAGTCACCACATCAAGCTCCTGGAATAGGTTCCAAATCCAAATGACTTCCTTGGTTGTGTCAGATGCCGATATATATTCAAACTATGTTGTAAAATCGGCGACAACTGGCTGCTTTGAACTCTTCCAACTCACAGCACCCCCATTAAGCTAGAAAACATATCCAGATTGCGACATCAGATTATTCATGATCTGTCTGAAAACCAGTCTTAGTATACCCTTTAATGATAATCTCCTAATCTCCTACATACAACAAAAACATATCCTTCGTTCGCCTCAGATACATTAGGATAGTATTAATAACAGTCTAATGTTGTTCTCCTGGATTTTCTTGATATGTTCCTACCATGATCAGTGCATAGGCAACATCAAGACTGGTATATAACATGGAATACATAATGGATCCAATAGCCGAAGCATATGGGATCTTACTCATTCTATATTTCTCTTATTGTGTCTGTGGACAGATTTTATAGAATGATGTAGGCAATGTGACACTGGAACTAATCCCATGTTATATTGATCCATACTAAATCTCTTTAGTATCTAGTCAATGTATATACCCTGACATAATCCAAGCAGCCTCTTGGATCTATCACGAATGATCATGATCTCATGAATTTTGGCTGCTTCACCCAATTCCATCATGGAGAAACACATGTTCAACTGGTCCTTAATTGACTGTAAGACTGGTACAGCGTTTCCAATAAGCTATATGTTTTAAACATATACTACTAGGAAAATGATCACATTCCCATTAAACCGCTTATAATGACAGGGCTCACATTCATTCATAATGAAACCAAATTCCATTATGGCTTCATCAAATCAAATGTTCCATGACCTGGATGTTTAATTTAATCCATAAGTATATTTCTGCAACATTCAAACCCGTTTGGAATCACCTAGTGTCACAAAACCTTCTGGTTGTGTCATATAGACATCTTCCTGGTGGTTCCCATTAAGGAATGCTGTTTGGACATCCATTTTACAAATATCATGTTCATTGTAAGCTGCTATGGAAAGTATGATTCTTGTGGATATAAACATGGAAACAGGCGAGAAGGTTTAATTTAAGTCAATTCACTGACACTGGTTGGATCCTTTATCCACTATCCTTGCTTTATAGGTGCTACCTTGACCTTATATGTCCAGTTTTCTCTCGAATACCCATTTTCATCCAATCGGCTTTACATCAACAAGATCATCAACATGAACCTAAACCCGGTTCTGATACATGGAACCAATCTCAGAATTCATAGATTCTAGCCATCTTGCAGCTTCTGAGCTTTTTACTGCTTCTTTGTAGGAGAGAGGTTCATCATTGTCCAATAATAATGTTTCACCATCCTTAGTGATTAGGAAACAAAATCTATCTAGTTCCCTTACCTCTCTTGAGATCCTACGCTGTACATGTGTTTTTGGAACCTCTTCCACGAGAACCTGTAGAACTTGTTCATGTACCAACTCATGTGTATCTTGAGCAACAACTTCTTCGTATTCAATCTTGCTAACACTATACTTTTTTAGGATATGCTCCCTATCAAGAAAGAAAGCTTGTCTAGCGACAGTCACATTCTTTTCTGAAGGGTTATATATGTTATATCCTTTCATTTCGTTGGGATATCCTTTAAAGATACAATTTTTTCCCTAGGGTACTAGTTTGTTTCATGAAAAGGCCTTAACAAACTCCTCTCATCCCAATACATGTGTGTTAGAAAAAATGGGTTTCATTCCATTCCATAACTCAGATGGAATTCCATTTTTCACCTTAGTTGGTACTCGGTTTAATGTGTATGTTGTACATGGTAATGCATATCCCCAAAAGGATAATGGAAGCTCTTCATGACTCATCATCAACATCACCATGTCCTATAAGGTGTGGTTCCACCTTTCACTTACACCATTCCACATTGGTGTATAAGGAGGAGTGAACTGAGATAGAATCCCAAACTATTGTAGAATATTGATAAAATCATGGTTTAGATATTATTCACCTCGATCCGATCGATGTTTCTTCATCTTCTTCCCAAGATGATTCTCTACTTCGTTCTTGAATTCCATAAATTACTCTAAGGATTCTGACTTATACCTTATTATGTATACATAGACATATCTACTCAAATCACCAGTAAAAATAATGAAGTGAGAATATCCACATCTATCTTCTACTGGAAATGTTCATCATACATCTGTGTGCTCCAATCCCAGATTCTCTGTGGCACTTACACCATGTCCATCGAAAGGTGGCTTTGTCATTTTAATTTGTAAACAACCGTGACATCTATCAAGATGTTTTATCTTAGTAGATTCTAAATAAAAATCATGGAAGAGCTTTTTCAAGACTTCTTGTTTACATGACTGAGACTGTGATGCCACAACTGGGTGATGTACGAGTTATTGAGTTTGTTTGGTTATCGATTTCCAACACTTGGTTTTCATAATTTAATACTTACAAACCAATATTTAAATGTTCCATACCATAGCATACATTGTTCTTATAAAAGATACAACCCTTATTTCCTAACATTAAAATAAATCCATCCATATCCAAAAAAGATATATAAATTATGTTCTTGGTAACACGTGGCACATAATAACAGTTATGAAAAACCAAAATCATCCTAGTCAGAAATGAAAGGTGGTAATCGCCAATAGCCAACGCAACTAACCTTGCGCCATTGGCGGCTTGAAGATCCACCTCTCCTCTGGAAATCATTCAAAATAAACATGGTTCCTGCATTTGAATATATATGTGAGCCCCAAAAGCTGTATCTAATACCCAATGTGTGTAAATAGAATTTTTACACTTAATAAAGAACATAGCTTTATCTCCCACATGCTTTTGGGTGTAGTTCCACTTCTTATGGCCTTGTATAAAACATGAAAACACACTCCCTCCCGTTACATTCCCTGCCTCTAGATCTTCCCCTTCTTTGAGGGATAACGCTCGGTTGCTTCAGACCATTTATAAGTCTTTGGACACTTTTCTTTGTCCTTCCTTTTCGTATTCACCATATGGACTACTGGTTTTTCATGCCCCATGTCCTTATCTACCTGGAGAATCAAGGTCAAATGTTCTGATAGACTCTTTTCATTATTTCTCTTGTTGTAGTTGAAAATAATTCTTGAGAAGGTCATGGGTAGTGATGATAGGATGAGATCTATACGCAACTCATTCATGAATTTAATCCCAATGTTGTCCAGGCATTTGATTTGGGCAATAAGGTTGACTACATGAGGCCCAGATGGCGGAGAATCTCCAAGCATAGTCGTAAAAAAGCATTGGTGATCTCATATCTCTCTTGTCTCATCTTCTCTTGGTATAGATCTTTATGGTGAGACATCATGCTATACACATCCATGTGTTCATGTTGCTTCAAGAGCGTACTAGACATGGTTGATAGCCTGAAAGATTGAACAAATCTGGAATCATCTATATGTTTCATATAAAGAGATAATTCCTCATAACTGTCCTCATTTCCAGGCACAACTAGAATAGGCTCTTCCATCACACAAAACTTCTTCATGTGGCGAAATATGACGCATAAACTCCTCTTCCAATCATGGAAATTGTTTCTAGTGATAAATTTTTCCATATTGAGTATGGTTCTCAATGATATGTTTGAAGTCATTTTTTCTTTCCCTTTCTACAAATTAAAATGAGGAATGATTGATTACTTTATAATAAAAAGTGATACAAATAAATAAATAAATTATTATTAGTCTCCAACTATTTTATCGAAATCCAATAGCCCTCACAATTGAATTCAGAATCTTCTATTGTATATATATTCTAGTGGAAATGATCCATATTTTCATTCAGATTACCCTAAATAGGGTTGGTCAAGAAACATGAAGGGTTTTAGGTAGGCATTTCCAATACCAACTACATTAACTCGTAGCTCCTTGATCCCCTGAGTGGACTCCGCAATCCTAAAATCCATTTATTTTGGATTTCCTCAACCATTGAATCTTGGTCAGATCAAGTCCTATTGTTGCAGTCAACCCTTAATGTGAACCAAATCAGGTCCACCCAAATCCTCGAATTAGAATTCCCATATGATTGAATTCGATTCGAACCAAGATTATGGAAGGCAATACCGACATAATATTTCTTTGAGGGATTTTATCCCTATACATAAATTTCCAATTTATTATCTTTTATTACATTCTTGTTAATATTAAGTGGGATATATATAAGTGATTAATGATGTATAAGATAATATTTATGTATAATATGGTTTTATTATAGTTCCATCTTGAATGCTTGTTTAATTCATTAATTGTGTGATCATGACAACACACCCACAATAAATAAACCATGCAACTGACTGAAATAAAAAAAATGGCATGATCAAGGGCTATGTTCTATTGGTTAGTTTATCTAGTTGTTGATAATATATCCCAAGACCTAGGGGAGAAACACCATGAACCTTTCAGGTTCACATTTACAGCTTTCCACATGTCCCCCTTTGTATCTCCTTGGATTGGTTTCGCCTTGGCTCATGACTTGAGCTGTCACCACTAGCTTGGGAGCTCCATCCATTACATATGCATTTAACTCATAAGTAGGTGTGGGGTAAAAGGTGTTTTTACATAAAATAATCCTTGGGCACAAAGGCCCTACATATTAATGAGGAGAAGGCTCGCAGGCCAAAAAAATTAATTTAAATAAATAAATTAAAGAAAACCATTCACATACAAAGGTCTTGGTCTAGCTCATGATCATCCATATATGCAATGATATTTATGAATAAATAGAACTAGAATTAAATTATTTAATCATTATTTTTTATGATAAATCACACTCGAATCAATTAATTATATTTAATTAATTAATCTATTTAACTTAAACCCATTTCCGAATTTCCTTGAGATTCTCATCCATCATAATATTAGACAAATAATTTTATTTAAAATTATATTTGTACATAACTTGTACCTTGGAGGAAACTCGGTGAATTCACATTCATTATGCAGATGTTAAATCAAACACATATATATAAAACAACTATCACGTGTTGTTCCATAGCTTTATGCCAGCACCATGGTATATGTCTCAAGGGTTTTTATAATATCATAATTAATTTTGACATATCTATGTAATTTGGGTGAGTACATGGAATGTACAATCCATGGGTAGGATTCACATGAAAAACCTTGGTGGAATTCTTTCTTCATTGATGTCCCCGGTCATGATCTTGTGTGAGCCAACATTGTGTCATAGAATCCAAGTGTAGGATTCATCTAGAGGTGATCCACACATGCACCACATATCTCTAGACGTCTCCTAAGGGATCTCTAGCTGCAAGCATGGAATAGTCTTCGCTTGTGATGCCCGCCTTTGATCACCTTAATCCAATGGAGGAGGATCTCTTCCGGTCTTGAGATAATTCTTGGATAAAGTATTTCTTTCGTCCATGAAATAATTCTTCAATATTGTTGTCCACAACGATTGGGAAAAAGTGTTAGGGTTTTGAGGATATTTATGATCGGGTTTGAGGTTATAGAGTTATGACAATAAATAAACGCGTTACACATTTTATTTATTTCATTAACTCTCATTGAAAACCCCCTTGTCAAATGATTAATTCCTTGACATGGGACCACACTGATTATAATAAATATTATTTAATGAAACAATATTACATCCTCAAAATCCCTACTGGAAAAACTACACGGCGTGTAATAATTAATACACAGCGTGTACTCGTTTTCCATAAACATGCTCGACATCTATATTTAATATACATTGTGTGTACTTTTATTTCCATATTGTTTATTTGATCCACCACATTAATTAGACCTTGAGTAATTGATATTTATTTCTTAAATAAAGGTAACTGCATTCCTCTTTAATAAATATATATTATTTCATCCACAATATAATCTCTCGAATGACATGTGTCAACATAAATTCAATCAGGAATCCTAAAATAATTATTAAATCACAGTTGGGAATAATATTTATTTATCTTGTTGAATTAATATTTAACTAAGATACAAGGACACACATAGTGTGTGACCCTCTATGCACCTTTCTTAGTAGAATTAGGTCGAGTCTACAAAGGTTAGCGTCTAGCTACATGCCAAGGAACCCATACAGAAAGAAGTTAATGCCACAATGATGTGTCACCTCCTATGATAGTTTACCTTGTAATATATTCCCTCTGTCACGATAGATCGAATCAAGTGGGTTGAATTCTAGTGCCATCAACCCATGTGCTCAATTATTCTTTTTGGAATTTCTGTAATTGAACTTCCCCATACATTACCATGCCCATGGATTTATTTAGGCTATAACAATTCCATCAAAGGGCATGAGATATCTACTTCAGTTAGGGAAAAGAAGGGAAAAATCCATTCTCACATTATCTATTAATGTAGTATTACTCGTAACGCACCCAACGTATCCTACCTCACGACGAATAGTGTTTCATCATTGTTTTCATCAATACATCTTTGTGCGCGAGTTGCAATACCCATTAATAATAATATTAATGTCTAAGGACCAATACACACATTCAGAGATAGGAACATCCAATGACATTATGAAATGTGGTTTTCCTACTAGCGGGTCTCGTTCTCATAATATCCTCCAGGATATTACAAAGGGCACACATCATGAGAAGGTGCCTCAATGTTTAAGAGTCCCCACCCCTAATATCCTATATTATTTGTGTCCCTCAAATAACATCATCCCACCATAGAAAATATATTCAAGAATAGTGTTATGGCACTTCATGGTTTTTATCATAGCAGGGATCCACTATGACCGTTTAATGCAACAACAATCCTTAAGACAACATTACATGCTTTGTCATGCAGAAGAACAATCAAGATGTGATAAGGTAATTATTAATTAGTAAAGTACAATGTAGTTGGTTCTAGGCCACCAACTCCAAAAATTATTAGGATAACTCATATTTTCTTTACAAACAAGAAAGAAGTATTTATGAGTAAATATGTCCTTAGAGGAACCATATTTATGATTATGGATTAGATATGAAAAAAATTTCCAACTCATGTTTTGTATTTTAATTTCATGGATTTTGGAATTATGATTAATAACCAAATATAGTGTATACCATTATTTAAAAATGGAGCCTAGTTGAAGGAATGGGAATCCTATCCATTCACGTAATCCATGTAGTTATTTCCCTCTTATGAAAGATAATGATAGCAGAGCTGGTGACATAACTGGTTATGAATAGATTATAACCATTCTGGGATAGTTGAATCATGTTATGAATAATAACCTTACCTGTATGGAGCATATTGATCCAAAATGTAGAGGTTAAATGTTAGAACACATCATGAGACAACAACCTCCAACATTAAATGGGACTAAAAATCCATTTGTGGATGAGCAAATGATAAGTTCCATATAGAAATTATTTATTTCATTTGGAAGTAATGAAAGGGAAAAGGATGTCATTACAGTTTATCATCTCTTAGGAGATACGGATCAATGGTGTATATTAATTCATAAAATGAATGAGGATGAAGAAGTAGAAAATATAGAGTAGAGGGAGTTTAGAAATATTTTCCTAGAGAAATAAATTCCTAGTGAACAACGATCTGATATGGAAAGGCAATTTCTGAGACTGGGGAAAAAAGAGGATGTGATGTTACAAAGTATGTGTCTAACTTCACAAGGTTAGAAATTCATGATATGGACTACATACATAACCCAATAAGTAATGTTGATTTATTTTTTGATTGTTTAAAAATATTCCTCCAAAGTGCGTAGGTCTCACAATCATTCTCGTGATATGAAGATATAGAATTCTGTGCTATAAAGACGGAATAGAAATTATCTATGTCTTATGAAATTAATGTAAATAAACAAAAGAAGAGAATTGCGGAACAATAGAAATATGAGGGGAATAATTAAAGAATGATTTTCCCTTTTGTGTAATTATGGGAAGTAAAAACCTTGTATTTTACAAAAAGGATTGGGAGTTCGTTAAAAGAAATTGGAAATTATGAATATGATTTCCCAAAGATTCAAGGAAATATATCATAGAAGAAACAAATGGATGCAGGTCAAGCATATACTGCTACTACGTTTCATGTGGAATAATTAATGTTTTTGTGTGTTTTTATTCAAAAATTATATTTTGGTTATATGAAGAAAGTGATATACATACGGATTGTAATATAGTACTTTTATATTTTATTAAGGTTTAAATATGATGAAGGTAATCATATATTCAGTATGATCAATGGTACATTTTTGGGGAATCTGATATTATAATTGATTTTAGAATTTTATATACCTTTTAGAGAGAGTTCGAACTTATGTGTTGTGGATAACACTAAAAAATAGAATGGATTAAGTTGAAATTGGGATAGTATTGTTTAAGGTTAAATGATTTACTAAGATTAATTTTTTTAATGTAATAATACAATAGATTTAGAAATAGGACAACCTTTAGGTCGGGAGATAACCTGTCACATCAGACAATGCTGCGGGAATCGAACCCACAAATCAAGTTCGTCAAGGCTTTGTTGTTTTCCACTAGCATACCGGATGACCCTGGTTATTATAAAATAATTTTCTTCATTTAAATGGTATATATTTATATTTAGAACATTATACAGTTGAGGTAATATAATATTTTTGAGTATTATCTTTTGAATAGAAAGATGGGTTTGGGGTAGGAATTAGTTAATGGATGAAACTCTACATTTTAATTAAGTATGATTCCTTGTGTTCATATTATATGAAGTAAATTAACTCTATAAAAATAAGGAATGTATCATTAAACCAAAAAAAATTTCTTGTACTTTATTTTAGTGATGAATCTAATTTTCTTGTAGATTATCACAAATTTATGGCTTTCATATTATAAACATTCTCATAATAATATTCTATATCACTCTCTATCATAACATGATGGTCAGTTTTCTATTCCATATCCATGTTTTCTTACATGTAACCCTAGTAATTTTTATTTCTGTTAACATTCTTACATACCATTTTTTTAAAATATAGTACTAAATAATCTATTTTTTGAATTGGGATTTTACCAATGATATTTTTAAATTCCAAACCCATAGTTTTCAATCTCGAGTGTAAATTTTTATGACATAATTTATTGAAGGATTGGATAATGTAACACCAAAATATTCCAGGGTATGCTTCTCTTTGAATAATACAATAGCTTCCACTCTACGCAGCTCCAAATTCTAGCATAATACAAACAATCAAACTATACATTTAAAAAGTAGTCATCAATAGTAATACCCACTTTTTGAATCTTTATTATTTTTTTATAATTTTTTTTCATTTTTCGATTTTGAATATCAAAATTATCTTAGTGTAATAATTTTGTATTTTTCTAAACACTTTTAATTTTTGATGAATTCTAGAAAACTCAATGTTATTGTTTAAAACTGACTTTTTAATTAAATAATTATTATTTTTGATGAAATGTATTTTAATGTAAAAATATATACATAATACCTATATTATTATAATTTAATTCAATGGTTTCATTTTATAATAACATTAGATATATAAAATTTTATTAAACTTGTTAACTTCTTTTACCAAACATCTAGGACATATGCAAATTTTCATAAAAATTAATTTTACCATATCTGTGAATTGAATTTCAAAAATAAAATTGACAGATTTTTCATAGGTATGTAAATTTTTTTAAAAAGGATAAACATATTTTTTTTGGAAAATATTAACATTTGAAGTTTATTTACCACGGTAAAAAGTAAATAGGGTAATTAGATGTAAAAATAATATTATAATAATATAAAATTACCCCAACACATGTCTTAATTCTAATGGATAATTATATTTTGACCAAAATTATCCTTCGGAAAAAATATGATCCTTTTTGATCCACTTGTATAAGATTAGCACAGTTATTATATATTATTTAAAGAAGAGTTAAAAGAGTTAAATTAAAATTTTAATTACAAAACCATTTTTAATATAGAATTATACATATGATAAATTCAACTATAAGTATTCATTAGATGGATAAAAAAATTTCACACATCTTAAATTTTTTTATGACACAATGATGATACAGTAAATACCTTATTAATGAAAGATTAAAATAGGCGATATTATAAATTTTAAACTATACATAAATTGAAACATTTTACACCATCCTTGATATTTATAGGTGAATTTGACATGTTACAGTTGATTGAACATATTTTTATCGATGTAATCAATTAGTTAGGACATTCAAAAATTCCAAATACTAAATCCTGTTAAAATGGACAAAATGAGTTTTGAATAAAAAAACTATTATATTAAATGATATAATATTTCTAAAATTCAATGATTTTCCCAAATAAAATATATAATGTTATATAAGTCAGTAATAAACCACATAAGGTTATCTTGGAATTTTATTATAACTATATAAACCATGTGGTATAAAAATACAAGAAGACATTGTAATAGTTATATAATTTAACTAAGAGTTAAATCTAAAATATAAAGTTAATATGGTGACCTAATCATATCTAAAACCAAGTGGTTGAGAGTATTTAGACCCATCCCCACCATATCAACTAAATATATCAATTTTTATCTTTTATAAACCGAATATAAGGTTATAATAAATTAATCTTTCAAGCATTTCCTAATGTGGCTATCACCTCTCTTATAAAAGGGTATTTTTCATTCTCTTAAATTCAAACCTACAAATATATTTGGCTCGGCCAAACCCTTCCAAAATATCCTCCAAACTTCCCTAAATTTAACATAGACGCCATACCATGATCATAATGGAAACATAATGAGCCCTTTTGTTCAAATCAAAAGGTATCACCCGAAGAAGAGGTAATTATTTTGTCACCTCTTTCAAAGTTCGTTTTTCTTCTACATCATCATTATTTGTTGATACCATACTAATATAATTACTCAGGTAACTTCAACATGATTATATGATACTATAATTTTGGTACAACGAAATTCATTATTCGATCCATCCTCTGAATGAGAAAAGTCACCATGTGTGCATATGTACGACTTACCATCTCAATGTCATGGGGTTTATAGTTATTCAACACTACATTATTTAGATGGGTATAAAAATGAGAATAATTACTGTATATAATTATTATATCATTAAAATGATTCTGGATATGTAATATAACATCCAAATAAATACTATTTAACCATCAATGGAATGATATTGTCCCTTGCACGTATGTACGGATTACCATCTCCACAACATGTAGAGATTAAAATTCAATGACCACCCTTCAAGAATTTATATATATATATATATATATAGATTAATTATAAGGTATATGAAATAATTTTTCTAACAGAATAATATATATATTTATTTATATAAATATATTTTGTTTATTTATTTCCATATTATATGATAAGAAAATGAAAACAACATTCATGCGTACATACGGACTACCGTCTCCATGAACAATGTTTCCCTTTCATATATATATATATTATAAATATATATATTCTAAATATATATGATATATAAATCATGTTTTATATTTTTTTAATTATGTAAATCATTCTCTATGTGATACGATAAAGAATATATGTTTAATCATGTACAATAATGAAAGAAATTATTACCCGAAATGTTACTTTGACAAGTAAATTATTATTAAATGGGTTGTATAATGTCATTAATGAATAATATAGGATATCATAAATAATAATATGGTTTTGTTTTAGTTAAATAACATACTATGGTCATTATACAGGAGGTTAAACATACCTCTGATTAAAGGAAAGTACTAGGTAAAGGATAATTCCTCAATCTCATTATTATCCGAGATTGTGCATGTATAAGTATTTACCAGAACATATTTATCATCCATGTCCATGTTTCAAAAAAAAAAATTCAACATGAATATTTTAATGTATTTTTGAAGGGAATCTATAGCATGATCTTTATTTTAAATGTTTTAATTTTTAATTTCTCTAAATATTTTTTATTAATTTTAATGTTTTCAAAATAATTTTAATGATTTATTTTTATGGACATGATTGTTTTAAAATGTTAACTCCTTTCAAAAGTTTGAAATTGGTATGGGACAATTTGATTCAATAATCACATTTAAATTTCTTCCATTATAAATGGGTAACTTTTAAATGACTTCATAGAAAATGGATAATTCTCTGAAAGAGTTTTGCTGATCATTTTCAACTATGTCAACATTCATTATTGGATATTTGTCTTTATTGAGGATTATTTTTTATAATAAAATTTTCCATATTGTAATGAATGAGTTATGATATGTTTGACTGTGGATGTTTTATTTTTATACCATTCATTATTTATGGTTAAAGTATTGACATTTCATATACTAGTTTTACACAAATGTTTATGTAATGTTTCTTCATTTTCATATGGGGAATGAATTGGACTTAGTAAGTGATATATGAGGCCTTCTATAGCGCCTCGATGCAGTAATAGGTCACATGAGACAAACTAGATTCTTTTCACAAGGCCTTGATAGGGTATCTGTGATTTTCTATGGCACAAGACCTTGGTGTAGTAGTTATTATGTCTGGCATTATGCATTCCCTATTTATGAAATTCGTTAGTACATGTTATTATTAGGCAAGTCGAATATTCATGTTCTTTATTATATGGTAATATATAATTTATTTCTTCCATATTATTTTCATGTTTATTGTTTAAAAGGCCGATGTTTTTATTAGACATCATTGCTTAAAAGTATATAGCTTCTGCTGAATTATTTACACTTACTGAGTATCTGAGCTCACCCCTTTCTTGTGTTTTATTTTCCTAGGATTCCATGAATAGTATTATGATATTTATGTCGGGTTATTCTATTAAATAATAGTGTTCTTGAAGGATTTTGATTTTACCTTTTATGTTATAAAGTGTAATTTAATGTTCTTGTTTGTAATCAATTTTCCAATATTACAAATAGATAGACCTTTCGGGACATCATTCCTTGTAGTGGTGCAAATGTATTTAAATAATATACCATCTCTGGGCTTCTGGGGTCGGGGCGTTACACCAAGGGTGTTGGAATTATTCCAAACATTGGGAGATGAAAAGTGGGAATCATATGACAATCATTTGGAAAATAATGCTGATGACATGATGAAGGGGGTAAATACTCACCATATTAGAAACACAAAATCCACATCATGATAGCATGAGATGGATGAAAATAAAATAGGGACAACCACAAACTGTATTTGAAACATGGGAGTAAAATCAATGTTTCATCCACATTCTTTCAGGATGTCATCTAGGTACATTATGTGAGCCAAATCAGCATGGGACTAGGCCGTTAGGGGGTTCCTTCAGAGATGAAATATGTCGATGATCCGAATAAAGGACACACGAATCATGAGTTGGAGTTATGGAATGATTGAATGGATTCCAACACTCTTGAAATTACAACACTATAACCAAGTCATGGAGCATCTTATGCTTGAAACATAAGGAATATATTATTTAAAAAAAAGCGGAATCATATTATCGAATGATAGGGAATGATATAGTTTAGTGTCATGTGGTGAGGAATATTGACATATTTTGTTTGGAGCATATGTATTCTATTATTTAGAAAAAGAGGCATCATATGTTAGTCACATAGGGTGTACTACAATTTATAGTAATGTAGTAAGGAAAATTGGCATCCTATGTTTGGAGCATAAGCATATCTTATTTGGAACAAGAGTCATCCAAATTTTTCACATATGGTGAACTATATTTTATAGTCTTGTAGTGTGGTCTAATGGAATATTCTTGTTTGGAGAATGAGGAATCTCTTTTTTGGAACAAGAGGCATCATTTATTTGTCACACAATGTGTACTACAGTTTATAGTCGGGTATTCATGACTATTGGAATCTTATGTATGGTGCATAAGGATTATATATTTTTGGAACAAGAGGAATCCAATGATTGTCACATATGGTGTATTATAATTTATAGTCTTGTAATGAGTACTATTACGAAAAATGTAACTAGAAATGGCAGGTGTAGGACTTCCTCAAGAGAGACCATTGTTGGTTCAACCTTGCATAGGAGTCAAGTGATGGGGTTTGGATAAGTTTCATGAGTAATGGTTCAGATCAAGGAAATAGGGGAATAGATTATAAGAATCTCAACTCATGAAAAAGGAAAGGGACCAAGAGTAATATGTAAGTTTAAGGTGTTTCATGAGGTGTGGCTTGTGTAGGTACCTTGCAAGTGTGACCCTTTTTGGAACAACCTTGCATTGGAGTCAAGTGATGGGGTCTGTATGAGTTTATTGGGGAATGGATTAACTCAAGGAAGTCAGGGAATTAAGGATGAGAATCTCAACTCATGATATAGGAAAGGGAACAAGAGGAATATTTAATATCACGACCCATTCCCCATGGTTCATTCTGAGACTACCCCAAGCCTTCCTTTTATAGTCCAGTGTCTAGAAACTAGCACCGAAAGGTGTAATCCCAAAAAACAGGAAAGCACTGCCTTTATACCCTATTAACACATCCAACCAACACATAACAGGATATGACCACAAGTACACTGAATAGTAAACAGAGTGATTATTGTAAGTAAAAGGGGTCATAATACAAGAGAAATTGGAATGTAAAAGAATTTGACAGGTTTATGTAAAATGAAACAGCTCCTATGAACACCTACCAAGGATCCTACCTGAATGGTAGGTACAGCTATCGAACGGTTGTCTCTACCGTACGCTTCGTCTAACATCCACCACCAAGCTACCCACTATCCTGGTACCCTCATCCTCAGTCAGAGATGTTTATTTTCTGCACCAAACACAGCTGGATGCGGGCATTGCCCATACAGGGGTGAGTATAACGATACCCAGTTGGGACCTAGAGACCCTAAAGGTCTCACAAAATCCAAAAAGGATAAACCACATAGAAAGAATTCAACTGACAACCCTACTTAGGTATATGCCCATACATGTACCTATGTTATCAAGTATAACCATCTAAAACATGATGAAAACACAGAGTCCAACTCAAAAGCCCAAAGCTCAACTGTTCCACAAAGGAAGGAATACCACAAAGGTATGTACCAAAAAGGTAATCCACAAAGTAGAAAACGACCAAGTTTTTACCATGAAGGTATGTACCACACAAGTACTCCACACTGAATAATACCACAATGGTATTACCACGAAGGTATGTAGCACACAATTATGCCACACAGAAAAATACCACTATGGTATTATCACAATGGAAAGTTCCACCCAGGTACAGACTCGGATCACTCTAAGTATTACTATGGTACAATAGTAAAGATGATTAGAATTATCTACTGAATCATCTTACTCCATTTAGAGGGAGACATAAGAAGGATCCTAAATCACATCATCAGACCCCCACAATATCCTTGAACTTTATCAAACCCACACAGGATCCTCGTAAATCATGAGACCCACATAGGATCCGGGTACATTATAAGACCCACACAGGATCCATGTATATCAGGCCCATGAAGGATCCTAGAGTAGTCTTACATGGATTACTAGTGCTGATCCATGTAGGCCCTCAACCACAGACCCACTTAAGATCCCAATACACTAACCCACATAGGATCCCTTTCTAATGTTTCAGCCAGCTACAAGGTTCCCACAATAATCACATTTGTCTTTGAAAGGGTCTACTCCTCAAGCCACTGGTTGATACTACAACTACAACTAATTCAAACAAATAATTATCCCTAGGAACCACCTTGTAAAAGGGGTCTCAACACAACAGAAGATGTGTCAATCATACTTCTGTTCTGTATGTTATTGGACATTTAGTCTCGAGGTCCAAGTTGGATTCATGTTCGATCCAACTAGGCCATACCCTAACTTTATCCAAAAACCAAGTGGATTATACCAAAAGGACCGTCTCAATCAATGGTTTCTAGTGCTACAGACGGTTCGTCATTTCGACATCGTATGAGGGAGACATATCGAATACAAGATTCCACAATAATAATAATAATAATAATATTTGGTGTTTCATGAACCCGATCCATGAACTAGAATTTAATATCCAACATTAGACATAAATCAACAATCTTAGTGACAAGGTCACATCACAGCAAACGGTAAGTCAATCGGATGTCATACACAAGAGTTATGGATGGTCAAAGATTTAATAATAATAATATATTTGTATTATTTGAGCGTTTTGGGTACCAAATCCAAAAACCCAAAAAAGACATCCAATATTAGACTACTAATTTCCATCTCAATATCAGGTCCAAACTACCGCTGACGGTTTGTGAAATCATGGTTGCACAGATAAGTTACAGAGGAATTATGGTTTGACAACCAAAAATAATAATAACATTATTTATATTTATATTTTTTTTTATTTTTTTTCCTTATAACCCATCTCAATTGATATTAACGCACTAGGGTAGCGCCTCCCCCTAATTCCAATTATTTCATTTTAAATTTGTTTAGATATTTAATTCATTTATTTTCAAATATTTCTCTCTCCAATAAACTCTTTTTCCCCCAAAATTCTCACGTACTATTCCTACAAGAAAACAAGCCCATGGATTCTCATGAAACTCTAACCATAGACTTCCTCCACAGGTCTAGAATCGACATCGCACCGTCTATCACACCCAGAGCTAGACCCCATAGACACGCAGGAATTTCAACTCCACATTACCCCTTCAGTGGCCCGCTACATCTTCGTTCTAAAACTGAAAAATAAAATGATCGCATATTCACAATCCTCAGGTCAAGGGCTCCAGAATCATATGTCACGCTCAACAGAATATTGTGTTTCTAGTGCCAATATATATTTGGAACCCTCCTTCCACGAGCCATTACAGCTTTGTTTCAATCCCGAAATAATTAAATGATCACATATTTGTGATCCTTACATTGAGGTCTTCACATCCATATATCACATTTAGAAAAATACTATGTTTTTAGAACAAATAAATATTAGGGGTTGAAGAACACACAAAAAACATGCGAGAAATAAAATGATATAGGAGCATTGTTTATGTGATGATTGATGGCCATGTTTGTTTGTCCATCGTCATCGTGAATTTAGGATATGAAGAATAAACAATACAAATTCAATCATAAATAAAAACCCCATCCTCGATTGTCTGTTGGAGGTGGATTGAGGAAGAAGACGAAGTTGATGAGATGGTTATGTCCGTGTTCGTTGCTCCCGTAAGATATTTCCTATCCATGATCTAATGTCATCCTTATTCTCTGATTCTGGATGATGCCCTTTGTTGGAGACTGTTATTCGTTGTTGAAGATGTTCCTCCAAATGCTCTCCCTAATTCTCCCTTTGCAAATGATTTCCCCAAACTCAAGAAAAATAGGAACCAACTTATTAAATTATGTTTATTACATTAACTAGTAATGTTGGATCACTAAGTAAATTGAGGTTGGAACATTAACTAGGGGATTAAAAAGGGTTTACCCCACATTAATTGGGTGTTCGGTTTGTCCCCAACACCAAGCATTCAAAATGGTGGTTTCAAATAAAATAAATGAAAAGTTATATTTTTTATTTTTTTCATTATCCTTCGAAAATGTGAAAAAATAACATCCACCCTCGACCCACTGCAGTCAAGCTGAAGGGCTACTTAAGAAAATATTGGCACTGTGTGTTCAATGGTGTTCTCTGATTTCAATTCTGAGTTCCTATTCTAATGTTACGAAACGCCGCTCACGTGTTTACTAAACATACCCAAAAAAAGTTCAAAAAATTATTAACAGTCACGCATGACCCGCATTGGTCGAATTAAGGCTGTACCCAAGTGAAACACACCCCAAAGAACCCAATGGTACTTCTGGATTTCCAATCCGATTTACCATTTATATGGTATGGATTTTACAATAAAATAATTGTCACTTAATTATTTTATTTACAACCAAAAACTAACTTTCATTGGTGGACCAAACCAGAAAAATTTATTATTTGATTAAATAAATCATGCCCCCATGAGTTCATCAGTGGTCATGCATTTTCAATCTGATATACCTTTTGTGAGTCATAAGTTTTTGATAAATAAAATAATTTATTTAATTATTTTTTTTTACAGTTATACCATTTTTGGGGTTTCTCATAAGAGGCTCATGACAACTAAATATAAGTCTCACCTAGGTTGAACCCACCATCTTGAACACAGTGGTGCCCTCAGATTTTTTATCTAATTTATCATTTAATAGTAATTCAACATCTTCTAGAAACTACTTACGCGCGCTAATTTAAACTCAACCAAACATTGACGGATCATTCGGGAAACACTGTGCCTCAGAATCACACACCGTCAGATTTCAAGGTCTCTAAATAATTCCTAATATTTAAAAAAATTATATGGAATTACTGGGACATTAAATTCTCCCCACATTATGGATTTACGTCCTAGAAATCCACAATAAAGGCAAAACAACCAAAAAGTGTACTCAGAAAGAATCTGAGCCTCCCACTCCCTTGTACTATCCTGAAGGTTCTATGCCACCAACATACAATAACCTAAGGTATTGATCTCCCATGAAGGAATATCTCTTGTCTATCCTAAATCTCCACTGGAACCTCCATAAATGAAGCCCCATCATCTAAGTCCATCTTGACGTGGTCGATGATGTGAGATGAGTCATGCACGTATCCCCTAAGTTGGGATATGTGGATGACGTCGCACACCCTTTCTAATTGTGGCGGAAGATCCAAGTGGGATTGCACCTCCCATACCCTCCAATGGATTAGCAAAAAACCGATATACCTCCGTGATAACTTTCCCCCTCAGAAAAATATCTAAAAACCTCATTGAGGTGAGACCCGTAGGAAGACATAATCTCCCACCTCCTGTCGGCATAATACTTATTTCAGCTCTGAGCAGCTTTCACTTACTCTCAATGGAGGCATAGTGATACAAAATCTTCCTCTACATTCTTCATCCCTGGCCACCAGTACTGACGATGAAGGTCCTTGTACATATTCACTACACATGGATGTACCACCAATGGGGACGTATAGAACTCCCTCAACACCTCATTCTATAGCACAACTTGTAAGATGGTACATCCTTTGAAGAGGATGATATGCTCCCCCCCTTCAGAAAATCCATTGGGTGCCTGCCCTAAGGATATCAAACCACTTCAAGCCTTGCAGTCATCATCCCCATGATGTGCCTCCCTAACTCGCTGAAGATGTGGGGGAGTGACTATAAGAGACTAAAGAAAAGCTACTTCATCTTGATCCACAAATGATATCTTCAATGCGGCTAGCTGCTCTGTCACCCAACTCAGCAGCTACAAGCCAGACCACCTGTTGACTTCATCAACTACCATGTTTCCCTTCCCAGGAGTATAGAATATCTCAAAGTCATTGTCCTGGAGAATCTCTATCCACTCTTGTTGGGAACTGAAAACTCCAAACTGATGCTGCCACAAGGGTGAGGTTGGACGACTCACGAGTGATTAGCTACACCCCCATATGTAGGAGTTTATCTGGTACTGCCTGGGGTTCCATTTTCGTTGTCTATGTAAAAACTCATCCCAAAATTAAAGAAAAACCGCAAACTTTTTGGCTAATACAATAAATCTGAGTTCGAATTGTGGATGTCTAGTCATACCCAAAATATCGTTGTAAGGAATCAACACTGCCACCAATAGGTTCCAACTGAAACTCTCACCTCAAGGCTTATATCACACCTTTGGCGTCAGTATGAATATCCAGTGTCCTCACAATGGTATCTCTAGACATGAGGGTCATGCCAGTGGTTTAATAGGAGACTCTATGTCTTGGAAAAAATTCATGGAAGGAATGTACTATTGGTACCTATGTCTATTGATACGGCAACTAATAGTAGACACATACAATACCTCGAATCATTCCTAGAGCCCTTGGGTCACCCTCCTTGAGATCATGTAGCTACTCTCTTCCCTTGTCCTCCAACTCCCTGAGCCTGGCGGCGACCACAATGGGGGGTGGTTGTAACATGTCTAAATGTAAAACACCTCATTCTGCTCCCCTATCTCTACTTCCACATCTATATCCCTGTAGATTCATCTGTCCCTAACACATATTCTTCCCAAAAACATTTTTACACTCCCAATTCTCTATGTCTGATGCATGTTTCTTGCTTTCCCACAACTACCCTTCACTGGATGTATCTGCTAAGACAAAGAATATTCAACCTCAAATGTTCTCTCTAGCACCCTAACATAAGTAATAATGCATGGAGGGGTAATTATAGCTCGGATGTCCCTAATGAAACCTCACTCAGAGGTCCACGATCTGAAGCAATTATCATATCGTATTCATAGAGTACCAGGAAGGATCGGTATTCCTCAATGAATACTCAACTACATACATGTCATATTGCCGATGTTATAAAAGATCTACAGAAATCTCATCCACCACCTCAAGAAAGTTCTCACCTTCTTGTGAGTTAGGCTTGCCTCAGAACCTAAGGGGTATCTGATGCTAAATCACAAGTAAGGCACTAAGCTTATATGTGTCCTTTACTAGTACCATCGGTTGTAACTACTGATCCATGAGTAGTGATATAGCTGAAACACTACCCGAAGGTACAATCCTGGGTAATGGTCCACGTACGGAATCCTCATCACTATTCAGACCATCCTCATGGTCACTCACTGAAAAAAAAACTAGTAGCTAAGATCACCATATGCTCTACTGGTGTCTCAACTAGGCATAAAACTGTAGCAACTGCCTCCAGCTAGTCCTCAGTTGTGTGGGAATCGGTCTCGCCTCAAAAACTCAAAGGAATCTCTCACTGGAACTCATGGAATGTGCTCATTCAACGTGCACCGTTTAACAGTGTGGCTGGTGGTAACTATTTCCCAACGGTTGGTTGTTCCGCTAGTACACCACCCATTGGTGAAAACATAGTAAGAAGGCCATGCACTGGAGCCTCGTCACTCGGTGGGCCATCATCGTGTACTCTCTCCGGAGTCATAGCTAGGTTTATATGCAACAACATCCTGATAAAGAACATGTGTGCCACCGTCATTAATTTATACCTAGTTAGTTTACTCAAATAAAACAGAAGAAAAATTTTCAAACCACACACCCAACCAGTTTTTTCATTAATTGAGTCAGTAATATTCTGTCCTGGTCCTGCTGTAGGAATACGTCAGCTGCCACACCAACACTAGATTCCCTAAATTGATAACAACACTCACTACACGTAACACTATTGACATTAAAAATATTAGAGTCCTATATTATAAGGTAGATCCAAATCCTCTTATAACAATTTCTCATGACAAGTCCCATGGGGCCCATGTCGTGACTACCCCAAACTCAGCTTCTATAGGACAAGGGCTAGAGACTAGCACTAAAAGGTGTATTCCTTGAAACATCGAAATCATTTCCTTTATACCCTATAAACACACATAACCAACACGCAACAATATACAATCATGAGTAAACATAATAGTAAAAGAGTGATTACAGTATATAAAAGGGTCCAAAATACAAGCCCAACTAGAAAGTACAAGAAACTGAAAGGTACAAGTAAACTGAAACAGCTCCTGTGAACACCCACCAAGGATCCCGCCTAAAGGGCAGGTACAACTCTCGAATGGTCGTATCAGTTGTACACCTCAACTAAGGACCACCTTCGGTCTACCTCTATTCCACGTACCCACGTCCACAGTCAGCAATGTCCATTGTCTACACTAAACAAAACTGGGTGTGGGAATAGCTCCCGCCGGGTTTACTATAACGATACTCAGTTGGGTCCCCGAGACCCTCAATACCGCACAAAATAAACAAATAATAACCCACATAACAATAATTCTACTAAAAACCCTACTTAGGTATATTCCCATACATATACATAAGTTATCAAGTATACCCATCTCAAAAATGAGGAATACATAGAGTCCAACTCAAAAGCACAATGCTCAACTATTCCAAAAAAGAAGGAATACAATGAGGGTAAGTACCAAATATGTACGCCACACAGAATAATACCACCAAGGTACTACCATGAAGGTATGTACCTCACAGGTATGCCACACTGAAGGATACCTCCAAGCTATCACCACGAAGGTAAGTACCATACAGGTACGCCACACTAAAGATTACCACCAAGGTATTACAACGAAGGAATGTACCACATATGTAAATACTCAGCTCACACCAGGTATAACTAAGGAAGAATTGTAAAGATGATTAGATGTAACTACTAATTCATATTACTCTGTTATGAGGTTGACCTATGAAGAATCACAAATCACATCATCAGACCCACACATGATCCTTGTAATTTATCAGACCCATAGAGTATCCTAGTATATCATCAGACCCACAATGGATCCTAGTACATTATCAGACCCACAGAAGATCCATGTACAGCCGACTCACGAAGGAACCTCGAGTAGTCCCACATGGATTCCAACAGTGGATACATATGGGACCCTCAAACATATACCCACGTAGGATCCCAAAACACAGACCCACATAGGATCCCTTTCTTATGTTACAGCTAGCTACATGGTTCCCACAATAAGTTATCATGTGTCTGGGAGGGTCTTCTCTTCAAGACACTAGTCAATACTCCAAATACAAAGAATTACCCCAAAGATGTATCCCTAAATAGCACCACATAAATGGAGTCTCAATGCAATAGACGGTGCGTCAATCGGGTGTCTGATATGTATGTTGTTAACAATTTAGTCCTAAGGGCCCGGTTGGATTCCTGCTCGATCCAACCTATCCGTACCACATATTTTTCCAAAACATATGTAGGGTTTACCAATAGGGCCATCTCAATCCAAGGTTTCCTATGCCATATATGGTTTATCATTTCAACACCGTATGAGGGGGATATGTCGAATACAAGATTCCACAATAATAATAATAATATAATTGGTTGTTTCAGGAACCCGATCATGGAATAAGAAATTAATATTAAAAATTATATCTAACTTGACCGTCTAAATGACAGGATAACATCTCCATAGATAGTATGTCAATTGAATGTCACACTCAAGAGTTATAGAGGGTTGAATATTTAATAATAATAACATATTATTATTATTTGTGCATTTCAGGTACCCGATCAAAAACCCAAAAAAGGCATCCAATATTGGATTCATAATTTCCATCTCGATGTCTGGGTCGTACTGCTTCTAATGGTACGTGAAACCGAGGTCACACAGATAAGTTACAGACGAATTATGGTTTTACAAAAAAAAATAATAACATTATTTATATTTTTATTATTATATTCTTTTTTTTCTATATAACCCATCTCAATTGAGATTCACGAACAAGGGTAGCGCCTCCCCATTATTCAAACAATTTCCTTTTTAATTTCATTATATTTTCAATTCATTTCTTTTTAACTATTACTCTATCCAATTAAATAATTTTACTGAATATTCTCATGCACTGTTCTTGAAAACAATCAAACCAATGAATTTTCATGAAACTCCAACTGCAGGCTTCCTCCATAGGTCTAGAACTGCCATCGCACTGCCTATCTCGCCTAGCGATATTCCCAAAAGACACGTCTGAATTATACCTCCAAAGATCCCCTTCCACGCCCCACTGCATCTTCATTCTAAACCCAAAAAATAAAATGATCCCATATTCATGATCCTAGGGTCAAGGGGACTACCTCCATATGTCATGTTTAACAGAATATTTTGTTTCCAGCAACAATAAGAATTTGGCGGCCTCCTTCTGCGATCCATTGCAACTTCATTCCAAGCCCTAAAAGTAAAACAATAACATATTTTAAAACCCTGCATCGAGGTTATCACATCCATATTTCGCGCGTAGGAAAACTCCTTGATTCTAGCACCAATAAAAATTTGTGGTTAAATAATGCATGAAGAATGCATGAAGAATAAAAAGAAAGAGGAGGATGGTTTATGCGCGGGATGATGACCATGTTTGTTTTTCCATATTCGTCGTGAATTTAATATATGAAGAATCAATAAAACAAATTCAAACATATATAAAAACCCCAACCTCGATTGTCTGTTGGTGGTGACACGAGGAAGCAGACGAAGTCGATGAGATGGTGATGCTGGTGTTCGTTGCACCCGCAAGATTTTTCTGATCTGTGCCCAAACTTCATCCTCGTTTTCGGATTCTGGAGGATGCTATTCGATGGATAGTTCTCTTCATTGGAGAATATTATCCTCCAAAAGATCGCCCCAATAATCTCTTTACTAACGCTTTCCCCAAACACAAGAAAAGGAGGAGACAACTTATTAAATTAATTTAATTAATTTAACAAGTTATGTTGGACAATTAAGTAAATTGAGTCTGGAACATTAATTAGTGGAATACCAAGGGTTTCCACAATAGTAATTTCGAGTTCGGGTGGTCCCTAGCACTAATCCTTCAAAATGGTGGTTTCAAATAAAATAACTAAAAATTAAATTTTTTAATTTTTTTTTTGCTCCGATGAAAATATGAAAAAAAAATTCCACCCTGGACCCAGTGCGGTCAAAGTGAAGGCCTCCTTAAGAGAATATCGGCATTTTGAGTTCAATGGAATCCTAAAATTTCAATAATGTGTACCGGATCAATATTTCCAAAATTCTGCTCGCACTTTTAATGAACATACCCAAAAAAATGTTCGGAAAATATTAACAATCACCCTTGACCCACGACGGTCGAGGATAGGCTCCACACAAGTGAAACACACCCCAATGAACCCAATTGTACTCTCAGATTTCCTATCTAAGTTACCATTTAAATGTTAAGTATTTTACAATAATATAATCAAATATTATTTATTTTATTTACGAACATAAACTAACTTTAACTAGTGGCCCGCATCGACCATAGTTAGTATCTTCATAAATTAATCATGCCCTAATGGGTTCAGTGGTGGTCTCAAATATTCAATCGGAGCTACCATTTGTGAGTTATAATTATTTGAAAAATAAAATAATTTATTTATTTATTTTATTTACGATTATTCAATTTTTTTTTTCTCAGAGGAGTCCCGCACTGAATAAACTTATGTCGCGCCAAGGGTAAACCTGCCATCCTGAACGCAATGGTGACCTTAGATTTTTTATCTGAGTTTCCGTTTAAGAGTTATTTTACATTTTTATGAAAGTTACTTTCACGTGCTAATTAGCAATATTCCAAACTTCAACAGATAATTCTAGGCACTTCATGCCTCGGAATCGCACGCCGTCAGATTTTGTGGTCTCGAAATAGTTCCATATAATTAAAAAAAAATATTTAGAAATTCTAGGACATTACATTTCAACTCAAGGTGATTCATGAGGTGTTGTGGAATATATCATATCACGGTATTCCAATGGTGGATGGTGGCTGTGCAGAAGTGTGAAAGGGAAAATAGCGGCGGCCGAGCCTAGAAATTTTGTTGTGAAACTATCCATTTTATCATGGAGGTAGTGACAGTAGTGAAGGGACTGGACTAGATGGGTGGGGTGGAAGACATGTATTGATCCCAAGAGGGGGTATGAGGGTCAATCCCCCATGGTATGAACTGGTGGGTGTGAATTTGGGAGCTTTTCAAAGGATTTGGTGTCATGAAGGGAAGAGGTTCACAGAGCATAGGTCTCATGAAAGAAGGGGATTCATGGTGCTCTGGGTCTTGCGAAGGAACTTTGATAAGGTAGGGTGCATCCCGAATGAAGGAAATTAGTTGAGCAGGGCATCGCCTTAGAAAAGGGAACAATATTTTAAGAGTTATCTACAATTTCTTGATGCTTCACAGAGCATTGGGAAACCCGAAAGGGGCTACCTCCTTCGCGAAGGGCATCTCTTCACAGCGCTCGGGATCACTGTGAAATTGACGATCGATAGATAAAAGGGCGGCAAAACTGTGAATTTGAAGTAGGGGGGTCGGTGAGCCTGAAATTTATTGGAAACATAGAAAAAACTGCAATGTCATTAAACAAATGGTATTCAATGAAGAGGATGGTGTATCACAAATAGAGGTGGATCGCTCATTCTCTCAAAGGATTGTGTCCTTACAATGTGGTGGCGTTGAAATGTTTAATGTTGGATGGTATTAGCTTCTGTCATGATTCCCTGTAGTAGTTGTGAATCTATCTGTCATATCTCAGAGGCTCTAGTCAATAATTCATGAATTTTGGGAACGGAGCTCCGTGAATGGGATCCAGAAACTAGTTTTTAGACAAACTTTGAATGGTGATAACTTCTAATTCGTAACTCTATTTGGGATCTAAAACAAGTCAAATAAAAGCCTCTAAAATGAGTTATTTTATGAGTTCAAAGATGGAGGAATTAAAATATCCTGGTGGATGAGTTTCTGGTTCCAATAAAGATGTTTAGAATACCATTCGCATGCATAAGAAATTCCAGTTTAACTTTTCATGCTTTTGGGATTTTACAGGTTAACCTTTCACAGCCTGTAAAAAAACTACATTAATGTCACAAATCTCACAATTCACCTTAATGATGTGCATAGTTACCCTAACACAACATAATCATTTTTTTTACAATTACAAAAAACATGTATCTTGTAGAACACAATTATAAAAACTATATGAAATATTACCTTTCATAACATATCCATTAAAAAACTCATACTACCCATACAAATGATATTTAATGGTACCTGAAACAGTAACACTGATATCATAGGGTTCCATCAGTAGCCAATTATATTTTCCTAGATCTACATACCTAAATATTCCACGTAGTTGAATCACATATCTGAATAATCTATGTTGGATTTTTAGGTCAAACCATATAGTTAATTGTTAAAGGTATCAAAATTAAATCATGTGGTAGATTAATGTGACATAGAGGATTTCTAGTGTACAAAAATATATAAGATGATTTTTTTGATTTGTTAAAATTTTATTTAACATATAAATAATTGTTTTATTAATTTCATGGTTCAAATTTAATTATATGTTCAGTTTTGAAGTGTTTTTTTGACTTTTGAAACATGAATAAAAGATTATAATAATTATATAACAATTAGTATTATAGTTCAAATTATAACTAAACTGTTTTATTCAATGTACTTTTATTATATATGTCATGGTATGATAATATTTTTTATTAGGAATCTCTTTTATATGAAAAATTTTATATTTGTTAACGAAGTGGGATTATATATTATAATGTGATCTTGGGAGAATGGGATTAAATATACCTGATATATTTTATTAAATAGTAATAGATAGAGAAAAATAAATCATTCATATGAGAATTTTTACGTGCTGATCATCTACAAAGAATACACATTCATTGGTATGAACATGAAGGAACTTCATCATTTTATCATTTACTACTAAAGTGATTGATTTTTTTGAGATATATGGACATTCACCATCATATTCATTACAAAAAATAAGAATTTATTTTCGGTTTTAATTTAATTAAAATATAATTAGTTTTAGTTTTTTATGTTGGTTTTGGATTTTCATATCCAAAATCTTTATTCCTAATTTATTAATCCTATTCAAAATGAAGTTCATGTGTGAATTCATACCCAAAATCGTGTTGGTAATGGGTTATAAATACTATAAATATTATTTCGGTTTTATCACATGGTGAGAAAAATAAATATCAATAACTCAATTATCACTCCCTATAAAATTTGAATTTCATTATGAATACCATTCTTCTCACTGGTTAGAGATGAATGAAGAGTAGAATAAGATATTGTTTATCTAAACCACAATTTAAATATATAACTCTCATTGTCTTACTTTCAAAAAAACTATTTATTGAATCAATGAACTTTTTATATCTCTGATAACTATAGTTTTCTTAAAATCATTACAATGGATTATCCCCCCTAGTACATCTTTCCATCCCTCCCATACCAAAAAAAATTCTACTAATGGGTGCTTCTTTTATAGGATTTGGGTTTTCATTATAGAGTAACTACCTGTTTTTCTAAACATTCTATAGGACCTAATTTTCCACAGATAAATCCACTAATTTATTATAAACAATTATGAAATATTATTTATTTAATCCCATTAGATCACCTCATTTCTATTTAATATTTATTTTGTATATGGTAGGGATTTGATAGATGTATTTCTAAAAAATATATCTTTTCACTTTTTGGGTATCATGTCCATGCCTTATAAATTTCTTGAGGTATATTTAGAAACAATAATATATAATTATACCAAAAATTAATTCTAAACTATAAAAATTTGAAATACCTATATTGTTCATTAAGTGGAAGTATATATTTATATATCATATAAAACTATATATGACATTATAAGAAATTAACATTCACTTATCATGGAACTAATAAGTTGTAGAAACCCATGTTGGGAATTCACATTTTTGAGTTTCATGAATTTAGATTTAATGATAATGATCTATTTAGTGAAATATGAAAAATATTCACTACAATTGTAAACATCAATGTTGTATTTAGGGAAAACATGATAATTGTTGTTCTTTTCAAAATAATACGTAGATTCCTACCTAGAAGGTTCATCTCACAAAAGGTTACAATTGAAGAAATTAATAATTTCATTTAGTATTCAATGAATTAACAGATAAGATAACATTTACAATACATGTTTGTGTTGAAATATTTTAATTGTTAAGAACATTCAAATTGGAATGGTATATAATAAAAATATAATATAAATGTTTCTGCTAATTCCAATTATTCTATATTGTATCGAACAAAAAAATATTAAATAAAAAAATTTATTAAATGATATTGTATGTACTTGAAAGGAATGTTATGTACAGAGAAGCATCTATGAAGAGATCATATGGAAATGAAAAAACGGATGTAAGAAAGGTAAAAGATGTAAATAATTTGATGGAGACAAAAATGTATATGACTATATAATTAAGGGGTATATCAAATCATATAGTCCAAAATATAAATAACAAGGGAAGGAAAAAATAAAATAAAGAGTTATAACATTCTTATCATGTTGGATAATGTTTCACATAGTAATCATACTGGCGAAATAATTATTCTATGATTAAAAAAGAATCATCTAATCAATTTTTGATGAAAAAACGTGATTATAATATTTTATAATTCTATATTATGTTTAATGTCTGATATTAAAATTGATGGTATATAATTACTAACCAAAATGAAAAGTGACAAAGATTATTTTGGAATGGATAAACTGTATATATAATTATGAATATAAAACTATAAAATTAAATAAGAGAAAAAAAATTAATGTATCTACTTTATTCTATGGAAGTGATAAAAATGTTACTGAATCTTAAATGATATATCATAGATATTAGAATGAAATAATGAAATATTTATATTAAAGAAATGATGGAGAACATGAAAGGTTATTTTAGTTAGTTTGTGATGATTTATATAAAAATGAAAATTAATTTAATATTCTCAAACAAGAAAAATTAAAAAAACGATCATGTTTGGATTAAAAAATCATTGATAGCATAATAGTTATTCGAAAATAGAATGATAAAATTAGTTGGTGAATTAGTCCATTAAATAAAAACTAAATAGTATTTTTCAATGAAAAATAAAATTTTATATAATTATGGATATTAATAAACCTAATAAAGATAAAAATGTGTTGGTATTTAATAATGAAATTTCTAATATTAATTGAAATAGATATGTTAAGATAAGTAAATAGAATGTCTTCTATGATTCATTATATAGATGTAATTAGAAATGGAATTATACCAATAAATATTCATTAATATATAATTAGAAATTAGAAAATACCAAAAAAATATGTAATAAAATCTATCTTCCATATTACCATAAATTAATTTTATTATAACATTATGGGTTCCTGGATGTTTTATTACAAATTCAGTTGGACCCATGATTATTAGGTCCAAAAACAATTGTCTTCTTAAATTACTAATTGGATATATACCTAAATATTTATAATGATATAAGTTCTATAGATAGTGAGTGTTACAAGAACATTATTGGAGACAATTATAATTCGTTTTTTTATTAATGTGATAGTGGAAACGTCAGTTTGGGTGATACGTCTAAAGAAAATTTTAGCAGTTTTAGGGAATTAGGAGTATTTAAATTTCTCATTATTTATAACATATATTATATATTTTGAATAAAATAAAATATAATTAGTATCTCAAAACAATGTTTTGATGTAATGACAAAAATGAATATTGATGTTAATAAAGGTCTTGTTTATAAAGCTAATACTATTATATATTAGTCAAATAGAGTAGAAAAAAGATAGTATTTTGACTTTTCAAAACTAACCCAACAATGTGTAAATTGTTTATATGATGTGTAAATCTATTTTATTCATTATCAAAAAAGGTTGGTAAATTTTCAACTTTGACAATTTAACATGTTGGGAAATCCTAAATAGGTTACGGAACACACATGAATAAAATCATGTAAGTATATTATCTATTATTCATGTCTAAAGGTTATATGTCAGAAATAGATATTTATATCTGTTAAGAATTTCAATGACAATATATGTTTAAAATTTATTCAACTTTACTTATTTAGACCCATGATTAATACCAGTATATGTAGTGATAAATATGTCTTTATAATTGAAAATTATATATGTGGATTCACCTAGACTACATTATAGAATCGGAATGGGTGGAACATCCCAAGTAATTAATTATTAATATATATTATTATCTATGTCTATTAATGAATTAGATAGTGTTCTAGAGGCATAAAATGAATATAAATCCAATCTTAAGCATGGAATACACTAATATTTTTAAAAGATTGTTTTACTGCCTTTTGATGGAAAACCATTTTTAAATATATCTTTTGAAAATTTCATAAGCTATTTTTGTCAAAATAAACTTATTCTTTATGATTGGGACATCAAAATTTACTTTGTCTGATTTTTTGGTATTTTTCAGACAATGTTCATTTTTGAATGAATAGTGAAAAATACTGTATTTTACATCAAAACTGCTTTTTAATCTAATTTATTTATATGAATAGATTATATTTTGAATTGGTTTTAATGTTAAATTAGAATATATTTTTACCATTTAATCCAATGGTGGTCATTGTAATCAATTTCACTTTGAAATTGGACTTAAACTGGTGTCAATCTTTTGATACTTATTGTTTCATAAAAACACGATATTTGTCATGATAGTGGGAATTAATTATTAAATTAATTAATGTGATGTATATGTTTTGAATTTTGTAAAATAGACTTCATTTTTGAATTCGGAATGTCAAATATAGCTTAGGGTAATTTTTTGGTATTTTTCTGAAAACTTCAATTTTTGATGTAGTGAAACCACTAAGTGGTACTTATAAAAAACTGATTTTTCGTTTAAATGAAATTTTTCCACTTCTATGATTTGATATTCAAAAATCCGACATAAATGGTTTTCATTAAGATGTAAAATGTGGTTTAATGAGATTAAAATAATTTTTTTTGGGAATAGTAACTAATTAAGTTTTTAATCGTGATTAGAGGTAATTAGTGTAGTTTAAGGTAAAAATAATGTTTTAATAATATTAAATGGACTAGACACATGTCCTACCCTTATTGGATGTGTCATGGTAGACCAATACAATCCATGGGTCAACTTGGGGACCCCATGGAGCCACTTTGGTTGGGAAATGACATATATAACTCTTTAATTAATGCAAAAGTAAAAATGACACAAATATGAGATGTTTTACTAAAAAAAAATTTAACTGGGGTTATAAAGATCATATTTTTGATTATAAATAGTCATAGGAAATATAAAATGATATCCTACATCATAGTATTTTTTTTATAATTTTTAGACTTTAAATAAATTAAATTATTTATGACATAATGATGATGCAGCGATGACCTCATTATTTAACGATTTAAATAAAATTGAATGATAATGTAAAATCTAAGACCTAAACATGCACAAAACCTATTGGATTAGTGGATTTAGAACCCTTATCACCTTATCCTAGAAACACATCAATGTGGGACCTCTTAAATCCGAATACCATTTTAAAATAAAGTCACCTTTCTTTACCTTCCAAGAGTGCCCCTCCTCTCGTCATATAAAAGGGCCCCACCTCTACCACCTTACCCACACTCCCAAAGCCTTTGGCTTGGCCAAACTCTGCCCATTTAGTCTCTCCACTTCCCTCTATTACTCCTTTAAGGCTCACTATGGGAAGAATTCTTCACAAGGAAGCCTTTGAGCTCAAATCTAAGAGAGTTACCTGATTTTAAGGTAATGTCTTCTTTTGAGTCCTTCTGATTGATTTTGCTTCTCCAACCCCCTAAAATATTTTTATTCTTTTCTTTTGTAACAAATCCAGTATCCTAAATATAGTAGGTTGTTTTTATAAGATGTATTCGAGCTGCACTTACACACACCTACATCTAATGGTTAAAGGACATATTGTTTCTGTGGATGGTGAATTTATGCCTTCCGAAACGATGATTGTTCAACATTATTTTAACACCTTCAAAGGTGGCCATTAAGATGTCACTATATTTATATATGATATATAATATGTTTATTTTTTCCATATGCTTCTGTATTTTTCATTTTGGGCATACCTTTATTCTTTCCATTATGGGTAAACGCGATATTTTCATTTAAGGAAGTGCGTACTACCGCCCCGTCAAAGTGATTTGATTCGTTAAATACCATATGTGGGACGTATAAAGGATGGAACTATGATATTATATATGATATTTTACTGGAATTATAATATAACTTTATATAATTACGATTCTATTCTATAAAATACGAAATAGAAATGAATGTAGCGTTCATGCGTAAGTACTGCTTACCGTCTCCATGAACGGTGCATTTCATTTCTTACATCTAAATGATTATGTAATATTATAAATGCATGTGCATACTAAATATATATATGATATATACATAATGATTATAATTTTGGATATAATCGATACATGATCAACATGTAATTATAAAGGGTTTATTTTTGACCCAAGTACCAATGATCGATAAAATGACCGTTATTAACTTAAATAATTACATAGTGTTAATGACATGGAAATAAGTGATATAAAAGGAATAATGAACTTAAAAAAGGTTCATAAGAAAGTATAAATTAACTCAAGTTCATTATTCATGACATTAAAGAACGATCGAGTCCAGTCGGTCCCGAGGTATGGGACTTCGTCTCAATCTCCATTCATTGAGGCATATTTTGTTTTATACACAACCTTCTTTTATATGGTGTATAAACCCATTTTAATTTTACATTTATTCAAAAGGAATATTTTTTATACAAAGCGTTTACTAAATGACAAAAGTGAATGTTTTTGTCTTACATATGCGGCGACAACGACTTCTCCACCGCTGTGACCATTATTTGAGTTTCGGATTCCTCTACAAGCCATAACATTTTTTAAAAGAAAAATAAATACCATGTTTTACTTTTCATTTATTTTGGTATTGAAAATGGTTTTCGTAATGTTTTTTTATCAATGTGTTGTATTGATATCTTCTGATTGAAAGGTTGAAATGTTATGTTTCCTTTATGCATGTTTTATGTGATACGATTATGTTAAGCTTCTTGGGAATTATTATGAAGACGGGTGGTTCCGTGATAAACTAAGGGCGGGTGAGCCTGATATAGCTCTCATGTGCATTGGGTAACGCGAAGGAGTGTAACTTTAATGTTTCTCCGAAGTGATTTAGGGAATATACTGTGATGGGTATTCCAAACGTAACCAAGAGGGTTACTCCCTACGTAATAATGTTATGAATGCCTCAAGTAACCTTTATGTCTTATGATTTCTATGATTTATTCATGATTTGATGAGGTATGATAAAGTGCTTATTTTTTATGGGTAAAGTATGATTTCATTCTTATGTATATATGTACCCATGTTTGTTTTCCATATTTTTATATCCCTTACTGAGCTTTTTATGCCTATCCCATGTTTATTGAAATTTTTTTCACATGTCAAGGGAAAGGTACATGATATGATGATAGTGTCAAGGAAGTGTCAAGAAACAATCCATGTTTTATTTTAAATACGTTTCCATTGATGGGAAATAAGAATACTATCTTTATGTAACCACTTTGTTTATATGTGGAATGTAATGCATGTTTTATGATCTAATTCTCTAAAACTCTAAAACCGAAAATATCCTCAATGCGTAATCTTGTAATAACTCAAGATTATGTAAGGTTTAAGGCTGGGGCCTTATAGTTGGTATTAGAGGGAGGTTTAGATAACATTAGGAGTTAGAATTCTATTAAATTATTATCCAAAAATATTTTTTTATGGTCAAATTGAAGTGATATAGTATTTGAAGATTACCATGTTGATTCATCTAAGACATGTCTGTTCAGAATGGTTTTCCGCAGAGGAAACATGGAAGTAGTGCTAGGAAGGCATGCAGAAGGAAATAACCTTCCGAATTAGCATCCTTAGATGGTCCGAATTGGAACTGAACAGTTTGTTGCAGCAATGGAGCAGTTGACTCAAGCAATAAATGGCGGTGGTATCCATGCACGACATCAGCCAGATCAACCATAGAGGATCATGTCAGTGCTGGAACATTTCATGAGGCAACATCCCCCATCATTCAGTCGATCATCTGACCCTGTGCTAGCTGAAGGGTGGATTAAAGAACTGGAGATTTTTTTGATGTCATGGGGTGATCAGACAATCAAAAGGTTAGTCTTGCTATTTATCATTTGGAGGGTGAAGCAGATCAGTGGTGGTCGATGGTTAAAAATATCAGGGACGCTGATGAAATTGATGCTCTCGACTGGGATGAATTCAAAGGTATGTTTCGTGATAAGTATTTTACTAAGGCTGTTCGACATAGGATGGAAAATAAATTCTTGGAATTGAGGCAAGAGGAAGACTCAGTGGCTGCCTAGGAAGAAAGGTTCACTCGATTGGCAAGGTATGATCCAAATTTTATCCGAGACCTTGATAGTAAAATCAATCATTTTTACTCAGGATTAAAGCCAAAATATCGAAGGGAATTAGCTTCTCATGAGTTTAAAAGTTATGAAAAGCTTGTTCGATGTGCTGAGAAGGTGGAAATGGAGTTTGACGATGATAAAGTGTCCTATAACAACCAATAGAAGAAGAGACTGATGTGGTAGGAGAAAGGTAAAAATTCTTCAAAAAATTCTGATTGTAAGAAAACTAAGTTTCCAGTTTGTGATAAATGTGGAAAAAGGCATGCTGGGGAATGTCTTCTGAATTCTAGAAAGTGGTACCGATGTAGTAAGATGTGACATAAGGCTCGTGATTGCACTGAAAAAGATCAGGGTGATGGTAAGACCAAATTTGATTTACAGTTAGTGAAATTTTATAAGAGGAATGAGATGGGTCACTATGAAAACGGGTGTCCGACAAAGAGCTTGGGTTATGGGAAGCAGTTAGACTACAAGAAGAAAGAGGTGGTGAAATCCTTTGCAACTACTTCAGCAGATGTCAGTCCATCAAATGTAGTTTTATCAGGTACTTTTTTTATTTTTTCAAATTATGCTAGTGTGTTGTTTGATTAGGGGTCTACACTTTCTTTCATATCTGAAACCTTTTCTAGTAAAATGTTAATAGCATCTCAAGAAATGACTCCTGAACATTTGGTAAAAACACCTGGGGGAAATGTTGAGGCAAAAAGAATTTATAAGAATCTTCTTATCCTTATCTGTGGAAAGAACCTACTTGAAAATCTTATTGTTCTACCTCTAGTAGAGTTTGATGTTATCCTGGGTATGGATTGGCTCTCTATTTACCATTCTATGATTTACTGTAGAGCTAAAGAAGTTTCTTTTCAGAAATACTTTCAGTGTGTGTCAAATAATGAACCCTTACTATTGATAACTTATCAAGAGGCCAAGAAACTTGTAAAATATGGAAATGAATGTTACCTTGCACACATCATTGAAAATAAAGGAACTGTTCATATTAATGATGTGCCAGTGGTAAATGAGTATCCTGATGTTTTTCCTGATGAGTTTCCTGGAATAATACTAGATCGGGAAGTTGAGTTTACTGTTGACTTAGTTCCCGATGCTAAGCCAATTTCAAAACCCCTTTATCGAATGGCTCAAATTGAACTTTTAGAGTTTTCAGGAGAAATTGTAAGATTTATTAGAGAAAGGTTTCATTCGACCTAGCACATCACCATGGGGTGCTCCTGTTTTATTTGTTAAAAAGAAAGATGGTTCAATGAGACTTTTCATTGATTATAGAGTCTTCAATAACATCACTGTTAAGAACAAATATCCTTTGCCTCATATCAATGATTTGTTTGATCAGCTCCAGGTAGCTCAGTTTTTTTCAAAGATTGAATTGAGATCGGGGTACCATCAGCTGAAGGTAAAGGAATAAGATGTTCTGAAGACCGTGTCCCATACTAGATATGGACATTATGAATTTGTAGTAATGCCTTTTGGGCTAACCAATGCACCTGCTGTATTCATGTACTTAATGAATAGAATTTTCCATGAGTTCTTGGATAAGTTTGTGGCGGCTTTAATTGATGATATTTTGGTGTTTTCTAAAAATAAATAAGAGAATGAAAGACATTTAAGTGTTATCGTGAAATCCTTAAAAGAAAATAAACTGTATGGAAAATTCAGAAAGTGTGATTTTTGGTTGCAACAAATTTATTTCCATGGTCATATTGTTTCTAATGATGGGATAACTATTGATCCTACAAAAACAAAGGTTGTTGAATAATGGACAAGACCCACAAATGTAACTAAGATTCATAGCTTCCTTGGTTTGGCAGGCTATTATCGAAGGTTTGTTAGAAATTTGTCACGGTTATCTAGTCCAATGACTAAGCTAACTCGAAAGGGTGTTAAGTTTATCTGGACAAAAGAATGTGATGATTGTTTTCAGGAATTGAAAAGAAGACTGATGAATGATCCAGTTTTGGCACTACCTTCCAGGAATGGTTATTTTGTTATATACAGTGATGCTTCATTGAAAGGACTTAGTTGCGTCCTAATGTAGAATGATCAATTAATTTCTTATGCTTCACGACAGTTGAAAACTCATGAGGTAAATTACCCTACACATGATTTGGAATTAGCTGCTGTTGTTTTTGCTTTAAAAATTTGGAGGCATCATTTTTATGGAGTAAAGTGTGAAATATATATTGATCACAAATGTTTAGAGTATATATTCACTCAGAAAAAGTTAAACATGTGATAGAGGAGATGGCTAGAATTAATCAATGATTATGATTGTATAATTCATTACCATCCGGGAAAAGAAAATAAAGTGGATGATGCATTGAGTCAAAAAAGTAATGCTTCATTAGCAATGTTTCATTTGGAACGTGATCCTTTGGTTAAGGATTTGATGAAATTTGGCATAGAAGTTGTTGGTGCAAGACGTTATTTTGTTTTTTTTCAGGTATCAGTGAGATCATCTTTATCAGATAGAATCATGAAAGAACAAAAGCAAGACAGTGAGTTGCAGAAAAAGGTAGAGCTGGTTCAGAAAGGTAAGTTGCCTGAATTCAGCATTGATAATGATTGCGTTTTGAGATTTGGGAAGAGATTGGGTGTGACTTGTGATTCACAGTTTAAGAGAGAGTTGTTATGTAAAGCTAATAGTTCTCCGTTTTCTGTTCATCCTGGAAGTACTAAGATGTACAGAGATCTGCGGGAGTATTACTAGTGGGATGGAATGAAAAGAGATATTTCTGATTTTACTATGAAGTGTTTGACATGTCAACAGGTTAAAGCAGAGAAACAGTTACCGAAAGGGATGCTTCAGCCTTTACCAGTGCCATAGTGGAAATGGGAGAATATATCCATGGACTTTTTTGTGGGATTACTAAATACATCACGAGATAATAATGCAATCTGGGTTATTGTTGATCGCTTGACTAAATATTCTCATTTCCTTACTATACAAGATACTTTTTCCCTAGATCAACTTTCCTGTTTGTATCATAAAGAGATAGTCAGGTTACATGGAGTTCCTCTCTCCATTGTATCTGATCGTGATCCCAGGTTCACATCTAACTTTTGGAAAGGCCTTCAGAAGTCGTTGGGTAATGAATTAAATGATTGTACATAATTTCATCCTCAATCTGATGGGTAGTCAGAACGAACAATTTAGACCTTGGAGGATATGCTACGAGCTTGTTCGATGGATTATCAGGGATGTTGGTACCAACATCTTTCTTTGGTTGAGTTTTTTTATAATAACAGTTTTCATTCCAGTATACAGATGGCACCATTTCAGGCATTATATGGGAAGCGGTGTTGAACTCCATCTTTCTGGGATGAAATGGGTGAAAGGAAGTTAATGGGACCAGAATTGGTAGAATAGATGGCAGAAAAAGTTCAGCTTATTCAGAAGCACATGAGAACAACTCAGAGTAGGCAGAAGAGTTATGTGGATAACCGGAGGAAGGATCTATCTTTCGAGGTAGGTGATCATGTTTTTCTCAAGGCTTGTCCTTGGAAAAGTGTGATGAGATTTGGTAAGAAAGGAATGATGAGTCCAAGGTTTATTGGACCATATGAAATTCTAGATAGGGTTGGATCAGTTGCATACCGGGCGGCTTTACCTCGGATTTTATCTCAGGTACACAATGTTTTTCACGTTTCGATGTTGAGAAAGTATATACCAGATCCATCTCATGTTTTGAGTCCAGAGGTAGTTCAGCTGGAAGAGAACCTATCTTATGAGGAACAACTGGTCCAGATTCTTGACCACAGGGAGCATGTGTTACGAAATAAGGTGATTAATCAAGTAAAGGTTTTATGGAAAAACCACATGATGGAAGAGGCAACATGGGAATCTGAAAATGCAATGAGGGATAAGTACCCTCATTTATTCGATAAGTAAATAAATTGTGGGGACGAAATTTTCTAAAGGGGGAAGGATGTAACATCCCATGTAAGTAATGAGAAATAGATATTTTTATCTATGTCTATTAATGAATAAGATATTGTTTTAGAGGTTTAAAATAAAAATAAATCCAATCTTAAGCATGGAATACACTAATATTTTTAAAAGATTGTTTTACTGCCTTTTGATGGAAAACCATTTTTAAATCTATATTTTGACAACTTTATAAGCTATGCATGTCAAAATAAACTTATTATTTATGATTGGGGCATCAAAACTTACTTTGTGTGAATTTTTGGTATTTTTCAGACAATGTTCATTTTTAATGAATAGTGAAAAATACTGCATTTTACACCAAAACTTCTTTTTAATCTAATTTATTTATATGATTATATTATCTTTTGAATTGTTTTGAAAGTTAAATTAGAATATATTTTTACCATTTAATCCAATGGTGGTCATTGGAATCAAATTCACTTTGAAATTGGACTTAAACTGGTGTCAATCTTTTGATATTTATTGTTTCATAAAAACACGCTATTTTTCATGACCGCGGGAATTAATTATTAAATTAATTAATGTGACTTATATTTTTTGAATTTTTTAAAATAGCCTTCATTTTTGAATTTGGAATATCAAATATATCTTAGGGTGAATTTTTGGTATTTTTCTAAAAAACATCAATTTTTGATGAATAGTGAAACTACTAAGTGGTAATTATAAAAAACTGATTTTTCGTTTAAATAAAATTCTGCCACTTCTGTGATTTTATTTTCAAAAATCCTACATACATGGTTGTCATTAATAATGAAAATGTAGTTCAATGGGATTAAAATAATTTTTTGGTGAATAGTAACTTATTTAGTTTTTAATCGTGATTAGAGGTAATTAGTGTAGTTTAAGGTAAAAATAATGTTTTAATAATATGAAGTGACCTAGAAACATGTCCTACCAATATTTTATGTGTCATGGCCGAACCATAAAATCCATGGGTCAACTTGGGGACCCCATAAGCCACTTTGGTTGGGAAATGACATAAATAACTCTTTATTTAATGTAAAAGTAAAAATGACACAAACATGAGATGTTTTACTAAAAAAAATTTAAATGGGGTTATAAAGATCAGATTTTTGATTATAGATAATCATTGGAAGTCTAAAAATCTTTCCTACATCATAATATTTTTTTATGATTTTTAGACTATAAATAAATTAAATTATTTATGACATCATGATGATGCAGCGATGACCTCATTATTTAACGATTTAAATAAAATGGAATGATAATGTAAAATCTAAGACCTAAACATGGCCAAAACCTATTGGATGGGTTTACATAGAACCGTTATCAAATTATCCTTGAAACACATCAATATAGGGCCTCTTAAATCCGAATACCATTTTAAAATAAAGTGACTTTTCTTTACCTTCCAAGAGTGCCCCTCCTCTCCTCTTATAAAAGGCCCCCACCTCTACCTCCTTACCCACACTCCAAAAGCCTTTGGCTCGGCCAACCCCTACCCATTTTGTCTCTTCACTTCCCTCTCTTACTCCTTGAAGCCTAACATTGGGAAGATGTCTTCCCAAGGAAGCTTTTGAGCTCAAAATCTAAGAGAGTTACCCGATTTTAAGGTAATGTAATCTTTTGAGTCATTTTGTTTGATTTTGCTTCTCCAACACTCTAAACTCTTTTTATTCTTTTCTTTTGAAACAAATCCAGTATCCTAAATATACTAGTATGTTTTTATAATAAGGATTCGAGCTACACTTACACACACCTGCATCTAATGGTTAAAGGACATACTGTTTCCGTGAATGGTGAATTTATGCCTTCTGAAAAGATGATTGTTCCACATTCTTTTAACACCTTAAAAGGTGGCCATTAAGATGTCACTATATTTATATATGATATATAATATTTTTATTTTTTCCTTATGCTTCTGTATTTTTCATTTTGGGAATACCTTTATGGTTTCCATTATGGGTAAACACGATATCTTCATTTAAGGAAGTGCGGACTACCGCCCCCTCAAAGTGATTTGATTCGTTAAATACCATATATGGGACGTATAAAGGATGGAACTATGATATAATATATGATATTATACTGTAATTATAATATACCTTTATATCATTATGATTCCATTCTATAAAATACGAAATAGAAATGAAAGTAGCGTTCATGCGTACGTGCGGCTTACCGTCTCAATGAACGGTGCATTTCATTTCTTACCTCTAAATGATTATTTAATATTATAAATGCATATATATACTGGATATATATGATATATACATAATTATTATAATTATGGATATATTGGATACATGAACAACATGTAATTATAAATGGTTTATTTTTGACTCAAGTACCAATGATCGTTAAAACGACCGTTATTAACTTAAATAATTACATAGTGTTAATGACATGGAAATAAGGGATATAAAAAGAATAATGAACATGAAAAAGGTTTTTAAGAAATTAGAAATTAACTAAAGTTTATTATTCATGACATTAAAGAACGATCGAGTCAAGTTGGACCCGAGGTATGGGACTTCGTCTCAATCTACTTTCATTGAGGCATATTTTGTTTTATACACAACATTATTTTATATGGTGTATAAACACCTTTGACTTTTACATTTATTCAAAAGGAATATTTTTTATACGAAGCATTTAATAAATGTCAAAATGGAATGTTTTTGTCATACGTATGCGGCGAAAACGACTTCTCCGCCGACGTGACCAATATTTGAGTTTCGGTTTCCTCTACGGGCCATACCTTTTTTTAAAAATAAAAATAAATACCATGTTTTAATTTTATTTTATTTTGGTATTGAAAATGGTTTTCATAATGTTTTTATATCAATGTGTTGTATTGATATCTTGTTATTTAATGGTTGAAATGTTATATTTCCTTTATGCATGTTTTATGTGATACGATTATGTTGAGGTTCTTGGGAATTATTATGAAGACGGGTGGTTCCGTGATAAACTAAGGGTGTGTGAGCCCAATATAGCTCTCCAATGCATTGGGTAACGCAAAGGAGTGTAACGTTAAGGTGTCTCTGAAGAGATTTAGGGAATATACTGTGATGGATATTTCAAACGTAACCAAGAGGGTTACTCCCTACGTAAGAATGTTATGAATGCCTCAAATTACCTTTATGTCTTATGATTTCTATGATTTATTCATGATTTGATGAGGTATGATAAAGTGCTTTTATTTTATTACTAATGTATGATTTCATTCTTATGTATATATGTACTCATGTTTCCTTTCCATATTTTTATATCCCTTACTGATCTTTTTATGCTCATCCCATGTTTTTTGAAATGTTTTTCACAGGTCAAGGGAAAAGTACATGATATGATGATAGTGTCAAGGAAGTGTCAAAAAAAATCCATGTTTTATTTTAAATATGTTTCCATTGATGGGAAAGAAGAATACTGTCTTTATGTAACCACTTTGTTTATATGTGGAATGTACTGCATGTTTTATGATCTAATTCTCTAAAACTCTAAACCCGAAATGATCCTCAATGTGTAATCTTGTAATAACTCAAGATTAAGTAAGGTTTAAGGCTGGGGCCTTATAATGCAGAAACCTAAACAATATTGATAATTATTATAAACAAATTAAAAATAATAAATTAGTTTTATAACATCAATAATATATGATGATGGTGTGGAATTTTTCAAATGTGTTTTTTTGAAATTTTGTTAAGATAATTGTTACTTCCACAAATTTTATACCCCTAAAACACCATATTAAAATAATGTTATAAAGAGGAAAAAATGAATTATTCATGAAATGGAAGTAACTACCAAATATGATTTCAATTTTCCAAAATATGTTCAGAATGAATAGTTAATAATTCGTTAAATATCATAATTATAGATTTTATTTCACTCATGTAATCAAATACTCTTTATGATCTATTTATGAAATGAAACCCAATATTTTTTAGTTTAATGGTTATTGATGAAGATTTTATATTTTAAATAGTAATAATAATTCTGATAATTTTTGATATAAATGTTATAATGGAATATTTCTGGGAAATTAAAGAAATAGTAAATATTATAAAAAAAATATAAATTATGCTATATGAATAGAAAAATCTGTGCATGTAATGTTCAATGAAAGTAATGAAAAGTATAATATATAATCAGATAATCCTGATGAATATTTAAAGAGTTAATCTTTGGTGATGATAAACTTAAAAATAATAACGTATCATTCTTGGGGGAGCACATAACTTCCAAATCATAATATATAAATAGGAAAACTCATAGAGATTATTCTTTTTAAATTTTAATTGGTAATGGTGAATCTAGAATAATTAATATAATATATGTTTTTAGTTTATGTGAAAATTATTGCATTGTAGTTAATTTTGAGGCTATTAACATTAAAGATTAATTTAATGATTCAATTTGGATATATATTACACATGATGGACATAATTAGTTTTAATGAATTAAATATTTGTATTTGGATGATTTCTTATAAAGATAAATAGTCCATTAGAACTAGATTTATTTATTTTTAAATAAGTGGATGAGTTCTATAATATAATAAGAAATGTGTATAAGATTGTTTCTTAAGGATATTTAAAAGAATAAGGTGATTATTTTGATTATGTAATTACAATAGTTTCTTTAATGAATTCATTATGATTTTATTAGAATTTTCTTGTTATAAAAATTTGTAATAGTTTGAAATGGATTTAAAAGATTATTTTTAAATAGTTCCACTTATCATGAGGTTTATGTTAATCGACCACCTTCATTAAAAAAAATTACATTTCAGAACAGTTTTTCCAAATTATCTAATTCATTATTTGGTAAAAATAAATCACCATATTCTTGGTACATTATTTTGAATTTATATTTATTGAAAAAATAATATAAAACAAGAAATATGGATCCAATATTATTTAAACTGAATTTCTATAATGTAATTTAGATTATAAAAACATATGTTGATGATATTTGTTTGGATCTTCAAATGATAATCATTGTAAATAATTTTTTAAATGTATTAAAAATGAATTTGATATGAGATTAACGGGTGAAAAAATATTATTCCTTGTACATAAAAATGATTTTATGAATAGATTTTTTATTACTAAATCAATGAAAATATTCTGATTATTTTTATAAAAAAATATCATAATTAATCATTTAATTCTATGATAAATGTAATTGTCACTAAATATAATCTTAATGAGGAAGAATATGGAAATAAAAATTGATAAATTATATATAAGAATTATAGGAATTCTATTTTATTTAAATCAATCTTGTCCTCCTATAATGTTTTTAGCTTGAATGTGTGCAATATATCTGAATCATCCAAAATAATGTCATTTGAAATAAAATAATAAAATTAAGAAAATATTTTTTTAAGTAAATATAGCAATAATTTTTACTCTAATCATAATTGAATAATTTTTTATCATAATATCACTCTCATTTTGGATACAACATACTGAAATTGAAAATAATAATTTGAATTTTTTGCATACTTGGTAAACTTATAATGTCATGTTGTTCTAAAAATACATTGTTAATTTCATTATCCATGTTTGAGGGTGTGTAAAATTCTGCTGCAAATTTATATTATCAATGAATTTAGATAAAACAAAATCTATATTATTTTAATATATAATTAGAAAAAATAAAAATATTTTGTGATAATATAGAAACTATTTCAATATATAAAAATAAATTTCCATATTATAGGAAAACATATTGATATTATATTTATATTTTTATTAGATAATATTAATAAGAGAGATGTGATCCTCATATTTTGTATAATATAATAACAAATTGCGGATATCATTGTATAACCATTACATCCTATGACTTTTGCATAATTAAATTTTAAAATAGAGTTTATGGAGAGTTTTCTTATGTGAGAATTCCAATTCTGTGTATTAATGATCATAAATTTGATCTTGAAATTTATTATTTTCAGGGGAGTTATAATTTTCTTGATAGTTATTTAAAATCTAATTTTACCACTATAAGAATTTATATACCTATTTTTATTTAAATTATTTTCATTATTTTGGAGGGAGAAATATTTTATAATAATAATTTTCATTATGATATATTTTAAAATGGGGTATAATTTAATAAATTTAAATTAATGTTTGGTATTTTAATTTACATAATGGGGGTGATAGTATTTTTTTGAATTTTGATTATATTTTTATTATTAATTAAATTTTCTCTCATTTATTTGGTAAGTATTTTTTTATATTTAATTTAACTTCATTCATTTTTATTATTGTTGTTGTTGTTTTTTTTCATTATTACTATTATTAGTTTAATAATGTTTTTTAAATCATAATAAAAATTAATTATTTATTATTTTTTACATATATTTTTATTTTTTCCTTATTCTTTAACCTTACACAGAACTCATTTTACATTTACATATGTTTCTATATAACATTATGTAATAAGATTAAGATTATTTTTAACCTTCTTTGTTTGATTCTGAAAACATCATATTACCTTTACGTGTTCCATATAAATAGCATTATACCCTTACACGAGATGCGGATTACCATTATGTGAAATGTATTTCTCAAGAATTGACCTTAAACATGTGTCAGTTCACCTTTTCTCAAGTATTAGAAAAATTAAACTATCATTACATCAGGATTATAATAACTTACACTACCTTAATTAATTCTTATTTAAATTTATGTGGGCATGGGAATATAAAAGAGACCAATATACAACCAATAATCAAATTTCTTTACCATTATATAGCATTCATTCTTCCCTTATATAGTGCATTCTTTACCATTTCACAATTCTTAAATACCATTTCACAACATAAGTAATATATTTTTTCAATTAAATAGGTTATATTACATATACCATTACCTTAAACCACAAATAAAAAATATTACATACCTTTATGTATCCTTACCAATTATGTTTTACCATTACACAATATATATAATTATCATTGCAATAGAAGCATCGATAAAATTTCTTACCTTAAAAATTAAAAATGAACATACCCAAATTTATGTAACAAAAATTCACTCGCATCTAAATCAAATAGGTGAAGAATCTATGATGGTATTTTGGGAAGAACTTCCTTTCCATTAATGCAATATTTAAATATTTCTTCACATCCAATCTATATATCGTATAGTATTACTATAATGTAGATGATTTCATAAGGAAAAAATAAATCGTGGATGATTTTTTCATTTAATACAATTTCATTTGATATAATCCTAAATATATATTTTTAAGAAAAAAATTATTATTTTAACATTAAAATTATAATTTTTCATTGTTTATTTTCTGTCGAAATAAAAGATTACATGATTTATCTAATAATGAGTGTGATAATTCAAATTATTGTAAAAAATAATATGCTATGTACTATAATTATGTATATTGTGGCATGTTATGATGTTTTAATTAGATTCTCCATCATAATAATGAAGATCATAAAGTAAATGATACTTGATTAGCTATTAGAATATGATTAAGGGGGAATTTGTAAAAATAAAAAAGACATTGTTTATTTAACAACAATACATACAGAAACATTCAACATTTATATGAGACATTTAATTTTGATAATATATACTGCAAGTATTATTTCATTGGTATGATCACAAAAGAACATCATCATATGAATATCTACTACTCTTATAATCAATGTTTTTGATATGCATCAATAATCATCATCAATTAACTTGTTACTACTCTATATTTTGTTCCCTACTTCATTATTGTATATATTTTTCCTTATTTTTTCTTTTTAATATTTTCCCATTAAAAATATGATTATATACATTATCCCTCTAATTTAAAAGGATTTTTAGGTTGTGATTCCTATACTAATGTCTGGCTAATTATGGGTTGTGGATCTTACAAATGCTTGTTGGATTATACAACAAGGTGAAAAAAATGTTCATATATAACTGGTTTATCACTCCCTTAAAAATGTGTTTCATTATGTTTAACAGTATACTCACCATTTAGTTAAAATTTATGTGTATATTTTGATCTTGGTTATCAAGAATACTTCATAAATATCATGTACCCCTTGTTTTATTTTCTAGTGATTGATTTTTTCATCATTGAACTATTTATTTCTATGATAGTTATAATTATTTAAAATATCTAAAAATGATCACTCACACACTTTATTAAATCATTCAATATCATATAATCCCAAAAATATTCTCTTTTACTTGTTATTTTTATTATTATTGATAAAACCATTCAACTTATTTAATATAAAAAAAATCATGTCACCCCACACATTGTTCAAGATCTCAAATAATTAATGATCTATAGTAGTGATATTTTTTAAAATGAATCCTAATGAATAAAAGTATTATCTAATAATTTTTTTAATATTAGTGAACTGATAACACTTTCATTTTTCAATATTTTTTCTATTTTTCTTCCATTGATTTTATTATTAAATTTTTACAAGCTTTATTGATGATATAGTTTTGATGAAGGATAGTTATAAAATAACAGGTATTTCATTAATTCACATAATAATCAACGTGACCACCCATCCTCAATTGTACATCATCATTTTCATCTATAGTTTACTACTATTTACATAGTGTGTGAAATTTATTGTTTCACCAAAAATCATCGACCCTCTTACAACCGTGGTTGAAAATGTGAGTTAATTTCCATTCAATATTGTCGATTATAATATCAGATGTCAATTCCCAATTCCAAAAATCACATATTTTATTAATTTTTTTCGTTTGTTTATTTTTCCAAAATAAATATTCTAACACTACATTACTAACCAAATTCCTTATAGTGATCAACCATACCAAAATTGTTTCTCCATCCTCAAGATATATCATTTTACGAAGATGAATGATATTTTTTTTATGTAAAATGAATATCCCCATTATAATTTATATTGAGGTTATTATTACAAAACAAATTATATCATAATTTTTATATTTTATCCCAACTAACTCATTTACATCCTACTGTAATATTAATATGTTTGTGTAATGTTTTGGATATAAATATGTCCCTTAGAAAGTCCAAAACAAAGTATATTAAATGATATCATGTATTTGGAATGTTTTTTATTTTAACTAATATGTCATTTTAATAGGATTTGACATTCAATAAAACCTTGTTATATGCCACTCAATCACCCTATATTCTCGATGGTTGCATTAAATTTACCATTAATTCAAGTAAGTGGTTTACTCATCCCACATCTGATGATCCCCGATTTTTTGGAGATTCTTTCTTTGATATCAAAATCCATCATTATTATTTATAAATAGTCCATAATGTTTTTATTCTCCAACTTATATAATGATATTTATACAAATTTATGGCGAGATATTTTCATAAAAACAATTTTATTGTGTATTTTAATTTTATTATGTTTTCATTATTTCACATGCTTATTCAGAAAAAGGATCATCCAACATAGTTTCAATATAGGATAGATGAATGATAGGCCTATAAACTATGAATAATATACTATATTTAGAATTGAAATTGCTTTGAATTTATGCTCATAAATAGAATTGGACATCCTTCATTAATTTGAAAGGATAAATATCCTTCCTTAAGTGGATAACCAGAATTTAAATTGTTTTAGTGGATTTATACTTTACTCCATAATAATGATTTCATTGAAAATAATTATTTATATAATAACCACACAATCCACATTAATATGATAAATGATATTATTTAGTTGTAACTCTATATGCTTGAGTGATGTACCATTAGGTTCAAAAATTTATTCTATATCATTGATCACAGAATCACTATATACATTGATCTATATAATTGTTTCTTCAAATGAACAAAATTTTCATTTTTTTCATTTATCACATTTTATTATTGAGTCAATGGTGAAAATACTATTAGGTTATATAGATCCATCTATATGTGAAATTAATTTCATGTTATGTCTATGAAATAACACAGCTATAAACCTAGTGAATCAATGAATAACATGTGTTTTATTTTTGAAAAAATTTAAATAGATACCCACCAACATAAATATTTTAAAATCTGGATATTCGTTAAATAATGAAAGAAAAAAATGATTGATTAATTTGATAGTAATAAATTCTTATTTTGTTATGATAGTAATGTTAATTGTCTCCCTTGATGATTCCATTACAGAAAATAGAATTAATAACGATATCTAACTTCATATGAAAAAAAATAAATATTTTTCACATTTAAATGATTAATTAATTTTATTTATATATTATATTAAATTTTTTATGTAATAAATATTTATATGATTTATAGAGTTTATATGTGTTTATAAATACGTAATATCATTTTATAATTCTTATCTTATACCTTATATTTATATATCATTTTATATGAATATTTTTGAACCATATAGTGTAGATGTGAATCTAAAATGGATGGATGCAATTTTTCTGAAGAAATAGTTTAAGGATGAAGTTAAAGAACTCATCATGTTTATATTAGAGTGTGCATATAAACCTTTTAAAATAGTTTATTTTTTATTATGTTATTGATATTAAAGAAAAAATTTAGAAGTGGATTTATAATAAAAAAAATTTGTCATAGATTATTTAGAGGTATAATGTTTCAAACTAAACTTGAGGGTTGACTAATGATAGCTAGTGACTAGAATAAAAATGATGTTAATATATCATTATAATTAATTAAAACTATAAAGTAAGGTGAATATTGTATTAAGGAAATGAAAATGATAGTTGAGGACAACCATTATGATTTTACAATTATTCTTTAGAAGTAGATATGATCCATGATGACATTTCTTGTTGGTTGTAATAAATATACATCATCTTCATCCATAATGAATATATATAACTTGAATGATGGAAACATATGATGTGACATAATTTTTATACAACTATATACTATATTAAATGAAATTATACTAGAATAGAATAAGATTCCAAGTCGAAAATATTATATTAACCAAATTCCACGTTCAATAAGTAATCTATTGAGGACATCCCTTTTATTACAAACTCATTGTAATTTTATAGTAGTAAAAATGTAGATAATTTCTTTTATTTTGGAGGAAACCAAAATTGGGTTATTTAGATACATGATAGAGTGGCTAAATCGCTTCAAAATATAATAAAATATAGTTCGATGAGAATTGTAATTCATTAATAAAAAATCTGTTTTCCCATAATATTTTGTTTTCACTGCGACATTTATATATTATAAATTATTTTTTAACAACTTATTTTGATAATGTATTCTTTATATGTTGAATAAAAATATATTAAGGAAAAAGTAATTTAAAATCTTGAAAATGAATAAATGATTGAAGGTGAAAAATATAGGTTTGAAAAAAGGTAATACAATTTTATCATGATAATATTAATAAAAATTAATGCATGAAGCGAATGAATAAAATTTGAGGTTGTAGGGAATACACACATCAAATATATTGACCCCAACAGGCCTATTTTAATAATTTACATTGGTTTCACTACTCAAATAATTGTGCTGGTTAATGTAAATGTGTGGCATATTATAATTACTTTTGTGAAGAAAACTATTTCAGAATGCAATATGATAAAATTTTAATTTATATTCACTATTTAAAATTAAATAAATTATATATATTTTTATTTACTCTTGATCACCCCTTAGAGAGTGCATTTATATTAGATTATTTTTGGAAGAAGTTCATATTAGTATTCTAGAGAAATATCTATATATCCTTTTGAAAATATATTATGACGAATCATCTTAGGGATTATTCAGGTAATTTTATATACCCCCACTTAGTATGCACATACACGCACACACACACACATCCCATTAACTAAAAATAGATGATTACTTGGTTTTCCATCATAATGATGAATAATTTTTTGTATATTATAATTGATAAAAATTTAGTTGAAAATACATATAATAATCACACAGATTTAATATTCATAAATAATGAAACATTAATGGAATATTGAAATTAATGAGTTTGTGTAAAAAAAATGCACCCCTATCATAAATAATAATGTCTAAAAAGTAGATCAAAAAAATTATTGGAATCATGTGTCAATATGAAAGATTAGATAGTTTTTATACCTTAAAATAGTAGTATATATAAGTGAATATTATTTTAATATATTTTCTATATATTTTAGACAAAAAAATCATTGACTCAATATAATTAAGAACTAATTTTAATGGATTATAAACTTCATTAAAAAAATTTCTTGCTAGAAGTATAGTTTTTAGAGTATCACCACAAACATTATTTGAAAAATAAATGGCATAGGGGTTATAATTGAGATAATTAAAGAAAAGTTGAAAAAATATGTGCATTAAAGGAAAATTTTAATTGGATATTTGATTTGATAGACCTATTTTATCAAAAATATATATGATAAGAAATAACACCTTAGAATCATCTACATAAAGTGACACCCCGATCATTAAGGATAACTATTCCACTTAATGTCCTTCCTTACACGAGTTATATTATTATTTATTAATTGATTCTATTAAATTTGAATAAATAAACTATAGATATCGTTATTTTATAAAAAACATGTAGGTTGAAATGATTTTGATATATATCTTTTAGCCCACATGTGTATGATCCCAAACATCTATGAAGGTAAATCCATTTTTAAATTTCTATTTAAAACCTATTTTCTATTTAAATAATTTTTATTTGGGTAAATTGGGAGTATTTTATGTCTTTTGATGGTGAGGGACATGAAATGAGGAGAAAATAGGCAAAATTTATCATTATGCACAACTGGTGCACAATTAGTGAAAACCGAGTTCCAGGCCCATGAAACCATGCAGCATGCTGAGAATTTTGGATACATAGATATTTTACGGTTACTATATGGTTTTCCAAAACAGGTTCCTGTCTGTAGGTTACCTTGAGACCCACCTTCCCTTAGATAGTGGCTGGTGCATGGTCTGCACAAGGTTAACAAATCGTTTGGGTAAACCATGATCCCCCTTAAAAGATCAAAATTCCCAAATTTTTTCTATCTCAGTATTTTTAGAACCCACCCTATATCTTCCCCCATTTTGACACCCTCATACTGAGGTGATGAAACAATATCCCCTTATCCATGCATGGATGATTCTCCTTTGAATCATGGGTGTTTGGAGTGATATGGGTTGTGAATCGAAGATCAAGGTTAGTCTAACCCTTCTCATTGCTCCATTTTCCATATTAGGGATTGTGGAATCTCATTCTATTCTTCTAATGAACTATATCCTTCACTTTTCTAGAAGATTGTATGGCATGGCATATCTTGGTGTTTGAATTTGAATCTTTTATGAAGATTAAGCAATTATTTTTTAATAGACATGAGGTTGGTGGTCATAAAGCATTGTACCATAGTCTTGATTTGATGTATGTGTATGTAGTTTTTCTTTTTCACATCTATGTTATTTATCTATTTATGGGGTTACATAAAAGGATTAGGAATACTTATTAAGTTGAGAGAACCATTGCATGCTTCGTGGGGTTCGTGAACGATGTTATCCGTACCCTAGGACTACAAATGGGTAAGTTGAACACTTGTAATTGTTGAAAATAATTGTTAAACTGTGAAAAATGGGTATTATGTGAGAGAATTGGTATTATATATATTTGGAATGAGGGGGGTAAATGGTTAATTGAAATAATTATAATTTGTCTTTTTTAATCACTAAATTGGAGTTGAAAGAGTTTTGATGGGATGTTTTGGGGCTTGACAAGATTATAGATTCGTTGAGGATAAATGATGTCTGAAAAATCAAATTTTATAGGTGGATGATATTTTGCTAGCTCAGAGCTCCCTTATGTTGATGCCATGTATGGTGATGGATTCATCCATTGACCTCGCCCCCATTGATGAGAGATGGAATCCTTCTTCCATATTCTCACAAAGCTCTATCTCCTCCCTTTCATCCATTCCCAACCAAGATTTTATTCCTACTTTATCTGAAAATGATATTTTCCCTAAGTTTCCTTCATATCATTGAGGGATTTCCTGAGCTGCAGCATTCAAAATCAATGTTCACTGATTCTTCAGGACATCTTGATCTAACTTGTGATGCTCAGTTTAGACATGATCGACCTCCTATTGATTTGTTCGACAAATTTGTTTTTGGTTCACGGGGTATCCATGTTTGAGAGATAGTTGGAATCATATATATATATATGACATGTAATGATATATTTTTATATGGTGAATGACTTGGTTCATTCCTAGTATAGTGGTCCCCGATCATTTAATGAATTATGATTCTACATATTCCATTGGTCATATGATTTCCACATGAATCACGTTTCTTCATCGAAATCTCTATTGGTAATTTTCCCAAAACATACATTTCCTTTCAAAAATCCTGCAATTATTCATATTCCTGGGATTTATTTTGGTATTTTTTTTTCAAATAACCATAAAATATTAGTTTTAATCTTATTTATCAAATGTATTTATGTATAAGTAGATGAGTCCAAGCATACAATTGACTGGGTTTTTGTTATTATGGTGGAGGAATTCTCCTACAAACAAGTGGTTATCTTTGAGTATTGTATAGACTTATGTTTTTCATGTAAACACCTGGTACATCTTGTTTCTACATACTAGTGTGGGTGTAAAGAGGATCTTGATTGTAAGACTCTACAACCTGCCCATTAGTTCACCTAGAGTTGTTATACTGAGAAATATGGAAATACCCTATAGTGATGACATATTGAATGATATAAGACAATAAAATCAAGACCTGATGGTCTAAAATATATTCATTTGTTTCTAATGTGATTTGGCCCGAACCATATTGTAAATAAATGACTATTCTGTATAAGGGGTTATTGACAGGGAATCTAGTGTCCCCTCGAACTCATGATTCAATTCAACAAAACCCAAATCCGATATAGAGTAATATTGTGTAGGTGATGTTATAGTCCAGGTACATATGGCAATAGAATATCATCAAACTATATCTATTGAACACGGAGACTCAAATTATCGTATGCTGGATGAGGATAGAGAATCGGTGAAGGGGGATAATTGGTTGATTTGAATAAGGTGAAAACTGACAATAACTTGATTAGTCATTTTTAATTCTTGGATGTGGAATATCTTGTCCTAGAGCATCAACAATAAATTCAGGAGATGAGAGCCCTTTAGTCTTAGTTGAAATTACTAAGGGAATACTTGAAAGAGGACTCCATATCCCCTAGAGAAAGAGGGGCATAAGGGAAACATGGATTAGTGAATTTCATTTTTATTATAGGGAGGATTAAAAATGATGTAATTATTTCTCACACCTACCAAAAGATATAGAAATTAGGTCAACCAAGATATTATGGGTCACAGATAGGGACGACGTTCACACTAACAGTGACCCGAATGCTACTGTTAATGAAGTATGAAGCAAAATAAACCGTATTATTGTGGTTACAGTTGTCTCTCCCATTGTTCCCAATACTTATTTTGTGTTTCCCACTAAGTAGGATCTTTATATCATGAAGCTTGAACAAGGTAAGGAGTAAACAAATAATGATATTACGTGGTAACATATCCTACACTCTATAGAAGGAACACTAGAGGATTATCTCTTTATTAACACCTCATATGTGGATGATGACAATACAAATAGTTTAATGATTAGTGTTTCTGAAAATTATGTTCAATGTGGTTGGATTGAATAGAAAGATATTTTTTTTGATATCCAGTTTCAATGAAATGATGATTAACATTGTGGTGTACCTTCAAATTCAGGATAATATAGACTTCTGTATTGATGTTTTCCTTGAAGATTACTCCCTTAAAAAAGTCTATAATATCTAATGGAGATTCTACATTGATATATCTTTTAGTAAACTCCAAAATTATTGTAATTATTTTGTTACTCAGTTTGATACTAACTGAATTTCTATTAACTCCTGATGTTTCAAAATTTTCAATAAAATTGTTTTAATAAAAAAAATTAATTCATTCAATTTTTAAAATAATAAATGATTCTAAAATATGTGGTGGCCACAACGTGATTTCGAAAGGGGATTCATTAACATATTTCATAAGATATTTAAAAGATGGGTAAGGTTCCTTTTTTTGAAAATTGTTTAGTGGATGTATTTTGTGTTTGAAATGGAAATGGAAGCATATGGTCATGTTTTAGATTCCAATGAGGAAATTCCATGTTTAATGGGTTGTTTCAAAATGATTTAAATGATTATTTAGAAATTTTATTATTTACAAGATGTAGTTTAAAAATATTGAATGAGAGTATTGTAATTGAAGGGTGGTTTGGGGTAGTGAGAAATAACACAAAATAATCATGTTAGAATGTCTTCATGAACATGGCATGATCTAATTGGTGATTAGGTTTAGTAAATTATATGGTATAATGTTGTTTTTGTAATGATCGAAAATTCAATAAATATGATTAATGTGAATTTTCCCAATAGAGAATGAATTTTTAATTCAAATGAATTTGTGTGTAATACATGTGACTTGATGAACATGTTAAATGAGTTAACATGTGGAAGGGTCCAATAAGAAAATGTGAAATGATTTGGGAATGTTTGAATATTCATAGTGAGTTAGTAATATGAAACAATAATTTGGATAAACTATTGTGTAATGTAAATTACAATGTGTCAATGGGTTATGGAATTATTATGATTTCCCTTGTGATCATTTTGTTATCTAATTGGATATGGTAGTGGGGGGTATTAATCTGAGAATCTACACCCACTGGTCTTGTTAGACCAAGGCTATACACTCCACCCTAACAGGCACAAGTTTAGGAAGTTGAAGAAGGATCTATTCTCCTAATAGATTCATTGCACTCGGGCTGAGGATTCAAGAAGAAGATGTATAATGTGTGTCACGAATTGATAAACAGTCTTCTACACAGGGATTTTTAGTGTGGGGTATTGATGGTGGTTCTACACATTTTTGTTATGTAATCTGGTGGCTCTAAACTCCACACCAAATGCATGAGTTAGAGAATGGGACAACACACTATTACACTAATGGTTTCATTACACATGGAATGAGGCTTTGAGGTGAGGTTGATATGTTATTGTGATGTTTTTATCTATAGTGAGATAGGGAATTTTCATACTCATAATGCATAGTAATTGACTGTCTTAGTTCATAGTGTAAAAGATATAAATACTTATCACATGGGAAATGAAAAGATAATGAATTTTTAATAAAATATATCATATGTTATGGGTTGGAAATAATGATTAAAAAGGATTAAGTGAATATTGTAGCTAATGGGTATTCAATGAGTTATGGTTAGTTAAATAAATTGTGGGTAAATGTGTATGTCTCCCATTGTTATTTATATTAGACTCCTAGTGTGACTTGAGTAAGCTTTTTTGATCGGTCGATTATAGAAAAAAATAATGGTTAAATTGATATTAGATTATTACTTAAATGTTTTCATTATTACTTGATTATTTATTGTATTTATTACATGCTTACCAATTTTTACATACTAGAAATTTATTAGACACCATAGGTGGAGTCCTACTATGTTGTAATGAAACATTGGTCTGGAACATCATGGAACATAGGTACCCAGGAAAATTTTATATTTTTTAGGTATCGGGTTGGGTTAGGAACCTAGTGTTTGGATGTGTTTGGGAAGATGGGAAGAGGTTAGAGATCAAGATCGTGTTGGGTCTCATGTTTCTATTTATATTATTTAGTTAGTATTGAAATTGGTTTAGTGTGTATGACTACATGACATGTATATTATCATCTTGATTACGTCCATCATGCGTACTTTGTTCTTATTAGTTATTACTATAACATTAGCATTTTTTTGTTCTAGCTGGTTACTTCATCTGTTTCTATTACATCTTTTGTGCCTTCACTCTGATAAACAGTTATAGTCTCCCCATGTTCCTCTTTAGACCCATGCTACTAGTCAGTAGCCTCTAACATATAATGAGGAGTGTCTAATGTCATGTGACGACCTGGATTGGGGCACTAATTGTATTGGATTCTAGGTCGGGGATGATAAAAAATTTAAGAGATGAGGTCATTTGTCATAATATTTTGGTTATGGTAGACAATATTCGGATAATGTCAGGGCCTAGTAATGTTCTCATAAATGGGTGCATGTATCCCCACATAGGTTGGAAAATTTTGTTTTATAGGGTTATAATTGATGTCCAATTTTGGTCTTTTATGGTGGATTGTTTTTTTTTTCACCTCAGGTGGTTCACATGTATGTGGTGTTATTGATTTACAGTTTTTTATCTTTTGGTCGGGTGTGGAATGAAAGGATTTTTGTGTTCATGAATCATGTTAGAAAAGTTCGATAGGTGGGTAATACATATGTTTCCTATGATTGACTTGTGGGTGACAGTTTTCTAAAAGAAATATTTATGAATGTGTAATTGAATACAATATTTGAATGTTGAATTGTGGGTAAAAAAGTGTTTCGGGAAATGTAAAATCCATGGGATTTGAAATAGAAAATATATTGAAATATGGTTTTGAATAAAGATGGGATTTTTGGAATTATGGGTTTGTAGAAAAGAGTTTTGAATGTATAAATGATTGGGATTCGATAAGAAATATTATTGGGAAGCGAAATAGAGGGTTTAAATGATATAGTTAATTAATTAGATTAATTGAACAATATTGGAACTTTTTAGGGGCACCAGTGGTGGCTATCCCTTATGTTGGTTGTTGAACCTAGACATGGGAATTTTGGGAAGTGAAGGATCCATTGCTTTGAGATAATGTAATTTGAGTATAGACCCTAGAGTGGGTGTTTGTTTCATGATGTCAGTGTACTTGTAGAAACTGTCTTTAGTATGGGAAAAATAGTAAAGGGATTTTTGGTCTGTTAAACACAAATTGTTTAGAATGGGGTAGGATGACCATTCTGAACATCCTAGTTATTCGGATTTTATGATTAATAGTGATGGTTGGTGACCTTTTCTTTGTGTGGTCCATTTAGGGAGTTTTAATGATCAGAAGTTTTGAGGGTATCATTTTTGAGAGGTTGGTCGAGGTTTTGATGCTAATTGGTGTTTGTGTCATAGTTAGACATTTTGAACCCTTGTAGTTGTACCTAGAGAGTATATCCTATTTCATGATTAATATACAGTGAAAAGTGGAATGGTCAATGGGATGGGAATATTTACCTTTAGTTGTGGATATGGATTGAAAATCATGGGATATGCAGGGTAGTCCTGAGGGAGGTCGTCCCACTATTGCAAGTGATTTTGAATATGGAGCTGGTGCCATGAAAATCTCATGTGATGTGAAGAGAGTGATGGGTTTTGTGTTTAAAGAAGGAGTTTGCGAGACCACGATGGTCCTGAGGAGTTCTAGGTGGTGTAAATATGTTAGAGATACAAAATTTCATTGGGATATGTTCCTAGGTTGACTGGGTGTAAGAACACATGATTCCCACGATATCAATTCAGATATTCCATGGTTTTGGGTGGACTAGTTGGTTTTGGAACAACATGAAGAATCAGTGTGTTTTTGTTACGGTTAGTGGGATCATGCAATAATGCCTTGTGTGATGAAATGATAATGGTACAAATAAGAATTATTTGTCATGACACCTCGATGGAGGGTCCTGATATGGAAACGATTTTGATGGAAAGCCTTTCTTAGATATGGTGTTCTAGTTTGAATACTACATTGGTGGCTAGGGATACCTAAATCATTCGGTAGGATGATGTGGGAACTTGGTCAGTGGCGACATCGATAATGGACTATTGTGGTGGTGTTTTTCAAAAACATTGTGGCGTACGTTGTACTAGGGATGATCATGCCCAATATCTTAACATCATCTGGGTATGTTGAGAAGGCTCTTGCTATATGCCTAGTGGAATGACTGTATTTTGGGTGGATGTGGACATCAGGAAGGACATGTTTGGGCAGAATTAATTATGTATCAGAGTCATATGGTGGGAGTGTACGCCATCGACTATGTACGAGCGGTTTCCTCAGAAAGGATCAGATGCCAAAAAAATTTGTTGATGTCATTTTTAGAATCTTTGAAAAAATAGTGATTGTTGTTCATTTGTTATTATAATTGAAGTGTGATTGTTGTGTATGATTTTTGGGGTTTTTCCATTGAATGAGTTGTGAGCTTCAATCATTGAACGAGGATTAATGAAAGTGGTTAGAAAGATACTTCCAAGGTGGTGGCATCAAGTTAATTCATGGATGTGTGGATAATGCTATGTAGTGGATGTGATGGAATCAATATTCCAATTAGAAACCTGTTTTTTTTAATGTTTGGGTTGTCCTTGCTTATGATGGTCAATCAGTTCAGGGATTGGATTTGATCTTGAGAAAGACCTAAATGGGATAAGAGTTATCCCATCATTGATGTGTTGTCTGGTTCTAGAGAGCACGACAATGTTTTGAATAGTACAGAATTCCATGATGGCAGAGTTTTACTAGACATTAAGGATGACATTAGTTGGTGTGTACAGATTAGGGTTTTCTTCCATGAGTGAAAAGGGAATCATGGATAGGTAATGTTGCAATGTACCAACAGTAGAGGATGGGAATCAGCGAAGAGAGTTGACGGATGATGGATGGACTCAGTTGGTAAAAAAGTAGAAGATGTTCTGGGCTGTGGTCCACCCCTTTTTACCATTTGTAGGATAATTACATTTCATTTAAGGAAAAGGATTTGAATGACGATCCATGTTACCCTCAAATAACTATGAATACTGAATGTGTCTAATTAATATTGATTCAATGGAAGGGGTGAATGATAATATTGGATGACGCTCTTGTGTAAATTTGAATACTATGATATGGAAAAGGTGTCAGGTATGTTGTGAATGTCCTATTTTAGTTTTTTGGTCTCCTTTTCAATTATGGAAGTGCTCAGTTCTGAAAAGATGGTGATAAGAAGCTGAATCATTTTGTGGGCACAACCATAGAGGAAAATTAGTATGTTAATGGAATTACAAGAGACTGAGTGGGATGTAATAGGGTAGGATCCATCATGGTGCATCGGTTTTTGTGATAGGAGTTAGGTCAAATATTGACCAATTTAGTACGTCTAGATGAATAGAATGTTGAGTCATTCTATTTGGATGTCAGAAACTAACTAAGGCTGTTGGTCCTTGAGTTTTAGACTACAGTAGGTCGTGATATGTGGTAAAAAATAAGGATGTTCATTCTAGTGATGTCATGCATGGATCACCATTAGCGCTTCGATGGAATCTAGTTGAGATGGAACCAAGAAATTTGGTCCATGAATTCTGAAGTGGGTAAGACTGAGAATGTTATATTTGGTCCATCTAGGCTAATATAATGCCTATTTTGTTTCCTTTCATGATGTGGCCTTGGGGAATTAACTAGACCATCCTTTATTAATTGGTTTTGGAAAGGACAGGTGGATGTAAATGTGTCTTCAATGAGAATCATATTCTTAATGTGGAAATTGTTCAGGTAAATTTTATTGGGGTAGGATTGTTTCCTTCGTCCGAGAATTGTGGAGGCACAAAAATGTTTTGGGAGAAACACAGAAGGTGGAGGTTGATCATTAGGTCTCTGGTCTGTACTTTTTTAATTGATGGCATGGAAAGTCATGAAATTTAGGATTTAGAATGATCATTTATACGGTGGGGAGGTTATAAGATCTTGAACATCTGTCGTGCTACATCATTTTAATATTTTTTAGTTAAACCAACTATTGCCGATAAATAAATATTTCATTAGTAGTGGGAGAGTTTTGGAAGTGTTCCTTGGGTACATAGCATGAATAGAGGATAAATGTGACCAAAGATCCCATGACACTCTAATGACACGTAAATTTAAAGGAAAATTGATTTTCTTAATTTCTTTGAAATTTTATTAGTGAGTAGTTTCTCACGGAACCTGATTTTAAGGCCCAGTGTGCCTAAAATCAATTTTCAATGTTTATCTCGGGTATGTTCAGTGAACGAACGAGCATGTTTTTCTATCATTTGATCCAGTGCTCGGAATTGAAATCTGAGGGCACCGATGGGCTCACAGTGCTGGTAATTGCTTAAGGGGACCTTTACCGCAGTTGTGTTTTAAGCGGGTTAAGAATTATTTATTTGGGAATCTAGAATAAAATTAATAAAATTGGTAGTGTAAAAATTTATTTATACCTACTGTAGTTTAATTCTACAATGGGGAGTTAAGGGTGGGACCTAACATCCCATTTATGGATAATTGAGAGGTGGGGCCAACATGATCCCCAACCCATTATCTCCCTTGATACCCCCTTTAAACTCCCCTGCTTTTATTTCATTGCCAACACTCCACCATCAATGATGTGAATTAATTCATTATTTTAATTCCAATATTTTGAATTCATCTCTCCACATTTAATCCAAGTGTTTCCCCTTTTATGAGAAAAGAGTCTTGGGTTTTGTGCCATAAAAATAATAGAGAGAAAACTCTATTATTTTTGGGGGGCTTAATTTCTTGGTGGAGAGATAAGGAGGAGAAGAAGATGAGGGAGATCATTCCTCCAATGAAGAAGAATGTTCCCTCTCGACAAAGAAGGACCATCTAATCTTCACTTCCTCCGCTTCAATGGAGAAGACGCCGACCATGGAGACTGACGCCAAATACAATGTTCATCATCCTCTAAAATCTAAGGAATCAGCACCGATCTTCTGTGACATCTGATCATTGTGAATCTTTCTTTCTTCCGCCTCTCGATGACGTACGACGTTTTTTCTAGGTAGGGGAATTATATTTATTTTTCTCTTCACTTTTTTTAGGAAAGAATTACGAGAACAGACCAACATCTGCTTGGTTGATAAGAAGATCACTCGTTCATGAGGGTCGGATGCGGGGCTAGGTTTTCAGGATTGGATTTGAATTTGATCTTGATTAAAAGACTCTAAACGCGGAGGGCGCATGCTAACAAACAAACCCTGACCCTCCTCTAGTTGTTTGTTGTGCGCGGATTGACGGGTGATGATAAATGGGTTGCAATGGCGATTTAATGCCTCTGAAGTGATTTTCAGGTCTCGATGGGACCATTGATGCAGACGATGGGTGAAACGGACCACCAGAGAGTGTTTAGTGGTTCGCAGAAGGCGCTGGTGGTGTGCCACGCCGACGCGGCAGTGCCGGCAACTGGCGGCAGCGATGCGCCACTGGGGAAACCCGCCGCGGAAGCGGTAGGTGAATAAGAATGACAGATGGCGTTCCGAATCGGTGTGACTCAGCATTAAGCCACACCAGTTTCGATAAACCGGGGGGGTTTTATCCCCCGCTTCGCACAACGCACGGCCACGCTAGCCGAGTCGCAACTGGCTACCGGGCCGGGCTGCCTGCGCCGAGTCGGGCCGCGCTGGCCGGTCCGAGCCGCGCCAGCTGGACCAGGCCAAGCCCAACCAAGCTGGACCCGGACCTGAGTCGGGTAGTCCCGGTTCGGGCCGACCTAGGGGGTATTAGGCCGGGTTGGCCCAGGCCCAAACACCATATTTTCGGACCGTTTTCGGTTAAACGAGCATATCTTGTGCTTCGGACCTCCGATCAACACACCGTCAGTTGCGTAGGATTCCTTGGACAGAGGTGGTCATTTTTTTATATTAAACTAAAGGTTTCTTTAATCCTTGGGTATGGTCGGGTTGGTTCGAACCCGAAACCAACCGGGCCATAGGAGCGGAAACACTTATAACATGAGCCTCGAACGTCCAGTTGACGTGCCGTCGACTTTGTTGGATTATTCTTGGTGAGACAGTTCATTTGGAATACTACACCTAAGGTGTGGACATAGTTGGAGTATGTACAGGTTGGATTGTACACGAAATCCAACCGGGCCCTGGGAACGGGAAAGCTAATAACTTTCAGACCAGACATCTGTTTGATGAACTATCAGTGGCATTGGTAATCACGTTGAGAAACGGTTTCTTTGATTATACCCCATTAGAGTTTGGGTTAGAGTTGAGATACAGTCAGGTTGGTTCGTACATGAAACCAATGAGGTCTTCGGGACTAAAAGGCTAATAACTCACAGATCGGGCATCCGATTGACACACCGTCTGTTGCGTTGATATCCCTTCGATGAAACTACACTTTTGGGATACACTAAGTGTGTTTTGGACGACTATGGAAATCGTCCGTGTTAGAAACGAGTGTATTTCTAACCAGGCCCCTGGAACTGAAAATCCTTTAAATCTCAGACCCGTTGTCTGATTGACGCACCATCTATCGCGTTGAGTTCCTATTGACGAGGCAGAAAATTGGGATAAATCAACTCTGGAATTTGTGACAGTTGATGTATCGACCATCTTGGCTCGTGGAGAGGACCCTCCCGGAATCGAGCATGATTAGTGTAGGAACCATAGAGCTGGCTGCGACTGCGATGATGATGATGACTTTACTTGGATCTTATGTGGGTTCGGCAGTGAGGATGACTGAACTTGGATCCTCCTTGGGTTCGGCAGCGATGACGACTGTACATGGATCCTACATGGGTTCGGTAGTGAGGATGGCTATACATGGATCCTACGTGGGTTCGGCAGCGAGGACGACTATACTAAGATCCTACGTGGGTTCGGCAGTGAGGATGACTATAGATGGATCCTCTGTGGGATCGACATCGATGACTACTGTACTTGGATCCTATGTGGGTTCGGCAGTGATGGTTAGTGTACTTGAATCCTACGTGGGTTTGGCAGCGATGACTTATGTACTTGGATCCTACATGGGTTCGGTAGAGGAGATGATTCAGAGGTTACAAATAATCATCTCCACACAACTTCGTGAGTAGTATACAAGTGTGAGATGAGTCTTGAATTTGAATCTTTATTATCTAAGTGATTGACTTGATTTCCTATGTGGACTCGGTTGTGTTTTCCTTTGTGGATTGGTTGTTTTTTCCTGTGTGGATTGAATTATGTTTTCCTGTGTGGAATGGTTGTGATTTCTTATGTGGATTGGGTTGTGATATCATGTGTGGACTTGTTGTGATTTCCTATGTGGACTGGTTTATACATGGGCTAGTGAGTTATAGCCGAACTCGAATTGATGATTTAGTTATATTTATGGGCATATACCTAAGAAGAGTTTATTGATACTTCGTGTTTGTATCTATTATTTGTGGTTATCCTTGTTGGATTTATTGAGACCTTGAGGGTCTCGGGATCCCTACTGATCAACGTTATACTCACCCCTGCACGGGCTATTCCCACACATCATTGTGCTGGATGCAGACGATGGACAGCGCTGATAGAGATAGAGTGTACGAGGACTGGATGGTACTCAGAGGTGGACCTCATGATTATTCAGTACCCAGAAGTGGATCTCACGACGATTTAGTACCCGGAGGTGGACTTCATGATGAGACGGTACTTGGAGGAGGTTGGCGGGTGAGAGCATTGAGGTGGATATCTGTACCTACCCTTAATATAGGATCTGAGTTGGATGACCCAGGAGCTGCTCCTATCTTCTAGCTATTTTTCTTTTCTGTTGTACTTCCTTTCAGTTTTAGCTGCACTTCTCAGTTGGGTTTGTATTCTGTCCCATTAATTTCCAGCACCTTCTTTTGTACTTAGTGTATTACATCTTCTTGTACTCTAGTTGGATGTGTTTATTTTTTATAAAGGAAATTCCTTCCCAAATATCGGGATTTACGACTTTGGTGCTAGTCTCCAGCCCCTGGCCTATAGAAGGTGGGCTTGGGGTAGTCACGACACAGGCCCCAAGGACGGGTCGTGACAAATTGGCATCAGAGGAGTCGGTTCTTCCGTAGAACTCATAACTCATATCATTATTTTCTATGAAGCAATAATGTCAAGAGTATTGAGTGTGGTTTTCAGTCCAAGGATTCCAGTGTTGGTGAGATGACCGATTTATCCATACACCAGGTCATTGACCTCTGAATTTCGAATCAGTGCACGAAAACACTGATTGCGTGTGTGTTTGAAGAGTTCCCTTTGTGGTCTCTTTGCGTTAGATCACCAGTTATTACTATTTGACCATGGCGCACCTGTTCTTTATCAGGATGCCGTTGTGGATACAGCCAACTAGGGTTCTTCAGAGAGATTACACGATGACGGCCCACCGAGCAATGAGGCTCTGGTGCGGGGCCCTCTTACTATGTTGGAACCTTTGGGTGGTGTACCAACACCACCACCACCCGCTGGGTAGTAGATTCCACCAGCTGTACTAGTGGATGGTGCACGATGGCCAAGTGCATTTCATGATTTCCAGCAGCAGTGGCCTATATGGTTGTGAGGTGAGAGAGATTCCCAGTCAGTAGTGGACTGGATGGAGGTGATTTCCAAAGTTCTACACCAAGTTTAGTCATTAGAAGAGCAGATGGTGATCTTAGCTACTAGTTTTCCCAATGAGAAACCATGAGGATGGTTTGTACAGTGATGAGGCATCAGTATGTGGACCAATGTCTGAGATAGTACGTTTGAGTAGTTACCGGCTATATCACTACCTATTGGTCAGCGGTTTCATCCGGTGGGACCGATATATGGAACATCTTGGCTTAGTGATTTACATGTGTTTCCGCATCAAATATCTTTCAGGTTCCAAGATGATCCCGACTCACAGGCAATTGGGGACTGGCTTTAGAAGGTGGTTGAGAGTATTCTAGAGCTTATACAACTTTGACAGGACATGATTTCTGTAGCTGAGTATTCATCGGGGTGTAATAAACCATTCCAGGTACTTGATGACTACGATTCAATCAGTGCTATAGAGCTCGGACATCTAAGCATGGTGTGTTTAATGATATCTGAGCCAACACATTATCCTCTATGCATACCTACCTATGATAGGTTTCTAGAAAGAACCATTGTGGTTGAAAGTTCATTGCCTGGTCGGTTACAGATAGATAATGTTAGCAGTGGAAGAGCAGGAAACTGGCACCAGTCTTAGAGACTTAGGCATGTAAAATGTTTCATGAAAAAGAGGTGTTATGGACAGATGCATCTGCAGAGCAGCAGATGAGGAAGAATAGCTAGGAAAGCAGCATAAGGTGGTGAACATTTCGACATGTTACAACCACCTGCCTTTCCAGTCCTCTCCAGTCTCAGGGAGCAGGAGGGCAGGGGAAGAGAGTAGTTGTATGCGGTCAAGGAGTGTGACCCAGGGGCTCTAAGAATGACTCCAGGTACGGTCTGTGTCTACTATGAGGTATTTTATCAATAGACACAGGTAACAATCATTCCTTCCTTCCACGAATCTTGTCCCAGACCAAGAGTTTCCGGTTAAGATGTTGACTTGCACCTCCCATCTGGAGATACCTTTGGGAGGAGACTCGATAATCACACATACGTCGATGGTGTGATCTTTCCCTTGAGGCAAGAGTTTCGGTTGGAACCTAATAGTGGATGAGTCGAGGCCTTATATCATTAGTTTGAGTATGGAGTGGGCAACCACAGTTCATACACAAATTGACGGTATTAGGGAAAAAGGTTGTGTTTTATCTACAACGTTTGGATAGTGTTATTCCCTGGTCGGAAAAAAGGGAATCCCAGGTAGCACAGGATAACCTAATGCTTAGGCGGGTGCGACTGATCACTCTTGAGTCAGCCATACTTACCCTTGAGATAGTAAGAGTTTTCAGTTTTCAGTTCCTCCAGGACTATGACTTCGAGATAGTCCATACTCCTAGGAAGGGGAATGTTGTTGCAGAAGCCCCCAGTATGAGGACTGATATTCAGCTGTTAGGAGTGGTGAGAAAACACCTGGCCATGTTTTCTTGTCTCCATTGTGGATAGTGACGGAGTCAGCACGTGTAGAACCAGAGATGGTTCAGGCTATGACGGAGAAGGTGAAGATCATCCTGGAGCGGATGAAAACTACATAGAGTAGACAAAAATCCTATATTGATAAGAACTGAGACCACTAGAGTTCAAGGATGATGTCCACGTATTCTTATGGGTATCATCTCGATGGGCTCTATGGAGATTTGGATGGGGTGGAAAGTTATCTCCTCATTTCATCAGACCTTTCCCGGATCCCAGCAGAGTAGGTATGGTGGATTATCAGCTGGCTTTTCCACCTCAGATGCACCGGGTGCACGATGTCATCCACATATCTCAGGTGAGGAGCTGTGTGCATGACCTATCCATCATCATCGACTACGGGGAGTTGGACATCGATGATAGGGCGGTTTTCATGGAGGTTCCAGTTGAGATCGGAGATCGACAGGAGCGGGTCCTACATGGATGGTCGACTCCTATGGTGCGCATTCGCTAGAAGCACGGGAACCTCTGGGAGAGCACATGGGAGAGGAAGTCTCATATGCATTCTCAGTTCCCCTTTAGTATCCCTAGTGTGTGTTGTAACTTTACGGGGATGTAAATCCTTGAGGTGGGGGTAAAGTAATGACTCAAAAATTTCAAGTAATTTTTTTCTTAATTTCTATGGAATTTTACGAGTGAGCAGTTTCTGACGACACCTGATTTTGCGGCCCCGTGTGCCCAGAATCAATTTCTGAATTTTAACTTGGGTACATTCAGTGAAATAACGAACGGGTTTTTCTATCATTTGAACCGGTGCTCTGAATTGAAATCTGAGGGCACCGATGGGCTCACAGCGCTGGTGATTTCATAAGGGGACCTTTACTACAGTTGCGTTTTAAGGGGGTTGAAAATTATTTATTTGGAAATATAGAATAAAATAAATAAAATTTGTATAGTACAATTTTATTTATAACTATTGTAGTTTTATTCTACAAAGGGGAGTTAAGGGTGGGACATACCTACCCATGTGTGGATAAGTGAGAGGTGTGGCCCACTCGAGCCCCAACACTTTATCTCCCTTGAAACCCCCTTTAAACTCCCCTTATTACATTTCATTGCCCACACTCCACCATCAATGAAGTGAATTAATTAATTCTTATAATTCAAATCTATTGAATTAATCTCTCCTCATTTAATCCATGTGTTGTCACTTTTATCCGGGTTGACACTTGGGTTTTGTGCAATTAAATAATAGAGAGAAAACTCTATTATTTTTTGGGGGGATAAATTTCTTGGTGGAGAGCTACGGAGGATAAGAAGAGGAGGGACAACTTTCCTCCAATGACTAAGAAAGTTCTCTCTCGACGAAGAATGCCCCTCTACTATTCTCTTCCTCCGCGTCAAGGGAGAAGATGTCGACCGTGGAGACTAACTCCAACGACAACGTTCTTCTTCCTCTGAAATCAAGGGAACCAGCACCGATCTTCCACGATGTTAAATCATCACGACGCTTTCTTCATTCCGCAAATCGACAACGTAAGACATCTTTGCGAGGTACGAGAATTATATTGATTTTTCTCTTCACCTTTTTGAGGAAAGAACGGCGACTGCGGACCAACCCTTGCCCGGATGATCCGTGGATCGCTCGTTCATGTTGGTTGGATGTGGGGTTAAATTTTTAGGATTGGATTGGAATTTGATCTTGATTGAAAGGCTCTAAACGCGGAGGGCACGGGCTAACGAACAATCCCAGACCCTCCACTAGTTGTTCGTTGTGCACCGAATGACTGGGGATGGTAAATGGGGCTGCAATGGCGATTTGAAGCCTCCGTAGTAAATTATGGGTCTCGAGGTGACCATTGACGCAGACGACGGGTGAAACGGACCAACGGAGCACGTCCGGGAGTCCACAGAAGGCAGCGACGGCGCGCCACTGGAGAAAACTGCCGCGGCTGAGCTGCTACGGCAGAAGGAGAACTGGAACGGCAGAAGGCGTTATGGAGTGGGGCGGCACTGCATTAAGTCGTGCCGGTTTCGATCAACCGAGAGGGTTGTAATTCACTGCTCCGTGCAACGCTCGACCTCGCTGGTCGAGCCGCAACCGGCTGTCAGGACGGGCTTCCAGTGCCAGGCTGGGCCGCGCTATGCCAGCCAGGCCGGGCCACGCCCAACCAGGCCAGACCCGGACGCGAGTCGGGTCGAACCGGTTCAGGCCGACCCAGGGGGTATTGGGCCGGGTCGGCATGGGCTCAAACCTCCAATTTTCGGACCATTTTCAGTTAAATGGACATGTCTTGAGCTTCAGACCTCTGATCGACACACCGTCAGTTGAGTAGTATTCCTTGGATCGAGATGGTCGTTTCGGTATATTACAATAATGGTTTTGGTGAACTTTTTGTATGACAGGGTTGGTTCGAAATCGAAACCAACCGGGCTCTCGGAGTGGAAATGCTTATAACTTGAGCTCCGGATGTCTGATTGACGTGCCATTGACTTTGTAGGATTTTTCATAGAGAGAAGGATCTTTTGGTATACTTTTCCTATGATGTGGACACATTTGGAGTATGGTTGGGCTGGATTGTACCAGAATTCCATCCGGGCCCCAAGAACGGAAAAGCTAATAACTCTCAGACCAGATGTTCCTTTGACGAACCATCAGTGGCGTTGGTAATCACGTTGAGAAATGGTTCCTTTGAGTCTAACCCATGAGAGTTCGGGGAAGAGTTGAGATATGGTCAGGTTGGATCGTATAAGAATCCAACCGGGCCCTCAGGACTAAAAGGATAATATCTCAAAGACCGGGTGTCTGATTGACACGCCATCTATTGCGTTGAGATCACTTTGATGAGACGGTTCTTCAGTGATACACTAAGTGAGTTATGGACGACTAGGGATATCAGCTTGTTTAGAAATGATCACATTTCTAACCGGGCCCCTGGAACAGAAAAGAATTTAAATCTCCGACCGGGCATCTGATTGACGCGCCGTCTAACGTGTTGGTTCTTATTGATGAAGATAAACATTGGGATACATCAACATTGGACTTTGTGATAGTTGATGTAACGACCCTCTTGGCTTGTGGAGCAGCCCCTCTCGGAATCGAGCATGGTGTGTGTGGGAACCCTAGAACTGGCTACGATTGCGACGACGATGATGATTGTACTTGGATCCTATGTGGGTTTGGTAGAGAGGACGACTGTACTTGGATCCTCCGTGGGTTCGGCAGCGATGACGACTTTACTTGGATCTGTCATGGGTTTTAATGCGTTGATGACCGTACTTGGATTCTACGTGGGTTCGACAGCGAAGATGACTGTACATGGATCATATGTGGGTTCGGCTGCAATGATGATTGTACTTTGATCCTCCATGGGTTCGGCAGCGATGATGACTGTACTTGCATCCTACATGGCTTCGGCAGTGATGGTTATTGTACTTGAATCCTCTGTGGGTTTGGTAGCTATGACTTCTGTACTTGGATCCTATGTGGATTCAGAAGGGGATATGATTTAGAGGCTACAACTAATCATCTCCACCCCACATCCTGAGTAGTATACCTGTGGGAGTTGAGTATTGACTTTCAAGATTTATCATCGAAGTGATTGACTTGATTTCCTATATGGAATGTGTTGTGTTTTCCTATGTAGAGTAGTTGTGTTTTCCTTTTTGGACTGGGTTGTGTTTTCTTGTGTGGACTGGTTGTGATTTCCTGTGTGGATTGGGTTTTGAATTCCTGTGTGGAATGGTTGTGCTTTCCTGTGTGGACTGGGTTGTACTTCGGCTCGTGAGTTGGAGCCGAATGGAAATTGATGATTAGGTATATGTATGGGCATATACCTAAGTATAGTTGATTGATACTTCATGTTTTTATCTTTTCTTTGTGGAAATCCTTGATTTATTTATTGATACCTTGAGAGACTTGGGATCCCTACTGAGTACCGTTATACTCACCCCTGCACGAGCTATGCCCGCACCTCGTTGTGTTGGATGCAGAAGACAGACATCGCTGAAAGAGATCGAGTGTATGAGGACTAAATGATACCTAGAGGTGGACCTCAGGACGAGTCAGTACCCGGAGGTGGACCACACGACGAGTCAGTACCTGAAGGTGGACTTCACGATGAGATGGTACTCGATGGAGGTTGGCGGGCGAGATCGTTGAAGAGGATATCTATACCTACACATCAGGTAGGATCTGAGGTGGATGGCCTAGGAGCTGCTTATATCTTCCTGTTGTTTGTCTTTTCTGTTGTACATCCGTTAAGTTGTAGCTGTACTTCTCAGTTGGGTTTGTATTCTGGCCCATTTACTTTTCAGCACTTTCAGCACTTTCTAGATCGCACCAGATTTCTCCCACATTTAACCCCATTACTGTAGGTCCAAAACCAATAGCCCCTTCTCCCTATATGGATGATTCTCCTTAGATTATTTGGAATTTTTATCATGATTTGGAGTGAATCAATTATCATGGTGAATCTAGTCGTCTTATTTGCTTCATTTTTTGTATTAGAGCTCTTGGAATCTCATATTATCATAGGAATCCATAAAATCATCACATTTACTTAAGAATATTTATTAAGGATTAAGAGGTAATTTGAGATCGATTAAATGTTGTAGATTATGCAAGTTTTCATCAATGAACATGAGATAGATAGTCTATAAGATTTCGTGCATAGTATTGATGTGATATATGTGAATATAGTTGTTCATTTTTGTGGAAATGTTCAATCATGATTTATTGGGTTACAAAAATGGATTTGGGCCATAGATTATGGTGAAAGAACCATTAGAGACCCCTCTTGGTTCATTTAAGATGTGATACCTCACATAGGGAAACCAATGGGTAAGCAATACCCTTTTAATTGGTGAATACATTTAGTAAACCTTGATATTGTGGTGTTATGATAGAGAATGTGTATTTAACATGTATTTGGAATGAGGAGAGTGTTAATGATTAATTGAAATAATATATTTTTGGATTTTATAAATGAAAAAGTGTGTTTGAAAGAGTTTTGATGCTTATTTTTTGTATTTATCTATTTATATATTTATTGATGATAAATTATGTTTGTAAATGTTAAATGTTTCGAAAGGAGGGGGTCACCTCTCCATGGTTACAAAAATGTGTTTTATGAATCGATTTCGAATGATATTTGAATAATGGGTGAGGGTACCTTTTTATTAATATGGTTTAATGGATGTACAAGGTGGATAAAATGAAATATAAATCCTTTTGGCATGTTTTAGTTTTCAAAAAGAATGTTCAATGGTTTAAGGCTGGTTTCAAGATGAATTTGATGAGTATTTAAAAATGTGTTTATTTCTAAGATGTAATTTGTAGTAGTCTAATGAGACTCTTATAATTTAATGGTATTAAGGGTTAGTGAGTAGGAACAAAAAACAATTATGTAAAAAGATTATCATGTCCATGACATGAACTATTTTTTGAGTGAGATTAGTTAATGATGTAGCATAAGAGGCTGTTTGGAAAGATGTAAATTAAGATATATGTGATGAATGTGAAAGTGGCCAATAGATCACGATTTTTACATTAAATTTATAAGTGTATAATAAATTGGAAATTATGATCTTATTATGCAAGTTAACATATGGGTGGGATAAATATGTTAATGGGTTACGGTTTGGGAATATACAAATATGCTTAGTGAGTTAGGCATAAAAATGGGAATTGGTCTAAATCAAAATGTAATGTACATTAAAATGTGTTATTGGGTTGTGAAATGACTTCTATTTCCCTCATGATTTCTATAATTAATGGTCAGATATTTTATTATTGGGATATTGACTTGAGGTTCTACACCCACTTGTTATGTTAGGACAATGCTCTACAATCAACACTAACATGCACAGGTTAGGTAAGGGGATGCATGATATATTTCCCTAATGGTTTAATTTCATCTAGAATGAGTCTTCGAGGTGACGATGTGGTATGTGTGTGGTGAATATATTAATAATATAGTTCACATGGATTGGATGTGTGGGGTATTGAATGATGTTCTATGCCCAAGGGTAGAGTAAAACTGAGGCTCTAAACTCCACCACAAATGGATTTGTTATGGAAGGGGAATGAGCACTATTACCCTAATGGTTTCATTATTCTCGGACTGAACCTTAGAGGTGAGGGTAATGTGTTACTGTGATATGTTTATCCCTAGAGATATATGGACCTGACTTCCCGTAATTCCTTGTAATGAACCTACCTAGTCTGTAGTGTGAGGGATGTAAGTTCCTAACACATTGGAAAAGAAATTATGATGAATTTAGAAATGAAGATAACATAAGTGGTGGGATAGTTATAATGATGAAAGTTGATTAAGTGAATATTATGGATAATGGTTATTGAATTAGTTATGTTTAATTAAATACCATATGGATAACTATGTGTGTATTCCTTTATGACATGGATGAGACTCATAACGTGACTTGAGTTAGTTTTGTTTATTGGTAAATTCTGGAAAACATGTTGGTTAAATGCATATTGGATAATTATTAAAAAAAATTTCATTGCTACAATATTATTTATTTCTTTTGTATCCTACAAAAACATTTTTATATACTATATATTTTTGAGACACCATTGGTTGCGGTGTACTATGTTGTACTAAAATCTTACTCAGGCTTTGAACATGGGTATCCGAGAAAATGCTAGTTTTTCAAATACATGTTTTGGGAAGGGACCAGGTGTTTGGATTTTCATTGGTTGAAAGGTTGGTTCTTTGAGGTCTAGACCATTTTGGGGCTTTGGTCTTAGTTTATAGTCATTAGTAAGTACTATCATTTGATTATTATATATGGAAGCTTTACATGTATTTTATCCACTGTATTTTTTCACACAATGTTTACTTTTTTATTATTGGTTATTGTTGCATGTATTCCATTTATTTTCCATTCTTATTACCTTAGATGTTTGTGTTACTTGTATTGTGGTTTCACTCAGATAAGAGATTATAGTCTCCCCATATTATAATTTTGACCAATGATTATAGTCAGTTACCTCTAGAATATGTGTACGTGCACATGAGTAAATGTGACAACATAGCTCGGGGCACCAGTTATTATGGATTCTGGGTTTAGTACATTACACCATGAATATCCTTATTGTGTGGGGAACAATCTACATTATCCAAGGACATATTATACATATTAAATATATTAAAATATAATGTTATAGTTGGGATTAACACAGATCATGGGTTGATTTCCTAGTTACATGTTTCTCATGGTGATCATAATACTCAAATAGGATCACATGTTAATCTATCTTTCTGATAATAGAAATTTTATCTTATAAATATATATCACAATAACGAAGTTTGTTGATTAAAAATATTATTTCTTGGAAAAAACCTATGCATTTAATGAAAAGGTCTAAACTAAGGAACGTTATTATAGATAGAGAATCATAAGGGAATGAAATACCCATGTCATGAAAATATTGAGGTTCAACCAGTAAATTGAAATGACCTCTTTAGATAGCCATTACACCAGTAATACCATTATTGAATTTAAAAACATGAAAAGTTATTAAAAATAATATATTCATTGATAAAAATATATATTCTATTTAATTTAAATAAAATATTAATAGGGAGTTCATTATAGACAAAATTGGTCATGAGAATTTGAATTAGATGCTCATTCATGAATATGATAGAGTCTTAATAGTAAATGTATACATGAGGTACATATATTTTAATATCTTAGTCATATAATTGATATAAATTGATGATTATAGTAATAATACTATATATATTCTCTATACGGATGTACATTAATAATTTTTACAGGAAACCATATAAAGAAAAATTTGGACTCAATAGTCCGCATGTCACTTCAACAGAAAAATTTTTAATGGAAGAAGAATTTTTTTCCCAAAAAGTATATCATGTTTCCAAAATGTTTGAAATTAAATCCAAATATGATAGGTTATTTTTAATTCCTAAAATTTAAGGGTGAAACTCTACTATCATATCATATATTATATGTTAGAAATTTTTTCATTACTGACTCCATTTGTTTTAAGATACATTGGATGCCCATTATCAACAATTGGAATAATATTAATATTTTTTCCTTCTAAACAATGACGTTCAATAAATTGATAATATGTGATATACATTTTGAATTTGAAATAAAATTTATAGAGACTAGAAAATGAATGGATGAAATTTAATTTATAGAAATAAACATGGGATAATAAAATATATGGGGTTATGATATAATTATCATTTAATTCCACCAATTAAAACATAAATAAAAATAATTTCGAATAAAGATGAGACTCTGAATTAAACCCCTATCTTAGGTCTAGTATTATTCAAAAGTTCATTCAAATTATTGTATAATAAATTTATATTTATTATATTTTTATAAAATGATCATATACATACCTATAATATCATATATAATTCAATTTCAACATTTTAACAAACATTTATTCATAATTATTTTTTTTAAATCATCAATTCCAAGTGTTAACTAATTCAATTTCCAATTAGTTTGGGTTCGGTAGTTTCTATAATTTTATATTTATCATGGTTACATTATATATTTAATTTTTATAATGATATAAATATAATATATATTCATCAAATACATATTTATAACCATTCATAAAATCAATACATGAATTTTTTTTATCATAACAGTTCGTGGATCGGGTAATCCATATGTAGCAATGATTAAAGTTGTTATTATTTAATTATTTGATGGTTAATATGATAAATGATATATTATATTTATAGAATCATAATTATATCAAAAATAAAATATATATTTAATAATTATAACTTTATGTTCATCTAGGAAAAATGGTGATGAAAAATAAATTACATCATTACATTAATACGATATATAATATATATAAACGAGAAATATTTTCATTTTACATAGGGTAAAAAGAAGATTAAAAAGGGTTGTGACACCAAAATAATAACAATAATGTATATTGAAGATATATATATATATATATTATTTTTTGATAATGGTTATATAATATTTTATATAGGTAGTATAAAAAATTAAACAATAACTGCTTATTTAAGAGTAATACATCATCATCAGAAAGACCACATTGGTATAAACAACAATCCTTCATGGTTGGTCCATTGATGAAAAAAAGTCATCCAGGTCATTGAGGGGAAGGTTGGGAAGGTATTTGGGATAGTATCTTTGATTCATGTGTCTGAAATGGTGTGTAAAAGATAGAATCATTGGATCCCATTTATATATTATGGAAACAATATGCATGAGATAACTTACATGATTTTAAAAATTAAATTATTTATCTTATGATAGTAGATCCAAATATTCATATATTAGAATAATATAATATTTCGTTATATGTACAACCAAACAGTTAGTTTTCTACATGTGTAAGCTAAATTTCTACCCTTATCCCTTAGTTTAAACCCCGATAATCCCTTTTTAACCCTAATATCTATAATATTTTTTTAATTTTTAATTATTAATTATAAAATAATAAATATAAACTATTATTACATATTTAATTCTCAAATCAAAAATAGGAAATATATTTTTTTATTTTCAATTTATTTATGTTGTATAAATTAATTTTAATATCACTGTGAAAGAACACAATGAAAATCGTTTTTTGAATAATGATTGTTTTAAGCATAAAAATGATTTTAATGAAAAACAAATTATAGAGTTTATTCCAATTGAAATAAGTAGATTACGTTATGTAAAGGGATAAATAGTAATTCTTAAAAATATTATTAGACTAAAATTATCCCTGTAAATATATCTTTAATACGAAAAAATGAAAAATACATTTTATTAGAACGAAAACATTACTTAAAATTGAATATTATAAATCATATATTCATAATTGAAAATTATATTTTTATTTGAATTATATGAATTCATAAATATAATTTTGTCATATAATTTTTTTTCTTTAAATTTATTATTCTATCATTATAATGTCCTAAATGTGCTTTTTTTGTGAAATCAGTAGTTGTCACTATTCACACAAAAGTCAATTATTTTTGAAAATTATCAAATATTCTCAATAATATAAAATTGATGTGATAATTATAATATTAAATTATTTACTAAATTATAGGTTCTCAGAATAATATAAATTATTTATAATGTTCATACATATAAAATAATAAAAACCATTTTTGATGAACACTTATTTCTGAACTAGAAAATGAATTTTCAAAAAATTGATAACATATTTATATGGAATTATTTAGTTAATCTATTTTATATAAAATATTTATAAATATTTTTGTTATATATTATTCAAATTAAAAAAAAATTAATTTCTATGTTCTAATGCGAAAATTTATACGACATCAATGCTTTTGTAAATCTTGGTGTTTCATATTAAGAAAGCGATCAACATTTTTATTATTTCAAACTAAACAACGAGGACATAAAACACTCCCTACATAAAAAATATCTCATCCTCATATGTTTATATCATAATAATAAATATTTCAACATATAATTTTTTGTTGAAAACTAACATCATGATGAGGAATAATTAAAATACATTTTAAATGGGGAAGTGGGTAGTATAATGGTACACAAAATAACTATTAATTGTGATACTCTATAAGAAGAATGTTAGTAGGAAATGAAAATATGGACACGAAGTAGAGAAAATACCATCCATTGAATAATATATTTTGATAGTGACAATTATCATGATATTTTTAATGACCACAAAACAAAAATCTATAATAGAAAAATAAAACTATCATTTCAAATGATTGGAAGGAAAATGGTAAACATTTTTTTTATCCTTTTTGAATTGTTGAGTGATTATTTTGAGGCCAATATAGTTATCGGAAGAAAATATAAATAGTTTATTTCATTATAGATTCTATTATGTTATACGTATTATTTTAATATATTTTCACATTTCATTCAAAATAATTATGACTATGATGAATTTTTCATTCTTGAGAAGAAAAAATAAACCCTTAGTAAACTATAATATCTATATAACAATGAAAAGTAATTTCACATGTCTAAAAATGTATATAAAATTTTTAGATAATACTAAATACGAATAAACCTTCTTGTGTAGAAGTAATAAATTAATTCCTCAAACACTAATAAGAACACATAAAAAAATCATTAACAATTTATAATTCATATTATAATACCAATAGTATTATAGAGACAATTTTATGATTCATAAAATAATTTATAAATCATAAAAGTAATTAACCCCAAACTAAATGGGTTTATTTTCATTTCAAACATTAGTATAATAACTACATCTAAATGTAGTAAAAAACAGTGTGAGTTCTTAATGTATTCATATTATATTCACATTAAATGAATATCTATAGTATGTGTTTCAATTGAAACACTTTTTAGAAGTCTTAGGTAATAATTAAATATTATTTGTAGATATTAAAAATTTTAATTATTTTGAAATCAATAAAAGTTTATCTAACATTTATTTTGTGATTAATGAACATGGTAAAAAATCTTTATGGATATCTACTTTAGATGTTGTAATAACATAGAGTTTTATATTGTCCCTTATACTTTTAAAGTAACATTTAATTTACTATTGGGGAATTTTATTTCATAGTTACCCATATTCATATAATTAAAACTAATGAAATTAGTGACGAATTCATATTCCATACACTCACATGACTGATAGAAGTTCTCTCCACATTGAATGATAATTTTTTGTTATTATGAAGTTATGAATGTGTTTCTTTCAATAATTATCACATGATTAAAATTAAAATTTTATCATTTTCTATTTTTACAAATTTGAATTTAAATATATATTAACCATTCTATTATTATTTTTATTTTCATTGAAATTATAATACATGGGAATTCATTATCTATCATGAGATAACATGATTCCATAACATTATATTTTAAAAACCCTTGAGTGAGGAACACCCTTTGATGCCTTAGATTATACCCCCATTGAAATAATCTATCCTACTCTCAAAGTTATATATAATGTTTTTAATATAAATTTCTAATATTATAACATTTGTTTCATACATAATAACACTTTCCTCATCCTAGTGTCCAAAATATAAAATATTACTTTTAAAATCAACTAATATCTCATGAGTAATGTATTTTTCAAATAAATTCCCTTTAAATATCTCATATTTCATACAATAAATATCCTTATATTCTTTATTATTTTAATCAAAAGCATCCATTGATAATAATATCTCTATAAAAATGTCATAATAACCTTTTACATTTCGTTGCATCCCATTGATTGAGTTATATTTTTATGATAATTGATCCACTGTTCAGATACTAATATATTAGTATTTACATTGAAGGGTGGTGATTTATGTTGTATGAAGTTGTCTAACGTCGTAGAATCATGTGGTGAAGAAACAGCTTATACTATATTTCCATATAGAGTACATATAGTTAGGCATCTTAAACGTTCCATCAAGTCCCTGTTCCAAGAAATCATACAAACATTACTAAGACTTATTCCAAATAACCTACTAGTTTTGTCTCATGAGACCTATATATGAATCTTGGGGCTATGTGATTACAGAACCCACTAGTCACTAAACAAATCCAATGCATTCATCTTATGAATAAACAATAAAACATAATTAGGGTTCATTAATAAACAATAATTATATATATTATAATAAATTACAAGTAAAATATAAATAATTTCCCCATTAAAAATGATCATATAGAATGTATAAAAATCGAGTGGATGATATTATTATAGTATATCCATTATAAATCAAAATACCAATCAAAGGATGTTTGCATTTTTGAAAAATCTATTAAAATAACACCAGAACATTTCTTGAGAAAAATACATGTTTTATTTTGAAATAACTCTATAAAAATAATAAAAATTCATGACTATTCAGAAAAATAATTTCCTTGAAAAAAAATTAAAATGAAGATTTAATTTTCAATGGAAATAATATTCATGATAGCAGGATAATCAATTTTTCTTATCATGTTAATGTAAATAATCGCTTTACATATTTGGAAAAAAAACATTATCATTTATAAAAAGAAAAAAATATTTATTTATAAAAAAATATAGAAATTAAAAATTAGGATTAAAATAAATTAATGGGTCATCTGGTAATTTTTAAAATATTATTTAAAATATTTTATAGAAAATATGAACATACAATAAAAATATTCCTAACTGAATAGAAAATCAAATTCCATTATTTTGTAATTTATTTTTTCAAACTTTTGAGTATATAGAGTAAGGAAGAAGAATGGAAAACATGTAATGTCAATAAATAATCATAGGATAATAAAATATATGGGTTTTGGGATATAAATATCAAATAATAAACCCAATGGAACATTTAGATAATCTTTCCCTAATAAGGATGATATTGGGAAATAAACCCTTACCTTAGGTCGGACATGTATCATTAGTGATATCAAACTCCAAAATAATTAATATAAATGTATTATAATTATATACTAGAACCATGAACATATATATATTATTATATCTAATCCACATATAATACTTCATCATGCATTTATTAACAATTATTTGTTTAAATCATCATTTATATGTGTCAATTGTTTTGTTTTTTATATTTTTTTTGGTTAAGTAGTCTCCTTCCATAAAATTGATCATCATTCAATAATAAACAGAATATTATTCATAATATAAATATCATATATATTCATTAAATAATATTTATAATAATACATTAATGGATTTCATAAATAATGAATCACACTTTTCATTTTTTTACATGTGGATGTGTAAGAAGTTAAAGGATCATTAATATTTATAATTTTATAATTTTTTCATATATATAATATAAATTCAATATTTTTATCTTATAAACAATACATGTATAATGGAGATTTAAAAAATTATACCACAATATGGATATGGTATTCTGTATGTACACATGAGCGATGTTTTCGTTTTCGATATAATTAAAACGACATGAATAAAGGATGTCCCCCCAAAACAAATAAATTTAAACATGTGGAAGATAATTTCATAATTTGTTATCATTTTTATAAAATATTAAATGGTATTATAGGAGAAAATAAAATAATATCCCATGGTTAAAAGTTAATCATCTTCTTCTAAAGGCCACCTTGGGATTACAATCTTTGCCTTATAGGATGGTACTATGATGCGACTAGAGCCTCTATGTCATGAGGAGGTTGTTTTAAATGATTGTTATAGGTAATTTTTATTGATACCTTATTATTTTTATCTTATTGTATCTTTATCCTTAATCATAAATATCAAATAATTCAAACACAATCGTAAAGGCTTTGGGTCTTTAGAATTATTTGATCAAAATATGTCAAACGAAACTAAAACATGGAATCCTTAATTAATCATCTATAATGAAATTATAAAATAATTTTGATCACCTATAAACATATGGATTAATACTAGTGATACATTAATAAATGATGTCAGATAAACACCCAATAAGGGAATAAACATGATAATGATGAATAACATGTGAGACAATGGTATAATATGACATCATAAAATAAAAGGTAACTGAGAAATCAAGTAGAATAATATCCCTAGAGCATGTTATCAAAAGATAGTGGAATGAAATAATTTTTAATTGTCATAAAATATTACCTAAACCTAGGCCAAGGATATCATTGAATTAACATTATATGGTGGACAGGGTTCTAAAAGATATTAAATTCACTCCCTAATCCCATACATGATGTCTTAATAGCGCAAAACATTACCAAATTTGTTGGAGAAATTGTAATTCGAGGACTTCCCATCCAAATAATTTCATTTACATTAATATGTGTTTCACATTACTATATCAATCATAATTAATAAACATATGAATTACCCATGGAAGAAATGGGTTATATAATTATGTCTCGTAACGTAGTCAAAAGAGAATATTTAAAGAAGGGATTGTAGAGGTGTTCATAATTAATTTATTACCCCATAAGATGAATGGATAATTATGTATGTATACATACGAGTGACATATAAAAAAGATATATAATGATTCTGTATATTTCAATTGATATAATGTGAGTTAGAAAGTCGTTTATCATAATCCAAAATAATAGTGGGTTTGAAGTATCCCTTACATCAATTCCAATTTGTCAATTCATTGTTCATCATCATGAATAATAAAATTTAGATCAATATTTGATTTATTATAAAAAAATACATCATTATTATTCCATTAATTTTCTGTTTTACCATATAATATTCAATTACTTGACCAATTAATTTCACATCAAGCATTTTAAAGATTATGAACTCATATGTCCAAGATCAATTCTGTAAGTTGGAAATAATGAAATTGGTTATTAATTAATATGATAAAAAATGAAAAAATGAAAAAATTATCTTTTTTAAACATAAATTATACTTTTTAATCAAACCATGAAATATTGATATGAAAAATTGACAATGTTACAATCATGGAGACAGTAGGTCATGCATACTTAGGAGTAAAAATCCCTTTTTTTAAGATAATGATATAAATATGGAAGAGTTATTTTATAATTCAAGGTTTAGAAATATGTCATAGATAAAATATGATTTTTTTTAATTTCACTTAGGCATACCGTCCAACTGATGAATTAATAAGAACGAATCACATCGCATCATAAGGAGGTCTTCTATCATACATACGAACAATGTAATCAATTTTTAAATGGATTATAAGGTAAGAATATAAATGATATATTTATAATACATAATTATTTTTATTTCATTAATATAATATATAAAAATAAAATTAATCCTTATTACATTCCATGCATTTTATATGTGACAAATTAACCATATAGCTTCATGAGGTGGTACTCTACCATACACATGTGGGATATTATCATATTACCTACAGAATGATTTGAAAGAAGGTATAAATGATATAATAATTAAGAAGTTAGAATTATATCATAATGATCATATATAAATATTAGATAATTAATTAAATTTTTATGTGAGAAGAGGTGATTGAAAAAACAAATTATGCAATTTCGCGAGGCTATATCCCTCTGTAGACCCAATCAATTGTTTTATTTACCATTTGAGGAGTTAGGAGATATTTTTAGGACATGATAAAAATATAAAAAACATAATTAACGGTATATTTTTATGTTTTTATATCATCATGGTTAAATAATTTTTTATGTAGGTGGAGAATTAATAAAATTAAACAAGTTGCTAAGGACATTTTTTCTTCTTTGGACAACTTTTTTATGATTTTCTCAAAAATCAATCATAGGTTGCTTTTTGAAAAAATCAACTATTATAGGATGAGGTAAGATAATTAAGAAATTTATTTGGATAGGTATTATATAAAAATTGTGTTTTTAATATTGTAATGAAGAGGAAATTTGGTGGCTTTTATAGGTGGGGTAGAGGACACACATGGGATTTTTTAAAAGAAAGAAATCCACCCAGATTTTCCTCAATATAAAATTCTCCAAAATGGAATATTTTGGATCCATATAAGGTATATTGTCTATATATTACCATAAAATATTATTTATGCATCTTTTGGTTCATTTTTAACCCATATCTTATTAGTTTAACCTTCTAGTGAACTGGTTTCTAGAATAACAATAGTAATAAATTTTTACAATTTTTATTATTAATTGTGGTAAAAATTTAATTTTACTTTACTAGATAATATTAATTATACTTATTCTAAATAGGTAATTAATTTTTACAATTTCAACAATCATAATTTGAAGAATTTAATTTCAAATAAAACTCACACACATGTTCAAAAAATGATTTTTCGAGAAATGATTTTTTAATGAAAAATTTGATGTCATATTAACAATTTTAAATATAAATATAATTGTTTTGATTTATAATAATATTAATATTTATATATATTATATTAATATAATTTAAATAATTCATTATTATTATTAATTTTAATTATTTAACATTGATAAACAATATACCCTTCAAAACTATTTAAAAAGTAATTTTAAATCCTAGATATAAACCAACACTAAAGTATAATATAAATATGATTGAAATGTGATTAATTGAATTTAATATAACTAAATAATATTTTTATTAATTTTAAATCTAATAAAATAAATGGGAATTAATTTATTAAAATGAAATGAAAATTTTATAAAAATATGTTTTTCCACTATTCAATGAAGAAGTAATATTTTCCAAAGAAATAAAAAATAACCATATGTTAAAATAGATATGATTATTTCAAGAAAATTATTTATTTTATAAAATAAATTTCTAAAATATTTATGAATTAATTTTAAATTTTTTGTTCAATGTGAGTCTAAATATCATTTTAGATGAATGCTATTTTTTTTGAAAAAAAATGCATTTTTTAATTGTTATTATTTTATTTACAGTCAGAATATAACAATTGATTTTATTTTATACATGTGTCCACCATAAAATATTTTATATTTCGTTATTCCTATTCAAAATCACAAATATAATGGCTAGATTATTATTTCCCTGTTTAAATATAATTATTATAAAATATTATTGAGTTTTTTTTGAACCATGTGTTGTATAAATTGATAGATATCAATGAGATTGAATAAAATTAAGCATAAAATATATTCTAAATACTTGTGGTGGTACATTCTTCCCCAGTAAAATAATTTCACCTTGAAAATTTATTATTTTATACTATGGTGAAAACTTTTGGGGGTATTTATTCTTTAGCAACCCTTTTGGTTCCCATGATTATTCATCAATCTCAGGGATTCACCACAACACTTCAAGCAGGAATATTTTACTACCTCACATAAATGTTTCTCCACAATCCATGATCGTGACATACTGCTCTCCAGATTAAATTTATTTCACCAATGGAAACCCCTCATGATTTAGAACATGAAATGGGTCTAGTATATATGTACACAACATCGATATAAGGAACACATAATAATCTAGAGATATGTTAGGTGTGAGTTCTCATCGATAAGAAACCACTATAATCTGATCAAGGATGTAAAAGGGGACATTTTATATTACAATAACCTTTCCCTTTTTCTCATATGTCATGAATTTGTTCCATTGAATAATACTATGGAACCCCTTTTCTCACACCTCAGAATATATGTGTTATTTACAATTGTCTATATATATTATCTACTATCTTTTCTCAGATTACATGTAAAACTGAGTGGTTTTTAGATTCTCTATAATAAATTGGCAATGACCCGGTCACATCAAATTCAAACAATCCAACTCCATCCCAGTATGTCTGAGTCTTACACGACTCCCCCAACAGATCCTTATAAGGTTCCTCTTGAAAGATAGAATATAAATTTCTATTATTTGAGAATTGTTTTAGTGGAAGCATATACTACCAAAATCATTTGAAATCCATTTAACAATACCTACATATTAATTAGATTTTGTTTTTTTCTCCCAGACTAATCATCTTCTTAATTGTGATAATATATAATGAATCCATGTTATGTATACAATGCATACTGAAGTCTTCCCCAAATCCTTTAGGTGAATCTCATATCATGATCAGATACAATAGGGATTGGAAGTCTATGAAATCATTCCACTTACCTTATGTATATCATATTTAGTTGTTCAATAGATAAATATTCTATGACATCAATGAATTATGTAAAAAAATTGGTTGATTGACTACAACCCATATGGAATTAATATCATTACATTTCATGGAGAGTCCTATGAACAAACAATTGTTTTCCCCATTTCCAACTATAATGGGAAATGGATACATCATACAGATAGGCATTTGTCATTCAAACATTAATTTTTCACAAACAATGATTCTATATAAAAATTCCAAAATTTCCCTCTTCATGTTTTCCCAACACATGTTATTATATATAACAATATACATCATAGTTCTTCTTTCATGAATAGATAAAGAATCTCAATACACATCTTCTAGAAACTCCCTCCGTTTCTCATGTATTTAGGGGACACAAATCTATCTTCTAAACAATATAATATCATTTTAAAAAACTTTAACTCTAGAATGTTCAATACATTTTTCTATAAAGCATTATTCTCAGAATGTTCCTCTTACATCCTCTCAAGAATGGATGGTTGAGTAATTATTTCAATGATGTGGGATTAGGTTTATTTTATTATTCTCATAACCATCATTCAAAAATATTAAAATATTGGTTCTTTCCCAATTGTAATAATTGATAAATCATCGTAACCCTTCTACGTAGATCATATGCCACTTTATTTTCTCCTCTAGGATGGTAGTAGACTGAGTAGTCATAGACCTCGATCAAAATTAACTATATTCACAATATCATGTTAATATTATTCTTAGTTATTATATATTTGTTGATCTTTTGATCTATATATATTCCACAATTTCCCATATAGATATATTGTCACTTGGTCATTAACAAAAATAACTTTGTTGAGAAATCTGGATCATGTTGGATATTTCCCATCCATAACATTTTTACTGAATTAAAGAAGATGATATCACATTATCATTCTCCTTTAGTACACATCCTATACTAGACATTTATGAATATATGTATAAAATAATATGTTACACAGGTGAGGTATTTAAATTTTTTTTTTGTATTGATAATGATCCTTTTTCAACACCTTAATTGTGTCTGTACATTCACATGTTATGATTTACCATAATCCCATCCACGATTCCTTTGATAGTGGGTTTGAATAATGTAATTTTATTCAAAAATCATAGATAACAACCATCTAGTAATAGAAAACTACAGATATCCATTACAAGGATTTGTTTAGGAAAGTAATTTATTTCAATTATATTAAAAGGGTTTCCACATATCCCCTTATAGGAGATAATATGACATAGAAATTATATATCCTTAATCTTGAACATTCATTTTCTATACTTTTCATATATATTTAATTTTTATCAATGAATTTATAACTATATAATCTATAAATACTACCATATATTTTTTCCTGAATTCCCTAAACACTGCATTTATTTTTTTTATAATTTGTTATGGAATTACTGAGTCTAAAAAGGCATCACTATGAACCCATAGTGTACATAACATGTTTAAACAACTGTTTTAGAATTGTATTATTTTATTACACTAATTTTTTATTTGCTTACCAAATATACATCATTGATAAAAAATGATCCCCCTATAGTTGATTGAAATATTTTTCTAGTCATGAAGGTTGAAACATCTTATTTATTGTGATTTTGTTTAAGACAGAATAATAAATATATAGGTGCATTGACCCCTCATTCTTTATGAAGAGGCTTGGTGAGATCCACTATGATGTACTTGCGAAAGTAAAACATTTATCCATAATCACATAATGTTTCCTACATATCTTCTGATGTTCAAAAATAAAATTTATTTATGGAGTCATAGATTTTTTGGAAATTATTGGGTGTATGCTTAATAGATTATTCAACTTCTTGGATATGAGGAATATGAGTTAACTACTCAGAAAAAACATCTATATAATACCTCACAATGGGAATTTCATCGAGAATGATACATTCCATAGTCAGAATTATTTCAGAACGGTATGATAGCAAATCATGAAAAAATATCCATGCTTCATATGATCATTGTCACGACCCGTCCTCGGGGCCCGTGCCGTGACTACCCCAAGCCCGGCTTCCATAGGCCAGGGGCTGGCGACTAGCACCAAGGCGTAAATTCCCGGTAAACAGGGAAGGCATTGCCTTTATAAGTAACAACCACCACAGAGTCAGCAAGCGGAAAGTAACTACAAAGTGCAGAAAAGTAAAGGGGGCCGGAATACAAGCCCAACTGAAAGTACAACTGAAAAGTAAAGTACAGCAACTGAAGAAAATACGGCGGCCTCGTGTCGTCCACTGGAAATCCCACCTGAAGGGTGGGTACAGATAGCCTCCAGGCTCCTCGGGTCCCACGTCCGCTCCGAGCACGTCCCGCCCAGTGGTCCACCTCCAGGTACCGTCCTGCTCCACGCCCCAACCGAGATCAGCGCTGTCCGTCGTCTGCATCCAACACAACAAGGTGCGGGCATAGCCCGTGCAGGGGTGAGTATAAGCTACTCAGTAAGGACCCCGAGACCCCCAAAGGTCTCCCGAAATCCACAAAGGATATAGCACAAAGAAAGATGCAATCACGAAGTAACATCTGACTCGACTTAGGTATATGCCCATACATATACCTAAGTCCCCAATTCCAGCTCTGCTCACGAGCTCAAGAACAACTCAATCCACAAAGGAAAGCAAGACTCAAATCCACAAGGAGAGTAAACAGTAAACCCACAAAGGATAATTCAACACAAACCACAAAGGAGAGTAACAAAAGATTCAGCTCAACCAGGTATACTTTTTCAGATGACGTCAAAGATGATCACTGATCCATCTAAGTCGTCGGACCCACGAAGGATCGATAGGTACTAACCCCCGCAAAAGACCCACTCAGGATTGGGCTCACACAGAACCTGTAGGCAGTGGCTCACACAGAACCGGTAGTAAGGACCCACATAGGATCGGGCTCACACAGAACCTGTAGCACTGATCCACGTAGGATCGCTGAGTGCAGTAGTCGACGCAGTCCACTGAGGATCTCTGCACAGTCGTCGCCGCAGTCCACGAAGGATCTCTCCTCTGCCGTCGTCGCAGTCCACTGAGGATCTCTGCTCTGCCGTCGTCGCAGTCCACTGAGGATCTCTGCTCTGCCGTCGTCGCAGTCCACGGAGGATCTCTGCTCTGTCGTCGAAGTCACAGCCAGCGCTAGAGTTCCCGCACATAGCGAGCTCGTTTAGGAGGGTCTGCTCCACGAGCCGAGAGGCTGATACATCAACTGACACGTAGTCCGAAGTTGATGTATCCAAAAGTTCCGTATCGACAACAGGATCTCAACGCAACAGACGGCGCGTCAATCGGACGCCCGGTCTGAGAGTTATTGGCATTTTCATCCCAGGGGCCCGGTTGGTTTTTAGGGCAAAACCAACCCGACCGTACTCCGCCTGCGTCCAATTCTTGGGCGGAGTATTCCAAACGTTCCGTCTCACTTAGAGGAAACTACCACAGCTGAAGGTACGTCGATCGGACGTCCGTAGCTCAAGTTATGAGCGTTTCCGCTCCGAGGGCCTGGTTGGTTTCGTGTACGAACCAACCCGGCCGAACACAAAGTCTTCCGAAACCTTGAGTGTAATACACCGAAACGACCGTATCGATCCAAGGATCGTGTAGTCGCTGACGGTTCGTCATTCGGAGGTCCCAGGCCCAAGATATGGGCAAAAGACCGAAGAAGGTCCGAAAATGGGGGTTCTGGGCCCGGGGCGACCCGGCCCGAACCCCCCCTGGGTCGGGCGAACCGGGCGGCCCGACCCGGCCCGACCCGGCTAGGCCGGGTCGGGTCCGGCCTGGGCGCGGCCCGGCCGACCGGACCGGCCGGCTCGGCTTCGGCCGGGCGGCCGAAGGAGCCGCCGCCGCGGGTTTGACCCGCGGCTTGGAGGAAAACGCGACCCCGCGGGGGCCGCCTGTCACGCGGACGCGGCCGGGCCGCCGTGTCCCTCCCCGGTTCCGCGCGGCCGCGGAACCGACCGCCGCCGCCGCGGCTTCAGTCGCGGCGGATCTTCTCCACGGCGGCGCGCGGGGCGCCGCCGCCTCCGGTCGCCGGCGCCGCCTTGCCGGTGACCCGCGCCGCCGCCGCCTTCCGCGGGCCGCCGGAGTTGCTCTGGTGGCTCGTTTTGCCTCCCGTCTGCGCCGTTGCTCCTCCCGGGGGCCGATCTTCACTGCGGAATCAACAGATCGCCCCTGCCGCGCGGTTCGTCGTCGTCCGCCATATCCTCACAACAAAAGAGATCGGCGGAGGGTTGCCGGGTCTTGTTCGTTAGACCCACACCCTCCGCGTTAGTCATAAACAACGGGAAGAATAAAAACAACCAATCAACAATTTTAAAATAATTTAAAATTGTTCTGAGGTCGGGTTCTTTATTCCAAAAGAATAAACACGGGAAAAAAATAAAAGAATTCCAACAACCCTTACCTCGCAGCTGTCGTTGCCGAACGAGGGATCGTCGCGGGATTGCTCGTCGCGGAAGAAGGGGGATCGTCGCGTCGTCGCGGTATCCGGCGTCGCGTTGCCAATATCCGGATCAAGATCAAACGGATTTAATTAATTAAATCCGTTGTCATTGAAATTAAAAAAAAGGGTGAAATAAACGATTCGTTTCTCACCTTAATTGCCGAACGAGGATCGGCCGCGGAAGAAGAGGCGTCGCTGAAGAACGTCGCGGGTAGAGCTCGTCGACGTCGCAGATCACGGTGTGCGTCGTCGAATTCCGGTCGCCGGCGTTCTTCGCATTCTTCGCGTTCTTCGCGTTCTTCGCGAGGAGGGGAGATGAAGAAACAAAGATCCTCTCAAATCCTTTCAAAGGATTTTTAGGTTGGTCTTATTTTATAAACATGCCAACAAACGCAAAAGCGTAAGTAACGACCCATCAGTTTTTTGAATTAATTCAACGAGCGAAACAGCCCATTTAATTCACGAAATAAACCGCTCAATTAAATGGTCTATTAAGAATTTAAGAAAACGCGTCGGTTGACTTTTCAGTTACTTTGACGGGTTTTCGCGGGTGCGTTACTTAGCGAATGAAACGGCGGGGCTCGTGTGGGCCCCACCTCACAAATATCCTACCAAGGGGGTAGGATATTTCTGGATAGCATCCTATCCAGTTCAACTCAGATCAAGCCGTCTTTAAGTGGCTTCAAGTGGCTTCCATGCAGCTTAAGTGAAAAAAAATAAAGTTGTCGCACAAATTTTATTTTATTTCTGACTTTAAGCCCCAAAATTTAAAAACCACGTCTGAGCAAACACAACTCCGGAAGAGGCGTTTCTAAGCAAATACCGGCGCTGCGATTTCATCCGTGCCCTCAGAATTCGATTCCGGGCACCGGTTCAAAAGATAGAAAAACCCGCTCGTCCGTTCACTGAACGTACCCGAGCCAAACTTCGGAAATTGAATCCGGGCACACCGGGCCTCGGAATCAGGTGCCGTCTGAAGCTGCGCTCTTGTAAAATTCCAAATAAAATTAAGAAAAAAATTTCCTTGAAATTTGCGGGTCTTTACATTACTCCCACCTCAGGGCTTTACGTCCCCGTAAAGATACATCAAAAACTAGGGGACAAATGGGGGTACTGAGCACGCATCTGAGCCTCCCGCTCCCAAGTGCTCTCCTGGAGGTTCCCGTGCTGCCATCTGACGCGCACAAGAGGAATCGACCGCCCACGTAGGACCCGCTCCTGTCGATCCTCGATCTCCACTGGGACCTTCGCAAAAGTCGCCCCAACGTCCACGTCCAGCTTCCCAAAGTCGATGATGTGCGTCGGGTCGTGCAAGTATCTCCTCAGCTGAGACACGTGGAAGACGCCGTGCACTCGGTGCAACTGAGGTGGTAGAGCCAGGCGATATGCCACCTCTCCTATCCTGCTGAGGACCTGGAAAGGCCCGATGAAGCGTGGAGACAACATGCCGCCTCAGCCAAATCTCCGTAAACCACGTCGAGGTGAGACACGCAAAAAGACGTGGTCGCCATCCTCGAACTCCAGTGGCCTCCGCCTCCTGTCAGCATATGACTTCTGCCGGCTTTGAGCTGTCCTCATCCTCTCCTGGATGATCTGGACCTTCTCTGTCGTGGCTCGGACCATCTCTGGTCCCACGAGTGCTGACTCCCCAGGGTCTGTCCAGCACAACGGTGATCTGCAGGGTCTGCCGTACAACGCCTCGTATGGTGCCATCCCGATGGTGGAGTGGTAGTTGTTGTTGTATGCGAACTCCACCAAGGGTAGGTGGTCCTCCCAGCTGCGACCAAAGTCGAGGACACATGCACGGAGCATGTCCTCGAGTGTCTGTATGGTCCTCTCCGTCTGACCATCCGTATGAGGGTGGAAGGCTGTGCTCAGATGGAGCCGCGTCCCGAATGCCTCCTGCAACCCCTTCCAAAGCCGGGAAGTGAAACGAGCATCTCGATCGGAGACGATAGACGATGGCACACCGTGAAGCCATACGATCTCTTGGACGTAAAGACGTCCCAAGCTCTCCACTGAGCCCTGCTCTCTGATGGGTAAGAAGTGTGCCGACTTGGTGAGTCGGTCGACAATCACCCAAATGGAGTCGTGACCTCTGGAAGTGCGTGGAAGTCCAGTCACGAAGTCCATAGATATACCATCCCACTTCCACTCCGGGACCTCCAAGGGCTGTACCAAGCCTGCTGGTACCTGATGCTCTGCCTTCACCTGCTGGCAGATGAGGCATCGTGAAACGAACTCTGCCACAGCTTTCTTCATGCGCGGCCACCAGTGCTGTCGCCTGAGATCCTGGTACATCTTCGCCACTCCGGGATGTACCGCCAAGGGAGAAGTGTGAAACTCTCTCAGCACCTCCTCTTGTAAAGCGACTGGTACGAAGGTACGTCCTCTGTAAAGGATGTCGTGCTCTGCTCCAAGGAAGAAGCCATCAGGCGCCTGACCTGAGGATATCAGTGCACGCCGGGTCTCACAGTCAGCGTCCCCACGCTGAGCCTCTCTGACCTGCTGTAGAAGTGGAGGAGAGACTGTGAGAGACTGAAGAAAGGCTGCTCCGTCTCTATCCACGAAGGATATCTGTAAGGAGGCTAGCTGCTCCGTCGCCTCCTCAAGTAGCTGAATGCCCGTCCTCCTGCTGAGGGCATCGGCTACCACGTTCCCCTTCCCAGGAGTATAGACTATCTCAAAGTCATAGTCCTGGAGGAACTCAAGCCATCTCCGCTGTCTCAGGTTCAGGTCCTTCTGAGAGAAGATATACCTGAGACTCTGGTGGTCAGAAAAGACTGTGAAGCGCTCGCCCATCAGATAGTGCCGCCAAGTCTTCAAAGCGAAGACCACTGCTGCTAACTCCAGGTCATGAGTGGCGTAGTTCTGCTCATGCGGCCTCAACTGACGTGATCCGTAGGCGATCACGGCCTTCTCCTGCATCAGGACGCACCCGAGTCCAGTCCCTGATGCATTGCAGTAAACTACGTATCCAACTCCCTCCTCAGGCAACCTCAAGATAGGTATGCTGGTCAATCTCTGTCTTAGCTCCTGGAAGCTCTGCTGACATCTGTCTGACCACACAAAGGGTTTCCCCTTCTTCGTCAACGCTGAGAGTGGTGCCGCAACTCTGGAGAAGTCTGGCACGAATCTCCGATAGTATCCGGCTAGGCCCAAGAAGCTCCGCACCTCCTTCACACTCTTGGGTGGCTCCCAAGCTAGTACTGCCTCGATCTTCGCGGGATCCACTGCAACTCCCGCCTCAGAGATGACGTTCCCCAAGAAGTGGACCTCACGTAACCAGAACAGGCACTTTGAGATCTTGCCATAAAGCTGGTGCTCTCGGAGCGTGTCTAGCACAACTCGCAGGTGGTAGGCATGCTCCTCCTCAGTCGTCGAGTATACCAAAATGTCGTCAATGAAGACCACGACAAATCGGTCGAGGTATGGCTGGAAGATCCTGTTCATGAGGCTCATGAACACTGCTGGAGCATTGGTTACGCCGAACGGCATAACCAAGAACTCATAATGGCCATACCGACACCTGAAGGCCGTCTTCTTCACGTCCTCATCTCGAACTCTGAGCTGATGATAGCCTGACCGCAGGTCTATCTTCGAGAACCACCGCGCTCCCTTGAGCTGATCGAAGAGGTCATCAATCCGTGGCAGCGGATACTTGTTCCTTACTGTCACCTGGTTCAGGCGACGATAGTCGACACATAGTCGCAAGCTCCCGTCCGCCTTCTTGGCGAACAAAATCGGGGAAGCCCAGGGTGAAACACTGGGTCGGATAAACCCCTTGCTCTGCAAGTCCTCCAACTGTACCCGCAGCTCCCGAAACTCGGCGGGGGCCATCCGATATGCTGGTGTAGATATCGGGGCTGTCCCGGGGTACAAGTCGATGTAAAAGTCTACCTCTCTACGAGGAGGTAGCCCTGGAACGTCGTCGGGAAAGACGTCCACGTACTGGTCCACCACTGTAGGAAATGCTGGACTCCGCACGTCCACTGCTCCTAGGATGAGGCTAGCCAACTGATGAGAGATGGGCTGTACTCTCCTCCGCGGAAGTCCATCCTGTGCTGCAAAGGTTCCCTTCTCGCTGGTGAAGTTAAACCTGCTCCCGTCGGTGCGAACGCATCGCACCTTGCGCCTAAAACAGTCGATCTGGGCATGAACCGTGGATAGCCAATCCATGACCAAGATGACGTCGTAAGGCCTCGACGCCGCTATAAGGGGATCCCAGCCGAAGCTCTCGCCTCCTAGAGTAAGCTCACACTGCCGGAACTAGTGCGTAATCGTTGAGTCTGCTCCCGTAGGAGTCTCTAGCCGTAAGGATCGAGCCATCGGCTCAGTCGGAATCTCCGAGCTCTGAACAAGGGCAGAGGCTATGAAAGAGTGACTCGCTCCTGTGTCTATAATTACTGCAGCAAGGGTGGAATAGACACAGATCGTACCTCGAATCATCTCTGGCATGTCGGGGTCATAGGCCTCCACTGCCTGGAGCTGGGCCTGTCCCTTCCCGCCAGCTCCCTGTGGTCGAGGTGGCCCTCCTGGTGGTGGTGGGGGTAGAGCCTGGAAGCGTCGCCCACCACCCGCTGCTCGGCCGGCTCCTCTGCCTCGTCCGCCTCCTCCCTGCGGACCGCGACGGTCGACCCTCTGCCTCTGCCTGGGTGGCCCCTCCACCGTCTGCTGCTCCTCTGATCGGCGAGTCGGGCAGTCACGAGCCATGTGACCCTGCCCGCCGCAGGAGTAGCACAGCCTGCCTCTCGGAAGGCTGGCACTCCGCTGTGTGCCCCACACTGCTGAGCCGGTGACTTGAGGCCGTCTGCGTGGGGGTCTGGTCTTCCTGGACCCGAGAGTCATCCGTCGGCTACCTGCTGCCGAAGACTCAGCTACCTGCCGCCCTGCGCTAGGTCTCGCCGCTGAAGAAGGCTCTGCCAGGAAGCTCTCGATCAGGAGGGCTCGCTCCAGCACTCCCGCCTGGGTCGGAATGCTGAGGGAGATCAGCGACGCCCGAATCTCCTGTCGCAAGCCCTGCTCAAAGGTCCGGGCCCGGAAGAAGGGGTCACGTACCATGTCGGTCGAGTAGCGAGATAGGTCAGTGAACCTCGCCGCGTACTGAGCGACCGTCATGCTGCCCTGGCGCAGCTGGAGAAGCTCTTGGATGCGCACCGCTCGGAGGGTGTCCGGGACGAACTCAGAGCGAAAGAGGCTCTCGAAGTCCGCCCAGAGCAAGGATGCCTCATCGTGAACCTGGAGCATCATGCTCCACCATCGTCCTGCCGCCGCCTGCAGGAGGCTCGCCGCGAGAATCACCATGAGATCCGCTGCTGTCCTCACTAGCCTAAAGATCCGTACCACCGCCTCTAGCCAGTCCTCGGCGGCCTGGGGGTCCGCCTCACCGCGAAACTTGGGCGGTCGCTGGCTCTGAAACTCATGCAGTGCCCTGAGGCGACGTGCATCGTCAGCGTCTGGTACTGGTAGAATCGGTGGCTCGGCGGGTAAGGCTACCGCCGGTGCCACTGCTGGCAAAGGGCCCTGCACCGAGGCCTCGTCGCTCGGTGGGCTGCCGTCGCGCCCTACACTCGGAACCCTAGCTGGCTGTCGTCGCGGGGCCATCCTGAAAAGGAGAACAAGAGCACCATAGTCAGAACAGTATACCTGGTGAGCTGGCACAAGTAATCACAAGGAAAACTTGAGACTTTCATGAAGCAGATCAGTATACCCGGTGAGCTGACACAAGTAATCACAAAGAAGACTTGAAACACACACGCAATCAATGTTTTCATGCATTAAGTCGGAAATCAGGAGTCAGGGTCCTGGTGTACGGATACGTCGGCCGCCGCACCAACACTGGGCTCCCTGAACTGATAACCACACTCAATACACTAAACACTATTGCTTCATATAGAAAGAAAAGACGATCAGAGTCTGCGGTAGAACCGACCTCCTCTGATACCAATTTGTCACGACCCGTCCTCGGGGCCCGTGCCGTGACTACCCCAAGCCCGCCTTCCATAGGCCAGGGGCTGGCGACTAGTACCAAGGCGTAAATTCCCGGTAAACAGGGAAGGCATTGCCTTTATAAGTAACAACCACCACAGAGTCAGCAAGCGGAAAGTAACTACAAAGTGCAGAAAAGTAAAGGGGGCCGGAATACAAGCCCAACTGAAAGTACAACTGAAAAGTAAAGTACAGCAACTGAAGAAAAGACGGCGGCCTCGTGTCGTCCACTGGCAATCCCACCTGAAGGGTGGGTACAGATAGCCTCCAGGCTCCTCGGGTCCCACGTCCGCTCCGAGCACGTCCCGCCCAGTGGTCCACCTCCAGGTACCGTCCTGCTCCACGCCCCAACCGAGATCAGCGCTGTCCGTCGTCTGTATCCAACACAACAAGGTGCGGGCATAGCCCGTGCAGGGGTGAGTATAAGCTACTCAGTAAGGACCCCGAGACCCCCGAAGGTCTCCCGAAATCCACAAAGGATATAGCACAAAGAAAGATGCAATCACGAAGTAACATCTGACTCGACTTAGGTATATGCCCATACATATACCTAAGTCCCCAATTCCAGCTCTGCTCACGAGCTCAAGAACAACTCAATCCACAAAGGAAAGCAAGACTCAAATCCACAAGGAGAGTAAACAGTAAATCCACAAAGGATAGTTCAACACAAACCACAAAGGAGAGTAACATAAGATTCAGCTCAACCAGGTATACTTTTTCAGATGACGTCAAAGATGATCACTGATCCATCTAAGTCGTCGGACCCACGAAGGATCGGTAGGTACTAACCCCCGCAAAAGACCCACTCAGGATCGGGCTCACACAGAACCTGTAGGCAGTGGCTCACACAGAACCGGTAGTAAGGACCCACATAGGATCGGGCTCACACAGAACCTGTAGCACTGATCCACGTAGGATCGCTGAGTGCAGTAGTCGACGCAGTCCACTGAGGATCTCTGTATAGTCGTCGCCGCAGTCCACGAAGGATCTCTGCTCTGCCGTCGTCGCAGTCAACTGAGGATCTCTGCTCTACCGTCGTCGCAGTCCACTGAGGATCTCTGCTCTGCCGTCGTCGCAGTCCACGGAGGATCTCTGCTCTGTCGTCGAAGTCACAGACAGCGCTAGTGTTCCCGCACATAGCGAGCTCGTTTAGGAGGGTCCGCTCCACGAGCCGAGAGGCTGATACATCAACTGACACGTAGTCCGAAGTTGATGTATCCAAAAGTTCCGTATCGACAACAGGATCTCAACGCAACAGACGGCGCGTCAATCGGACGCCCGGTCTGAGAGTTATTGGCATTTTCGTCCCAGGGGCCCGGTTGGTTTTTAGGGCAAAACCAACCCGACCGTACTCCGCCTGCGTCCGATCCTCGGGCGGAGTATGCCAAAAGTTCTGTCTCACTTAGAGGAAACTACCACAGCTGACGGTACGTCGATCGGACGTCCGTAGCTCAAGTTATGAGCGTTTCCGCTCCGAGGGCCCGGTTGGTTTCGTGTACGAACCAACCCGGCCGAACCCAAAGTCTTCCGAAACCTTGAGTGTAATACACCGAAACGACCGTATCGATCCAAGGATCGCGTAGCCGCTGACGATTCGTCATTCGGAGGTCCCAGGCCCATGATATGGGCAAAAGACCGAAGAAGGCCCGAAAACGGGGGTTCTGGGCCCAGGGCGACCCGGCCCGAACCCCCCCTGGGTCGGCCCGCACCGGGTCGGCCCGACCCGGCCCGACCCGGCTCGGCTTCGGCCGGGCGGCCGAAGGAGCCGCCGCCGCGGGTTTGACCCGCGGCTTGGAGGAAAACGCGGCCCCGCGGGGGCCGCCTGTCACGCGGACGCGGCCGGGCCGCCGCGTCCCTCCCCGGTTCCGCACGGCCGCGGAACCGGCCGCCGCCGCCGCGGCATCGGCCGCGGCGGATCTTCTCCATGGCGGCGCGCCGGGCGCCGCCGCCTCCGGTCGCCGGCGCCGCCTTGCCGGCGACCCGCGCCGCCGCCGCCTTCCGCGGGCCGCCGGAGTTGCTCTGGTGGCCCGTTTTGCCTCCCGTCTGCGCCGTTGCTCCTCCCGGGGGCCGATCTTTACTGCGGAATCAACAGATCGCCCATGCCGCGCGGTTCGTCGTCGTCCGCCATATCCGCACAACAAAAGAGATCGGCGGAGGGTTGCCGGGTCTTGTTCGTTAGACCCGCACCCTCCGCGTTAGTCATAAACAACGGGAGGAATAAAAACAACCAATCAACAATTTTAAAATAATTTAAAATTGTTCTGAGGTCGGGTTCTTTATTCCAAAAGAATAAACACGGGAAAAAAATAAAAGAATTCCAACAACCCTTACCTCGCAGCTGTCGTTGCCGAACGAGGGATCGTCGCCGGATTGCTCGTCGCGGAAGAAGGGGGATCGTCGCGTCGTCGCGGTATCCGGCGTCGCATTGCCAATCTCCGGATCAAGATCAAACGGATTTAATTAATTAAATCCGTTGTCATTGAAATTAAAAAAAAGGGTGAAATAAACGATTCGTTTCTCACCTTAATTGCCGAACGAGGATCGGCCGCGGAAGAAGAGGCGTCGCCGAAGAACGTCGCGGGTAGAGCTCGTCGACGTCGAAGATCACGGTGTGCGTCGTCGAATTCTGGTCGCCGGCGTTCTTCTCGTTCTTCGCGTTCTTCGCGTTCTTCGCGTTCTTCGCGATGAGGGGAGATGAAGAAACAAAGATCCTCTCAAATCCTTTCAAAGGATTTTTAGGTTGGTCTTATTTTATAAACATGCCAACAAACGAAAAAGCGTAAGTAACGACCCATCAGTTTGTTGAATTAATTCAACGAGCAAAACAACCCATTTAATTCACGAAATAAACCGCTCAATTAAATGGTCTGTTAAGAATTTAAGAAAACGCGTCGGTTGACTTTTCAGTTACTTTGACGGGTTTTCGCGGGTGCGTTACTTAGCGAAAGAAACGGCGGGGCTCGTGCGGGCCCCACCTCACAAATATCCTACCAAGGGGGTAGGATATTTCTGGATAGCATCCTATCCAGTTCAACTCAGATCAAGCCGCCTTTAAGTGGCTTCATGTGGCTTCCAAGCAGCTTCAGTGAAATAAAATAAAGTTGTCGCACAAATTTTATTTTATTTCCGACTTTAAGCCCCAAAATTTAAAAACCACGTCTGAGCAAACGCAACTCCGGAAGAGGCGTTTCTAAGCAAATACCGGCGCTGCGATTTCATCGGTGCCCTCAGAATTCGATTCCGGGCACCGGTTCAAAAGATAGAAAAACCCGCTCGTCCGTTCACTGAACGTACCCGAGCCAAACTTCGGAAATTGATTCCGGGAACACCGGGCCTCGGAATCAGGTGCCGTCTGAAGCTGCGCTCTTGTAAAATTCCAAAGAAAATTAAGAAAAAAATTTCATTGAAATTTGCGGGTCTTTACAATCATACCAAATGAGACTCATAGTCCTCCTTAAATTTTATAGAATTGGAGGGAAATATTCTATTAAAATCATTGTTTTCCTATCTCACCATTTAATGGTGGATCAATTTACAGAAATCCAATTAATGCATAGTGTTGAATCAAATTCCCTGAAAATAATTATCAAATTGTTTGCTGGGATTTCCTTCTCATAGACATGTATAATGTAGGACATGTATTCTTGGGATGAAATAATTGACCCATTTTATATCATCACTAAAAATTAAACATCATATATTTGAGGTTATAGATGATTACATCTACTAAGAATGAGAAATATGAAATAATGACAAGAACTTGAATCAAAGGGTATATTTTTTATTATTGAATGAATAAAAAGTGTACATATTATCACTTTATTTTCATGATTCCCATCCATTATTGTGATGGTAAAAATGCTTTCTTACAATTTTAGCCATGGATGATATTACCATTATTTTTCATCAACAACCCATAGCTTTGTTCATTGGTTAAGATAATGTACTTATTTTTTGGAATTTAAGCATTTGAAAAAAAGATGAGTGTTGGATGGTTGATTCTGTTCTCCCATGTCATTATTGGGATTATCCTGTCAAAAATCACTGTCTAGTTTCCCTTCGTTCCCACATCTATAGAATTTCCCGATCCCCATTAGACAATTCATAGGAATCCTCTTCTCAATATTTTGACCGGTGCGATTTTGGATTTTCATTCCACTATTAGATTTCTCCATTATACCACTAATTTTATACTTTATTTTTTTCTTCTTATTAAAGATAGATCCATGAGATTCACTGATATCCATTTAAACATTGAGGGTACATTGGAAAATTTCCTCATAGAAATTAATGTCTTATAGTGCCAAATAATTTCTTTTTCAAGGAGTTATCCCAATAAAGAATGAGTCAAATTTACATTTGGGGGAGATGAAAAATACATATGTGTGTCATGAAATAATTATTACTTTTAATCTGTATTCCATAATGGACTCATTATCCTTTTCTATAATGATGAGAAAATCCCTCTCTATTTATGAGATAGTGTGTTAGAAAAATATTCATTAAAAAATATACCAGAATAAAATTCACTCCTTATTTATTTCATCATCCATAGGATTCATATTTTTGGTCAACATCCACTATTGATCAGACTCCCCCTTCATATGATAAAAAATGGATGAAACCTTCTCACTAAAATAGAAATTATCGATAGAGATGATCTTCTCAATAATTTATTTCTATATTTTTATAATAAATAGATAGGAAGATACTATGAATGTTATAGAAATTTTGCACATAATGGTTTCAATTGAAAATTAAACTTTTTGGGTGGGGGTTGGAATTACCCATGATTCATGTTTTGATTCAAAACATGATTTTTCTGAGAAATTATGTTCATGAAGTTCCCAGACCCTATTTCCATCAGGTATGGAATCTCATTTTAGATGTTATCAAATTTTCCCTCATAATTTTTCTTTATTTAGTTTCTCTAATTTCAATCCAATTTTAAAAAAGTAAAAGGATAATATGGGATAATTATTTCTAAACTATTTACCACATACACTAGACACTATGAACATTAAATAGATAACAAATAAATGACATATATTCTGTAAAATATAAATTTATATCATTAAACCTATGTTACCCATGATATATTTCATAACAAAATATATTATGGGAAATTTTTCACTCTTTTCAAATAATTTTACATTATTTATAAACATAAATATCTATTTATTACAACATAATGATCTTGTATTCCTAATGTATTTAGTAGACTAGGTTCATAATACATAAAAAAATATAAAACATGATAACATTATTTAATTCATTATAATGATTTCCAAATATATTTTGGAGATTCTAAATCTATATGGGAAAATATTGGGGATAAATGGAAGAATGTGGTAAGACACAAATAATTTTATGGGAATAAGAACGATAAAGAAGCCTAAAATATGAGTAAATGGTGTAAAATATAAACATAAAAGAGAAGGTACATTAGAAATATATTGTGATCCTAACATAAATAGTATGGAATCATAGTATCATGGAAACATGGAAAAGTGGAAATGAAATAAAATTTAACCCCAACAAAATAATAGTCTAACTTCTAATACAACATCACATTGTGTACATAGTCCAATTATGGAATAACTTCAATCCCTAGTTCCATTAATGATGTATCATGAGACTAACACATTAACTAATGATTTGGAGGGATATATAACTCTATGATCACCCATCACATACATTTCATGTATATGAATATGTGTTATGATTATGAATATCAATCGTAATTCATAAATATAAGAATAACCCATGAAAATAAATGGGGTTCATAGTCTATTTTCATAACATAATCAAAAGATATACCGTAAAGAATTAATTTTATAAAAGGTAATGAGGAATGTATTACATTGTCAAGGGATGGTATAATAATATTTTTATACATGTTAGATATATATAAATAGAATTTAAATGAATTCAATTAATTTAAAGAGAGAGAAATTGTGTTAAGGAGAAAATGATCATAAACCAGTGAAAAGGGTGGGATAGAATGATTCATGACCTCAAGACTGATTTATCACATGAATTATTAATTTCCATTGATCATAAACATAATATAATTATTTAATTTCTTAATAATAATTTTTATTTTTATTTATTTTTTTATTTTAATTTTTATTATTTCATACACTATATGAAATTTGACCATTTACGATAGTTCATTTGCGACAGGCAGAAGACCTATCACAAATAATGGATTTCCTATGATTATTTTCAAGGAGATACTAATTATTTTGAATATAATTATTAAATCGGATAGAATAAATATTCTTTCACAAATAGTTTTAGTGGGTATTACTATCACCTAGAACAAAATTTAATCACGATGAGAATTTTTTACAGGTAGTGAAATCCGTCACAAATAGACTTTTGCTAAAGAATATATGAGACAAAAATTAGTGTCTGTCAAAAATAATTTTTTTTAAAAACTATTTGCAAGAGCATTAATTCTATCACAAATGCTGCATCACAAAAACACACATGGTTTTAACATTGAGAGAATCTCCCTTCTTTATCATCTCTTTTCTATTATCTCTCCCGAATAACACTTCGAACCCTACCAGACTACCTAAAACATTTCTTCTTCGTTCAAATCTATTATCCTTGATTTTATGTTGATTTTAACTTTGATATTCTAGGTACAGACTTAGATTATGTTGGCCATAATTTTTTTTGTGTGTTTTGATTCAATGTTAAATATACTGGAATGGTAGAAGCCTAGGATTATAAATTTTTTTTGATTTGTCTGATTTGTATAATTTTTTTGATATTTATGGAAGACGCAGTTGTATTAATATTTAATTTGATTTTAATTTTGTTGATTTTTTCCATATTTTGGTTCAATGTTTAATATATGATTTTTTAGACCGTTGGTTTAGAAATTTAACTGATTTGCATGATTAATTTGATACTTAAGAATAAATTATTAGTATAAATCTCTATTTTTATTTTAATTTGGATCATGTAATTTATTTTAATTTAATTTCTGTTACTCTACTAACATTTTAATTTTGATATGTATATTTTTTTTGTATTTATAGTTATATATATATATACAAGTTCGATTATTTACCATGTTAATTTTGATATATTTTTTATTATATATATATATATTAACTTCTTTTTATTTAATTTTGATAGTTTCATGTGTTTATATATATAAATGAATTTAATAATATTTTTATAGTTTTTGATATATAGATACATATATGCATATCTGTATGTATATTTGAATACATGTATATCAAAATTTGATATGTCTATATGATTAAAAAATTTGCCAAAATATATTTGATATATTTATATTAAATAATAAAATTTTAATATAAATATATATATATAACATTATGAATAATTAATAAATTTTTTATTATAAATATCTGTAAACAATACATTCTGTGTATGCATATATATATTTTTAAAAACATGTAAATTTTTTAATATATATATATTTGTATAATGTTTTAAATATATATATAAATAAATGAATGTATATCATAATGTGAATATATATATGGTGTAAAACAATGTCTAATGTTTATGAAATATATATACAGAGAGACATATATAATTGTTTTCAAAAATATGTAAGGTTGAAAACACACACACACACCGATATATATATATATATACCTGTGAATATATATATATATATATATATATATATAAGTTTTAAAAAACATGTAATTTTTTTTGATATATATATATAGACATAAACATATGTAAACATTAAAAGAATATAATTTTTTTGATATATATATATATATATATATGTGTGTGTGTGTTTCAATGTAAATATTGATCATATATATATATATATTTGTTTTAAAAATATATAAAAATAAATTTGATTATGAAATCGTGTAATATATATATATATATTAACATTAGAATGTTTATTTTTAAACATCTTAAAACAGATGTATGGTAGTGTATATATAGATTTGATATGTATATTTATTTAAAAACAATCAAAATATATTTTATTTATTTATATTAGTTTTGAAAACAAGAAATACATATACATATATATATTATTTATTAGAAATTTAAAAATAATTTAAATAAATAATAATTATCATTACGTAATTTATAATAATTTGTAATTAACTAGAAAAAATTATTAATTAATGTTAAATATTTTATGTATATATAAATTTAATATATATATTGGTTTAAAACATTTCTCATAATTATTCAGTGTAATTATAAAAATTAAAATCTATTTTAATATATAAAAAATATATTAATCTATTTCTTTACTTAATAATAATAATAAATATTAAATAATATTGTTAATTAAAAATATTATTAATATTTTAAAAAAAATTGATGAAATATATGAAAATTTGTATGTGTGTGCATTTATGACTGTATATAGATTTGATATGTTAATTTGTTTGAAAAAAAGAGTTATAATTAATATGATGTAAATAGATTCTTTTTGAGTTATATATATATATAACACATTAAATAATTATAATTTGGTATTTTTAAGAATGTTATGAAAATTTATTTACAGAAAATGTTTTAACTTTATGTTATTAACAATAATATTTAAATTAAAAACATTAAAAATTTATGTAAAGAAAAAATAATAAACATTCAATAGATGAGACATTTATTAAAAAAATAGTTAATAATATTAAAGATAATTTTTCTATAAGTGTTTTTAACAAAATATAAAAATTATAAGACTCATTAAATATTCATAGAAATATTTATTATTAAAAATATATTATTAATTTAATTAATTTATAGTATTTAACAATCAATGAGTCATTATTATTAATAAATATTAAATATTATCGATTATTATAAAGTCATAATAATATTTTGTAAATAAATATTAAAAAATATATAAAATAATAAATATATATAAATAAAAAAAATTATGATAATAATAATAATTACATAACTTATAATAACATATAATTAATTTTTAAATATTATTAATATAGAGTAAATATTATTGTTAATTAAAAAATATAGTTACACAGTGAAAATATAAGGCAATCAGGAATTGAGAATTTGTAAAATAAAAAATATGAGTAATTGTTAAATATGACTAATATTTAGTATAACTTCCAATGTAATGTCATACCTATGGTGCAACCCACATCCTAGACCCAAAGGTGGTCTTCTATTTTTCATATGATACATAGTTTAAAATATATTTTAAATTTTTATAAGGCATTATATTTAAAATATTAAATGAATTACTCTCACATGAAATGTAATTAAACCCCTGATGCCCACTGTAATGTCCCGGACCTCTCCGGTCCATTCCATTGTGAAAATGTTGTGCTGGAGGTGTTCCGGGAGGTCAAGGTGACTTGTGGGTGTGTTTGGGTGGACTTTTAAAGAAAGATAAAGGGAAATAGCTATCGCACGGTTGGCACACAATTTTCCTAAACCGTGTAAGGTTGGTGTTGGAGGCAGTGGCTAACGCACGATAAGCGCACTGTTTTTCTAGTGGTACGGACTAACTGTGCGAGGAGTGTTTCGCGAGGAAGAAGCTAACGCACGGTTAGCGTACGATTTGTTAAACCGTGCGGACTAACCGTGCAGGCACTTAAAGTTAGATCTTCAAATTTTGTATCTGAACTCTTTTTCCATTAAATGATTCGTTTAAGCCTCTAAGTGGCCATAACTCGGAATTACATTTCCATGGAGGTAGAAGAACCTCTCCCAAGTGTTTTGGAGGAGATTTGGAGGCTTCTCTTGCAGAATCGAAGTTGTCTTCTTGAGGTATGTGATCGTTCTTGATTGGTTTCATAGATCTACTTAGATCTACATCTCCCTTTCTCTCTATTTCTTAGATCTTCACCCATTGTGGGTAGATCTAAGCATGTGGATGTCTAATATGATGAGCTTTGGTCTTGGTTGTGTTTGAAAGGAGATCTAAGAAGGATTCATGGTGAATCGACCTGGTTCCTTGGGAATTCATCGACCGTTGTGGTTTTCCTCGAAAACCATTAGGGTATGGGATTCGTGGCTTCTCTAATTTTTTATGTGAAATCGTAGAGTTAGCATGATTTATCCCTTTTGAACACAATTATATTAACCTACTTAAATACATGAACGAGATTAATAGAATTGGTTTGATCGCATGTTTTTTCTTTGTGCCGTGATAACGGTTCACGAATTGATTTTCTAGATAGTTTTATATCTATGCCTTGCTTGATAGAATGTTGTTCGTGATGAAATTGTTAAAGAATGTAAATCCGGAATTAATTGACAATTAATTGGCTAAAGATAAAGAGGCATGTAAATGAATTAAGTTTGTGTTGTTGTGGTTGTTGATACAAATTGATGTCAATCAAATTGATGCCGATGAACGTGATTATTTCAGTTAGTTGGGAAATCGAAATTTGTCGGTTCTTGTTGTTTGAAGGCTAGATGCCTTGTTAAATGGCCAAGATCTCAATTTGATGTGATGTTTAATTTCCTTCTTCTTTTTATTTTGATGTGATCCTGGGTGGATGTTGTGATTTATGGGGGCATGGAGGCTTTGTGGTGGTGGCAGCGGATGACGCCTAGAGTGGCAAGACACATCGATTTAGGCATGTTGGTTTCAGCGAGGACATCAGGGATGATGTAGTGGCGAGATGCATCATTTTATGCTTGTGGTGTTCCAGGGAGGACACTAGGGATGATGGAATGTGAAGGATGTGATTGTTGTATGCTTGGTTCTTTGTTTGGTTGTTTATCTACTTTACTTTTCCCCAATGCTCAACGCAGATGGTCTTGCTTACCCATCTTCCGAAATAGGAAATGACTAGCGGGGTATGCCACGTGCTTTCCTTATTAAGACTCTCAAGGGAGAATGGGTCTACACTCTTTTTATAGGTGGAAAAGAATCAATGGGTAGTACATCTACTCAGCGTGTTGTGCCCCTTGTGTTTAGTAGAATAGGATGCTTTTCTAGAATGCCTGGGAATATGGGAAAGTAATTCTGTAATGAATGATTAAATAAATAATGTTAATCCATGGGGTTGGAGTTTGTTGAAAATTAATGATGAGGTTGAGAACTTTTTAAATGACAGTCATTTTTGGATTTCATGCTAATGGAATTTAATTGGTAATTGTTCATGTTTAATTAATGTTTGATGAATTAATTAACATACAATGGAATTGTTAAAAAGGGAAATAAGTAATCTAATAAATCCCATAAATGGTTGTGTGCTTGTAGGATACCTAGTCTTAGAAGTGGTAGCTCGGAGTCCGAGAGACGTTAGCTGTAGTTGTGTCTAAGACTAGTTTATGCACATAGTGTGGTTCTCAGTTATAGTATATTTCGTAATTTTTGTGTTTCTATACGCTACTCCACCCTGTCAGTAAGTGCAACTAGCACCATAGGGATTCTGTGCCCCAGGGGGTGTTTTCCCCAACATTCCAGTTGGGGGATGAATGGCTGACTACCCCCTTTGACCCCACTCTCTTCTCTTGGTAGATACTAGTGCCATTAGACACAATGGTTCGGTTTTCCCATATATGTGTGTAGAGGGTTGTAATGGATTGTGGTTATTCACTCACATATATTCTGAATATAGTATCATATGGAATGCTATAGGTGTAACATGTATTGGTTGTGATGGCTTGAGGATCCTTAATCATTGTGTGGGCTGTAAGGGCTTGCTGTATAATACCCGACGTATGATACACATTATGCGAGCTGTGGTGGATCCTAGATACTACCTCGTTACTTTTGGTTGTGACGATGGTGTGGTGCTTTGCACATGTGTCTACATGAAATCCTTTGTGTTGCACGTGGTGCAGATTGTAGAGCTTAGCCAAGGTGTATACGAGAAAGCCTTTGGAGAGAGACGCACAAGACGTATGTCGTTGGGGCAATGCGTCAAACTAGTGGGGATGTAGTAGCAGGGTACCCTTTATATTCATTATTATATGATATATTCCTATGTGTGTTACTTGGTGTGAGTATCCATGGTGAGGTTGGGAACTTAGTATATATTTTAGGTGATGAGTTAGTTTTACTTGTTCTTCATTGTGCTTTAGCATGATTTCTATACTTTTGCACAAGAGGCTTTGGGGAGGATCCTACTGAGTATACTGTTATAATCACCCTACATATATATAAACTGTTTTTTAGGTGACTTGGAGCAGGTGGGAGATCAGGCTGGTTACTACTAGCTTATGGTTGCAGGAGCTGTTCAGGCTTATGGTCACTGGTATTTTTTACTTTCTTTTGGGTAATTGCAGTTTTACCTTTCAGTTGTATTACATTTTCATGAAATTACATATGTGCACTTGGGTTTTCTTTTATACGTAGGTTCTGAGTTGTAGTTTATTCGTTTCTATCTTATCTCTCTCTTCCATATGTGTTCTCTTAGAGGGTATTGCCTTATTTGAGTGTTTATTATACCCTCGGTGCTAGTAACCATCCCGGGGCCTACTGGAGGTGGGACTCATGGGTCATTATCTCCCTTCTCACACTGTCGGCCCAGGAGGGGTACAGTTTGTGGGGAGGGGGTCATGACATAGTGGTATTATAGGTATGGTTGAGGGATAGGATGGAGTTTGGAGTTAGGTATAGGTGAGGTTGCATGGGTTGGTAGGGAAACTCCGTAATTCATGTTTAGAAAGTGAGGTAAACACTAGATACCGGTTTAGACATAGGCATTTAGGGACCTTTATGATATGATGTATGGACCTTTAAGTTTACAATGGCTTCTAAACAAGGTGATACTAGTTACAGGGTGGAGACCTAGGAAAGGATCACACATTATTTATCTTTGTGACTATGTTTGAATGGGTAGTCCTTGGTATAGGTTAACTTAAAATGAATAAATTAATAAAAGAAAAAAATTAATTAATTAATGTTGAGTCTTCCATATTCCTGGCTTAGGATATCTATTTGTTTTGTATTTTATAGGTATGGATCCAGGTCCACGTCATCGTTAGGTTTGTGCAGAAAATGTCCATCAGGCTATTCCAGTTGATCGCCACAGGGTAGAGGTTGACGATGACGACACTTGGAGGAAGAAACTCCGAGATTTTTAGTGCCAGAGTCTGCATAAGTATGAGGGCTCCTTCTTAGATGTAGTCTTGGAAGACTCGTTGGAGTAGGTTGATATAGGATTCAGTTTGATTCATGATTGAAGAGAGCAATGAGTGTCCTTGGTTGTGACGATGATACATGGTGCAACAAGGTAGAGGTGGTTGTTATTCCTTGGGGATCGTGAGGAGTTAGAGATCTCATGGTAGGAGATCTGAGACAAGTTTAGAGTCGAGTTCCTTTCTTTTACTGTGAAGGTGTCTAGTCGCCAGGATCATCTTACCCTTCGACAGGGGAGTACTACTGTTCAAGAGTTTGGAATCTTTTTACGGAACCTTTTACGATATGCTTAGGACTTGTTACTAGATGAGGAGGCTTGGGCGAGGCATTTCGAGGAGGATTTTTGTACAGAGATCCAGTGCCAGGTCACCCCATTTACACTGAAGATATATCTTGAGGTATTTGTGAGGGAAGAGGTTGTTGAGATTACTTTGGACAGGACCTGATCATCACGAGAAGGGGATAATCATGAACCCTCACGAAGTAAGGTTGTGGTCGAGAGTTCCCGGTTTCATGGGCAGAAGAGTTTCGGTTCAGCCGGGGGTAGGTCCCAGCCCTTCACATCTCATTTCTCCAGAGGCAGCAACTCTTAGGCATATGCCAATGGATCATGCGCTTGTTTTTCTTATGGTGGTAGTGGTCATCAGCAGCAGGAGTGACCGACCTTTTTGAGTGGTCATCGTGCACCAGGTGTTATGCTTCAGGTTCCTCCATTGAGGTAGTTCCAGCCGAGGAAACAGTAACAGCAGGTTTCACTAGTTTTAGATCACTAGAGGGTAGATGGTGCTGGTAGAGGATACCTCCATGATGCTCCCCATCCACTTAGAGTAGAGTGCAGCCGTGGTTGTGGTCATCATTAGGGTCAGAGAGACTGTGGTGGAGGTCGTGGTCATCTACATGCTCTAGCGTTGCCAGCTCCAAATGAGCCAGATGTCGTTCGAGGTACCCTTTACTTGTTTGATTCAGGAGCGACACACTCTTTCATATCACCTACCCTTGTCCCTTCTTTGGGACTTGAGGTAGAGAGGCTTTCAGTTCCCTTGGTGTTGACTACACCAGTTGGAGGTCGAGATGACTTGTTTGAAGTATGTAGAGACTGTGAGCTAGTGTTGGGGCAACACCACTCTTGGGGATATTTCCTATGTTTACGAATACAACCATATGATGTCATCCTCAGCATGGATTGGTTGTATTTAGTCCAGGCTTTCGTGGATTGCTTCAGGAAGAAGGTCTTTTTCCTTGGTGCGGATGGAAAGAGAGTGGTGCTTGTTGGTGAGTGAGATCGTCGGATGGTTCATAGGCGCATTACATTCTTATCATCCATGGTGGTTGAGATGATGTTGAGTTCATCAGAGGTTTGGAAGTTGGCATTTCCTAGGGATGTAGAGGATTACCCTAATGTCTTTCAAGATGAGGTTGTAGCATTACCCCCTCGATGAGAGATCGAGTTTGGGATCATGCTACAACCATGAGCGTCTCTTATCTCTATGTATCCATATAGGATGTATCCTTATGAGTTACGAGAGATACATATACAGCTTGATGTTTTATTGCAGTGCGGTTTTGTTCGAACAAGTGTGTCACCATGAGGTGCACCAGTTATGTTCGTGAAGAAGGCAGATGACAGTTTGTGGTTGTGGGTCAATTATCTTCATTTAGAGAAAGTGACAATAAAGAATCAATATCCTCTTCTTCAAATCGATTAGTTATTCAATGAAATGACGGGTGCACATTGGTTCTCAATGATTGAATTGTGGTCTGGATATCATCAAATGTATGTGAAGGATTGGGATATCTCGAAGACTGCTTTCTGTTGTCATCATGGGAATTTTTAATTCGTTGTAATGTCCTTTGGCAAGACAAATTCTCCAGCGGTATTCATGGGATTGATGAATGCTGTTTTTCGTGACTTCCTGGACAAGTTCGTGGTAGTTTTAATCGACGACATCCTTGTGTACTCCAGATCTGAAGAAGAGCATGCAAAGCATCTACGGGCCATTTTGGTTGTTCTTCATCGACATTAGTTGTTCGGAAAGTTGTCAAAGTGTGAGTTTTGGGATCGAGAAGTCCGTTTCATGGGGCATGATGTGTCCCAATAGGGGGTAGTGGTGGATCCATCGAAGTTAGAAGCAGTTGTGTCTTGGGAAGCCCCCAAGATAGTTTCAAAGGTGAAAAGTATCCTTGGTCTCCCAGGATACTACAAGAGGTTTGTAGCCAATTTCTCTCGATTTGAAACTCCTATGACAAATTTGACCATGAAAGATAAGGCTTTCATATTGACTGACTAGTGTTAGGCAGGTTTCGAGTATCTTAAAGAGATGTTAGTAAGTTCTCCAGTCCATTGTCTTCCAGCTGAGGGAGTTCAGTTTGATGTTTTATGTTATGCGTCACATCTGTCGTTGGGATGTGTTATCATACAGCAATGTACAGTTGTTTTTTTATGGGTATCGACAGTTATATCCCCATGAACGCAACTATTCCACCCAAGATATTGAGTTGGGAGCCATGGTGTTTGCTCTGATGTTGTGGAGACATTACCTCATTGGTGTGGGCATTGTGGTTCTCACCGATCATAAGAGTTTGAGGTATGTTTTCTCCCAGCATGATTTGAACATACGACATCATCGGTGGATGGAGTTTTTTCATGAATACGACTTCAAAATATCGTATACTCCTAGAAAAGGGAATGTTGTAGCTGATGCGCTGAGCCGAAATTCACGTAGTGATACTTTGTGAGGATCCGATGATTCTTGGAGAGTAATGGAAGAATTTTCAGCATTTCATCTTGATATGGGAGAAGTTGGGGGTATTGGTTATCTTTTTTAGATGACGCTACAGTCATCCCTGATGCAGAAGGTGGAAGGGTCCCCGTTAAGATATCTTGAGGTGGAGTTCTGAAGAGACCGGGTTGTTTGTGGTGAGTCCCGTGATGGTTGGTAGAAGGAAAAACAACACCGAGTGATGTATCATGGACGACTTTTTCCCTTGATGATGTGCAAGACGGTTCTCTGAGAGTTTCATAGTTCTCCCATAGCCATACATCTTGGTGTAGAAACTATTTATTGATCCTTGAGGAGTCAGTTTTGGTGCCCTAGGCTGAAGCGTGTGGTTGTGGAGTTCGTGTCTCAATGTTTAGTCAACCAAAAGGTGAAGGTTGAACACCGTGTTCCAGGTGGTCTTCTTCATCTATTAGATATTCGTCAGTGGAAGTGGAAGTGAATCCCAATGGACTTTGTTATAGGTTTACCTTGAGCTCTGGGAGGACATGATGCTATTTGGGGGGTAGTGGATCATTTAACAAAATCGTCCCACTTCATAGCGATCAAGGAGTCTGGATCAGTGGAGGTTTTGTCGAGGCATTTTCTAGAGGAGGTTGTGAGACTTTATGGAGTCCCTAGGGTGATCATTTCGGAACAAGATCCTCGTTTTACCTTCAGGGTGTGGAGAGGACTCCAACATGCTTTTGGTTATCAACTTTTCCTTAACACTGTTTTTTATCCTCAAATAGATGGTTAGACAAAGAAAACTATCTAGACTCATAAAGACATGTTAGGCTCTCGTGTTCTCGATTTTGGAGGATAATGGATGAGGCACTTACCCTTGGTGGAGTTCACTTATAATAATAGTTTTCACTACACCATCAGTATGGCGCCGTTTGAAGCCTTGTATGACCGGCCTTTCCGTTCTCCATTTTGCTGGACTGGGGTCGGAGATTCAGCAATTCTCGGACCGGAACTAGTGTAGAAAAAATAGAGATGGTTCAGGTGATTTGTGAGAGGATTAAGACAATGAAAGATTGTCCAAAATCATATGATGATCAAATAAAGTGACACTTAGAGTTTAATGTTGGGGATCATGTGTTTCTAAAGGTGACTCCCCGTCATGGGCAGTGAAGATTTGGTCATGGAAGTATGCTTTCTCCCTAGTTTTTTCGGGCCTTTTGAGGTGTTTGATCATGTGGGAGCTATGGCATACTGAGTGGCACTTCCCCTTCAGATGAGTCAGATACATAAAGTTTTCATTGTATCACAGCTCCTTCGTTATCTTCATGATGGCTCTCACATAATCGATGGGGGAGAGATTGATGTCGATGATGATGCAACCTTTGAGGAGCGACATGTGGAGATCCAAGACTGCAAGGAGAAGGTGTTTCATGGGTGTTCTATCCCTTTAGTTTGTGTCTTGTGGATTCACGGTGGCTTGGAGGAGAGTACTTAGGAACGTGTGTCACAGATACATTCTCAGTACCGAGATTTGTTTGATGTTTAACTCTTTTCATGTATCATTGTAACTTATGTGGATGTGGAACATTCATGTTTATGAAATGAAACCATTTGTGTCTTTAGTGGCTTTCTCTCCTTTTAGAGGTATCTCGATGGGTGGTTGTTCAGACACTGTTTTGTATTCTCTTTATGTGGGTTTTAGATTCTTGAGGACGATAATGATTTGAGAGGTATCTGATGAAATGGCTCGGGCCTCTCTGGTCCATTCCGTTATGAAAATGTGTTGCTGGAGGTGTTACAGGAGGCCAAGGTGACTTGGGGGTGGATTTGGGTGGAATTTTATGGAATGATATAGGGCAATAGATTTCTCACGGTTAGTGCGTGGTTTTCCTAAACCATTAGGACAAACCATGCAAGTTTGGTGTTGGAGGAAGTTGCAAACACATGGTTAGGGCACAGTTTTCCTAACTGTGAGGACTAACCGTGTGAGGAGTGTTTGGTGAGGTAGAATTTAACGCACGGTTAGCGCACGGTTTGTTAAACAGCGTGGAAAACCGTGCGGGCACTTAATGTTAGATCCTAAAATTGTGGATCTAAACTCTTTTTCCTCTAAATGGTTCGTTTAAGCCACTAAGCATCCATAACTCGGGATTAACCTTCCGTGGTGGTAGAAGAACCTCTCCAAAGTGGTTTAGAGGCTATCCCGAGGCATCTATTTGAAAATCGATGCCAGTTTCATGAGGTATGTGGTCATTCTTGTTTGGTTTCATAGATCTACATTGATCTACTTCTCCTCTTCTTTCTATTTTGTAGATCTATGCCTGTTGTGGGTAGATCTATTATTGTGGATGTTGAATATGATTAGCTTTGGTCCTAGTTGTGTTAGGAGAGGATATCTATGAAGGATTCGTGGAGAATAGACCCAGTTCCTTGGGTGTTCTTTGACCGTTGTGCTTTTCCTCGAAAAACATTAACTAGATTTGTGGTTTCTCTAATTGTTCATGTGCAATCGTAAATTTACCATGATTTAGCCCTTCGGATCCCAATGAAAATGATCATATTAAATACTTGAACCAGATTAAAAGAATTCGGTTCATAGCATGTAGTTTCTTTATACCGTGATAACAGTTCGCCTCTTGATTGTATAGATAGTGTGATATCTATGCCCTACTTGTTAGCATGTTGTTCATGATGAAATTGATAATGAAAATAAATCCGGAATTAATTGATAATTAATTGGCTAAATATAAAGAGGCATGTAAACGAATTCAGTTTTTGTTTTTGTGGTTGTTGATCCAAATTGATGCCGATATATGTGATTAATTCAGTTGGTTGGGAAACTAACTTCTATTGGTGCTTGTTGTTTGAAGGAAAGATTCCATGTTAGAGGGCCAAGAGCCCAATTTTATTTGATTTTTACATTTCTGCTGCTTGTGTTGTGATGTGATCCTGGATGGATGTTGTGATTTGTGGGGGTGTGGAGGCCATGTGGTTATTGTAGTGAATGACACCTAGAGTGGAGAGATGCATCAATTTATGAATGTGGGTGTCAGGGAGGACACTAGAGATGATGGAGTGGCGAGATGCATCAGTTTATGCATGTGGGTGTCAAGAAGGACACCAGGGATGATGTAATGGGATGGATGTGATTGTTGGATGCTTGATTCTTTGTTTGCTTGTTTATCTGCTTTACTTTTCCCCACTACTCAGGGCAGCTGGTCTTTCTTACCCATCTTCCGAAAGAGGCGAAGAGATGCAGGGTATGCCACATGATTTCCATATTTAGTCTTTCAAGGGATAATTAGTCTTCACTCTTTCTATAGGTGGCGATGAATCGACAGGTAGTACTTCTACTCCCCATGTTGAGCCCCTTGTGTTTAGTAGCATAGGATTATTTTTTAGAATCCCTGGGAATATGGGAAAGTTATTCTGTTATAAATGTTTAAATAAATGATGTTAACCCATAGGGTTGGAGTTTGTTGAAACATAATGATGAGGTTGAGAAATTTTGAAAGGATAGTTGTTTTTGGATATTATGTTAATGGAATTTAATGTCGAATTGTAATGGTTAATTTATGTTTGAATAATTAATTAATGTAAAGTGGAATTGATAAAAAGGAATAAAGTAGTCTAATAAATCCCTTAAATGGTTATGTGCTTATACGACACCTAGTCTTTGTTGTGGTAGCCCGGAGTCTGAGAGACGTTAGAAGCAGTTGTTTCTATGACTAGGTTATGCCCATAGTGTGGTTGTGAGATGTAGTATATTCTGTAATTTTTCTGTTTCTATACGCCACTCCACCCTGTCAGTAAGGGAAAATGGCAACCTGGGGATTCTGAGCCCTGGGGGTGTTTTACCCAACATTATGGTGGGAGTATGAATGGATGACTACCCACTTTTACCCCGCTCTCTTCTCTTGGTAGATACTAGTTCCATTATGCACAACAGTTAGTTTTCCCCATATATGTGTGTAGAGGGCTGTAATGTCTTGTGGTTATTCACACACATTTATTCTGGATATTGTATCATATGGACAACTTTAGATGTAACGTTTATAGGTTGTGATGACTTGAGGATCCATACATGGTGTATTGGCTGTAATGGCTTGAGGTATAATACCTGACGTATGATACATGTTATGCGAGCTGTGGTGGCTCCCGGAAACTACCTGGTTACTTTTGGTTGTGAGGATGGTGTGGTGTTTCGCCCGGGTGTCTGCAGGCATGCCTTATTTGTGCACGTGGTGCAGATTGTGGAGCATAGCCCAGTTGTATATGGGAAAGGATTTGGGGAGAGATGCACATGATTTATGTCATAGGAGAAAAGCAGCAAACCAGTGGGGAAGTAGTAATAGGGTACACTTGTTATTCTTTATTATATGATACATTCATGTATGCGTTAGATTGTGAGAGTAGCCATGGTGAGATTAGGAACATAGTATACCAGTTAGGAGATGAGTTAGTTTCAATTGTTGTTCACTGCGCTTTAGCATGCTTTGTTTACATTGGCATGTGAGGCATCTAGGAGGATTCTATTAAGTATATTCTTATACTCACCCTATATATATATATATATAGTTTTTTTTTCAGGTCACATGGAGCAAGTTGGAGTTGAGGAAGGTTACTACTAGCTCATCGTTGCAGGAGCTATTTGGGCTTGTGTTCGCTACTATTTTTACATTATTTTGGGTACTTTCTGTTTTCCCTTTTAGTTGTAGTACTTTTGCACGACATTACATATGTGCACTTGGGTTTTCTTTTATACTTCAGTTCTGAGTTGGAGTTGATTGGTGTTTATCTTTTATCTCTCCTCTACATGTGTTCTCTTAGAGGGTAATTCCTCCCAATTGTGTGTTTACTATACCCTCGGTGCTAGTCGCCAACCCGTGGCCCACTGAAGGTAGGACTTGGGGGGTCATTATTTCCTTTCTCATATTGTCGGCGCATGAGGGTTACACTTTGTTGGGAGGGGGTCGTGACACACAAATATGTAATGTCACGATTAGGATAAACCCCACATCCCATGAATAAAGAAGGACTTGTATTTCTCAAATATGACAATGTTAGAGAGATGTTCCATTATTTTCAAAAAATATTTATTCTTATATAATTTATCTAATATTTTTATTTTATCTACACCGATCTTCTACGGGCCTTGGGATTCAATGTTAACCCAATGCCTTACTTTGAATCTATTATATAGAAAATTTCATGGTGTTAATATATAATAATAATTTGTAATTATCAAAATAATCTATAATAATGGTTCATATTTTTTTTATAACTAAGGACTAAAGTGGTAGACACCAGTATCTATTAAGTGATTGTGAGTGGATAAATAATCACAAAAATCTAAATGGATCTAGTTTAAATCCTATCTAAATTGAAGGTGATGAATCTTTTATATCAATTGCATCATGAAATTCATATATATTATTCCTAATGCTAAAAATTAAATTTCTTTGTCATAAATCTAATATTAGGATATTCAGAACATTTGAAATTTTTTGAATTTATCAATTTCATTGCGTTTTTTAGAAATTTTATATTTTATGGCATGAAAATAGTGAAATGAGTTATGTAGAAAATATTTTTTTTGTTCCTGATCCGTCATTTCAGAATATAGTACATGAGGGATTGGGTCTATCTATTATTGAAACAGAAACTCAGAATGATATTCCAATTCCTAAATTAGAACCTTCTATGTGTTATTATTTTTTTAAACTCTGCGGAGAATGACTGCTATCCGAAATTCCATATCAGAAAACATGAATTTGTTAAAAAATATTTTCTATTAAATTATATTTTGGAACGTCTACACGTTTTTAGATTCGATTTTATCTTTTGTTAAGTCATCATTGCATGATAAAAATACATTACCTGCAAGTTTCTATAATAGTAAAATGTTTTTTCATAATTTGGGTTTATGTTATTAGGAGATCCAAACTTTTTTAAATGACATAATATAATATTATTGTGATTGTGAATCTTTTGGTAATTGACAAACATATGGAGAATCGTTGTATAAAGTGGTGCAACAAGGAATGTCATGTGTTCCTGTGAAACAGATGAAATATTTTCCAATTACACCTTGTTTATAGAATTTATGTATGTCTTGAAGCATAGTTGGATTGAAAATAAGGCATTAATAAAATATTTCTATCACAAAAATATTAAGTCATCCATGTGATTGTTATTCATGAAATAATTTTGATGAAAAACATCATTCTTTTTCTTTTAGGACACTGTGACATAAGGATGATACTTTATACTGGTGGTTATAGTCTATTTGATTCTTATAAAAGTCAATATTATTATTGTCCTGTTTTCATTACTCCTTATAACATTCCTGCTTGAATGTGGGTGAATGAACCATATATATTTTTGACATTGTTAATTTTAGGATATCCACAAAAGATTATTGATTTTTGTTTGAAACCACTAATTGATGAGTTAATTTCACTATGGAATATTGGTGTGACTACATTTGATATAACAACATATCATAATTTTGAAAACAATACATTCGGTGTATACATATATATATTTTTAAAAGAGTTTAATTTTTTTAATATATATATATATATGTATAATGTTTTTAATATATATATATATACATACATGAATGTATATCAAAATGTGAATATATATATGGTTTTTTTAAAAGTGGTGCCTCGGTCAAAGACCGAAGCACATTTTATTGAATAAAATAGTCGAAAGGATTACATGATATAGAAAGAAGGGATTTTTTTAAAATCATTATCAAATAGATGAAGTAAATCCGGGGGGAGGGTGTCCATCCAGGTCATGGTCTGATGAACACCCTTGTTGGCAAGGGCATCAGCAACATCGTTAGCCTCTCTGAAGGTATGCGTGGCAATGTAGTTCATTTTAAGCAGAGAGTCCAAGCACTGCATCCAAAGATTAATAAAGGGCCAGGCAAGGTGAGTCACACCATTCCAGATGTCCTGGACAATGGTGGTAGAATCACTTTCCATCCATAGTTTCATCCAGCCTTTTTGAATGGAAATCTTGACATCCTGAATAACTCCCATCTTCTCGGCATACAATGACGAAGTTATGCCACAGTTACTAAAGAAACATCCACGAAACATGCCAACAGAATCTCTGAAAATGGCTCCACAGCTGGCAGGTCCAGGATTTCCCTTTGAGGCACCATCCACATTAAATTTGATCCATCCCGGCATAGGAGTTTTCCAGAAGACATCAATAGTGTGAAGTGGTTGGCGGTATATTCCATCAACCCGAAGCTTGTGAAAAATCTCTCAATCATCAAATATATATATTTGTTTAAAAAAATGTAAAAATAGATTTGATTATAAAATTGTGTAATATATATATATTAACATTATAATGTGTATTTATAAACATCTTAAAAACATATGTATGGTAGTATATATATAGATTTGATATGTATATTTATTTAAAAACAATCAAAATATATTTTATGTATTTATATTAATTATGAAAACATGATATACATATATGTATATATATATATTAATTATTATAATTTTAGTAATAACTTAAATTAATAAAAATTATCATTACATAATTTATAATAATTACTAATTAAATAGAAAAAATTATTAATTAATGTTAAATAGTTTATGTATATATTAATTTAATATATATATTGGTTTAAAAAAATTATAATAATTATTTAATGTAATTATATTAATTAAAAATTATTTTAATATAAATATATATCTAGATTTCTAATTATTTACTTAAAAATAATAATAAATAGCAAATAATAGTGTTAATTACAAAATATTAATAATATTTTGAAAAAATTAATGAATTATATGAAAATTTGTATGTGTGTGCATTTATGTCAGTATATAGATTTGGTATGTTAATTTGTTTGAAAAAATTAGTAATAATTCATTTGATGTAAATAGATTTTTTATGAGTTATATATATAATGTATTCAATAAGTATAATTGAGTATTTTTAAGAAAGATGAGAAAATTTATTTAAATAAAACGTTTTAACTCAACATTATTAACAAGAATATTTTATATTAAAAACAGTAAAAATTTATATAATGAAAAAATAATAAACCTTCAAAATACGAGACATTTATTAAAAAATAGTTAATTATATTTAAGATAATATACTATAAGTGTATTTAAAAATATATAAAAATTATAAGACTTATTAAATATTCATAAAAATAATTATTATTAATAATACATTATTAATTTCATTAATTTATAATATTTAACAATGGATGAGTTATTATTATTAATAAATTTTAAATATTAGCGATTATAATAAAAGCATAAAAATATGTTGTAAATAAATATTAAAAAAATATATAAAATAATAATTATATATGAACAAAAAAATTATGATAATAATAATAATTAAATAATTAATAATACCATATAAATATTTTTAAATATTATTAATACAGTGTAAATATTATTCTTAATTAAAAAATATAGTTACACAGTGAAAATATAAGGAAATCACGAATTGAAAATTTTTAAAAGAAAAACTATGAGTAGTTGTTAAATATTACTAATATTTAATATAACTTCCAATGTAATGTCATACCTATTGTACAACCCACATCCTAAACCCAATGGTGGTCTTCTATTTTTCATATGATACATAGTTTGAATGATATTTAAAATTTTTATAAGACTTTATATTTAAAATATTAAATGAATTACTCTCACATGAAATGTAATTAAACTAACGATCCACACTGTAATGGCCCGGACCTCTATGGTCCATTCCATTGTGAAAATGTGGTGCTGGAGGGGTTTTGGGAGGTCAAGGTGACTTGGGGTGTGTTAGGGTGGACTTTTAAGCAAAGCTAACGGGAAATAGCTTTTACACGGTTGGTGCACGGTTTGCCTAAACTGTGCGGCCAAACCGTGCAAGGTTAATGTTGGAGGTAGTGGATAACACATGGTTAGCGCATTGTTTGTCTAACCATACAGACTAACCATGCAAGGACTGTTTGGCGAGGTAGAAGCTGACACACAGTTAGCCCACCGTTTGTTACACCGTGCGGACTAACCGTACCAGGCACTTGTAGATAGATAATGAAATTGTGGATCTGAACACTTTTGCCTCTAAAAAGTTTGTTTAAGCCTCCACGTGGCCATAACTCGGGATTACCCTTCCTTAGAGGTAGAAGAACCTCTCTCAAGCGTTTTGGAGGCGATCTGGATTCTTCTCTTATCGAATCAGATCCTGTTTCTTGAGGTATGTGATCGTCCTTGTTTGGTTTCTTAGATTTACATAGATCTACTTCTCCTCTTCTCTATATTTCTTAGATCTACACCCGTTTTGGGTAGATCTAAGCGTGTGGATGTCGAATATGTTGAGCATTTGTAATGGTTGTGTTAGGAGAGGAAACTAAGTAGGATTCGTGGAGAATCAGCACGGTTCCTTGGTCGTTCTTCGACCGTTGTGGTTTTCCTTGAAAAGCTTTGAGGTAGGGGATTCGTGGTTTCTCTAATTGTTTTTGTGAAATCGTAGAATTAGCATGATTTAACCCTTTGGATCACAATGAAATTGAACTAATAAATACTTGAACTAGATTAATAGAATTGGTTTGATTGCATGTTGTGACATTGTACCTTGATAACGGTTCGCCTCTTGATTTGCTAGAAAGTGTGATATATATGCCCTGCTTGTTAGAATGTTGTTCTTGATGAAATAGTTAAAGAACATAAACCAGAAATTAATTGATAATTAATCGGCTAATGATAAAGAGTTATGTAAAGGAATTCGGTTGTTTTTTTGGGGTTTTTTAATCCAAATTGATGTTAATCAAATTGATGCTGATGTACGTGATTAATTCAGTTGGTTGGGAAACCAAAATCTATTAGTGCTTGATGTTTGAAGGCTAGATGACTTGTTAAAGGTCCAAGATCCCAATTTTATGTGATCTTTACATTCCTACTGCTTGTGCTATGATGTGATTCCGAATGGATTTTATGATTTTGTTGGGGCAAGGAGGCCTTGTGGTGGTGGCAGCAGATGGCGCCCAGAGTGGCGAGATGCATCGTTTTATGCATGTGGGTGTCAGGAAGGACACCCGTGATGATGGAGTGGCGAGATGCATCATTTTATGCATGTGGGTGTCAGGAAGGACACTGAGGGTGATAGAATGTGATGGATGTGATTATTGGATGCTTGGTGCATTGTTTGGTTGTTTATCTGCTTTACTTTTCCCCACTACTAAATGCAGCTGGTCTTGCTTACCCATCATTTGAAAGAGGCAAAGACACGTGGGGTATTCCACATGCTTTCCATGTTTATCCTTTCAATGGATAATGGGTCTACGCTCTTTCTATAGGCGGCAAAGACATGATGGGTAGTACATCTACTCACCATGTTAAGCCCCTTGTGTTTAGTAGCATAGGATGATTTTATAGAAATCCTAGGAATATGGGAAAGTAATTATGTAATTAATGTTTAAATAAATGATGTTAACCCATGTGTTTGGAGTTTTTTGAAACATTATAATGAGGTTGTGAAATTTTGAACGAACTGGGGGTTTTGGATGTGATGTTAATGGAATTTAATGTCAAATAGATCATGGTTAATTTATGTTGGAAGAATTAATTAATCTACAGATGAATTGATAAAAAGGGAAAGATGTAATCTAATAAATCCCTTAAATTGTTGTGTGCTTATAAGATACCTAGTACTAGAAGTTGAAGCCCAGAGTCCGAGAGAAATTAGCTGCAGTTGTGTCTAAGACTAGGTTATGCCTATAGTGTGGTTGAGAGTAATAGTATATTCTATACTTTTTGTGTTTATATGTGCTACTCCACCTTGTTAGTAAGGGAAACTGGAACCCTGGGGATTCTGAGCCCCAGGGGGTGTTTTCCACAACATTTTGGTGGGAGGATGATTGGCTGACTACCCACTTTGACCCCACTCTCTTCTCTTGGTAGATACTACTTCCATTAGGCACTGTGGTTAGTTTTCCCCATATATGTGTGTAGACGGCTATAATGGATTGTGGTCATTCACACACAAATATTATGGATATAATAACCAATGAACTGCTATATGTGTAACGTGTATAGGTTGTGATGGCTTGAAGATCCAAACATAGTGTATGGGCTGTAATGGCTTGAGGTATAATACTAAACGTATGATACATGTTATGCGAGATGTGGTGGCTCCCAGAAACTACCTGGTTACTATTGGTTGTGAGGATAGTGTGGTGCTTCGACCATGTTTATGCGGGAAAGAATTTATTCTGCATGTGGTCCAGATTGTGGAGCTTAGCCAAGGTGTATATGGGCAAGCCTTTGGAGAGAGATGCACATGACGTATGTCGTTCGGGAAAAGTGGAAAACCAGTGGGGAAGTAGTAGCATGATACCCTTGATATTCATTATTATATGATATATTCATGTATGTGTTACTTGGTGAGGGTAGCCATGGTGAGGTTGGGAACTTAGTATACATGTTAGGGGATGAGTTAGTTTCACTTTTTGTTCACTCTGCTTTAGCATGCCTTCTTTACTTTTTCATTAGAGGCTTCGGGGAGGATCCTACTAAGTTATAATGTTATACTCACCCTATGTATATACAAACTGTTTTTTTTTTCAGGTCACTTGGAGCAGGTTGGAGATCAGGATGGTTACTACTTACTTCTGGTCGTAGGAGTTGTTCGGGCTTATGGTCACTAATATTTTTACATTATTTTGGGTACTTGAAGTTTTCCCTTTCAGTTATAGAACATTTGAATGACATTACATATATACACTTGGGTTTTCATTTATACTTTAGTTCGAAGTTGGAGTTGATTGGTGTCTATCTTATCTATATCTTCCGCATGTGTTCTCTTAGAGGGTAATGCCTCCCATTTTTGTGTTTACTATACCCTCGGTGCTAGTCTCCATCCTGGGGCCTATAAGAGGAAGGACCCGGGCGTCATTATCTCGCTTCTCACAATGCCAGCCCAGGAGAGATACACTTTGTGGGGAGGGGGTCGTGAGAGAGAGGTATTAGAGTTCTGGATGAGGGATAAGATGGAGTTTGGAGTTAGGCATAGGTGAGGTTTCATGGGTTGGTTGGGAAACAATGTCTTTCATTTTTATCAAGTGTGGTAAACACTAGAGATCAGCTGAGACATAGGAATTTAGGGCCCCTATGATCTGATATAGGGACCTTTATGTTTACAATGGATAATAAACAAGGTGATACTAGTTTCAGGTTAGAGACATAGGAAAGGATCATGCATCATTTTTCTTTGTGCATGTGATGTAATGTGTACACCTTGGTATAGGTTAACCTAAAATGAATAAAAGAAAATAAATAATTAATTAATGTTGAGACTTCCATATTCCAGGCATAGGAGCTCTAAGTGTTTTTTATTTTACAGGTATGCCTCCAGGTCGGCGTCCTCGTCAGGTTTGTGCAGAAAATGTCCAGCAGGTTGTTCTAGTAGATCGTTGTAGGGTATAGGATGATGATGACGACACTTGGAGGAAGACACTCTAAGAGTTTCAGCACCAAAGTCTATCGAAGTATGAGGGCTCCTTTTTAGATGTAGTCACAGAAGACTGGTTGGAGGAGGACAAGATAGGCTTCAATTAGATCCATGCTCGGAAGGATCACTGGGTGTCCTTGGTTATGACGATGCTATGTGGAGCAGCAAGTTAGTGGTAGATGTTGTTCCTCGGGGATCGTGAGGAGTCAGAGATCTCATTGTAGGATATTCGAGACAATTTCAGTGTTGAGTTCCATTCTTTGACGGTAAAGGCGTCTAGTCACTAGGTGCTTTTTACCCTTTGATAGAAGAGCACTATTGTTCGAGAGTTTGGAATCCATTTCAGGAACGTTTTACGATATGCGTCAGACCTGTTACATGATTAGGAGGCACGAGTGAGGCGTTTTGAGGAGTATTTTCATCCAGAGATCCAGTGCCAAGTCACCCCATTTATGCAGAAGATATATCATGAGGTATTGGAGAGGGAATAGGTTGTTGAGAGGACTTTGGCTATGACCAGATCATCAAGATAAGGGGATTTTCATGATCCATCACGAATCTAGGTTGTGGTCTGGGGATCCCAGTTTTCAGGGCAGAAGGGTTTCTGTTCAGCCGGGGGTAGGTCCCAGCCCTTCATGTTTTGTTTATCCAGAGGTATCAACTATCAGGCCTACTCCAAGGGGTCATGCACTTTTTTTCTTGTGGGGGTTGTGGTCATCAATAGCGGGAGTGCTCGAACTTTCAGAACGGTTATCGTGCAGTAGGTGTTACGCTTCAGGTTCCTCCGTTGAGGCTATTCCAGCCGAGGTATCAGCAACAAGAGGTTGCACTAGTTTTAGATCACCAGAGGATAGATGGGGAAGGAAGAGGACATCTCCATGATGCTCCCTGTCCTGAGATAGTAGAGTTCAGCCGTGGTGGTGGTCATCATCAGGGTCGGAGAGGCCGTGGAGGAGGTTGTGTTCAGCTTCATGCTCTAGAGTTGCCAACTCCACACGAGCCAAATTTCATTAGAGGAACCTTTTTCTTGTTTTCTACCTTGGTGTCTGACTTGTTTGATTCAGGAGAGACACACTCTTTCATATCACCTACCCTTTTCCCGACTTTGGGACTTGAAGTAGAGAGGCTTCTCATGCCCTTGGTGCTGAGTATGCTAGTTGGAGGTCGAGATGACTTGTTTGAAGTACGTAGAGATTTTGAGATACTGTTGGGGCAACACCGATCTTGGGAAGATTTCATATGTTTACGAATACAACCATATGATGTCATCTTCGGCATGGATTGGTTGTATTCGGTGTAGGCTATTGTGGATTTTTTCAGGAAGATGGTCGTTTTCCTTTGTGTGTATGGAGAGCAAGTGGTGTTTGTTGGTGAGCGAGATCCTCGGATGGGTCATAGGCGCGTTCCATTCTTATCGTCTATGGCAGATGAGATGTTGTTGAGTTCATCATAGGATCAGAATTTGGTGTTTCCTAGGGTCATAGAAGAGTACCCTGATGTCTTTCCGGAGGAGGTTATAGCATTACCCCCTCGATGAGAGATCGAGTTTTTGATTGATCTCTGGCCTAGAGCGTCTCCTATATCTATGTCTCCATATAGGATGTAACCTTCTGAGTTATGAGAGAAACGTATATATCATGATGGTCTATTGCAATGCGGTTTTGTTTGACCAAGTGTGTCACCATGGGGTGCAGCGGTTCTGTTCGTGAAGAAGTCTGATGATAGTTTGCGGTTGTGTGTCGATTATCGTCTCTTAGACAAAGTGACAATAAAGAATTGCATTCATCTTCTATGGATCGATGATTTATTCGATCAACTGAAGGGTGCATATTGGTTCTCAATGATCTACTTGGGGTCAAGATATCATCAGATGCATGTGAATGATGGGGATATCCCGAAGACTGCTTTTTGTTGTTGTTATGGGCATTTTGAGTCCTTTGTAATGCCGTTTGGCGTAATGAATGATCTAGTGGTATTCATGGGATTTATCAATGTTGTTTTCCATGAGTTCCTGGAAAAGTTCATTGTAGTTTTCATCTACAACAACCTTGTGTACTCCATATCTGAAGAGGAGCATGGAGAGCATCTACGAGCCGTTTTGGGAGTTCTTCGTCGACATCAGTTGTTCGGGATGTTGTCAAAGTGTGAGTTTTGGGAAAGAGAATCCATTTCAAGGGGCATGTTGTTTCCCAACAGGGAGTAGTGGTGGATCTATCGATGATAGAAGCATTAGTGTATCAGGAAGCCCCTAACACAGATTCAGAGGTGCGAAGTATCCTTGGTCTCGCAGGCTGCTAAAGGAGGTTTGTAGCCAATTTCTTTTGAGTTGCAACTCCTCTGACAACTTTGACCAGGAAATATCAGGCTTTCATATGGACTGATCAGTGTCAGGCAGCTTTCTATTATCTAATAGAGAAGTTAGTAAGTTCTCCAATCCTTTGTCTTCCAGCCGAGTGAGTTCAGTTTTTTGTTTTATGCGATTCTTTACATCTGGGGTTAGGCTGTGTTCTCACACAGCAGAGGTAAGTTGTTTCTTATGGGTCTTGGATGTTACGTCCCCAGGAATGATACAATTCCACCCATTATCTTGAGTTGGAATCCATGGTGGTTTCTCTTAAGTTGTGGAGACATTACCTCATTGGTGAGCACATTGTGGTTTTCACCGATCATAAGAGTATGATGTATGTTTTCTCCAAGCATGGCTTAAACATACGACATCGTCGGTGGATGGAGTTTTTGCAAGAATACGACTTTGAAATATCATATAGACCTTGAAAAGGCAATGTTGTAGCTGATGCGATGAGTCGAAAGTCACGTAGTGATACTATGTGGGAATCCTGTGATTCTTGGTGAGTGATGGAAGAGCTTTCAGCATTTCATCTTTATATGGGAGAAGCTGGGGGTATAGGTTGTCGTTTTCAGATGACGCTATAGTCATCCCTAATATAGAAGGTGGAATAGTCCAGTTAAGAGATCTTTAGGTGGAGGTCTGGGGAGACTGAGTTGATTGTGCTGAGGCCCCTGATGGTTGGTCGGAGGACGAACAACACCGAGTGTTGTATCATGGATGGATTTTTTTTCCCATAAAGATGCATGAGATGGTTCTCCGATAGTTCCTTAGTTGTCCCTTAGCACTACATACTGGCGTAACAAAGATGTACCAATCCTTGAGAAGTCAGTTTTGGTGGCCTAGGCTGAAGCATGTAGTTGAGGAGTTCGTGTCTCGATGTTAGTCTGCCAAAAGTTGAAGTCCAAACACCGTGTTCCAGGTGGACTTCTTCATCCATTAGATATTCCTAAATGTAATTCAGAAGACATATCAATGGAATTTGTTATAGGTTTACCTCGGGCTCCGGGAGGACATGATTCTATTTGGGTGGTAGTGGATCGTTTAACAAATTCATCCCACTTCATAGCAATCAAGGAGTCATGCTCAGTGGAGGTATTATCAATTCAGCATCAAGAGGAGGTGTTGAGACTTCATGTTGTCCTTGGGACGATCATTTATGATCGAGATCCTCATTTTACATCCAGGGTGTGGAGAGGTCTCCAACATGCTTTTGGATCTCAACTTTGCCTTAGCACTATTTTTCATCCTCAAACAAATGGTCAGACAGAGTGAACTATCCAAACTCTTGAATACATGTTACGCTCTTATGTTCTCGATTTCGTAGGATCATGGATGAGGCACTTACCCTTGGTAGAGTTCACTTATAATAATAATTTTCTCTCCACCATTAGTATGGAGCCGTTTGAAGCCTTGTATTGACGGACTTTCTGTTCTCCATTGTGCTGGACTGGGGTCAGAGATTCAGCAATTCTCAGATTGGGACTACTGTAGAATACAACAGAGATGGTTTGGGTGATTTGTGAGGGGATGAAGACAGCTCAATATCGTCTGAAATCATAATCCTATCAAAGAAGGAGACCCTTAGAGTTTAATGTTGGGATCATGTGTTTCTAAAGGTGACTCCACATCATGGGAAGCAAAGGTTTGGTTGTGGAAGTGTGATTTATCCAAAATTTGTTGGGCCTTTCAAGTTGTTAGCTCATGTTGGAGCTGTGGCATACAGAGTGGCACTTCCCCCTCAGATGAGTCGGATACATGATGTTTTCCATGAATAACAACTTCGTCGTTATCTCCATGATGACTCTCACTTCATCGATTGAGGAGAGATCAATGTAGATAATGATGAAACCTTTGAAGAGTGACATGTGGAGATCCAAGACCACAAGGATAAGGTGTTGCACGTGCATTCTATCCCTTTAGTTCATGTCTTGTTGTGACACGGTGTCTTGGAAGAGAGTACATGGGAACGTGAGTCACAAATACGTGATCAGTACCAAGATTTGCTTGACAATTAACTCCATTCATGTATCATTGTAACTTATATGGTTGTGGAAACTTCATGTTTATGAGATACAACCCTTTTTTTATTTGGTGGACTATTCTCATTTCAGAGCTATCTCGATGGGTGGTTGTTCAGACCCTATTTCGTTTTCTCTTTAGGTGGGTTTTGGATTCTAGAGGATGAGAATGTTTTGAGAGGTATCTGATGTAATGTCATGAACCTCTCCTGTCCATTCTGTTGTGAAAATGTGGTGTTGGAGTTGTTCTGGGAGGTCAAGGTGACTTGGGGGTGCATTGGGGTGGACTTTTATGGAATGATTAAAGGAAATATCTTTCGCACGGTTGGCGCATGGTTTTCCTAAACGGTGCGGCCAAAACGTTCAATTTTGGTGTTGGAGGTAGTGGCTAATGCACGGTTAGCACATGGATTGTCTAATAGTGCAGACTAATCATGCGAGGTGTGTTTGGCGAGGCAGAAGCTAATGCATGAGTAGCTCACAGATTGATAAACCGTGTGGACTAACCGAGCGAGCACTTAAAGAGAGATCCTAAAATTGTGGATCTGAACTCTTTTGACTCTAAATGGTTCGTTTAATCCTCTAAGAAGCCATAACTCGGGATTACCCTTCCTTGGAGGTATAAGAACCTCTCCCAAGAAGTTTGGAGGTGATCCATAGGCTTCTCTTGGCGAATTGATGCTGGTTTCTTGAGGTATGAGATCGTTCATGTTTGGTTTCTTATATCTACTTAAATCTATTTCTCCTCTTCCCTATATTTCTTAGATAAATGCCCGTTGTGGGTAGATATAAGCGTGTGGATGTCGAATATGATGATATTTGGTCTTGGTTGTGTTAGTAGAGGAGATCTAAGGAGGATTTGAGGAGAATCGACCCGGTTCCTTGGTGGTTATTTGACTATTGTGGTTTTCCTCGAAAACCTTTGAGGTAGGGAATTCATGGCTTCTCTAATTATTTATGTTTAATAGAAGAGTTAGCATGATTTAGCTCTTTGGATCACAATGAAAACGACCTAATTAAATACTTGAACTGGATTTAAATAATTTATTTGATCGCATGTTGTTTCTTTGTACCGTGATAACTGTTCGCCTATTGATTTTCTAGTTAGTGTGATATATATGCCTTGCTTGTTAGCATGTCGTTCTTGATGAAATTGATAAAGAACATAAAGCCAAAATTAATTGATAATTAATTGGATAAAGATAAAGAGTAATGTAAATGAATTTGGTTGTTGTTGTGGTTGTTTATCCACATTGATGTTAATTATAATGATGCCGATGTACGTGATTAATTCTATTGGTTGGGAAACCGAAATTTGTTGGTGCTTGTTGTTTGAAGCCTATATGCCTTGTTAAAGGGCCAAGTGCCCAATTTGATGGGATGTTTACTTTCCTTCTGCTTATTCTGTGATGTTATCCTTGATGGATGTTATGATTTTTGGGGGCATGGAGGCCTTGTGGTTGTGGCATCAGATGACGCCTAGAGTGGAGAGATGCATCGATTTATGCATGTGGGTGTCAGGGGGGACACCAGGGATGATGGAGTGGTGAGATGCATCAGTTTATGCATGTGGGTGTAATGGAGGACACCAGGGATGATGGAATGGGATGGATGTGATTTTTTGATGCTTGGTTCTTTGTTTGGTTGTTTATCTGCATTACTTTTCCCTACTACTCAGGGCATCTTGTCTTTCTTACCCATCTTTTGAAAGTGGGTAATACACGCGGGGTATTCCAGAGGCTTTCCATGATTAGCCTCTCAAGGGATAATTTTTCTACTCTCTTACTATAGGTGGAAAAGAATCTATTGGTAGTAAATCTACTCATCATTTAAGGACCTTATGTTTAGTAGCATAGGATAATTTTCTAGAATTCTTGGGAATATTGGAAAGTCATTCTATAATAAATGTTTGAATAAAAGATGTTAACCCATGTGGTTGGATTCTGTGGAAACATAATGATGATGTTAAGAAATTTTGAAACGAAAGTGGTTTTTGGATGTGATGTTAATCGAATTTAATGTGGAATTGTTCATGGTTAATTTATGATTAAAGAATTAATTATCGTATAGTGGAATTGATTAAAAAAGGAATGAAGTAATCAAATAAATCCATTAAATTGTTATGTTCTTATATGATACCTAGTCTTAGAAGTGGTATCCCAGAGTCTGATAGATGTTAGTTGCAGTTGTTTCTAAGACTAGGTTATGCCCATAGTGTGGTTGTGAGTTATATTATATTCTGTACATTTTGTGTTTCTATACGCTACTCCACCCTGTTAGTAAGGGAAACTAGCACCCCGGGGATCTTGAGCCCTGGGGGGTGTTTTCCCAAACATTCCACTGGGAGGATGAATGGTTGACTTCCCCCTATTACCCCACTCTCTTCTCTTGGTAGATAGTTGTTCCATTAGGCACATCGTTTAGTTTTCCCCATATATGTGTGTAGAGGGCTGTAGTGGATTGTGGTTATTCAGACACATATATTCTGGATATAGTGTCTTATGGACTTATATAGGTTCAACGTGTATAGGCTGTGATGGATTGAGGATCCTTACTCAGTGTATGGGCTGTAATGGCTTGAGGTATAATACTCTAGGTATGATACACGTTACGTGAGCTGTGGTGGATCTTGGAAACTACCTAGTTAATTTTAGTTGTGTGGAATGTGTGGTGCTTCATCCAGGTGTCTATAGGCAAGCCTTTTTGGTGCACGGTATTCGGATTGTAGAGCTGAGCTCATGCGTATATGGGAAATCCTTGGGAGAGAGATGCACATGACATATGTTATTGGGGAATTGCAGCAAACCAGTGGGGAATTAATAGCGGGGTACACTTGATATTATTTATTATATTATATATTCTTCTATGTGTTACTTGGTGAGAGTATCCATGGTGATATTGGGAACTTCGTATACCTGTTAGGTGACAAGTTTGTTTCACTTGTTGTTCACTGTTATTTTTCATGAGTTCTTTACTTTTGCACGAGAGGCTTCAGGAAGGATCCTACTGAGTATACTGTTATACTCACCCGACGTATATATAAACAGTTTTTTTCAGCTCACTTGGAGAAGGATAGAGATCAGGCTGGTTAGTACTATCTTGTCGTTGCAGGATCTGTTCAGGCTTGTGGTCACTGCTATTTTTAATTTCTTTTGGGTACTTACAGTTTTCCCTTTCAGTTGTAGTACTTTTTCATGACATTACATATGTGCACTTGGGGTTTCTTTTATAATTTTGTTCTGAGTTGGAGTTGATTGGTTTCTATCTTATCTCTCTCTTCAGCATGTGTTCTCTTAGAGGGTAATGCCTCTTATTTGTGAGTTTACTATACCGTCGATGCTATTCGCCAATCCGGGGCCTACTGGAAGCAGGACTCGGGGGTCATTATCTCCCGTCTAACACTGCCGGCCCAGGAGGGGTACACTTTCTGGGGAGGGGGTCGTGACACACACATATGTAACGTCATGTGTATGATAAACCCCACACCCCAAAACTAACGAAGGTCTTAGATTTCTCAAATGTGAAAATTTTAGAGAGATGTGCCATTATTTTCCAAAAAATAGTTAGTCTTATATAATATATTTAATATTGTTAGTTTATCTACACCGAGCCTCTACAGGCCTTGGGATTCAATGTTTTCCCAATGCCTTACTCTGAATACATTATATAGAAAATTTCATGGTGTTAAAATATTATAATAATTTGTAATTATCAAAATTATCTATAATAATTGTTTATATTTTTTTTTGTTTTTTAGATAACTTTGGACTACGGTGGTAGACACCTGTATCTATTATGTGATCGTGAGTGGATAAATAATGAAAAAAATCCAAATGGATCTGGTTTAAATCCTATCTAAATTGAAGGTGATGAAGCCTTTAAATCAATTGCATCATTAAATTCATATATATTTTTCCTAATAGAAAAAATTAAATTTATGTGTCAGAAATCTGGTATTAGGATATTAAAAACATCTGAAAATTTTAGAATTTATTAACAGCGTTGCGGTTTTTGGAAATATTATATTTTTGGTATGAAAATAGTGAAAAGAGTTATGTAGAAAATAATTTTTTTCCCGATCCGTTATTTCAGAATATTATACATGAGGCAGTGGGTCCATCTGTTCCTAAAACTGAAACTCAGAATGATATTCCAATTCCTAAATTTGAAACTTCTCTGTTTTAATATCTTTTTAAAATCTGCTGAGAATGCCTTCTATCTGAAATTTCGTATTAGAAAACATGAAGTAGTTACAAAATTTTCTCTATTAAATCATATTTTGGAAGATCTACTAGTTTTTTATACGATTTTATCTTTTTTTAATTCATCGTTGCATGACAGAAATACATTACCTGAAAGTTTCTATGAAAGTAAAATATTTCATCATAATTTGGGTTTATGTTATTAGAAGATCCAAGCTTGTTTAAATGAAGTCATCTAATATTATTGTGATTATGAATCTTTTGATAATTGACCAACATGTGCATAATTGATGAATAAAGTGGCGCAACAAGGAATGTCCTGTGTTCTAGTGAAACAAATGATATATTTTCCTATTACACCTTGTTTATTTCATTTATTTATGTCTTGAAGAACAATTGTATTGAAAATACGTCATTAATAAAATATTTCTATCATGAAAAGATTAAATCAAACATGTGATAGTTATTCATGGAATAATTTTTATCTTAAACATCATTTTTTTTTTCAGATCCCTATAACATAAGGATGTGACTTTATACTGATGGTTATAGTCTATTTGATGAGTATAAAAGTCAGTATTCTTATTGTCCTGTTTTCATTACCCCTTATAACTTTCCTCCTTCAATTATGGTGAATGAATCATATATATATTTGACATTGTTAATTCTAGGACATCCACAGAATATTATTTATGTTTTTTTGAAACCACTAATTGATGAGTTAATTTAACTATGGAAAAATGGTGTGACTACATTTGATATAACAACCTATCACCATTTTTTATTTAATGTTTCATTAATATGGACAATCAAAGACTTTCTAGAATATGGTATATTATCTAGGTAGAGTAGAAAGTGATTAAAATCATGTCAGTACTACATGGGTGAGAATAAAAAATTTATGATTTGTAATTGGTGAATGTTTTGTTATATTGATTATCATCGGAGATTTCATTCTATGGATAAATCTATTTGAATGAATAGAATTAATTTTACAAAAGGTCGAATTGAAATAAGCAGACCACTAGTAGTTCTCCTTGGTAATCAATTAAAATTACATTTCTCTAAATTAACTCATGTTACTTTTGGTCCAACCATAAACGTTCAAAATATAAATAGTTTTGGTAGAGATCATATATGCATAAAGTGGAGTATTTTTGGGACCTTCCATATTAGTCTCATTTTTTGGTTCATCACATGATAGATTTAATAAATATTGAGAAGAATGTTTTTCATAACATTTTTTATACTATGTCTGAAACACTTGATAAGACCAAAGATAATGTAATGGAATAGTTAGATGTTGCGTATATTTCTAGATGTCCTAAACTTGAATTATTTAAATATGAATGATCCCATATTTTAATGAAACCAAACCCAAATTACTCACATAGTAAATTGAACCATTTATTGTTCACTAAATAGATTATAGATTTTGAGGTTACTAGATGGTTAGGCTTCTAATGTGTCTCATTGCATCAGAATTGGGCATATTACCAGTTGAAAAAGACATGAAATTCATTTCCTTATTTAAATATTACTCCTTATTGTACTTAGTGGGATATTGAATTTTTCAATCTTGGATATGTTGACAAAAATTTCATAATTTATTCAAGATATTTTTGTGAAAACATCATATTATAATTCGTCTAGTTTTATATATAAATATGTTGTATTAATTTTATTTAAATTGGGGAAAATATTTCAACCCATCTTCATTGACTTTATAGAATATTTAATATTGCATTTTTCATATGCAGTTAATTGTGGAGGGCAATAAAAATCCCAGTGGATGTATCCATATGATAGATGAATTGAAATATTAATGAAGAAATTATGTATCAATGAATCAGATGAAGTGTCAATTGCAGAAGCATACTTGCAGGGGGAAATTATAAATTTCTGCTATTATTATTTTTGGTCAGAATATCCTTCAAAACATAATCACATGGGTTGAAATATGAAAATTGATGATGATATCAGAGAAATCAGTTCTTAGTTTTTAATCTATAAGATCTTGTATTAGTTTTTTATCGTCAGTGGCAGCTTATAGATAAAGAACATTATAGAGCTCATACTTATGTTTTTCATAATTGTGATGAAATGAAATGATTTGTGTAGTAAGTAAATCTTTTTTGTTATTTTGTTAAATATTTATAAAATATCTCTGTATTTACATTATTTTTTTAGACTTTATAAACACCATATGAAAAAAATTATAAAAATTACATCTAACTATCTTGAATAATGTCATAAAAACTGTTTCATATTGGATTCAAATACTTGAATATTATGTTTCATTAGATAGAATAAAAAATTAAATTTTCATTGATTTATATTATTAATAAATTTTAATTTTTATATGTAACAATACAAGAAAATAAAATTGATAGTTTTTTATTAGTTCTTAGAAACCCTACATAAAAATTGGAATAATATCATAATGGGTATGTGGTGAATGGATTTTGATTCCATAAACTCATATTTGGTGACTAAATGAAATTAATGAATAATGTTGTTTGTTTGAATGTTTACCATCATAAGGAAATTGAAGTTTACTTTTATCTAAAACTAGATGAAATAATTGATTTATGTTATCTCAAAGAAAATTATTATACAATGATTCAATTTAATTGTTTTGATACTAATATGAGGTTGCAAGATCATCAACGACATGAAGGTGTTGAAATTATATATTATAGTCTAATTGAATCAAATTAACCAATCACGTTTTGAACATCATGAACATCATGTTTACTATGGAAGTTATTGTGATTCTGAGAGATTTTGAGGATTGAAGGAGTGTGATAATAATGAAATCATGATAGAACAGGTTTTTTGAAAATGAAAATGTATCTGTGTAAGGGAAACATAATCATTTTTTCAAGGAACATCCCAAAATATATCTCTTACCAAACATGATATAAATATCATTGATGAACCCCCTAGTTAAGGGATGATCATATAGACAATGTTGGTGAAGTAATAAGAGATGATTAAATTTATAGTCATATAAAAGTTTACAATGATGAAGATGGGTATGAAGACAATGATGTCAAAGAAAATGGTGATAAAGAGGACGATTGATGTATTATATTCTTGTATTTGGATATAGGTAATTATTACATTCTGATATTTATTGGTTTTTAAAATTTCATATTTGTATTAACAATCTTTAAAAGTAAGCAATATTTTATTAAACTTCATAAAAGGACATTATAATTAATTAATACAAGTTTTAATCATTTTATGTAGTGAAATTGTCTTAATTTTTGAAATCACCATTTAAAAATTTTATTAGGGTGAATTTTTGATATTTTTAAAAAATAATCGATTTTTTGGTGAATAATTTAGATGGAAACATTAAATGAAATTCCAACATAATGAAATTATATTGAATTAAAAATTATTTCAATGAACAATATTAATTATTCAGAAAATATATATTTAATAATTAAAATAATTGATTTAAAAAATCATTATTTAACATGGATTTATTTGAATAACAATTTCAAAATATAATTTTTACTTTTTATAAATAATAATTGTCTTTCATTATTTTATATTAATCATGTATTTAAATTGTTTCATTCAATTTTTTGTGGTTTTAAAGAAAATAAATTTCATTTTTTAACGGTATTTAATTTTGTCCACTTTAATCAGCATTATACTTCATTTTTCTTTAAAAAATATTTTATTCATAAAACAATTATTTTTCAAATGATGTTTTTTATTTCATTTTGTGAAATAATATTAAAATAAATTTATAATAATTATATAATTTTAACTTTTTAAAGTATATTACACATTTAAAATTATAATACAAAATATTTGAGAATAATGTAAACATGATTTTATCAGGAGGAAGAGTAAAACTAGTATAATATTTTCAACCCAGTAAGGCTTTAAATTGGTATATTTAGGGTAATTTTATGAGATAAGGGTAAAAAACACTAAATATTTTCTAAAAATCATATTTTGGTTGTATATGAACAATATTTTTAACATATTCTAGCGTAAAAAAATTTTGGAACCACTTACACAAGAAAAAGTATGAATATTTTTAAAATATTTCAAGTGATTCACAGTGTGTCCATTCACAAAGTTATTAAAGGGATCCTCTTATCTGATCTTATTATCCCAAATTTATTTACTAATTAGGATAAATTTAAAACCATGATATATTATGATATATTTCCATTTAAAATAAATTTAATATCATTGATTGGTTTTGATACATGTAACATTGGTTTTAAACATTACATAATACCCTCATCAATTATTAGTATTTTAATATGATAATTTTATCATAGTCCTATATTATTATTTTTTAATATGAATAAAATAATTATGTATGATTATATTGTTTGAAAATGTTTCAAATAAAATCAATTTTTATCTACTCAATAAAAATATTAAACTATTTGAAAAAAAATAGTTTTATGAAAAAATAATTTTTCTAAATGACCATTTAATCCTAAATTGAACCCAATAGTGAAAATTAATTTATAATAAATTTGGAAAATAAAAAAAATTAAATATTAAGGTCAATATTATCACATTTTTCTTAATTTTTTGAATATATATAATGTTGTTAAATTTTAAATAAACAAAACAACTCCTATTAATGAATTATTTAAATTAATAATATATTTTATATATTGATAAATTTTAATTGAAATTAATCTATTTATTAATGTGTTTCATATAATTATTCTGAGATAATCGTTTCATAAAAAATACATTTCTTGAAACCCATTTTTTTGTTAAGACTTTGAGTTTCAATTGAAATTATATTCTTCCACATTTGTGATTCAAATTTGGAAAAATGATTTCTATATTTGGAATCAGAATAACAGATATTATCTAATAATTTCAACAAAACATTTTACAATAATTATTAGTGAATATATAAAAAATTATTTACAATGGTTAAGGTAAACATGGCCCTACCATGGGTTAAACTAAAAAGATAGGGGTTAAAAATTACAAAATACATGTCTATGTTCTGTTTTCATGTCATATTTAATCATTATTTATTTTGAGGTTAAAAATTGGTCCATATTTTAGCCTTCTGTAATGATGAAATCATTGGAGTAATTCTTACTATTCCAAAGTTCTAATTGTTTCCACTCCGTATATAATAAAATTACGACCCACTTCTCTTTGTTAAAAACGTCTACATATTTTTTTGGTGAATAAGTTCCAAAATAACTTCCCTAGATACATTACTTTGTACTATAATCCTTTTTTGCTAGTATATCCATTATATGAATGATTTTAAAGAGGACCAAAAAATACTTTCTAAAGAAGAGGAAACATCCATAACTGAGGGTTTTATTTAATTTCATTCTCCACATCTTAAAATATTACTTAATCGTACTGATATAATAAAATAAATATATTTCATATAAATAAATATTGTAATAGTAATTTCATGACTTACAACCATCTAATCCTTGATGAAATGATCTAAAAATGGTTAATCGCCAGTGCGATGGACTACCTCCATATAAACTAGCATAATTTTATTTCCATCACCACTTCTCATGACTAGATATAATGAAGATTTTAATTTTGATATATTATATTTATAGTATAATTATATATCTTTAATTATAATAACATATATTATTTTTTACTATCCATTCAATAGTGAATAATACAATGTATCACAACTGTATGATGGACTACCACCTCACGAAGCGATGTGGTTCGTTTTTCAAATTCATTTTAAATGAAAGGTAATAAATATTAATTATATATTTTTATATTATATTAAATAAATATTAATAATATATGTAGTATGTACATTCATACCATATCATCCATTGGAAATATGATAATTCAATTTGTGTATATGGTGGACTACTGCCTCGCAAAGCAATGTGATTCATTTTTATTACCACATAATATGTATGCTATGTGTAAAGATATTTAATGATGTATTAGGATGTGTGTTATATAATGATAATCTTATAGTGTTAATAGAACACAAAATTTTCTTATATCATGAAATTTTATAAACAGAAATGTCACTCATGCGTACATACTGCCTACTATCCCAATGCTTGTATCATTGTTCTTTCTTTATAACAGGATTTCATGAATTGTTTAAAATGTATAATTTAATTATTAAAATAATAATTATATCATTTTCCCATTCTCTATATGATTTATTAATAATATCTTTGACCTTATTTAACATCGAAAAATCATTATGGACATATGATTCATTTATCATTAAATTGTTCGACATGTAATTATTTTTTTTGCAATTGAATACAAAAATAAGAATTCAAAATATTTGTGATGGGATATTTTTTTAATAATTATTATTTAAATAATTAAATTATACATTTTAAACAATTCATGAAATCCTGTTATAAAGAAAGAACAATGATACAAGCATTGGGATAGTAGGCAGTATGTACGCATGAGTGACATTTCCGTTTATAAAATTTCATGATATATGAAAATTTTGTGTTCTATTAACACTATAAGATTATCATTATATAATACACATCCTAATACTTCATTAAATATCTTTACACATAGCATACATATTATGTGGTAATAAAAATGAATCACATTGCTTTGCGAGGCAGTAGTCCACCATATACACAAATTGAATTATCATATTTCCAATGGATGATATGGTATGAATGTACATACTACATATATTATTAATATTTATTTAATATAATATAAAAATATAAAATTAATATTTATTACCTTTCATTTAAAGTGAATTTGAAAAACGAACCACATCGCTTCGTGAGGTGGTAGTCCATCATACAGTTGTGATACATTGTATTATTCACTATTGAATGGATAGTAAAAAATAATATATGTTAGTATAATTAAAGATGTATAATTATACTATAAATATAATATATCAAAATTAAAATCTTCATTATATCTAGTCATGAGAAGTGGTGATGGAAATAAAATTATGCTAGTTTATATGGAGGTAGTCCATCGCATCGGCGATTAACCATTTTTAGATCATTTCATCGAGGATTAGATGGTTTTAAGTCATGAAATTACTATTACAATATTTATTTATATGAAATATATTTATTTTATTATATCAGTATGATTTAGTAATATTTTAAGAGGTGGATAATGAAATAAAATAAAACCCTCAGTTATTGATGTTTCCTCTTCTTTAGAAAGTATTTTTTGGTTCTCTTTAAAATCATTCATATAATGGATATATTAGAAAAAAAGGATTATAGTACAAAGTAATGTATCTAGGGAAGTTATTTTGGAACTTATTCACCAAAAAAATATGTAAACGTTTTTAACAAAGAGAAGTGGGTCGTAATTTTATTATATACGGAGAGGAAACAATTAGAACTGTGGAATAGTAAGAATTCCACCCATGATTTCATCATTACAGAAGGCTAAATTATGGACCGATTTTTAACCTCAAAAGAAATAATGATTAAATATGACATGAAAACAGAACATAGACATGTATTTTGTAATTTTTAACCCCTGTCTTTTTAGTTTAACCCATAGTAGGGCCATGTTTACCTTAACCATTGTAAATAATTTTTTATATATTCACTAATAATTATTGTAAAATGTTTTGTTGAAATTATTAGATAATATCTGTTATTCTGATTCCAAATATAGAAATCATTTTTCCAAATTTGAATCACAAATGTGGAAGAATATAATTTCAATTGAAACTCAAAGTCTTAACAAAAAAATGGGTTTCAAGAAATGTATTTTTTATGAAACGATTATCTCAGAATAATTATATGAAACACATTAATAAATAGAATAATTTCAATTAAAATTTATCAATATATAATATATATTATTAATTTAAATAATTCATGATTAGGAGTTGTTTTATTTATTTAAAATTTAACAACATTATATAAATTAAAAAAATTAAGAAAAATGTGATAATATTGACCTTAATATTTAAATTTTTTGATTTTTCAAATTTATTATAAATTAATTTTCACTATTGGGTTCAATTTCGGATTAAATGGTCATTTAGAAAAATAATTTTTTCATAAAACTATTTCTTTTCAAATAGTTTAATATTTTTATTGAGTAGATAAAAATTGAATTTATTTGAAACATTTTCAAACAATATAATCATACATAATTATTTTATTCATATTAAACAATAATAATATAGGACTATGATAAAATTATCATATTAAAATAATAATATTTGATGAGGGTATTATGTAATGTTTAAACCCAATGTTACATGTATGAAAACCAATCAATGATATTAAATTTATTTTAAATGGAAATATATCATAATATATCATGGGTTTAAATTTATCCTAATTAGTAAATAAATTTGGGATAATAAGATCAGATAAGAGGTTCCCTTTAATAACTTTGTGAATGGACACACTGGGAATCACTTGAAATATTTTAAAAATATTCAGACTTTTTCTTCTGAAAGTGGTTCCAAAATTTTTTTACGCTAGAATATGTTAAATATATTGTTCATATACAACCAAAATATGATTTTTATAAAATATTTAGTGTTTTTTACCCTTATCTCATAAAATGACCCATAATATACCAATTTAAAGCCTTACTGGGTTGAAAATATTATACTAGTTTTACTCTTCCTCCTGATAAAATCATGTTTACATTATTCTCAAATATTTTGTATTATAATTTAAAATGTGTAATCCACTTTAAAAAGTTAAAATTATATAATTATTTTAAATTTATTTTAATATTATTTCACAAAATGAAATAAAAAACATCATTAGAAAAATAATTGTTTTATGAATAAAATATTTTTTAAAGAAAAATGAAGTATAATGCTGATTAAAGTTGACAAAATTAGATAACGTTAAAAAATGAAAATTATTTTCTTTAAAACCAAAAAAAATTGAATGAGACAATTTAAATACATGATTAATATAAAATAATGAAAGAAAATTATTATTTATAAAAAGTAAAAATTATATTTTGAAATTGTTATTCAAATAAATCAATGTTAAATAATGATTTTTTAAATCAATTATTTTAATTATTAAATATATATTTTCTGAATAATTAATATTGTTCATTGAAATAATTTTTAATTCAATATATTTTCATTATGTTGGAATTTCATTTAATGTTTCCATTTAAATTATTCACCAAAAAATCGATTATTTTTTAAAAATATCAAAAATTCACCCTAATAAAATTTTTAAATGGTGATTTCAAAAATTAAATCAATTTCACTACATAAAATGTTTAAAACTTGTATTAAATAATTATAATGTCCTTTTATGAAGTTTAATAAATCTTGATTGAGAATTAATTATTTTTAGGATTTTAAAAACAATTCAAATAATATATCAGTCCTATTTTATTAATTTTATTATAAATTTGAAATATATAATACCCATATAATTATTTTTCATAATTTTATTATTCTTATTCCTGTCTCCAATTTTAAAAAATCGTTATAATGGTCACATTAATATTATATCACAATTGTTTTAATGGTAGGAATTTCTTATTCGGATGGTTATCGATCTAATTATTCTTTCAAACTATATTTCTAGGTTGATATATAATAGGTACCTAGTGGATCGCATAGGATCCCTCCTTTATAATCATGTATATTTGGTTCTTGGTGTAGCATCCACCATAAATCTTTTTCGTCGAACATAAATTAATAATTCATTAACTTCTAAAACCCTTTGAATCATTAAACCACATCAAACAATTCTCAATGTATAATTCAAAAACTACAATTACAATTAAAAACTATAAAAATGATAATTTAACCTTAAATCATGACTATTGATAAAAATTTTATCATAAATTTAGAATTAAATTTCCTTTAAATCAAAATGAACATGTTCAAGTCCATTACACATTTCCATATATAGCATTTTTCATTCTTCAAAAAATAAACCATTAACATATAATATTTTATGTTTCCAAACTATCAAACTTAATAGACTTGTCTTAATAAATAATGCCAATTATATATCATATACCAATGAAAATAACTTTAAAATAGACATATCAATAATATTTATCCAAATTATAACACCAAAATGGCACACTAAAATCACATAATCCTTAATGAAATTCAACTCCCATTTTTACAGAACTCCATTATAAAATGATAAATAATAAAATCTCTAAATTCTCTAATTGGTAGATGAAAAATATAATCCACATCATACATAGTCTAGGATACATTAAAATTCCACCCTTCAATGAAATCAACAGATTCCAATAACCAAATACCTATTATCTAATATTTATCTACTCCATATGAATCCCCTTCTGTTATCTTGTCCAAATAATCCACATATCATTAATTTATTATAACATATTGTTTACCAAAACTATAATTCAGTTTCCATTTTAAAAACTAAATTCATAAGATATATTACATAACTCTAATATAAAAAACATTAATTATTTTAAACATATTAATAAAAACAAAATTAATAAAAAAATTAATTATTACCTTTGATAAAAATAAATTTTTTCACATAACCATCCCCAATGAATACAATTCAATTTAACTTGGAAAAAGTATAATATCACATTAATTAAAATATAAAAATACATTATAAATTTCTCAAATCTACAGAAGAACCCATTAAGGAAATATACTTGTTTAATTTAAAAAATCATGCTTATATAAGAAATAACTATTGGAAAGATAAAATCATATCATGAATGGAAAAGAGACTTGTTTTAATCAATAACATCAATTAGTGTTGGAATAACATATCTATATATCATTAATAAGTGAATATATTTTATATCAATAATAATTTACTAAAATAATAATTATAAAACATGTTTGTAAGGGAGGAATTCATACAAATAAATTACAATAAAATATCTAAGAAATAATTAAACAAATTACTTCATAGATTTTTATATAAGAATAAAGTAATCATTCATAGTAGTGAAACATCTAGAAAGTGACTATATTTTAATAGAAACTAGAAGACCTATCTCAACTAGGGAAATAATATCTGATTAACATTAACACAATTATAATAAATTTATTTATATAGGAACACATTGTATTAATATTATTGGTTACATAATTAATAAAAACATTTAACTAATTCAAAATAAAATATAACAACACAAGAAATCACATATTTTTCATGATACCCTATCATGAATACCTAATGATATATACTTGTGATTCATGAACTACTATCTATTTTGTATTATTACCAATTCATAAAAAACATGACACGTTCTTGCTAACTTACATTTGATGTTCCAAAATTAATACCCTATCTATAGTAGTGGTTCCTACCAAACTACCTAGAAAGCACACATAACATAATGTACCACTATAAAAATGTTCATAATGACTTTCTATTGGTCACTTCTATTGTTTTGAAAATCCAAGATATATTCTCACATTTTTGAACATCATTATTTTAACGATTGAAAAATTACATCAGCATATTTCTCAGATACCACATCGCAATAATGTTCAATTGAATCACTTATATGGATCAAGGATTATACTTACAAAAGACCTCAAATCACTCTGAAATGAATAGGATATGTTGACTAGATTTTTGAGTCTTAGAGTATATTTATGAAGTGATTTACCAACAATGGTAATATATTAAATAAAATAAATTTTATCTTAATTAATGTATTATATTCCATGTAGTGTAATATTTCATCAAATGAAAATGATGGTGGTATAAATTTTGTCTCTAAAAAAGGATATATTGCGTAATCATTCTCAAAATTCCAACCCCAACACCAATAATAACATTACCATACTAATGAATACTATACATAGTGAGAATATAACATCAGGGTATCTAGTAATACCTATAGGTACCTATAGGATAGAACTCATAGATGAATGTTAATCAGAGTGAACATGCTGGGTGTGAGAATAACAAACTCAATAAGATAACAACAATGGTACCTTAGGGCACCACCAAAAACTGAATAATCATGTGTATGAATACCATAATTCATATCATTTACTTAAATATACATGAAATTTTGTTTTACATACATTAACCAATAATAACATAGTAATAGTAGAGAATAATTAATTTTCATGTAGTGCGAATTAAAAATGAAAATTATATATATCAATAGGATCCATAATATCTATATCTACTTAGAGGATAGAACTCAGAATATAAGGCATATAATTCATTAAAATAATGAATCATTTAATATAAATCAAGATTCTGATAGGAAAAATGTACACACACACACATGAGTATTTTTACATATAATGATTCAGGGAGAAACACCGATCCAAAAGGGAAATGGTGAGGGGAAAAGAGTCAATGAATCCATTATTCTCTTCTAAATAATTAGTAATATCATCACTTGCCATCTTATAAAATTGTCAATAGACTTATGTTGATGGGGATTTATGAACCATTTTGTACCATCTCCCTCTCCATTAATAATGAATAAAGAATACACTTTTTGGATTTTATAAACCATTCCAGACCATCAACATATTTAATATTAATAATTATCTACTAATGATATATATATACAAAAATTACAATTTATTCTCAAGGATAAAATTTTGAGCTATATAGTCAATAGGTGTGGAATTAGAATGATTCAATATTACAAAAAAGTTATGATAAAACAAAATATTCCATAATTCATAATTACATAAATTGGAGTCTTTTTATATAAATCACATGGGTAAATGTACATCATGATAATCCTATTGAAAATAATGTAATATTATACATTGTACAAGGCCAAGATGCTATGTGAGGAGACTCCAATAGTGACCCATACTTTTGGAATGATAACTGTTTCTTGAATAAATTTTTTTACTTATAATACCATACACATAAAAATTGTAGTAAACAAGTCAAAATTTTATGAATATGATAATATAACTTTAAAAAAATTGTTTGACATTTTGACTGTAAGAATGAAGTAGTATTTATAGCGTATATAGGGAAATGTAAAAGCTAGGATTTAATGATTATATGAACATTGGTCTATATGAACATCAGTAACTATACTCATAGTAATAATTTTGAGATTATAAACAGTTATTATAATTACTAATAACATTAGTCAATAGATATAGAAAGTATTAACGATGGAATTAACAATCAGGGCCATACAATTTGAGGTCCATTTGTTAGAACATGGGAGGTAGGTATCATCACAAGGATTATTCCTTAACCAAGCCCTAGATGAGATTCCATATATAAATAAATAATGAAATCATCTATGGGAGAAGTTTGGGTTAGTATAGAATACCACTCGATCGATCATAGATGATGGAGTACAAGAAACATCCACCATAGTACACTATACCCTCAAGGCCTATACAGTCGTAATAAAGGATTACATGTCAATAACATTGTTATGTAAGGTGGAATTTCCTATTTATAAATATTTTCTTTCCATAAATTACAATTAATTAAATTTTTGTAATGAGAAATAAGATTAATTAAAATCAACATGATAAAAAAATTGGACTCAAATAAAACAGAATTTAATTTTTTCCAAATTATATATAATTTTTATAATAAAACAAGGTATTATGAATAGTAGTTTTTATAAATAAATTGTATTTTCAATTAACCATATTTAAATAAAAAATGATAGCATTATTAAATAATGGCATAGGAATGTTTTAACAAGTGTCGTAAGTTTGACAATGTCTTAAAATATTTCATTTTTAAATAAATCTTGATTTATATATTTAAAAGTTAAAATTATCATATATAGAGAATTTCCTAAAAAATTAAAAATTATTTTTTAATCGTAACATTGAAATTAGGCTAGGATGAATTTATGGACATTTTATCAAAAACATTTTTTTTCATGAATAGTGAAATTTTGTTTTCAGGTTTCTATATATTTTATGACATAATATTTATGTTATAATGATGTTATATTTAAATAAACTCAATACAAACCTAAAATATGATATTTTATTTATATTAAATATTTTTATAGATTTTATTCAATTTTAGATGTTGTGTGTTACATTCCACAATCTAGAAATTTTTTTTAAAAAAAATACATTACGTTGTCAGTTCATTATATTTCAACGCTGAAAGAATTAATTAAAAATTAAATTTGGTTAATGTGGATTAAAATAAAAACAATGTTACCCAAATTTCCAAAACCATGAGAAAAACCCTCATTTATTCCCATCCTTTTTAATTTTCAAACCATGTTTTCCAATAACTATAGTTAGAAAATATTTAAAAAAATCCTAGACTTCTCCTATCAATTCCCACACTTTACACCATTTACATTCACTCTAAATCCATAATATATGATTTTGTAATGATTTTTCATCCCAATATGTCCCCAAAGTCTTCCTTATATCCCTAACATTACAACTTTTTGTTTTAGGAACACCTATTCACAGTAAGGTAAATATTCACATCTCTTTCCATTCACGTTCCCTTTTTTTGTGGTATGTCCTCCAATTTACAAAAAAAGTTAATCTTTCCATTTTCTATTATCCCATTACTATATGATTAATCTATTATTTATGGTATACCCCTGTCCCCTCACATTTTTACCTTTTCCGAAATCATTTTTTATAATCTTCATAATTTTTAGACTTTCTCTCAATTTTTACATAATACATTATATTTTTATTTTTATTAAAATGAGAAAATCACATTTCATATCATACCATATTCAACTTTATTTATTATAGGATTTTTATTTTGTGATGCACTTATATGAAACCCATATTTCCATTCATGTGTTAAAAATGATGGAACGGTCATGTCTATAAAGCTTTCTTTATGTAAATATTTTTAATTAGAAAACCATTATTTATTATCTATGAGTTATTAATGAAATGATTATTTATGAACTTTTTTGATCAAATGGAATTAATACATATGAATGGTGCACCTTGATAGAACTCCAATGAATTGGGTTAAAAATATAATCACTATAGATGACAAGATTAACGATACCATGGTGAATAAAATTTTTTGTTTTCATTTACATAACCTTGGAGATATGATTTTTTATGTATCGTTTAAATTTTGTATCCACAATTCCATGTTATGATTCATGTTCTTCTAATTATTATATTTTTCATTCTCATGCCTTATCATTAAGCGTTGTGTTCTTATTATTATTTCTCAAGATCACATATTATATATCTCTCATATTTATTCACTTTCTAGGCTTTATGATCACCACATTCCTTTTATTATGTCATCATGTTATAATATGATGATTTTATAAATTAGGATGAACCCATGAATATGTATTTCAAGTGGATTAATATAATTTTTTATTTTTTCATGTATTATGTATTATAAGATCTAAGATCTCACAAAAAGGTATATTTTTGTTTACATATCAATTTATATTTCATATTTTTGGTAAATAATCGTTCTCCAATGTTCAAGTGAAGACCATTGGGAGATTCATGGGTTCAAGACATTAAATAGGATGAAAGTGAGGGTTTCTCAACATGATTTGTGGTTTGTGCATGGTTAGTGAAAACTGTATGGACATCACAGGTAACTGTGCGAGGTGGATATTTTAGGACAGTAGCATCTGCATTGTATAGTGTATGGTTTGGAAATCTATATGGGTAAACCATAATACCCAATAACGTTGGTAAATTTTCAAAAATTCAATTACAGATTTTTTATGTTCCACTCAGGAATTTCTTGATCCTCCCCTCTTGTAACCCTAAAAATGAACCAAAGATCCTAAGAGCTCCCAAGGGTGATGTTCCTTCAACTATATGTCATTTGTAGTGATGTTAGACGTAAAGGGAAAATCTAGGTAAGTATAATCCCAATAATCCTTATGTTTTTTTGGTTTAGGGTTTTCATATCTTCATTTTCTTCATCAGAAATTCTAAGACCCTTATTTTCTAGAGAGATTTAGTTTGAGGATTCAAAGGGTGGTTTAATCATGATCTATTCCCTCGATTAGTTGTGTGTTCACCAAAAAATTCAAGGTAGATTGTCTACAAGTGATATCATGTTGTTCATTCATGTATTTATGCTTGTATGGGTTTGTGTTGATTTTTCCTTGTTGTGTTCTTGGTTTCCTTTGATTGGTTTAACAATGTTGGTGTCTAATAAACAAATTGAACACCTAATCATCCCTGTGGTATGCATAAAAGATGACTTGACCAAATTAAGGCCACTGATGGGGTGTCCCAGCCCTCCCAATTGGGATAATAGAAATGTATGTTGTGAAATTGACTCATAATGATGTAGAGACTCAGTGAGTTGGGCAATTGGTTTATGTAATGAGTTATAATGAATGGTGTGTAGTTTTTCCAAATGTGGTTTAATAGATAAGGGATTATTTGGATGAAATTTAAAAAGTTTAAATGGGATTAATGGGATTATTATATGGATTTTTGTCTAGACATTAATATTCTTAGTGAGAGTGACATATGAAATGGGAAATGTGGAAAATGGGTTATGTGATATAAATGATGAATGTGTAAGTGGATTGTGTTAGAATTTTAACTTCACATTTATTTCTATTTTTTTGATTTTAGAAATTATATTGGTTATTCTATCTTGTTATTTGGATAATTTTTGTGAAGGATAAGTAATAATGTTAAGTGATCCTGGTAAAGTGGGCATATAGACTTGATGTTATATGACAACGGGTCATGTTAGACCAATGTTCTAGATCCACCACTAAATGTATGGGTTGGGGAAGGGGGAAGAATTTTATTCCCCTAACTATTTCAATCGATCGAGACTGAGGCTTCGAGGTGAGGATTATGAGGTTATTATAATCTGATTCCTTGTGAGATAGGAACCTATTTTTATTCCCTTATACATGAGAATATGTAACATTAATATACAATTGAACACATGAAAAAGGTAGTTTAAACAATGGGATTCCTAAGTAGTAAACCTGGATTCAATTGGAGTATAATTTAAAGGAAGGAATTTTTGAAGGGCCTATTGAACTCTATACATTTACATTCCATTATTTATCACTTTCATGCGTTACATAATTTTACTAGATATTTTTTAGACACCATTTGTGGTGGCCTATTGAGTTATACACACACACACACTACTCGGGCATCCTATGGGTACCCGATCCGATTTCATTTTTGTAGGTGAGGATAAGGTAAAAGGCCTTAAGTTAGGGAGTTTAGTTGGACATTTGACATGTATGAGTGAGGTTAAATACATGGAATTCAAACCAGGTTTAGGATTATGTCTTTTTTTCTTTCTGTTGGTGTTTTTTACATTGGATCTATAGCATGGCATGACATTTTTACTATTCTATATAGTTATATGTAGTTTGGGAGTTGGTTTTGTATGAATGTTATTAATTATTCATATTATTTATGCTATTTAAATTGTTTTCATATGAATTCTACTCTAGTAAAGAGGGTATACTATCCCTACATGACCTATTATAACCTCGCTACTAGTTGGCAGATTCTTCCATTCGGGGAGGCATGCTTGAGGTCATGTGGAGACTGAGCTCAGGGATCTAGTTTAGTGGATTTGGGGTCGAGGACATTACAAATTCGTATCAGAGGAGTTCTCTTCTATTTATTACTATTTGGGGGATGGTAGGAATGAGTGTTGGAATCTCATGGGTCTTGGTAATGAGCTAGTTCATGGATTTTGCTAACCCATATATCAAGGAATGCCCTAGTCACTCAGGGGGGATTGTTGTTCTTATTGTGTGTTGTTGTAATTGATGATTTTTTACTATCGGGTGATGCACTTGTTGTGCGATTTAACGGTTTTGTGATATTCCTCCCCAATCCGGATGGGTTCAATTGTGTGAATTAATGTATCCTTAAAGGAACATATGTAGATAAGTGACATGAATCATAGTAGGAACACACACTAGAATATTGTGTGGGATATAATGGTTAGGATGCATTTGTTTAATTTAGTAAATTTAATGAAATACAGCCTAATGGGAAGACATGAGGGCGTAAAAAGGGAAGTGAAATGAGTAAGTAATAATTATAAATTTGGGCTTAGTAATGATGTAAAACCGATTAACATGATGTAATTCTAAACTTGGATTTGGACTATTTTGAATTGGTGAAAAAGATAAGTCTTGTAACTTTTTGAATTAGATAACCTTGTTAGACATGGCCATAGGATTGATGGATAAGGATAGTGATCCAGTTGTGAGTGGGTTCATTTTGGTAGTGTCTGTGAGTTGTATTTTTTATGATAAGTGATGAGCCTACTTATAGCTATTCACTTTTCGTAAAAATCCAAATGGATGCATTCTAAAGAACAAACATTCATTGTAGAGAAATGCCACATAGATTACATGTTCCAGTTGGGAGACTAGAAAACACTACTGAAAATACTCCTCTAGTAGTAGAGATAGATAATATAGGGACCGTAGAGGATATGGAAGAGCGGTTCTATGAGAACATTTCTCATTTTATGCAGATGATGGAAGATGGCCCAGGGCAGGCTATACAAAGTATTTTTGAGTTGACCGAGGACTTTCAGCTACAACACCCTCATAATTTTAACAAATTGGGTGGTCCAAATGAGATTTTTTCTAGATAGAGTCCATTATAACTATTATTGACCATCTATAGAATCCTCTCCAGAATTATGTATTGTTGGTGGTCTATAGGATGAGATTTCAAGAAAGGATTTTGTGGGACATCATGATTTAGATTGAACGGGATGAGGGAATGAATTGGAATGATTTTTAAGAAATGTTTCATGAAAACAATTACCCAGAAACATTGAGGTATGAAAAAGGATGTAGATTTTATATGGTTGACCCATGAGAAAATATCAATAATGGACTATGATATTAATTTCACTGATTTGAGAGGCTTCATTCTGATTTTTACTAGAGATGATCTAATCGTGGAAGAAAACATCCAAGACATACTGAGACTCGAGATCAGGAAAAAGTTAATATCACCCATCTAAAAAGGTTTATTAAATTGGTGTACTAATCCCTCATATCAGAGGGTAACAAGAAGGGATCTTTATGTAGTGAACATATGGTGCCATCTGGGTGGGCATGTGGTGTGGCTTTCGATAGTACAAAGAAAAATTTTAGAATATTTTATTAAGATGGAAGTCCACAGAGCATTCAAAAGAGGTGTTCTTCTTCTCAGTGTGGCGACCATGACTTCTACAATCTATGTGGATATTTGGGGCATAATTGGGATCCGTGTTCTGTCCCACCGGTCGAGTGATGAGTGCGCAACGAGCTAGGCATTGTGAATAGTTTATGTAGAAACCTATGATAGTTATTGAATGATGGAGCGGAGAATAAGATTCGAAGTGTAGTATGGGGTCAGTTACCTCTTATCTGAAAGGTATTTGGATATCCACGGTTTATACTAGTAGATGCAGGGGACATGGTACTCCAGGATGATAAAAACCTTATCAACAGGGTAGGGTAGTGCAGTATACTCATTCATGAGCCTAGGATAAATGGATATTTCATCTCCATGCAGTTTAGACAAAACCTAAAGATGTTGATAAAGGACCATATACCATTTTAGGTGAGACTCTTATGGCTTCTACGCTTGGTAGTGCTTTATTTGATACATGTGCTACATAATATTTTATTTCTTCTTAGTTTGTTGTTGTGTTGGGATCAACTATGGATAGTGCATGTGGAGTAATGTCACATTATTCTTTGTTAGGAATACAAGTTGAGGACACAAAACAATGTATGGTATGTTCTCTAGAGGTTGGTGGATATCAATTTTTGTGGAATTTTTTTGACCTAGAGATGTTATATTTTGACATGATCTTTGGGATGGATTGGTTTTTGTTATATCAAGACCATATCGATGGTCACTGATGCCTGATAACATTAAACCATGTCAATGGAAGCTCTTATTTATTTTATGGTGAGTGGGACACTTGTGTAGGCCCCGTAAGGTCACTACCACTTCAGTTGGGGGAAATCATAACCCTATTATCATGCTTTAGGTTAAATGATAGGGAGAAAGAGCATCCAGTCCTCCCCCTTATTTCAGACAAGTTTTAGGATGTGTTTCCTGAGAACATATTAGGGTTACCACCTAAGTGATATGTTCAGTACATAATTGAATTTTTTTCCAGTGATGGAGCACGTTTCCATTCCACCATAATATTCAAAATTATCGAGGATTCATGATCAAAAGGTTTGGAAATAAGATTTATATCATAAGGGGTTTACACATCCTAGAAAATAATCATGGGGATCATCTGTGTTGTTCTCTAAAAAGGCTAACAGATCACTGATGATATGTGTTGATGATAGGAAGTTGAACCAGTAGAATGTTAAGAACCAATACCCTCTTCCTTGAATTGATGAACTATTTTACTTGCTTAGAGGTGAGTCGATGTTCTCTAATATTGATTTGAGATCTTGATAACATCAGTTGATGATGATATATTCTAATGTACCCTGAACAACTTTACGAATCATGTATAGTCTTATAAAAATCCTTATGTCATTCGGATTGACAAATGCACCAATTTTGTTCATAGCCTTAATGAACGAAATATTTCACACATACATAGATCAATTCCTAGTTTTCTTCATTTTGTGACATCATGGTGTACCCTAAAACTCATGGTGACCTTTCCAAAAAATAGGAAATCATCTTGAGTATACTGAGAGAGTAGAGTCTTTATACTAAGAGATAAAAATGATGGTTTTGTTTTTACTATGTGAACATTTTGGGACACATTTAATGTCATGTGTTTTGGTGGATCCAGAAATGGTGCAGGTTGTTGTGTCATGGGACAATCCTATGAATGTTTCCGATATTCATAGTTTTCTGGGTTTGGGATGTTATTATGAGATATTCATTAGAAATTTCTTTCATTCATAAGTCCCACTATCATGTTTGAACAATAATGGGTTAAATATGAATGGTCATAGGGTTGTGATAATGATTTTTAGGAGCTAAAGAAGTAATTGACCACAACACCGATTTTGATCTTACCCGAACTAGTTAAGAAGTACACCTTGTTCTAGGATGCATCCGGTGTTGTATATGGGGTAGTGTTGATGCAGGATGACCTAGATGTAGCTTATGGGTTGAGGAAATTGTGTCCTGGTGAATGGAATTACTCTACTCATGACCTTGAGCATGAAACTGTGGTTAATGCCTAAATTGTTGAAGGCAATACTTGTTGGGAGTACCCTATACTGTGTTTACCAACCACAACTGTCTCTTGTACATATTCTCTTAGATAAATTTGAATCTTGAACATCGAAGGTGGGTCATGTACCAATAATCCATCGATTTTGAGTGGATCTATACACTGGAGAAAGGGAATAGTGTGGCTGATTCTCTATGCCAGAAGACCTAGAATTAGGTGGTTCAAGAATCTATTTCATAGTGGAAGATGATCACCTTGATTATGGAGATTCATTTGGGGGAATAAGATGGGAAATGATAAATTACCATTCCACCTATAGTAGTTGAACTCTCACTTTTCATCTGAGTTAAAGAAATTCAATTGGGGGATCTAGAGTGTTTGCCTATGAAAGAAATTCTTAATGGTAAGAAGCCACCATCTAGTTAGATGTTATGTGTAGATAGAGATACATATATTCATGGAAGTATTGTGGTGCTGATAGATGCAAGGGAGGAGTTGATACACTTGTTTCATGCGTCTATGTGGGTAGTAATTCAGGTATTGACTATGATATACTGTGATCTTCATAGGTAATTCTTGTGACTGGAAATAAAGAAACACATTGTGCATTTTGTGTCATGATTCCTTACTTATCCATAGTTGATGGCTGAACATCAGCATCCAAGTAAGTTGTTTTAATATTTTCTTATTCCGTAGTGGATGTGGAAGGATGTAATCATGGACTTCAAAGTGGGTGTTTCGAGGATGCCTTGGAAGAATGATGCAATTTTTCTGGTTGTATATTGGCTGACCAAATTGGCTCATTTTATTCAGATCCATGAGACCTATATAGTCGAACAGTTGGGATAATTGTATGATTTTGATATATTAATGTTTCATGGTGTTCCAAGAACAATTTTTTCGGATCATGATCCTTGTTTCACCTTGTGCTTCTGAAAGGGACAACATAAGGATCTGGGTACCCAGGAGATTTTGAGAATGGAATACCACCCACAGACTAACAAGCAGTCAAAGACAATAATTCGAGTATAGAAAACATGTTGAGAGAATGTTTTATGGACTTCAGTGGATCAATGGAAGGGATCTTTTCACATGTTGAGTTTTCCTGCAATAATGGTTTTCAGGATACAATTCAGATGGATCCATTGGAGGCACTATATTGCAGACCATATAGAACTCTGATGAGTTGGTTAGAGGATGGGAGGTCTGATCCATTTTTATGGATTCTTTTTTAGGCGAAATCAGATAGGTTTTCATTGATTAAAAAGTAAATGGAAATGGAACAGATTAGGTAGAAGTCATATCATTCTCATCGTCATAATACTCTTTAGTTGTTGGTGGATAATAGAGAATTTGTTCGGTTGTCACAAAGGTTGGGCCACCACTATATTCTGTAAAAGGGAAAGTTGGTGCCTAGGTATGTGGGGGCATTTGATATTGTGGAGAGGATTAGACGACCGACATACCGATTAGCTCTTCGACTATGGTATAGTGGGGTGCATGTTGTTTTCTATGTTTCACTACACAGACTGTATGACCCTGATCAGTCTCATGTGAACAATGTTGATGATTTTGATCTTGATACAGATGCGTCCTTTGAAGATAATTGGCTCAATATTGTGGACCATGCTGATATGGTCGTGTAGGGGAAAGGTAGTTCCTTTGGTTCATGTCTATGGTTTCATGGAAACCGTTAAGAGGAATATTGGGAGTTAGAATCGAATAAGTGGTCCTAGTGGCACGATCTCTTTTCATTGAGGACTCAATGATGATTAGAAAGAGTGGATCGAGGAAAATCCGTCATAAGGTGTGGGTTTTATTAGATCCCATATCATCTTTAATTTTTTATTTTATGATTTAGTTTAAGTTCCTTATTTCGCTTAAATATGTGTTTTCTGAAGTTCATGTGAAGACTCAGGGGGTGTTTCGGGGGTTTAGGACATGAATGAGGAAGAAAAAGGGGGTTTCTGTGCAAGATGCACGGTTTGAGAATGGTAATTACAACCCCTATGGGTATACTAGGTAACCATTCACGGGGTTGTTTTCAGATAGTATCATATGCATTGTTTGTGCACAATTTGACAAAACCTGATGATAAACCATATGGCCAAGAAAACAATGGAATGTTTACAAAAATTCCATTTAAAGATTATTATGTTCCACTTTGTATTTTCATCCACTTTCCTTATTGTAACCCTATGAATGAACCAAATCCACCAAGATCTCCCAATGAAGATTCTTGATCAAATATAGGTCATTTAGTAAACCGTCTTTTGTGAAATTAAGATCCAAGAAAGGATACTCCCACTCTTAGTTCTTATTTTGATTTTGAGTTTGCATCTATTCTTTATCTCCATTATAAACACTATAACAATTAATTATTATTCATATTTTGATTGAGGATTCATATGGTGATTGAATCAGGATGTATGGCCTTGATTAGGTGTTTGTTTTCTAATACATCAAAGTAAGGTGAACTATAAGTGATATCCAATAGTTTATAATATGATTTGGGCATGTAGGGTTGTGTTCATGATTTCACCATGTTTTCTTATTGGATTCCTTTGAATGATTTAAGATAGTGGGTGTCAAATCAACAAATTATGCCCCACATGATCCACATGGGATTCATGGAGTATTACATGATAAAATTAGTGCCACCCATTATGTTTTTCATTCCATCATGAAAGGGTAAAATAAATGTATGGTGTGAGGTTGACTTATAATGATTTAGGGACTTAGAGAGTAGGTAAATTCGTTTATGTGATGAGTTATAATGGAGAGTGTCTTGTTATGTATAATGTTTTTAAAGGCTAAGGGATTATTTGGAATGAATCAGAAAAGGTCAAATTGGATAAATGGGAATATGATAAGGAATTTTGTTTACACTTGAATATGCATTGTAAAAAAGCCATGAGGAATGTGAAATGGGGATAATGTGTAAAGTTATATAAATGATGAATGTGTTAATAGATAGAGGAATAATTTATAATTACCTTTTATTTTTATTTTTATGATGTTGAGAATGATACTGGATATGCTTTTATGGGATATCGGTAATTATGGGGAATGATATGTATGCATGTACAGATGTCATGGTTGAGTGGTGTATAGAATTGATATTATACTCCCATGGGTAAAGGTGGATTGAGGTTCTAGATCTACCTTTAAATTAATGAGTTAGGCAAGGGGAATGTGTCATATTCCCCTAGGATTTTCATTCCACCTGAATTGAGGCATCGTTGTGAAGAATCTACGGCAATTATAACGTGATGCCAAGTGAGATCAGACGCAATTTTTGTTCCCATATTCTTGAGAATATAGAACATTCCTAATCAATTAAACACATGAAAATGGTATTTTAAACCATGGGATTCCTATGTAGTGAACTTGGATTCAATAGTTGTATAATTTAAAGGAACATAGTCTAGATTGGCCTATTGAACTATTTACCTTTACATGCATTATTTATCACTTTCATGTACTATCTACTTTTACTCTATATTTTGTAGATAATATTGGTAGTTTCCTACTGTGTTATACTCACACACTTCTCAATCCACCATTGGGTACCAGAGTAAATTTATTGCTTTCATTTTAGGACAAGTTCAAGGTCTCTATCCTACGAAGTTGAGTAGAAGATGGGGCATGTATGGGTGAGGTTGCAGACATGGATTACATGCCACTTTGGGGATTCAACTTTTTTATTTTGGTTTGGGGTTTTGTCCACTTGGCTCTGTATCATGGAATGAAATATTTAGTATTGTATATGGTTGTTTCAAATTTGGTAGATGGTAATTTAAGCATGTTATTATTTTTTCTTATTGTTTCTGCTATATAATTTGTGTTCTATTATGGATAACTCTGGTAAAAACCCAATAATCTCCCCATGTGACATATTAGTCATTCCGTACTAGTAGGAATACTATTCTGTATGGGGAGGCATGCTTGAGGTTATGTGGCGATCCGGATCGGTGCACCAGTTTAGTAGCTTCAGGGTCAGGGATGTTACATGTAACTTTTTTTCCAAAAAAACATATCTTGAAAAGATAATCTATTTAAACCTCAAAATAAAATGTTATGTAACAAAAATGAGGGATTTAATAGTTATAATCAATGGTTGGTTTAGTCATTTAATGAATATAAAGTCTTAAAAACATTCGTATGAACCCCATGGAAAAGTATAATTATTGGAAAACATCCATGTATTTTGGTGAGTATTATTTTAGTGTTTTCCAAAAAATGAAATCCCTATCTAGATATGAATATGTTGATATGTCATTGGAATAGATTTATCTAATGGTAACACCCAAAAACACCTCACTAAGCTAAAATCGAATGTAAACTGGTCATGAAAATGAGACTTGATGCACTCTTAGATTGACACACCGAGAAGAAATTTTGTGTTATTCACAATATGTTTACAAACCATTATGTAAGTTATATAAGAAATTTTTATTGTTATTATAAGAGATTAATAAAATACATAATCAAGATGTATTATGATATAAAATAACATTATAATTATAATATTTTTAAATGTAACATGTTTTCAACTAATTATTTCTACTTTAATAAATGTGGTGCAAAATAGTAGGAACTGTGTAAATGATGAGTTCAACGAAAGATGCACTAATGACATTTCTATGGATGCATGAATTGAAAACATAATGGGGATGATGAATCAGCTTACTAGAGTTATGAAAAATAACATTAATCAAGTTAACAGACCAGATTTACCTTAAAGGAAACAACAATACATTATGTCTTTTATGCTTCAATAATGACCTTATTTTAGTGGATCTACTGACCCCTTGATTACTAAAATATGGATAAAATATGTAGAGAAGTTATTTTTTGTACTCCATTGTTCAGAATAAGATAATGTCACCCTATCTATATACTTCTTAGAAGGAGAAACAAATCCTTGATGGTATCTATAATGAACACGAATCCAATAATTAAGATTGATATTATGGAGTGGGAAGAGTTTAGTGGGTTATTTTTAAATAAACTCTTCCCCCACTAAATGAGAATAAATATAGAGAGGGAATTAATAAAACTACTGTATGAAAAAAAAATTAATCAGTGAGATGATATTAAATGAACATTAAAATACCTTCTAAATACACCACTAGTTTCATTATATACCCATTTGGAATGGTTGATAGATTCATCGGTTTATTGAGCCCCTGTCTATGGAAGAATCTTACAAATCCTGGTTATAAAAGCAATGAGGAGATAATTCATACTGTTATAACTATTGAATTGGATTATGGAGGGATGGATTGGGTAAATTTATTATAATGGAATGGAACCACCATCAACATATGATATGACAAGAGAGCATGGCCATGAATTTTCAATCATTAAGGATAATTTTGAGGCCCTGAATAATGTGCTAGAAGGTAGAATAAATGTGATCTAAAATATTATTGAAAATATACTAATCATTCTCATAGTGGAACGAGTCATTATAATATGGATGTACTAGATCTCAATGTATAATTCTAAGTTCAGGAGATGAAGCAAGTAAATTTTAATAGCCTTGAAGGCACAACCTGCCATAATTTTAAAGGGATACATATATCAACAAGATATTTTCCTATAATTAGTTCACATATATTTCATTATGAAAATGATTTGTGAATGGATTCCAATGAATGAAAGTATAAATATAGATAATTTCTCCATCATTCAAAAACATAGTAACAATTCTCTTGAAGATTTACCTAGACCTTCTCCTAGATTGAGTTGTAGAGTTATCCATTGAACTCATACATGGATCCTAGGTGATATCAAAGTACCCACATATAATGGATAATATAGACATAGAGTAATTAATGAAACAAAATCAGTATCTCTTTTAGAAGGGATTAATCTGATGAAGTGTGTCACCATGGGAAGCACATGTTCTCTTTATGAAGTATAAGGTTAGAAAAATGTGTCTATGCATTGATTATAGTGAAATTTATGGGATTAATGTGAATAAAAATTACCATCCCCAATGAATTGATGATATTTTCGACAAGATTCATGGGGCTCAATTCTTCTCCAAGATTGATATTCATTCTTTTTATCATCAATTGATGTTAAAAAAGAATATATTAAGATGACTAGCTTCCTAACGACATAGGAGAATTGTGATTTTTTCCCTTTTTGTTGACTAGATATCCTTCAATATTTATGTATTTGATGAATACAATCTTTAAATATTTCGTTGATAATTTTGTGTCTGTTTTTAATTGTGTTATTATGAAATATTTCAAATGTCTTAAGGAGAATGAGGTTCATCTAATGGATAATTTAAAAACTCTGAGGAAGACTAATATTTTTGGAAAATATATAAAATTTTAATTATGGTTACCGTAGTCTTCATTTTAGGGAACATTGTATCTAATAAAGGAATCCCAATTGACCATGCAATGAAAATTGCTGCAGAGGAGTGGCCTCAACCTAAAATATTAACTGAGATACAAAATTTTCGGTGTTTATAAAGTTATTATTGGATGTTTTCAGAAAACATTTCCAAAATTACTAATCCACAATGAATGATAACTAGAAAAGTGGATAAGTTCATCATGAAAATGAAGTGAGAAGAATGATTCCAAGACCTAAAGAAGAGAGTGGTAATTGAACCCATGTTAACCCTATACTCTATAAGAGAATTATTTGTTATTTATAGTGATGCATCGATGAATGGTCTAGGGTGTGTCCTTGTTTAATATGATAAAGGGATTTTTTATTCTTCTCAATAGTATAACCATGATGAGAATAATTATCTTAGACATGACCAAGAGATGGTTGTGGTTATTTTTTCTCGGAAAATATGTATGCACTATCTTTATGGGGATAATTCTGATATATAAACATACCACCAAGGATTAACTGTAATTTCAAAAAAAAATGAAATAATCATGTGGAAAAGGGTATGAATTGAACTCATTAATGATTATTATTGGTCAATTAATTATCAATAAAAAAGAAAAAACAATGAAATTGATTCCCCATGTTGGAATGATCCTTTTGTATTGGAAGTGATGGGGATTCAAGTAGATCCTTTGATCAAGGACACAATAAAATCTAACATGGGAATCGTAAGGTAAGGGCATTATTCAAACGTATCCCAAATAATTTCTCAACCATAACTAATATATAATATCATGAAATATAAGATAAAAAATCCATTTTTAGAAATTAATATAGAGGTTGTGTATAATGATATGCTTCCTGAGTTCAATATTGATCAAGAAGGTGTACTGAAATTTCATACAAGGCATGTATCCCATCTACCTCGATGATAAAAAGGGATATAATGGATGAAGCTCATAGATATGAATTATCTAAACATCCTAGACTCAATAAATTTTATATGGAACTTCATGAGCATTTTTTGTGGGATTATATGAAAAGGGATATTTTCAAACACACTACCATGTGCTTGTTATGTCAACAAGCGAAGGTAGTGAAACAAATTCTTAAAGGGGTATTGCAACCAGTTCACATAACAAAATAGAAGTCAGATAATATATTTATGGACTTAATTATTGGTCTCCCAAGAATATATAATAGAAATAATTCCCTATGGGTCATAATGGATCATCTCACCAAAACAACCCATGTAATCGTCATTCGGTTGATTTCTCTATTTAACAACTTGATAAGATTTATATAAAGGATGTGTTGAGGTTTCATGGGGTCCCAAATTATATCATTTTAGATCTTTACCCAAGGTGTAGATGTAACTTTTTTAGAAGTCTCCAATATTCCACAAATAATAAATTGAATTTCCATTTACCTTATCACATCAATATGATGGCTAATATAAAAGAATGATTTATACACTCAAGGAAATATTGAGAAAATTATAAATGGAATTTAATGGTGGGTAGAATCAAGATCCCCCATTTTTTAGTTCTCATATAATAATATCTACCAGTTAAGTATTCAAATGTCACCATATGAATATTATTATAGAAAGTGGTGTAGAACTCCAACATTATGGGATGTAGTTCATGGGAGGAAGTTCATTGGGATAGATCTTTTGAAAGATATAACTGAATAGATTCGTGAATTCTAACAACATATAACAAATATTCATAGTAGGTAGAAGATCTAGGTTGACAATCATCGAAGTGACAACAATTTTGATGACATGGACAAATCAATCCTTCATATATTACCATGGAAGAGATTCATGATGTTTGGAAATAAATGGAATATTATCCCAATGTACATTGGACCCAATGAAAACCTTGATCACATAAGGGATGTTTCCCATATTCCATCACATCAAATAAATATAACTCATGTTCATGATGTATTCCATGTATCACTCTTGAGAATGTTCATTCATATCACCTCACATGTGCTTACTTTGAAGGTGGTACAACTGGAACATGATCTCTCTTATGAGGAGCATCTGATGGAGATCATGGACTATAGAAATAAAGTTATATGCAATAAGTCCAACCAACATATCAATTTTTTGTGGGGGAAACAAAAATTTGAATAATTGATAGGGGATCCATGAGGTATAATGTGATGACCCAGACTCTGTTGGTCATTCCCTTTGCCAAAATCCGGGTACTAAAGTAGTGGCATCTCGGCAAGACCGATCGGTGAGAGCGATCGGGGAGACCGATCGGTGAGACCTATCGGCAAGACCGGTCGGTGAGACCGATCGGCGAGACCGATCGGTGAGACCGAGAGGTGAGACCGATCAGCGAGACTGATCGATGAGACCGATCGGCGAGACCGACCGGTGAGACCGATCGGCGAGACCGACCGGTGAGACCGATCGGCGAGACCGACCGGTGAGACCGATCGGAGAGACCGACCGGTGAGACCGATCGGTGAGACCGACCGGCGAGACCGATTGGCGAGACCGACCGGTGAGACCGATCGGCGAGACCGACCGGTGAGACCGATCGGCGAGACCGACCGGTGAGACCGATCGGCGAGACCGACCTTGTCATGTTGTTTCCAGTAGCGCTCCTTTGAGAAAATATGGTTTTAAACCCTATTCTAACTCGTTTAACTGTGTTTTTAAGACCCGTAATGCCCATAAGAGTTTTAATTAAATGCTTCATCAATTCATGAGTCGGCTTAAACCACCCGACCACCTTTTTTGTGACGAGTGGATCCGCATGGTCAACCCACGACCCCTGCGCCTTACGCGGTTTCACGTTTTCACCTCAACCGTCCCCGGCTCTTATAAACTGAGGGTTAGCCGTGGTTTCTCCTTTCCTCGATCGTGACTTTTCACAAATAGCTTCTGGTGCATTGGGCGAATCGTCATCCGTAATGTTCCGCACCCCTGGCCTAAACATCGATCATCTATCGACAAGTAGGGAATTTCTCCTTCGCCTCTCTCTTTTGTGTATCATGCGGGGTGGGCGTGCTTTTGATCCTATAGAATTGGGTAAACCAGACCTAATTAAAGATAAAGAACGAATTCTATAAAGAAAGAGAGGGGGGGCTGTGATATTTGATGGTGTTTTATATTTTGATGATGTTTCTTCTATGACCATCTTGTTGAGTTGTGCTGGCTTATGCCTCCTGAAAATCGAGGCTGTTGGTGGTCGTTGTTTGTGCACTAATAAACCCTTCTGATGTTTTAAATGGATTGTTTGTGGTTGTAAACTCCCGCTGTAAAAAGTGAATCGGTTAATCACGTATATCCAGCTGAATAATTGAAAGCACCAGGATCAACCGTTCTGTGATAACTCCCGGTTAGAACACACAGAATTTGAAATCATGGAGTGTGTTAAGTCGTTTAAATCTGAAAATCCCTGACTTGTGTTGGTGGTGGTAGTTGGTTGTTTTCCATTCGGGCCGATTGCTGGAAATGTGGGAGGGGATGGGATCCGCTGTTCATTTATACTCTCGGTGGTTGTGTGAATTTGGGGGATGGGATCTCCTGTTGGTATGGATTCGGTGGTTGTGGGTTTTAAATCCAGGTGGTTACTTGTTTATATCACAAATTGGGGTGGAATCCTCTATTTTTGAGAACCAGGTGTGGACGTTTTGGTTGATGTTTGACTGTTTACTTTTCTGGACTTATGCCTATTCCTATTAGTTGCCCAGTAGTGCTTAAACGTAAACATTATTACTGAATGTGAAATAAGAAAGGGGACAAATAGTTTGTTGATGTGAGTCGTGACTCGGACTTGAGTGTGGTTGTGATCTGTAGGCTGTCTGAAGAAAAACCTAGCTTTGGGTGAGTGCTTGTTACATATATATATATATATATATATATATCTGTAGCTTTGTGTTTCTTATTCGCGCCCCGCCCAAGTTGAGCACTTAGTTACGAACATCCCCATTTAATGGGGGAGTTTGTTTTTCGCAACACTATTCTTAGTGGCTGGTTATTAGCTCCTTTTCTGCTCCCTTTCCCGAATAGTCCAAGTATCTTCGGGCAGGCTGTGATGGCCTGATGTCCATTTTTATCCCAAGATCCTTCGGGCGGGGTGGTGTGGTGGTTGTCTAGGTGTGTGCGGCAGGTGGTTTCCAAATTGTCTTCGGGATGAGGCACAGGTGTCTTCTGGCGTGGCAGTGGATCCTTTAGCCCAGGTGTCTTCGGGCGTGGTGGTGGTTGTTCTAGCCTAGGTGTTTGCCGGCATGGTTACATGTGACAGTTGTGGCCCAGGTGTGTGCGGGCGGGATTCAGTAGTGGGACTACATGCGGTTGAGGCCCAGGTGTGTGCGGGCGGGATTTCGGCAGTGGGACTGCGTGTGGTTGTGGCCCAGGTGTGTGCGGGCTGGTGTGGTAGTGGGACTGCGGTGAGAATGGTGAGATTGGTCCGATGCGTAGGATGTCTCAATAACCAGTGGGAAAGTGCCGTGGGGTACCCAAACATAGATGTGCTCTTATTATATATAATACTTGACTTGCGTTTTTTGGGGAGTGAGCCTTGGTGAGGCCTGGGATGGATAGTTTTCCTTGTTAGGTGTTTGGTTTACTCTTTTTCTCAAGGGACATTAGTACGTTCCCCCACTTGTGCACGAGAGTCTTGGTTTTCCCTACTGAGTGTACTTGTATGATCACCCTACTTATATAAAACTGCTTTCAGGTTTCCAGGAGGACTTCAGGGATCACGCAGGACCTTACTAGCTCGGAATTTTGGAGCAGTTTCAGTTGTTTTTTTCCTTTTTGGTACTTACCTTGTAGTCACCTTTTTCACATTGTGGCTTTTACTTTTGAAACATGCATGTGGGAATGGTTTACTTTTGGCTTTACTTTGCTTTACACCTTGGTGTTGTTGGGTTTTCTTCTCCTTATCTCTCGATCCTAAAAAATAAAAAGGGTAATTCCTTCCATTTGTGATAATTTTCAATACCATTGGTTCTAGTCGCCACTCCGGGACCTATTGAAGGCGGGTTTCGGGGGTCATTATCTCTCCTTCAACTTAAAGAAGGAAGGGCCTAGAAATCTGCTGACCCTTCCCTCCTTTTGGTGAAGGCGGGTCGTGACAGTAATGATTAAACGTAAACATTATTACTGAACGTGAAATAAGAAAGGGGACAAATGGGTTGTTGGCATGAGTCATGACTCGGACTTGATTGTTGTTGTGATCTGTAGGCTCTCTAAAGAAAAAAATAGCTTTGGGTGAGTGCTTGTTACATATATATATATATATATCTGTAGCTTTTTGTTTCTTATTTGGGGAGGTGGCCGACAGCCGAGGGGCAGGGGAGCTGGGCATGGATAGTTGCACGCTGCAGAGGCAGCAGTCCCAGCAGGGCCAGAGGTTGTTCGAGGTACGATCAGTCTGTTTAGCACTCTTGATTATGATTTGTTCGATACCGGAGCTTAGCACATCCTTAATTGGGGCGAGCTGGACATCGAGGACGGCGTGACCTTTGTGGAGAGACAAGTGATGATCGAGGATCGCAAGGAGAAGGTGCTTCGTGGGCAAACCAATCCCTTGGTTCGCGTGTTGTGGAGACATGGTGGGCTTGAGGAGAGTACGTTGGAGAGGGAAGCACAGATGTGTACCCAGTACCCAGAGTTGTTTTGAGTTTTGTTCCTTGTTCTACCTGTTGTGATAGAACGTTTTGTCTTTTGGCTATGAAATGTACTGGTTTCTTTCCTCTGCTTGTGTGTGAAAACCCCTGGCTATATGGAAGGAGAAACCCAACCCCTAATCAAGACGCATTATGGTGGATGCGATTAAACCCATGAGGGCGAGTCAGTGCCGCCCAAAGCGGATAATATCTTGACATGGGGGAAGAGACTCCCCAACCCACGTGCCCGGGCAGTTTGTCATGGTATGTTTCTTGGTTCATGACAGGAAGATGTTCTTAGTTAGCGATGAGGTTCACTCTTTAGAGGTATCTTTTGGGGTGGTTGTTCGGACCCACCCTTTCCTTCTTGGTTGTCTAAATTCTCGATGACGAGAATAGTTTGAGAGGTATCTGATGTGATGACCCAGACTCTCTTGGTCCTTCCCATTGCCAAAATCCAGGTTCTAAAGGATTGGCGTCTCGATGAGATCGATCAGCGAGATCGATCGGGGAGACCAATCGGCGAGACCGATCGGGGAGACCGATCGGTGAGACCGATCGGTGAGACCGATTGGCGCGGCCGATCGGGGAGACCGATCGGCATCACCCGGCCTTTTCAAAATGTTTCCAGTAGCGCTCCTTTGCGTAAATAGGGTTTTAAACCCTATTTTGACACGTTTAACTGTGTTTTTAAGACCTGTAACGCCCATAAGAGTTTTAATTAAATGCTTCATCAATTCATGAGTCAGCATAAACCACCCGACCCCGTTTTTTGTGACGAGTGGATCCGCATGGTCAACCCACGACCCCCGCGCCTTACGCGGTTTCACGTTTTCACCTCAACCGTCCCCAGCTCTTATAAACTGAGGGATAGCCATGGTTTCTCCTTTCCTCGATCGTAACTTTTCACAAACAACTTCTGGTGCATCGGGTGTATCGTCATCCATAAAGTTCCGCGCCCCCGGCCTAAACGTCGATCATCTATCAACAAGTAGGGAATTTATCTTTTGTCTATCTCTTTTGTGTATCATGCGTGGTGGACTTGAATTTGATCTTGTAGAATTGGGTAAACCAGACCTAATTACAGATAAAGAACAAATTCTATAAAGAAAGAGAGGGGGGGCTGTGATCATTGTTGGTGTTTTATATTTTGATGATGTTTCTTTTATGACCATCTTTTTGAGTTGTGCTGGCTTATGCCTCCTGAAAATCGAGGCTGTTGGTGGACGTTGTTTGTGCACTAATAAACCCTTATGATGTTTTAAATGGCTTGTTTGTGGTTGTAATCTCCTGCTGTGAAATGTGAATAGGTTAATCAAGTATATCCGGATGAATAATTGAAAGCACCAGGATCAACCCTTCTGTGATAACTCTCGGTTAGAACCCGAGGAATATGAAATCATGGAGTGTGATAAGTCGTTTAAATCTGAAAATCCCTGACTTGTGTTGGTGGTGGTAGTTGGTTGATTTCCTTTCGAGCCGATTGCAGGAAATGTGGGAGGGGATGGGATCCCCTGTTCTATTATACTCTCGGTGGTTGTGTGAATTTGGGGGATGGGATCTCCTATTGGTATGGATTCAGTGGTTGTGAGTTTTAAATCCAGGTGGTTACTTGTTTATATGACAAATTGGGGTGGAATCCTCTGTTGTTGAGAACCAGGTGTGGATGTTTTGGTTGATGTTTGACTTTTTACTTTTCTGGACTTATACTTATGCCTACTAGTATCCCATTAGTGCTTAAATGTAAACATGATTACTGAACGTGAAATAAGAAAGGGTACAAATGGGTTGTTGGCATGAGTCGTGACTCGGACTTGAGTGTTGTTGTGATCTGTAGCTTGTCTAAAGAAAAACCTAGCTTTGTGTGAGTTCTTGTTACATATATATATATATATATATATATATATATATATATATCTAATGCTTTGTGTTTCTTATTCGCGCCCCACCCAAGTTGATCAGTTAGTGCCAAACATCCCCATTTCACGGGGGAGGGTGTTTTTCCCAACACTATTCTTAGTGGCTGGTTATTAGCTCCATTCCTACTCCCTGTCCCGGATAGCCCAAGTATCTTCGGGCAGGCTGTGATGGCCTGAAGTCCATTATTAGCCAAAGAACCTTCGGGCGGGGTGGTGTGGTGGTTGGCTAGGTGTGTGCGGCAGGTGGTTTCCCAAGTGTCTTCGGGATGAGGCCCAGGTGTCTTCGGGCGTGGCAGTGGATCCTTTAGCCCATGTGTCTTCGGGCGTGGTGGTGGTTGTTCTGGCCTAGGTGTTTGTAGGCATGGTTACATGTGACAGTTGTGGCCCAGGTGTGTGGGGGCGGGATTCAGCAGTGGGACTGTGTGCGGTTGAGGCCCAGGTGTGTGTGGGAGGGATTTCGGCAGTGGGACTACGTGTGGTTGTGGCCCAGGTGTGTGCGGGCGGGTGTGGCAGTGGGACTGTGGTGAGAATGACAGGATTGGTCTGATGCATAGGATGTCTCAATAACCAGTGGGAAAGTGGCATGGGGTACCCAAACATCGATGTGCTCTTATTATATATATTACTCGACTTGCGTTATTTGGGGAGTGAGCCTTGGTGAGGCCTGGGATGGATAGTTTTCTTTGTTAGGTGTTTGGTTTACTATTTTTCTCACGGGACTTTAGTACGTTCCCCCACTTGTGCACGAGAGAATTGGTTTTCCCTACTAAGTGTACTTGTATGCTCACCCTACGTATATAAATCTACTTTCAGGTTTCCAGGAGGACTTCGGGGATCACGCAGGACCTTACTAGCTCGGACTTTTGGAGTAGTTGTAGTTGTTGTTTTCATTTTTGGTACTTACCTTGTAGTCACCTTTTTCACTTTTTTCTTTTACTTTCGAAACATGCATGTGGGAATGGTTTACTTTTGGATTTATTTTTCTTTCTACCTTGGTGTTGTTGGGTTTTCTTCTCCTTATCTCTCAATCCTATGAAATAAAAAGGGTAATGACTTCCATTTGCGAGAATTTTCTATACCCTTTGTCTACGTCGCCACTCTAGGACCTATTGAAGGCGGGTTTCGGGGGTCATTATCTCTCCTTCAACTTAAAGAAGGAAGGGCCTGGCAATATGCTGACCCTTCCCTCCTATTGGTGAAGGCGGGTCGTGATAGATAATTAGACAGAAGTACCCTCAACATCTATCGATTAAGAAAATGAGTTAACATTTCGGGGAAGAAATTTATTATAGGGGGAATAATGTAACAACCCAAAAATTTTGAGTGACATTTTTTTCGTGAATAATTATTTTCCATACAACATCATACATGTATAGAATAATATTAATCAAATAAAACATATTTGAAAATGAATATAAAACCTTTAGAGAAGTTGTAGACAATATTTAGGGTAAGAATGAATTAGTATTTATATGGTATAAAAATAAATTTTACATTTAGGATTCTACCATTATATGACCATTTGTAAATATAAAAATTGTTAACTATACTCTTGGAAATACTTTTACTTTTCTAAATAATATTTATGAGTTGTAATGACCCTAGATAATTAAAACATAACTGAGAATCTACAACCTTTACTAGCAGAGTCAAAACATTTGAAGTTCATTTTTTAGAACCTTGGAAGGAGGTATGTTATGTGGGGATCACCATTAACCATGCCCAATAAGATATATAAAAAGTGAATTTTTAATGTAATATCCAACATGATAAGTTTATATTCATGAATATTACCCCTCAAATGATGTAAGTCAAGGCACCTCACAAAACTACAAACATCCCAAACCTTACCTCCATGGTGTATGTTATAGTAATAAGGTGTTGCATGTCTAGAATGTAGTTATGTAATGTGTAATTTCATTTTCATAAATAAAATTATTTTTTCATTTATTCAATTTTAGAGTAATTTTTTCTGAATAAAATACATTTTTTATTGATTTGAATATGATAGAATTTTTTTTTTCGATTCAAACGAATCATATTTATATTTTTCTAGAAAATATAATCAGTATTCATAAAAAACAAGGGATTTTTAAAATTATTATTAATTAAATTTAGTTTGAATACATTTTTTAAACAGAAAAATATAAAATGAATTTATAATGGATGTGGAATGTTTTTATAATTTTTAGATGTTTTATTTTGTCGAAAAAAATTATATTTTTAAATACATAATGTTTTTCATTTTTAAAATATAAAATTATCATATTAATTGATTATTTATGATAAAATAAACATTAATTTTTATGTTAGAATGTATAAACTAACCTATAGTGAATTTATTGAAATTTTAAAAATTACATTATTATTTAGAGAATAGTAAAAAATAAAGTATTTGGGTTTTAGTATATTTTATAACATTATAATTATTTGAAAATTATTTACTAATTAATTAATAACAATCCAAGACCTAAAAAATTTTATTTTATTAAAATTATGAATTTTAATTGATTTTCCCTGATTTTAAAACTATAAGTTACATTCAAAATCCTAAATAAAAAAATTTCATTTTTAAAAACCTCACATTGTTAAAATTTTACCCTTCCATTTTAGAAGAAATATTTAAACATAAATTTTGGTTTTTGTGGATTTATATAACAGAAAACGTTACCCAAATGTCCAAAACCATGAAAAAATACCCTGGGTAGGGTAATGTTTGTTCATTTTTCACAACCTTGTTTTCTAAGACCAATATTTGTAAAATATTATAGAAATCAAACACATATCCAATAGATTCCCAACCATTTTTGTAATTCCATTCACTCTAAATCAATCATATATGATTTTATAGTGATTATTCCAAACAATGAGACCTCCCATGATGTTATAAATCCCCTATGATTCTAACCATTTATTTAAAAAAAATTCTTTTAGGTAATGTAAATCATTACTTCTATTTTCATTCAATTTTCCATTTTCATGTATCCCTAAAATATTAAAATAAAATTATTATTTATACTATATTTTATCTAGTTAATATATTAATATTATTTTATGAATTGTATAACCATGTACCCTGTAATTTTTCCCATTTCTAAAAAAATGTATTATACCCATCCTGATATCCAATTTTCTTTTCAAAATTTTTTCATTGACATGACAAATTCAATTTTATTTTTAATTGAATAACCAATCCTCGTTTAAATTAACAAGTTATTAAACTATATTTATTAATATATTTTATTTTCCGGATTTACATATGTTAAATGCACATTTCCATTCCTAGGTTTAAAATTATGTAATTGTTATATCATTATATCATTTTTGCTTGCCATTTTTTTATTAGAAACCATTCATTATTCTTTGTGGGAAATTAATAAAAATATTTAGTATGATCTATTTGGACTAAATGAAATTGAGACATATGTTGGGTGCACCTTGATAGAGATCCAATGCATCGGGTAAATAATTTAATCTCTAGTTATAGTAAGTTTTACAATACCATAATGATTAACCTTGGTAATTTTCATTTACGGCATATTAGTGATAAACCTTGGGGATATAATTATGAATGTATCATTTATATTTTCTCGTAACATTTCTAGTTTATATTTGATTCTATTATTATTATTATATTCATATTTCTCATTACTTATAGTTATTCATTATATTCTTATTATTATGTGTCAATATCATAGGTTTCCAATCACTCGTGTTTATTCCCTTAATGGGAAACATTTTAACCCCTTTCATTGAATTTATTTTCCCATGTTATGATATGAAGTATTTATAACTTATGTTTTACCAATGAATATTTATTTTCAGTATATTAGATGAAGCTTATATGTTTCTAGGAATAATGTACCATTTTTCCATGAAATTAACTTAATAAGATCCCCTTTTTTATACCATGCAATGAAAACATATTTAAAGAATGTTGGGATTCCATAATAAATATGTCATGATGTGGGTTTCTATTAAGGATACACTATACCCTAATCAATCAAGGGACCAAGAAAATTCTTTCCCCCCAGAGTGCATGTGTTATAAGAAGATGAGAATAATAGTTGTGTGCATAAAACCCATGTAACACCTAGGGTTTTTTAAATGAATAAAATTACATTCCTTAGTGAGAGGACATGAAAAAACTGACTTTATCCTTTATTAAATGAAACAATATTTCCATATTATGTTACATTAAACACTTATTTTATTTTTTATTACACGCAACCCCATGTTTTTTAATCTTGATAGTGTATTCAACATGCTACATTGAGCTTAAATCACCCAACAAATATATATATATATATATATATATTATAACCCATCTATAAAATTCCTGAAAATGTATAATATTAAATGATGTTTAATATAAATATTAGTCAATATCAATTTTTGTTAAATTTTTATGAGATAATCAATCAATTTTTAGTAATGAGATTTGATTTTTCAAAAATATGTTTTCTTCAAAAGTGATTTTTATTTATTTTCACGAAGAATGTATTTTAATAAATTTTATAACCATTAATTTTTTTATAATGTTAAGATAATATTTATAATAAGAATATCAAAACATATATAAGGTGAATTTTTTTTACTTTTACGAATATATTGATTTTCATTGAGTAATTAAAGATAACAATTTTTTAAAAAGTCATCTACTTTAAAAATAAAATTTAATTCGAAATTATCAATATGTTTAAAATAATTTTTTAATATTAGACTAATTATTATATATTAATATTTAATCAACTTAATTTCTTTTAATCAATATTATAATCATTTTCATATATGTCTTCGTTTTGGGTTTAAAACATTTTTTCTCTAAAGTCTATTTATATAGTGCATAATTATTTTCCATTTTAAAAAATATAAACAATAAATAATGTGGAATGAATAAAATTAAAATTTTAAAATATATAGAAATAATAAATATTTTATTTTCATATATTCCTAATTATAAGTCATAACGTTAATATAGAATCATTTATTTCTCAAAAAATACCCTTCCAAAATACTTGTGGTCAAACAGTTTATGTGGGATTAACCATAAATACAATTTATTAATTTTTATGAGTTTAATTTGATAAATATATTTAATATTTTTAATCATTATTATTTATAATTTATAATAAGGTTAAATAAATTTTTTACATAATAATAATAGTTGAAAACTATTAAAATTAATAACATCGATTAAGGTTTAAAAGAGTTTACGGAGAGATTAATCTTTAATAATAATGAATGAAATGACATAAAATGTTGTCCAAAACCCATTTCAATCAAACCTATCCATTATATTATACATATATATTAAAGTTATGGGGGCATAGTGACATGATAATAAAATTTGTGGAATTCACTCTTTAAAAAAAATTACAAGTCTCCCACTCACCTCACTTATAAAAGGACATGAACTCTCCTCCCATATTCACAATTTCTAAATTTTTTGGATAGGAATATAATTGTTCTAATAACTAATAAAATTATATCACACAATCGTATACTCGTTAATTTTTAATAAAATATATCAATGGAATGCTTTGGTTTATAGTAGATGGAGTTATCAGAAGGAGAGCTAAGGTTCATCACTGATAATTTCTCTTTTGTTTATTTATCCACACAATTAAATTATTATTACACAATTATCATATAATAAAATAATTATATTAATTCAACTGAGATTTTTTATTTCATTCATATGACCTACACCAACACACAGTTCAATGAAATGGGATATGAAATAAGCATTCGTATGTTAGGCGGATTACAGCATAAGAAAATTATATCATTCATTTTCTAGTTAACACTTAACACAGTTGGGTATGATGATGAATATAATGTTTATCGGTGATAATTATAAAATAAATATATCAATTTTTTCATTATATCATTTATATACCCTTTTTAATATCCATTCGTTAAGGGATTTTATGAGGTCACTCTTTCTATAGTGGAAAACCACATCACAATGCGATGTGATTCGTTTTTCACTAATAAATTAAATGGAAGTTAATAAGTGAAAATATAAAAAATAAATGATATCTAAATGAAACTATTATTATCCTCATGAACACATTATCATTATATAAATATAATATTTTATTTTATTTTTTACATTTTCACTCACTGAAAAAAATTTAACGTCGTTTATGGTCATGTGGACTACCATATCCTCGAAGAAATGTGATTCATTTTTTAACAACCACATCACAAGAATTATAAATGTAATAAAATATAATTAAATAATATGGTATTTATGATCTAATTATAATTTTTAATAATAAAATATTACTTAACTTCTTTTAGTAATGGTCATATGAAAAACAGGAACATTACTAATACATACATATGGCATACTATCTGCATGATCATAATGTTAGTTCATTTTTTAAAACCATATTTCCTAACGGGATTAAAAATTATAATTTATTTATAAATATTTTAAATATTTTTCATAGTTATTTTTTTTGTAATTTTTATATAATGATTTCATTTACCATAGTTATCCCACTAAATTCATTTTTGACAATCCATCCCAGTACAGTTATATATCTGATTTAAACTCAATCGATCATGTCATTTTATATAAAATTATAAAAAGGAAAATAAATTACTAATATTCATGAAAAAGTTTTAAAAAATTAAATAATTATTTTATGTTCATTCTTCAATAAGAAAAAGACACACATGACATTTCAGAATAATGTTAATGGTTTTGTCATCTCACTTTTATTTCTGTGAGATATATGCCACATCACAGTTTATTTTTATGTTGTGTTTATATAATGAACAATAATGCATTTTATTTAGATTAAAATTAAATTAATGTTTACTAACATAACAATTTTTTGATTTCACATTCATAGGGGTTACTATTAAATTCCACTAAAGTAGTGTCTTATGTTACAATCTCATCATTTGTCATGATTTTTTATGATTGTGGTTACCATTATGAAATATTATGATATATATCTAAATTAAACCATGAATTTTATTATATTATGGTTATATAATAATAATACATGTTTCTATTCATTTAAATATCTTTATGTACTGATTAATTCAAAAAAAAAATTTATATAATGCATAATCATTTAGGTAGAAAACTATTTTTCTTCCAAATAATTTTTTAAAAAACGTTTTTATAAAAATATATATGTGTTTTTATGAAATCAAAAAAGTTATTTTCTTCATGAAATGTTTTAAATTATATTTAGATTTTCCTTTATATTATTTCATGCAAAGATTTAAATAAAAATTATTTTAAAAAATTATTTATGTTTTAAAAAGTGATTTTCAATATGAAATAGTTATCGTACACATGATTATTTTGATGATATTTTAATGGTATTTCTATTAAACAACATAAAAACCCATTTTTATTTTGTATATTACATTGTGGGTATTTGGTATTGATAAAATTCTAATTAATTTAATGGATAAAATAATATTGTTTCAAATATATTGTTATGGAACCTATTTCTTTTTCATGAGTTAATAATGTTTCAAAGATATTGGCACAAAACCCATTTATTTTCAATCGGTTAATACAGATAAGAAAGAATAATGATTTGTTTATTTGTTTTATAATGAAATGGATTCTTTTTGTACTTTAGTCCTTTGGTGGTTATTGGACATTACTTATATATTGGGGAAGCCCACATAGAGATGGGTGAGCCAATTGTAGATTACACAGTGGTGTTTCCTAGAATGTTTCAGATGAGACTATGAAATCATATATGATGGGGATGACAAGATAGTACCGGTTGAGCCAGTTAGACCTTAAATGATTTATAAGATCATAAAATAGTTCAATATTGTGAGTAACATACCATGTATTTAGAGGAATGAATGAGAGATTCAAATTAGGGATTCTCTTATATATTAAAACACAACAAGAGAAATGCCATCTAGCAGAAGTTTTTTATGCATTTAGTGGCGGTTTAACTGCCGCTACATGGTTCGGGGGAGGTTTCTATAAACAACCGCCAAATAAAGAATTTAAAATCTATTAGAGATGGTTATTTCGTTTTCATGGTGGTTTTATGGAGTTTAGCGGCTCTTTTTACGAGCACTTGACATTAGTTTATTCGCGGAGGTTGTAACCGTTGCGAATAAAAACCAATCCAACAGCCTTAAAACTGACGCTGAAGTCACGGGAACTGCCGTGTGATGAGAAGCTACGAGGTGACTATGTAGTGATGGTTATAACTACCGCGAAATGTAATTTTTTTTACATTTCACGGCTATTTTCACAGTTTAGCAGGGGTTTAAACCACTGCCAATGTACATTTCACAGCGGTTTAAACCGCCGCTAAAAAATGACCAAAAAAAAGAATAAATTTATTTCTTCCACTGCACCACTGCCCTGAATGAAAAATCTAACCATAAATACCATATTGTACATACCAATAGAAAATAAGAAACATCAAACCAGAAATACCAATATTATTCTACGATGAATCATGTCACATTACCTTAAAATGCATGCCTACAATTATGTTGTATTTTATTCCTCTTATCTAGGATACAATATATTCTCCTCTGAGGATCAATCCCATAATCATGAAATATGCTATAATTCCTATGCGATAAGAATAATATGAATCACTTTTTCAAAATACATTAGTTAATGACTCTAGTATTATAGCATCCCGTATTTTTATAACATAACTTTTCATTCCATTACACGGAACTGAGGATCTTTAAGGTTTAGTGTCTTGGAAACAAGGAACATAAAACATGAAAAAAAAAATTCTTCTTAAACACTTGAAAGGCTTCTCCTCATGTTCACCCTAGGCTCATTACTGCATCCCATAACCTGGGGACATACATCAAAAGGAAGGGTGAGCAGAAGGCCCAGCAAGGGAAACAAGTGAAACATTTTACATATGAACTTGAGATACATCAATAAAGTCATGAAAAGAACTTTAATGCATGAAAATGAAATCATGAGGCATATCATAATAAAAATAAAACTTTTTCAAAACTTGAAGATGTGGCTACATCATTTAACATAGAAAATCATGAACATATCACCAAGGTACATCCCCAAGGTGTCATTTTAAAATTACCAAGGTTATTCACCAAGGTATCGTGAAAATTGTAATCTCTAGTGGTTACATCATTACCCAATGCATTGGAGCGCTATCAGGGCGCACCCTTAAATTTTCCTTTATTATCTTGTGAGCCACATATATCATCGTCAAACATTTCATAAATAACCCATATAGCATAAAATAAATGGGTTTCATTTCATAATCATAAGGTTTTAAAAACTGCTTTAAAGACATGATCTTTACGTTACATTAAACCCACGGAAAGGGAAAGCGGGTATCATGTATGTAAATCCCAGAATTTAAAATACAACATTTTTATATATATGTGAATACCCCTGTAGAAATAGGAACTTTGAGTATTCAATTTATAACATAAAATAATTTTGAGGAAAGAGAGGCATTTTGAGACGAAAATTCTGCAGCATAACGGCTATGTTACAAGGTTTTAGAAAACATTGAAAAGAGAGGGAACATGGGTCGAGCAATAATAATTGACCCATAAAATAGTAGAGGGACAGAATAAGAAGTATATATGGACATGGTGTTGCAATTTCAAGGACACACCATTTGAAATGAAAAACATGGAAGGAAGACAAAAGTTTGATTTCTCTTATGAAAGTTCGGCAGCCTAACGGAGTTACTTAAACTTCAAAATACTGAATTGAAGAGATCAAATGGGGTCACTCAACATATGAACATAAGAGTCCAGTATGATAGGTATAGAGATCATACCCAAACATAACAAAAAAAATTGAAAGAATTGACATGAAAGTAGAACTTCAAAAACGAGAAGGGTGAAGAACCACTTAAAAATTCGGCAGCCTAACGACGCCACTTAAAACATCAAAATACGGAATTGAAGAGATCAAATGGGGTCTCTCATCATATGAAAATAAGAGTCCAGTATGATAGGTATAGAGATCATACCCCAAAATAACAAAAAGGAACTTGAAGGAATTGACATGAAAGTAGAACTTCAAAAACGAGAAGGGTGAAGAACCACTTAAAAATTCGGCAGCCTAACGACGCCACTTAAAACTTCAAAATACGGAATTGAAGAGATCAAATGGGTTCTCTCATCATATGAACATAAGAGTCCAGTATGATTGGTATAGAGATCATACCCCAACATAACAAAAAGGAACTTGAAGGAATTGACATGAAAGTAGAACTTCAAAACGAGAAGGGTGAAGAACCACTTAAAAATTCGGCAGCCTAACGGCGCCACTTAAAACATCAAAATACTGAATTGAAGCAATCAAATGGGGTCTCTCATCATACGATCATAAAAGATCAGTATGATAATTTATAGATCATACCCTAACATAATAAAAAGGAACATGAAAGACTTGAATGAAAATATAACTTGAAAACGAGGAAGGTGAAAGAATCCCTTAAAAATTCGGCAGCCTAACGACGCCACTTAAAAATTCTTAAAATGAATTGATGAGAGCAAGGGGGGGTCTCTCATCATATGAACAAGAAATAGGCAGTATGATGAATATATAATAATATCCTACAACATAAGAACATGGAGTATAAAAGAAATGACATAAAAGAGATTACTTGAAAAGAAGGAGAGAGGTCAGATCCCTTACCTTAAAATGTAACTCTTAAACCTCAAAGGTTGGGACCTTGAGGGCTTGGGGGCACCTTTGGAGGACTCCTTGGGAGGTAATAAGACCAGAAATTCGTTGGGAATGAGTGGGGAGTCGAATGGATGAGAGGAGGGCTTGGTATTTATAGGGAAAGTGAGGGGACAAGGCATTAATGGCCAAGGGACACCTCACATGTGCTTTTCTCAAACCCATGTGCTCTCCCTTGTCATTTATCATGGAGTTAGGCCACATGGGGCCCCCAAAACAATAATTCATCACCCTTGGCCGGCCAACCCTCAAATGATCTCATGACATCATCATGACACCGTTATGATGTCATTAAACATACCGAAACCCTAAAACTGTATTTTTACTATTCACTGAAAATTCAACTTTCTCAGAAAAATCCCAAAATTTCACATTAACCAAATATCAATGCTCTGATTTCAAAAATGAAATCCATTTTATAAAAATAATATTCTAAATATTTTTGATTTAATTTTTAAATAAAAACACTATTCATCAAAAATTCATTTTTTTCAGAAAAAACCCCAAAAATTACCATAACATAATATCGATGCTCTGAGTTCAAAAATAAAGTCATTTTTATAAAAATAATTTTCTAATTATTTTTAATTAAATTTTTAATTAAAAAACACTATTCACCCGAAAAAACTAATACTTGAATAATAATTAATGAAACCGTTATTTAACTATTTTATTGAATCACATTACTTAATCAAGGTGCCTAGATTATTTTAAAACTTTCTTTAAGTGAGATTACTAATCCATTTGGTCATATTACTAATCCTAATCATAAAATCACTATTCATAATTTACTATTCATCAAAAATCAAGTTTATCTTATTAGACTCTAAATTTAGTACTGAACATAATTGCAGAAGACCATTTTTTGAAAATCATTACACATTTTTAATTATTTAGGGTTTACATAAACATATTTAAAATATCATTTTTCTAAAATTCATCAAAAATATGCATACTATATTTATCCGGTCATTTCAAAATTCATAAACTTCATCATAAGAAGAAATCCCAATTTTTATTTAAAACAAGGATTACACAAGGTAGTTACGGTCTTGTTACATAAACCCTTATAATACCAGCATATGACCTAAGAGTAAGGTGTGCTAGGGTGATAGAAGCTTGGGGCAGCTCAGTCAACATTGCCCGAGTAGTAATTTCTATCAGTTTGAACTTCACACGAAGGCGATTTCGTTCCAGCTTCACATGATGAAGTTCGGCTTGGATTTGATCCAGAGCAAAGCCCAGTGGTGCTACCTCCTTCCCAAGCTCTGTTAGATGGGCTTCGATCGGTCCAAGACTACTAGGTGAGGCCATCAAATCTTCTTTCTATAATAATTAACCAAGATTACTTATATTTAGAGACAATAATCAAAACATTTTGTTCACAGCGGTAATGTTGACCGATGGTTATATTATAGTCAAAACCCACTGATCTCATTTTAATTATAATCATGTTTATCAATTAAAACATTTTCGTTGAGTATAACAATAACACATAAAATTAGGAAACAAAATTTATTTAAAAATTTCGGGTCGTTACAATCCTCCCCCCTTAAGAAATTGCGTCCTCGCAATTTTAAAATTGGGATTTGAAATTTCATTGAAAGTCCCACATCGGAAAAGGAGTCAGTAAAACTATTACTTTAAAATAAAGAAAGGGAAGTACAATGGTCACCCGAGTTAACCCACACTAGGGTTCCATGTAGGAAAACATGGACATGGAGGAAAAAAACAAAGGGTCAAGTTCTAAGGGAGAGTGATAGAGAACATGATTAGGAGAAAGTTAACCATGAGAAAATCCCAAACATATGATGTGTGTAAACGTTCTTTGATTACCTAGTAGGAAACGTAAACCAACAACATTTTTGTTTTACGTTTCTTTTCATAATTTTGAGGATTTCATTTACTACATAGAACAATAACATAAGAAAATATACCTACCTTCAAGTAGAGTTTCATCCTTTAACAAGTCCCTACTAACACTAATCTTTTCTCCAAATGATGAGAATTCAAAAACACTTGGTCTCATAAAAGCACAAGAATCATCTTCTATAGAATCACATAATCTACAAAAGATTAACTATCTATTTCTTCTATCTTTAAACATTATCTCAAAAACAGAAAGGTTAAGGTAAAACAACTCTTCAAAAAGAAATAATCCCATAGGAATGGAAACTACTTTTAAATCATCAAAGTTCCATTGTAATACCCAAAGTTCATCATAGACCATTCCATAAATAACGGTCCTTAAAATTCCTCAAAACAAACCAAACTAAGATTGAAACCCAAATACAATAAGGATTTGATAACATAGTCTTCCAAAACAACTTCATTGTTCATCTCCAGACAACATCAACCACTCCTAACATCTTATAAAAAAGTAGCTAACCTAAACATATTTTACCCAAGATAGGTTAGTCATTCCCATAAGTAACCTAAATTACTATAAGTTCACCTTAAATTCATCGATTCTTTAAAATATAAGTCAACCTTACTCCTCAATGAAAATACCGTAGTAATCTATTTACCTCGATCAAATATGTTTCCCAAAATAATGAACGTCTTCCAAAATAATAATCATATTTTAATCCCCTAATCATCACTGTCATATTAATACGAAAATCGTCGCATTTCCTATCACATTGGTTGTCAGAACATGTTCTTCCATTTCCCACCATTAACTAAGAAGATAAAGCTTAATTAGGGGCTTAAGTACTTAGCTAATAATCATGAAAAGGAACTGAAAGCATATAAGGATAACTTGTATATGAAAGGTATACCCTAACTTGTGATCTCATAGGTTCCCATCTAGGTTATGAATGATCATATATTCTTATGCGAACCTTTATTTTATTTTATCATTGTTCCTTTAACAATGGTTCATACCAAGCTTATGAATTTACCAAAGCATATCCCCCGGGAGTGTCGTAACCAAGAGTGCAGCAAGGCCTGTTGTCGTGTACCAGTTCCCGTTTGAGTCTAGCTCAAAGCGGTGTTTTCGGGTTTTACCCCTATGTACATCTGTGCTAGAGCCACCTCTACCTGCTCATATCCAGACAGGGATGTATTTGCTTGGCAACCCCTTACTCGATACTCACCAAAATACCAGGAAGATTTCCTATATTAAACTTTTCTATAGGGTTCCTCCTAGAGTTTTCATATCCTAATTTCCACAAATAACTAAACCATCCTTTGATACCAACTATAGCATCCCGTATTTTTATAACATAACTTTTCATTCCATTACACGGAACTGAGGATCTTTAAGGTTTAGTGTCTTGGAAACAAGGAACATAAAACATGAAACAAAAAAAAACATTCTTCTTAAACACTTGAAAGGCTTCTCCTCATGTTCACCCTAGGCTCATTACTGCATCTCATAACCTGGGGACATACATCAAAAGGAAGGGTGAGCAGAAGGCCCAGCAAGGGAAACAAGTGAAACATTTTACATATGAACTTGAGATACATCAATAAAGTCATGAAAAGAACTTTAATGCATGAAAATGAAATCATGAGGCATATCATAATAAAAATAAAACTTTTTCATAACTTGAAGATGTGGCTACATCATTTAACATAGAAAATCATGAACATATCACAAAGGTCCATCCCCAAGGTGTCATTTTAAAATTACAAAGGTTATTCACCAAGGTATCGTGAAAATTGTAATCTCTAGTGGTTACATCATTACCCAATGCATTGTAGCGCTATCAGGGCGCACCCTTAAATTTGCCTTTATTATCATGTGATCCACATATATCATCATCAAACATTTCATAAATAACCCAAATAGCATAAAATAAATGGGTTTCATTTCATAACCATAACGTTTTAAAAACTGCTTTAAAGACATGATCTTTACGTTACTTTAAACCCACGAAAAGGGAAAGCGGGTATCATGTATGTAAATCCCAGAATTTAAAATAGAACATTTTTATATATATGTGAATACCCCTGTAGAAATAGGAGCTTTGAGTATTCAATTTATAACAGAAAATAATTTTGAGAAAAGAGAGGCATTTTGAGACGAAAATTCTGCAGCATAACGGCTATGTTACAAGGTTTTAGAAAACATTGAAAAGAGAGGGAACATGGGTCGAGCAATCATAATTGACCCATAAAATAGTAGAGGGACAGAATAAGAAGTATATATGGACATGGTGGTGCTATTTCAAGGACACACCATTTGAAATGAAAAACATGGAAGGAAGAAAAAAGTTTGATTTCTCTTATGAAAGTTCGGCAGCCTAACAGCGTTACTTAAACTTCAAAATACTGAATTGAAGTGATCAAATGGGGTCTCTCATCATATGAACACAAGAGTCCAGTATGATAGGTATAGAGATCATACCGCAACATAACAAAAAGGAACTTGAAATAATTGACATGAAAGTAGAACTTCAAAAACGAGAAGGGTGAAGAACCACTTAAAAATTCGGCAGCCTAACGACGCCACTTAAAACTTCAAAATACGGAATTGAAGAGATCAAATGGGGTCTATCATCATATGAACATAAGAGTCCAGTATGATAGGTATAGAGATCATACCCCAACATAACATAAAGTAACTTGAAGGAATTGACATGAAAGTAGAACTTCAAAAACGAGAAGGGTGAAGAACCACTTAAAAATTCGGCAGCCTAACGGCGCCACTTAAAACTTCAAAATACGGAATTGAAGAGATCAAATGGGGTCTCTCATCATATGAACATAAGAGTAATGTATGATAGGTATAGAGATCATACCCCAACATAACAAAAAGGAACTTGAAGGAATTGACATGAAAGTAGAACTTCAAAACGAGAAGGGTGAAGAACCACTTAAAAATTCGGCAGCCTAACGACGCCACTTAAAACATCAAAATACTGAATTGAAGCGATCAAATGGGGTCTCTCATCATACGATCGTAAAAGATCAGTATGATAATTTAGAGATCATACCCCAACATAATAAAAAGGAAAATGAAAGACTTGAATGAAAATATAACTTGAAAACGAGGAAGGTGAAAGAATCCCTTAAAAATTCGGCAGCCTAACGGCGCCACTTAAACATTCTTAAAATGAATTGATGAGAGCAAGGGGGGGTATCTCATCATATGAACAAGAAATAGGCAGTAGGATGAATATAAAAAAACATCCTCCAACATAAGAACATGGAGTATAAAAGAAATGACATAAAAGAGATTACTTGAAAAGAAGGAGAGAGGTCGGATCCCTTACCTTAAAATGTAACTCTTAAACCTCAAAGGTTGGGACCTTGAGGGATTGGGGGAACCTTGGGAGGACTCCATGGGAGGTAATGAGACCAGAAATTCGTTGGGAATGAGTGGGGAGTCGAATGGATGAGAGGAGGGCTTGGTATTTATAGGGAAAGTGAGGGGACAAGGCATTAATGGCCAAGGGACACCTCACATGTGCTTTTCTCAAACCCATTTGCTCTCCCTTGTCATTTATCATGGTGTTAGGCCACATGGGGCCCCCAAAACAATAATTCATCACCCTTGGCCGGCCAACCCTCAAAAGATCTCATGACATAATCATGACACCGTTATGATGTCATTGAACATACCGAAACCCTAAAACTGAATTTTTACTATTCACTGAAAATTCAACTTTCTCAGAAAAATCCCAAAATTTCACATTAACCAAATATCAATGCTCTGATTTCTAAAATGAAATCCATTTTATAAAAATAATTTTCTAAATATTTTTGATTTAATTTTTAAATAAAAACACTATTCATCAAAAATTCATTTTTTTCAGAAAAAACCCCAAAAATTACCATAACATAATATCGATGCTCTGAGTTCAAAAATAAAGTAATTTTTATAAAAATAATTTTCTAATTATTTTTAATTAAATTTTTAATTAAAAAACACTATTCACCCGAAAAAACTAATACTTGAATAATAATTAATGAAACCGTTATTTAACTATTTTATTGAATCACATTACTTAATCAAGGTGCCTAGATTATTTTAAAACTTTCTTTAAGTGAGATTACTAATCCATTTGGTCATATTACTAATCCTAATCATAAAATCACTATTCATAATTTATTATTCATCAAAAATCAAGTTGATCTTATTAGACTCTAAATTTAGTACTGAACATAATTGAAGAAGACCATTTTTTGAAAATTATTACACATTTTTAATTATTTAGGGTTTACATAAACATATTTAAAATATCCTTTTTCTAAAATTCATCAAAAATATGCATACTATATTTATCCGGTCATTTCAAAATTCATAAACTTCATCATACGAAGAAATCCCAATTTTTATTTAAAACAAGGATTACACAATGTAGTTACGGTCTCGTTACATAACCCCTTTTAATACCAGCATAGGACCTAAGAGTTAGGTGTGCTAGGGTGATAGAATCTTGGGGCGGCTCAGTCAACATTGCCTGAGTAGTAATTTCTATCAGTTTGAACTTCTCACGAAGGCGATTTCATTCCAGCTTCACATGATGAAGTTCGGCTAGGATTTGATCCAGAGCAAAGCCCAGTGGTGCTACCTCCTTCCCAAGCTCTGTTAGATGGGCTTCGATCGGTCCAAGACTACTAGGTGAGGCCATCGAATCTTCTTTCTATAATAATTAACCAAGATTACATATATTTAGAGACAATAATCAAAACATTTTGTTCACAACGGTCATGTTGACCGATGGTTATATAATAGTCAAAACCCACTGATCTCATTTTAATTATAATCATGTTTATCAAATAAAACATTTTTGTTGAGTATAACAATAACACATAAAATTAGGAAACAAAATTTATTTAAAAATTTCGGGTCGTTACAAGTATTATATTCTTTATATAGTCCTTAATTTTAGATACCCCTCCTAGTTTCACAATATCATATCCACCATCATGTTGTATTCCCCAGCCTCTTAAGAATTCATCCATTATCATCATACAAACATATATGATATTGAAAAAAATATATAGTTCCTCTAATAGGTGTAATCCTTAACCATACATTCTCCAAATTAGTCATTGAAGTCCAAGATGAAACTGAAATGGAAACCCATGATAAATTCAAACACTATCTATTTCTTGGTACCTTTCACAAAGTGTTCCCCTTCACAAAAAGTTAATATTCATGAAATGTTTCTATTTAAATTTAACATGAATTGTATGATGTATCCAACTAATCATTAATAAAATATGTGTGTTATAATTCTATTTATAGAGATTCATATGATGCTCATCGCATGGGACTGATCCCAAAAATGTAAACACGTACGACCTCTTTGTATGGTGAAAAATTAATAATTTCATAACTATGCGGCCTTAAACAAATTAATAATAAACATGTATTATATGTATGAATAACATAAATATCATATATTTTCATATCTAAATAGATTCATAGAGATCATATAAATAGTGGTAACTCGTTAAACACTAGAATTTTGATATTGTTCATTAAAAAATCATAAATCAATAAGGGAATCCAATAATTCAAATGATTCCACCCAAAGATGATTTGATGTTCCCAAAATCACACAACTTTTACCAATACCTATTTTGAGGAATCTATAGTATGATTCACTAGTGAGCACCTTTCATTGTAATTTAGTTCTAAAAGGACATCCATACAAAATATTCATAGACATAGAAGAACATTGGAGGTTCTCATAAACAAATAGATAACCTAATGTGAATCCATTATCATGGAACTGGATTGATAAACTAGGAACTCTTACATTTGATGATGTTTTGATGGGTTTCTTCATTGTGTTTCCTTTTCAATATCGTCATCACATCCTTCAATTTAAATTGAATCACCAAATGCACCAATTATGTTCAAGACAAAAAACAAGATGATAGTACCCATAAGGAACACAATGGTGAGGCATGAAAACCATAGTTATGTCATACATAGGACTCAATTTCTATAAATATATGTTCCCAATACCCTGACATACATTATCTCATACCCTTGTAAAATGAGTGAATGATGGTTCACACCTTATTTTAGGTATACCATCTAAATGGATATATCCTAACATTATATGACACTCTTGGTAATCTATAGGGAATAGTGCCCCACAAGTTGTCCAACTAAAAATATTCTATGGAAAAACCATTGATCCATAATTTTACATGCAACCTATTTGTATCCTTTCAATAGATCATGAGAACAACATCTTCTCATATCATATGGATTTGGATAAATATGTCCACCATAATTTTTAAATCACCTTAGAACTTCATTATGAGTATCATGTTCACTATAGTAATTTTTATTAACATGTGACCTTGAGTAATCTAGAAGATATATAGGGTGTTTTTCCCTATTTTCAACACTCAATCATCTAAAAGTTGATCCCACAGGGGATATCCAACCACTAACACTAAAGAGTATATTTATTCCTCTATTAGTTTAAACACCCTTGAGGCCCATTATAATATCTAAATAATATACTAGGGATGGTTACAATGCCCTATTATCTAAAAGCATCGGAATCTATTTTAAGTGGCCTTTGTGACTGTAAAATTACAATGGAAAACATAACCCACATGGGTAGGGGAATTTTTTTATCATTTTGTCCTCATGGTCATCTCCAGTATCATTCATCCTATGGGATCACACCCAAATTTATAATACCACACTTACAATGTAAAAATGTGTTTCCTATTGGTGGGGACACATTACTATATTTCTTGAATGATAACCCAAATTATGTTGGGAAACATGATTCTATTGAGTATGAAACACGTGTGGATGAATCCACTACCCCCTCACCAGCAAAAAATATTAAAACCATCTCAACATAAGACAATATTACTTAGTTTAAATTAAAAATAGTATAACATGTGAAAACCGATATTACATTTCTAAAGGGAATGAACACATTATGTATGGTGATTTGGTTGATGTTATCATACATCATTTATCTAATATTATAAAATAATAGTAGATTAATCAATCAATAAAGGTCGATCTGAGATTTCCAAATTCATTAGTATCAAATAAATTGACGCAAATTACAAAAACATTAATGGTTTATCTATAGTTACCTTCATGGGGTATATCTCAATCAATATAAGGAAACAATCCTAATGGTATATTAGGATGTAGTATCTTAGGAGTCGGTGGATTCCTTCACTTCTCATATAGATTCCATTGTGTTTTGATGTGAATGAGTAAAACCTTATTGGAATTCATATCATGAGTGTGTGGATTCAAATCCTAAACCACCCATATTTGGAACCTCCATCTTATTGATATTCGACATAATGGGAGATCTATATAAGGATATTAGGTGTTTTTAATCCCAATTTGTCGCAAATGTTTGTTTCCCTAGAACAAATATAGGGTTCACTACAAGATAAATGACGTTTAGTGGAAGTCATTTACCACACAAAAGGGCTTCCTAGTAAGACAAATTAAAAGGGCCTCACCATAGTGTCCACAATACTATCCCATTGATCACTATTAAATGACCCCATTTTTTCAACACATCAACAATTTTTTTAACTCCTAGTCATCCAAAATCTCGACTACCAATTCAAACACATGCCTAAATGGAAACAACACAACTATTCCCATAAAAAATGTTTGGTGGAAACTATGAAAATGTTTGGTGGAAACTATGTCCCACTAATGTAACATATAAAAACCAACTATTCCCATATTTGTTCAACACATGAACAATACAAGTACTCATGGTATGATGATGCTTCATCAGCCTCACCGCCTTCATCACCACTTTCTTCTGTCACTGATAGGAACATTATATTGAAAATTAAATACGATTTCATATTTATATTAAAACATAAAACCAATGAAAGTTAGAAAAATAAATGTTTTTTATTTTTTGTGATTTACCTGCATACCACCAGTCGATGCACTACCACCGGGGGTATATCTGCTCATATGATGACGTATATCAATCAACTCATTCTGCAAAGAAGATATCTGATCCCCCAGCTGGTGAACTATGTTTTATAGAGAAAAAAGTTTCATTATGAGCATCTCGGGGTATGGGCTGACTAATGCCAGAAGTATATGCATATGCCATCCCTAGAGGCCTACTAAAAACCGTAGATGGTATAGGTCCCAAACCAATCCCGCACACTCTACCAGGAAGCACTTTCCCAAGGACATTAGCAACCGGGTCATCCTGGGAGACTGAGTAAGACTGCGTAGGAATGGCATCCCATAGTTCTATAATTTTTACCTATAAATCAAATATCAATATATATTAACATAGTAAAAATAATGATATGTTATTATAATAAAACATTTACTTCATACCCCAACTTCATTGCAGGTTCATTAAAATAACTACCATCTGATTTCTTGTGAACATCAAACCATAGTTTATTTCGGGATGCTTCGTGCCTTAAACTATGTGACTACATTAAGAAAATATAAATCAGCAATTCAATATATTAAACAGATAATAGTGTCATATAAATATTTAAACTAATTAAAAGATTGCTAAATTTTTTTCGGCTTCTAGAAAAGATTTTTGAGCCCGCAGTGCGAGGGACGACTTGCTTAGCCCGGTTTGATGCATCCTATCATGAGAGATCCTGAAATAAATAAAATTCAATTTAATAGTAATGTATTCAATTTCATTTACTCTTCATATACATGTATAAATGAAAAATGTGGATAATATAATAATATATATTTCAACACTATCCGCTTCTCATCACGTTGTCTGTCCACAATAACTTTCCACTATTCATTCGGTAGCCCAATGGGTAGATTCTCATACATTTGTTGCACAGTCAATGAGGTATCGTTGACATAAAACCATGATCTCCATTTTAAATCTTTCCCTTTCTTACCTAGATTCATCAACGTCCACTTCAATGCTATAACTTCAGCAACTGTAAAGTGGAAGAACATCTGTATACAGAAATTCATTTTGAACATATTAGACACATGACATTAAATTAAACAATAATTTAATAAACATACCTTTATTTTAGAATAAAAAACATCATTTTTTCATCTTCTAGGCATATGTCTCCAATCATCATATGAAATAGGATGGGAAATGGGCTCCACTACCAGCTGGCCAAGAATCTGGCCAAGTAACCCCGCGACGTCATCTGTCGGAACCCCATATGAATGAAATGGCACAACTATTTTTCCACTAGTCATATTCCAAACATCTGCACTTTATATGTTTTTCTGCACGGTTGCATTTTTTTTCATATTCAATGTGCAAACAACTAGTATTAACAAAATGAAATAAATTTATTTAATTAGAATTTGTACATATGGCATTGACACTTCAGTAAGCCTGTGATGAACTGGAAAAGGTTTGTCGCTGCCCCACTGTTGAGGCTTCTGAAGGGGGAGTTGACAACGCAGCCTCTAATGGGTCATCCAAAGATAGTGTGAGATATAGTGCAGGGGGAGATAGTCCAGTGGTGTAGGAAGCAGGTGCCTCAGATGTCGTGGGGAGGGATCTAGATGGATCATCATCTATCACGGAACTAGATGAAATAGTGTACCGCTTTCTCCATGGAATTCCAATAATTTAATCAATTAAAATTATGTTCAGAATATATATTTCAATGAAATTATGTACAATAAAAATTAAAAATGATAATAGTTTCCCAGTACTAATAGAAAAAATATATATAACAATGATAATGGATAACCGCAGAAATGAAACAAGTGGTTGCGGAATAAATAAATAAATGTACATACAATCATTTTCCGCTTCAATCATGTCAGTTTCCTACTCCATTGCTTCATCCAATTCATTCATCCATGCTAGACTGATATTTTCAACATCATGATGGACAAATAATTATGCTTCCTATTGTTGATTAAATTCAATTTTAGAGGTCAAATTTTCCACTTCATCACCCGTATCATACAAATCTCTCTGTATTACATGAGAAACAACACTCCACCCTCCATCGACAACATCATTCACATAATATACCATTTTTTCTTGTGATTCTTAAATATATGGATCATGCAGTTATAGATCACCAACATCAATCAAGCAAGAGAATTTCACAGAAGTAAATTGCATGGAATCTCTTTTAAGACCTCTGATAATATCGTCCCATTTTCATTTGAATAAAACAATAGAAAAATGTCTATGTTAGTTTCATTCAATAATATCATGAAACATTCTATAGTATTCCACTTCGGAAAATGTAAATATACCATTATTATTTGTCTTCAAACTCACTTCTTGATCGGCTATACAAAATCTAAATCCATTCATATTATAAGTATCAATTTTTTAAACTTGTTTTACAGGACCTCTAGAAAGAAACTTCAATTCTGCTGACACCTCTGCTCGAGTATCAGTAATCATGATCTGAAAAAATAAATATACTTTATTAGATTTACAAAATGTATATATCAAACTAATATTCATACTTATTTCAATATTTATGAACATACACATCGTGCAAACCATTCTACAAGCTCATTATTAACTACTTTCTTTATATCTTTCACATTTCGTGGTCGGCCTCTTATTCGACTTTTGTTTGTATCCCCAAATCTTCAATATATAGATCTGTAATTTCACTATTCAGCATCACATATCTATGGGCCTATAATAATTCCAATTCAGTCAGTGTAAATTCAGAGGTCCTCCAAATTGATCGGCTTATAGCAGGAAATATTTTGGATTTCTGATGATATTGAAATTGAGTCGATGTGTTATCAACACATCCAACTTGATTAAATCTTGTCTCAATATCATCCATGTATCATGAACAAAAAGTAAGACACTCCTCATCCAAGTAGCCTTCAGCAATAGAGCCTTCTGGTTCAGCTTTATTTCTCACTTATGATTTCAAATGCCCAAGATATCTGTGAAATAAAATAAACCTAATTATACATTTTATTAAGTACCTAAAATTGTTTACTTAACTGAAATACCAATAAATAAATTACCTCTAAATTGAATACATCCATTGATAATTAATGGGCCCTTCTAATTTAGTTTCCTCAACCAAAAGCACAGATAAATGCATCATTACAGTAAAAAATTATTGAGGAAAGATTATATCAATTGCACAAAGGGTCAATAAAAACCTCTCTTGGAGGATGTCAAGTAGAAATTGATGTAGAGATTTCTCACATAGTGGTCTGAAAATGGTTAAGAATTGGAGTATAACAACAGTATATTTTTTAGGTAATAATGTACACAATGCCAATACTAGTAACTTTTGTAACATAATATGTAAATCGTGACTTTTAAATCCTTGTAACTGACGATTCTTCAAGTTAGAACACCTCAAGATATTACTTGAATACCCATAAGATACCTTAAAATTATTTAAATTTTGAAGGAATGTATCTTTATCCAAATTTTTCATTGAAAAAATTGACGGAGGATACTTTTCATTCTCATCTGGCCAGATATCGCATTTTTTTGTTCAATTCTTGTATGTCTTTACGAGCATTGAGATGATCCGTCAACTTTCCTTGCTCATTAAGCTATGTGAAAAACAAATTTTCACAGACATTCTTCTCAATATACATCACATCAAGATTATGTTGCAACAAATTAAATTCCCAATACAGAACTTCGATGAATATTTTTTTCCTTCCATTGTTGCATTTCGATTTCTCTTGACGATGCACTTCAGACCTGTTTCCCGCTATCATACAAATGATGAACCTTCCCAAATTCTGTTTCAACATTTTCAAGCTATGTCAATATTTCAGAAGCAATTAACAACATTGGGGGTGGTGTTCGATCAATGTAACCATTAAATTTTGATCTGTTCAGCCGAAATCTATGAGATGCATCTAAAAATCTTCAATGACACACGAAGCACCATTTTCTACTATGAATTAGCTGTTTGGGCTTAAAATCAATGTTACAAATGGGACAGTCCAAACCTATGTAAGTGTCCCAACCAGATAAATTCACAATCATATGGAAGTCACTAATGGTCCACATTAATGATGCATGCATTTTGAACATTGTTTTAGAAGAAGCATCAAATGTCTCAACACCGTTGCTCCATAACTCTTGCAATTCGTCAATCTAAGGCTGCAAGTATACATCAATATCATTTCTAGGAATTTGATTTCTTGGAATAATCATCGAAAGGAAAAATGATGTTTGTTGCATACACACCCATAGAGGCAGATTATAAGGGATCAAAACAACTGGCCAAATGCTATAACTGGTACTCAATGCCCCAAATGGGTTGAATCCATCGACATCCATTCCCAATCAAACATTCCTAGGATCAGCTGAGAAATCTATATGTAATGAATAAAATATCTTCCACGATTGGGAAAATCTTAGATATCTCAATAAACCATCATTTTTATTATCTATAGAATGCCACTTCATGTATTCAGCAGTTTTTGATGACTTGAATAATCATTGCAAATGGGGATTCAAAGGAATGTAACGCAAAAAATTTGCAGGTGTGTTTCTTTTCTTCTTCTCCATGAAATTATGTTCATTCCGACGTCCAATATCACCCAGTTCCTGCCATCTAGAAGAATAAAATTTCATGCAATTTTCTATACTTGAATCCAGTCACAAATAAATCATACAATAATTAGGGCATGCATGTATTTTGGTATAATTCAGACCAAGCTTGTTAACATCTTTTTTCATATCATAAAAAGATTATCGGATTTTTCCTTCAAGAAATGTAACAATAATCAATTCCAATATCATGGACATTCACGTATTTATAATTCCACATAGACATTTGATATGGAAAAATTTCAGCAGAAATTAATGATTTGAATATTTCAAACACACACTATATAAATCATGATTTCCATCGTCAACTAAATCATGAAACACATTTTCCTCAGTGAAGTTATCTCTTACATTTGGCTCCATATAATCAATAAGAGGATCCAATGATATGATACATTCTTGATCCACCTGTGTTATAGTCTCAAAAAAATCACTTGTCACATTTCAATTTATAGCACCCTCTTTTGGTTGTTCTAATATGTTTTGATGCTGATAGTGGGGTCCTGCAGTGCCGAATGCGTCATTTATGAGATTTTGCATTTCATTTTCCATTGTCGACAAACATGGGACCTCATTCTATGGAATGACATCAGTGCTCAATCATCCTGTAACATTTGAATCTTCATGCCAAATCCAACACAAATATTGACCAAGGAATTGATTTAGTATTAAATTTTCATAAACTTCATCTCTCTTCAACCATGTTCTAAATTTACATTTATGACATGGACATTTCATTCTCCCATCAATGGATCGATTATAAATTGAAAAATATAAAAACTCATTCAATCCCTTAACATATTGAGGTGTGTTCCTCGTTAATGTGATCCACCTTTTAACCATCTATATCACAATGTAAATACAAAATAATTAAAAAAAATTATAACACATAATTACAACTAAATATAGAAAGATATTCATATATACGATATTATAATATTATAGAATCATAATATAATAAATATGATCCCTTGAGTCAGATATAAACCCTCTAGTGTTTGGGATGGGGGAAGTTTCTTTGGTAAAGAGAAACAATGTGCTAACAACAAGGTAGCTACCTCACCATGAAAACCAAAGCACATTGTTAATTTGAAATAAACCCAAGCTAAGTTCTCTTTAGAGTCTTCATATAAAACTATAACATCGAATAAATATATTATAAATAATGTTTAGGGAAAACCTTATGATGCTTACCAAACTCAACACATTGTTAATTTGGAGTGATAGGAACCATGTGAGGGATGGTAGTCTTGAGGCATGATAATTGGTTGTGTTCATGGAAATGCATGATAAAATAACTTGGGAGATTAGGTTTTGAGGTTCTACAAACTTTTTGTGGATTTAATTCCTAGACCTCTCTTTGGTGTATTCACATAGAAATGAGTGGTGGTGTGACTTGAGGGTGATTTGGATCATATAAGTGTTACTGCTCATGAGTGGAGAATAATGGTTAAATGAGACGATTGAGGATCTGACCATGGAGTAGAACTAAGAGTCAGATTCAGACTTCAGTGTGGGCATTGAACATTATTGTTATTCCTTGAAGTGGCCCAATATTTATGGGGAGATATGATCCATGGGGTGTATGTGCTAATAAAGAACATGTTAATCAACTAAAGGAAGAACTGATAAAATCCAAAAAAATGCATCAAATAAGTGATGTAATAGTTATTTTAAGTCTTATTTGATATAAAACATGATCAAAACGTGTAATGGATGATCATGAATCAACAAGTGGTGTTAAGAAACAACTTTTGTTCTTCAAAACATGATCTAGAAGTTTCATCATAATGTAAAGTCACTTTTTGAATCTATAAATACATAAAAAGGTATTATTCTAGTATAAAAAGAGGTTTCCAAGTCTTAAATAAGTTAATCAATGATGTCATATTGAATCTGGTTTATAACAATGGATATCATGCACTAATTTTAGTGGAATTAGTCCACTAATAAGAAGAAAACTTTAGAGGATGTAGATATTCCCTTACTATCATTAGTGTGGTTTCAGAGTGATTGGTAAATGTTATTGACATGATAAATCTAATTTTGAAGATACATTGATATTGTGAAATTTGATTAATGTGGATAATAAAGACACTGCTTACGATTCAATTCCCTATGTATCTCACCCCAACCTAAGGGATAAATGTCTGTCAAGGGAAAAATTCCCAACACAAAAGGTTTTAGAACCTATGATTATCCATATAGTCAATATTTATTTCTCATTGAGAAAAGGAACCTAACGTGGTTCCATACTGGGTCATTTATATGTCTCATAGATTATCATACCATAGACGACCATTACCACACCTTCCCATAGCCTCACCCCTAGAAATTTCATTAGGAGAGAATCAATTACCTAAAACAAGACCTTTATAGATAACATGACCCATATATACAAGATGGACACCCTATTGGGGTTTTAATTTCCATACAGTTAAGCCTATCACATATATAACCTAGCCATTATTGGTTGTATAAACAATGCATCATACTAAGGGGAATTATATGAACCCAACATGAATCTCTATACTCATGTATCATAAGGTAAATAAAACATTTATCCCATTCATGTCACATACCCACCTACATAAAATTTCAATCCACACAATAAATGCATAACCATGTCGTATGGTAATATCAGTCATAATCTACCTTGACCATAGGTTATCCCCTTAAGAAATCTCATTCCATCCTCATCAAATCCATCCCAAGGAACCAACACCATCTCAATCCCCACTCATAAAATTAAAACATATATTATAAAGTAATAATATTTAATTATGATAATTAATCGATATTATTCCAATTAGTCATTCTTTAGGGTCATCTCATCAATTATGTATCCTCACTGTAACTTCAAGAAATGGGGTATGGATCACTCACGGAACACCTCTGAGCTCATTTCTAAACAAATCCCAAATATATGAAGTCAATCCATTAATTGAATTCATCCTAATTTGATGATAAAACAAAATAAATTATGGAAATGACTCAACAATAATGAAACTACATAAAACCTTATTCATTTTTCCTATACAAGATTAATTCCTCTAACAATTACAAAAAAAATCCACCATAATAGGATGATCCCACCGACGGTAGGGGTGGGGAGCATACCTGGGGTACATACTCGATGGGGCCAGGGGAGAAGTCGGCGTAACGGGTGTCGGTTGGAGATGTGGGGTCAGCAGAGACCAACAACGAGGTCACCGGTGGCACAGGAGGGCAGCAGAGGGAATCAACGGTAGGGTTCGCGGTCGTCGGGGTGAGAAGCTCATGGGGTCGAGGATGGCTCTGGTGGGGGGGGGGGATGTTTCACTAATGTAAAAACCCAAATAGGCCTCACGGTGGTTTTTAATAATTCACCACTAAATCATTTTAACGAAAGGTTTATCGGCGGTTCTGTAAACAGCCGCTACAAAACCGCCTGTAAAGGGGTTTTCTGTTGTAGTGAAATAGGATCTGGATATTTATGAATGGTTATTAACATGGGTTATGATGATTAATGATACAATACACTAACACATATTTAGGATTAATTTTATCAATTTATAATGATTCTTATCATAACAATTTATATCGCACGACACCTGATTATTGATTATAAAGACTCTTTCGATTTCCATGTTTTTGTATTTAATGATATAAGTATTTATGGGTACAAGTTATTTTTTAATTATCTAATGAACTCTGATTATGTCATATTATTCTTATTCACTTCTTTTTCTCATCAATGATAAAAAATTTCTAATTCATATATCTACCCTTAATAAAAATTTGATCACAACATTAATATTTTTATTTTTACAAATGTTAAAATGTATTAGGATGAAATAGTTATGTCTATAAGTTATTTCATATGGATGACGATGTTTAATTAAGTTGAGAAAAGGAAAATATTTATTAAGATGACAAAATTATCATTTACTGACACATGTATTATTTATGTAGGAATTTTTTCTAATTCAGAAATACTAAAAACCAAAAAGGTCATGTGGAGTGTATGTGATCCAATATCTCTTTTAGATATTGTATGTTTTGTATCAATTATTTGGGTCACCTCCATAAATATAAAATAAGAAAAATTAATGTTTACAATTTCAACATTGAATTTGGGTGTGTGGGTTCTAGACCATTATAGTTTCAATTAGAAAAATGTTTAAGATAATTTTTGATATTCATATTTTTTCTTGTGAGGGTATCTTATGATTTTCGATTACCATCATAGGTCAATAATATCAATATATACCATAAGTTCAAAGTCTTAGATACCCCATTTTAGGGCAATGATTTTAAAAATTTTTGAGGATATTAATTGAATTTTTTGATTCATTATATTGTATCAGTAATTTTTAGATCCCTAGGATCATAATTATGTGTTATTTGGGGAGTAATTATTTTTCTATTTTGAAAAAAACAAGAAAACATATTCTATGTGGTAACCTGTCTCATCAACAAATGCATTGGGGCTTGAAACTATCACCGTAGGATGATTAGGGTTTCACACATTCCATTAGTCTACATGATATATAGGTTGCTATGATTATTTTTAATAGAATATATGTATCTTATTTCTAATATATATTAAATTTTATTTATAAAATAATGGTGCATTTGTCATAGTATAATATAAGATAAAATCCTTATAATATTTGGTTTTGAACATAGTGATTAAATGTATGAATATCATTTTGGATCGTTACACATGAATTGATTTAGATTGATTTTTGTGTATTATCATTTGTATATTGTTGTTTGATGTTTTATTTTTTAAATTATTATACTTTTTGATAACAAATTTGTTTTTGGTTAATGTTTAAATATAAGTGGACTATCTTATTATGTTTTTTGGAATATGTGGTGCATTAAATGATTATTTTAGTGCTTCAGGAATGTAAAATTATTACTAAATATACATTATCCTAAAAATGAAGATATTTCATTTTTTAAAATTGATTAAATGGTGAAATTATACTAATCAAGATAGTATGTTTCCATATTCAAATTTCATTAATGGTAATATTATTCTTCAACTCTATGGAGAAAATATTTTAAAAAAATTATCTTGGAAACCTCAATTATGATGAACTAATGGCCTTTTTAATCATTAATAATTTATGGTATTTAGAAACATGACATTCCATTCATCATTATATTTTTGGTGATCAATGAACTCAATCACTCTATATAATTAGTTTTTATTTTCCTTTACTTTAGCATTTGTTATCTTATTTTGAATCATAGTTATGTTTTCTTCCATACAACATGTTTTAATCAATTTCTATGTTATGAAGAGGAAACATTATTGACCCTTTTTACGATTTGGGTTAAAAAAATTATTTTAAAATTTCAATCCATTTATTTCAAAGATAAAAGTCAAATTTTGAGGGAACAATTTATTATAGTGGATAGGATGTAACATCATGATATTTTAAAAGAAGAAAATTAAATTCAATTGCATAAAATACACATAATTCAAGGTTTATATTTTATTACACCAATAAATATGTAATAATTGTATTACAAAAAAATAGTTAGGTTATCTTGCATTACCCGCAATCCCAATATTTTTATTCTTTTAAGTGTATTCAATATGAAACATTGAGCTTAAATGACCCTTGATAAGTATAACTTTTATAACCAAGACTTTAAATTGGTGGGTATGAATTGTAAAAACTATTTAATGAAATATATAAATATATTTCCAAATGAATATAATTTATCGATAAATGTTTTATAAATAATCATTAAATTTGTAGTAATGTGATTTTAATCTTTAAAAATATGTCTTCTTCAAAAATGATTTTCCCGTAATTTCATTCAAATTATTTTTTAATAATTTTTTAAAATATTTTTGAAATATATTTTAAAAATTATATTAATTTTTGTAAAATTAATATCAAAATTTACATTGATTGATTTCTAAGGACTTTTCATAAAATATTGAATTTTTGTAGAATGTTGAAAAATATAATTTTTTTTGTAAATAATATTTTATATTCAATATAAATGAAAGATAGAACATTATATATTGAATATATAATGTTTAATGGAGGGTGATAGAAACATGGTTTTCTTACCTAGGATTCACCATGAAATGTGAATAAGGGAAGGTACATGTAACGCCCTGACCCCAGTTACCCAGAGTCGGTGCATTACTTCGTAACATTGGCATGATCACAAGAAAGATCAAATCTTGAAAGACCGATTGGTTTATTAGCCTTGGAAACACTAGATATATTCATAAGTTTTACATTACATCATAAAATGAAAAACTACTACAACAACATAATGTTTCCACAGTCCACACTATAATCCCCTCATAATATCCCTGCAGGTCATTCATAACTTACATCTTCACTTCTTGGGAAAAATAAAACATAGAAAATGGGTGAGCTCAAATGCCCAGTAAGGATAACAATATATTGGAAACTTTCATCAATAAGAATAAACATTTAAGGCAATGTATAACTAAAACAAAAGACTTTTAAACATGAACTTTCAACATGGTATGGCATAAATAAAATGAAATAATTCCATTTACTTATTCACATGGATATTCTACTAATAGAATAATCACATGCAAAAGTCAATAACCACTTTCATAATGTTGGAATGCATAATGCCAGACTATCATAACCACATAGCCAAGGCCTCGTGCCAAGACTACAAATAAGATTTTGTCAAGGCCTTGTGCCAAGACACTAGTTTGTCTCATGAGACCTACCGATGCATCGAGGAGCTATAGCGGGCTCCACCCGTCACATATTAAGTCCAATGCATTCCCATATGAAAAGGTTTAAACATAACATAAACATTTGTATTAAAACTAGCATACGAAATGTAAATACTTTCACCATAAACTATGAATGGTATAAAAATAGAACATCCACAGTCAAACATATCACAAAACCTTCAATACAATATAGAAGTTTTGTATCATAATAAATCAACTTCAAATAATCTTAAAATCCATCAAAGGATGTTGACATAGATGAAATCAAAATTCTTTTTAAAGAAATATCTTCTTTTATATTGAAATAATTTAAGATCCATATAAAATAAAACATTTTCTTTGATAATATTCTTATAAGCTTGTAAGGGATGCTTTGAAGATTTTATAATGGCGGAAAATAGCCGCACCCGCCGTATAAGTTAAAAAAAACATTCTTACCTTAATTCTGTCGAAAAGGTTAAAAAGGACCTTGTTTTGAAAACGACCGAAAGATTCCTTTATAAAACACTTATAAAAGTCAAAAAGGGTATAAATGACTTTATCTCATATTCTATTAAATAGTAAAAATGTTTTGAAATGCATTTTTAAGAAACATCGATGTGGATGATAAAGAGATCCCAGTAGATTATTACGTATAAACAACCTTGGATAATGAAGAGGTTGTAATGTAAACCCTTACCTTGTATTTTTACTTGGTTGGGGTAGGTTAACCTCCTGTATAATGGTGAAATAGTTGTTATTAAATTATACAAGAATCATATATATTAATATGATATCTTATATGATCTTTTAACATTGATTTGTTAATAATATCTTAGAATTATCGTCGTTTCGGGAGTTAACTTAATCATTTTATTTTATATGTTTTGTTACATAAGCCATGGTTGTTGTATCTTATTCATATCCAGAATGATATCCAGTCCTTAAACATCATTTTTAAATCATCAAATGACAATTATACTTGAATGGATACGATGGAGAATGAATCTCATCGCGTTCGTGGAGACGGTAGTCCGTACGTACGCACGAGCGACAATATCATTCTTTTGATATTAAAATAATATATAAATGGATGGTATATCATATATACAGAATCATTAACATGTTATATTTATTATTTACATGAGTTACACATCATTATTATACCCATCCAAATAATATTATATTGAATAACAATTACACCACGACGTGGAGACGGTAAGCCGTACGTACGCACGTATGGCGACATGTTATTCAAAGGGTGGATAGAATACTGAATATGATTGTACCATATTTATAATAACATCACAGTATATTTGATATACTGGAGTTATTATTTTACAATGGTAAGAACAAAGGAAGAAGAAGTGGAAGAAGAAATGAACTTGGAGAAGGGTGGTGAAATCATTACCTCTTCTTCGGGTTCTTCCTTTTGATTTGATCAAAAGGGCTCCTTAAGTTGGCTTTCTGATCAAACTAAGGTCTCTAGGTTGTAGTGAGGGATGTTGGGAGAGTATTGGGGCAGAGTTTGGCCGAACCAAAAGGCTTTTAACGTGTGAAGAAATGATAAGGAAGAGTGCCCTTTTATAAGAGGGGTGAGAGGCACCTTTGGAAAAGCTAGAAATATTAATTTATAATAAATTCATATTCGGTTTCTAATGGCTCCAAAGTTGATTATTCAAAGGTTAAGGTGGGGATAGGTCGAAAACCACTCAACCAATAGAATTTAGACAGGTTTGGGTACTTATATTAACCTTATCTTTAAGTATTAACTCTAAGTTAATTAGTTTCACTTTTACAATGTCTCTTTGTATTTTTATATAATATGGTTAATAAACTTACTATATACATCCAAGTGACCCCCAAGTGGTACATTAATGATGCACCTATCATGATATAAGTCTCTTGGTCTAACCATAGATTTTTAGGAATTTAATATCAATTAATAATATAATATTTGTTTAAGAACTCTTTTATGTCAATTTTGACACTATTCTATAGTTGATTTTTGTGAAACTCATAACAGATTGATTACTTCGAAAAAAGTCAATTAAATCAACACTAATATATCATATTATCCTAGAAAATTAGTTTAATTCATTAAAAGTTTCATATTATATTTATTTGGGTATTTATAATATCAATTATTTTAATATTTCACTATTATAGTAATTACTGCATCATCATTGTGTCATATATAAAATACATTATTTAATGTCTAAAAATTATAAATAAAATATCATTATGTAGGAAATCTTTTTAGCTTTCTAATGAATATTTATAATCTAAAATCAAACATATATAACCCTATGTAACAATTGTTGTTCTAAAAGATATATGCTTGTGTCATTTTTGTATTCATTTTAACTAAATTAAAATAAAGTGTCATTATCACTTACAAGTGGATCCATGGGGTCCCAAAATAGACCGAAAGATTCCCATGGTCGACCATGTATCAACCAATAGGGTTAATACACGTTTTAAGGTAATTTAGTATTATTATAATATTATTTTTTTAACCCTTATTTACCAGATTTACCCTTACCCATGGTAAATAAAATATTTACCGCAGTAATTATTCAAAATGTCTAAAAATAAAAGTTACCTATTTACACAATTTGAAAATCCTGATTCCAAATATGGAATCTATTTCCCTAAATTCAAAACACAGAAGTGGCAGAAATTAATTTAAAATTAATTCCCGCTGTGAAAACAAAAAGCGTGTTTTTAAGAGATAATAACTATCAAAAGATTTACAAGTGTTTATGTTCGGTTTAATTGTAAAATTATGTCCAATGACCAACATTATATTAAATGGTAAAAATATATTCTAAATATACTTTAAAACCACTCAAATTCATAATTTATCACTATTAATTATTTTGATTAAAAAAGTTGTTTTTAATTAAAATTTAGTAATTTTCACTATTCATCAAAATATGAAAGTTATCCGAAATGTACCAAAATTTCACCTTAGGCTAAATTCGATATTCCGAATCCAAAAATGAAGTCCATTTTCAAATATAATATATATATAATTTCAAAAAGTAGGTGTTACTATTCATAACGGCTTGTTTGATTAGTTATGGTGTGTTAGAACTCGGTGTTGCGTACAACACACGCTATCACATTATTCAAAGAGAAGCGTACCGTAGAAGCTTGGGGTGTTACATTCTCCCCTCCTTCAAATAATTGCGTCCTCGCAATTTCTAGGGTATTACTGCATAAAAAGACTCGGGTGGTTCTTCATCATATGTTCCTCGGGTTCCCACGTTGCCTCTTCCATCATATGGTTTCTCCACAAAACTTTTACCAGACGCGTCGTCCGGTTTCTCAGCACTTGTTCTCTCGTATCAAGAATCTTGACAGGCTCTTCGCAATAAGACAGATCAGGTTCCAGTTCAAATTCCTCATAGGTGAGTACATGCGTCGGATCAGGCATGTATTTCCTCAATAGAGATACGTGGAACACATCGTGAACTTTGGAGAGACTTGGCGGCATTGCCAATCGGTAAGCTACAACCCCAATTCGTTCTAGAATTTCGAAAGGTCCGATGTACCTGGGACTCAATTAACCTTTCTTACCAAAACGTATGACTCCCTTCCACGGAGATACCTTCAGGAAACATGATCACCGACTTGAAATTCCAAATCCTTCCTTCGATTATCGGCATAGCTCTTCTGCCTACTTTGAGCTGCTTTGATGTGATTTTGGATTACTTTCACCTTTTCCACCGTTTCCTCCACCAGTTCTGGGCCTACAAGTTTTCTTTCACCAACGTCATCCCAACAGGTTGGTGTACGACATCTCTTTCCGTATAACGCTTCATATGGTGCCATCTGAATACTCGAATGGAAGCTATTGTTATAGGAAAATTCTACCAGAGGTAAATATTGATCCCACATACCCTGAAAGTCATGTGAGCAAGATCTCAACATGTCTTCTAAGGTTTGAATAGTCCGTTCTGATTGTCCGTCTGTCTGAGGGTGGTAAGCAGTGCTCAAATGAAGTTCAGTATCCTGGGATTTCTGATGACTTTTCCAGAATCTTGAAGTAAAACGGGGATCACGATCAGAAACAAACGATAGGGGTACTCCATGAAGTCTCACAACTTCATTAATATATAGTCTTGCTAGACATTCCAGGGGTAGATCTTCTCTTATAGCAAGAAAATGTGCTGTCTTGGTAAGACGATAAACAATAACCCATATTGCATCATTCCTTCTAGGAGTCTTTGGTAGCCCCATGACAAAGTCCATCGTAACATTGTCCCATTTCCACTCCGGTATGGGAAGAGGTTGCATGACTCCTCCAGGCTGTTTCCTTCCAGCTTTCACTTGTTGACAAACCATACATCTTGACACAAAATCAGCAATCTCTCTCTTCATGTTGTCCCACCAAAAATGTTCCTTCAAATCTCTATACATTTTGGTGCTCCCAGTGTGTATAGAGAAATTGGAACTATGAGCATCATCCAGCAATTCCCTTTTTAGATCAGGTATATTGGGAAGACAAAGTCTCTTCCAAAATTTCAAAATTCCATCTTCATACACAAAGTCTCTCAATATCCCATCATTCACAGCTTTAATATTCTTTTGGAATTCTTCATCATCGGTCTGAGAACTCTTAATCCTTTCTAGTAAAGATGGTTTGACAACCATTTGAAAAAGCATTGATGTTTCACCTTCCCTGGTTATTCCCATGTCCATCTTCACTAGATCCATAAAAATTGGATCCCTTTCAATTCTCATATTGTTCAAAACTCCATGGTCTTTTCTACTCAAAGCATTTGCCACCTTGTTTGCCTTCCCTGGGTGGTAGTGTATCGTACAATCATAATCCTTGAGTAATTCAAGCCATCTCCTTTGCCTCATGTTGAGTTCTTTTTGTGAGAAAATATACTTCAAACTCTTGTGATCAGTATAAATCTCACATTTTTCACCATAGAGGTAGTTCCTCCATATCTTCAAAGCAAAGATCACTGCTGATAACTCGAGATCATGAGTAGGATAGTTTTGTTCATGAATTTTCAACTGCCGTGATGCATAGGCAATAACTCTATCATTCTGCATAAGGACACAGCCAAGTCCTTTCTTCGATGCATCACTATAAATAACGAACCCATCATTCCCCGATGGTAGAGTCAATATAGGAGCATTGAATAATCTTCTCTTCAGTTCTTCGAAACATTCTTCACACTCTTTTGTCCAAACAAATTTAACCCCTTTACGTGTGAGCTTCGTTAATGGGTTAGCCAATCGGGCAAAATTCTGGACGAAATGTCGATAATAACCTGCCAAACCAATAAAACTATGTACCTCAGTTATACTCATAGGTGCTGGCCATTCTTGGATTTCCTTGGTCTTAGAAGGATCAACAGAGATTCCATCTTTAGAGACAATATGGACAAGAAAAGAAATCTCCTGAAGCCAGAATTCACACTTGCTAAACTTCCCATATAATTCATGCCTCCTCAGAGTCTTGAAGATAATGCGCAAGTGATTTTCATGATCTTCGTAGGTTTTGGAGTATACCAAGATATCATCAATAAATACCACCACCAATTCATCGAGATACTCCATGAAAACTCTATTCATCAGATCCATGAATACAGAGGGTGCATTAGTCAATCCAAACGGCATTACAGTAAACTCGTAATGCCCGTACCTGGTTCGAAATGCTGTTTTCGGAATGTCTTCCTTCTTCACACACAATTGATGGTATCCAGATCGAAGGTCAATCTTTGAAAAGTATTGAGCTACATGCAGTTGGTCAAATAAATCATCAATACGAGGTAGGGGATACTTGTTCTTTATCGTTATAGCATTGATCTCCCTGTAGTCGATACATAACCTCATAGATCCATCTTTCTTTTTAACAAAATGAACAGGGGCTCCCCATGGAGAAACACTAGGGCGAATAAATCCCTTATTACTCAATTCCTCTAGTTGTTTCTTTAGTTCGACTAACTCTACAGTGGCCATTCTATAAGGGGTCTTCGATATGGGCCTTGATCCAGGAATCAAATCAATAGAAAACTCAATTTCTCGTTCTGGAGGATGTCCAGGTAAATCTTCTGGAAATACATCTACAAATTCTTTCACAACAGGTACATCCTCTATTTGAACATTCCTTTCCTCACCCGCAGTTATTTCATTCTCTTCCTCCCCAATAATTGAATTTAGTTGAGCTATTGAGGGTGGATCTAAATAAGAATTAGGTGGTGACGATTCTTCTCTAAAAATAAGGTGTTCCTTATCATTATCATCAAGAATCGTAACCTCTTTCTTCTTACAATAAATCTTTGCATCATAGTCCGAAACCCAGTCCATACCGAGGATTATATCAAACTCAATCATAGGTATGACGATGAGATCAGCAGATAAAGAAAATCTATGAGCTCTAATGGGGACTGATTCACAAAACATTGTTGCAATGATACTTCCCTTAGGAGTTTTAACTGACAACTCCCTTATTAAATCAAATTGGAAATATCTAATTTTCTTAGCAAACTGGGAAGATATGAAACAATGCGATGATCCAGAATCAAATAATGCATTTGCTAAACTTGAGGAAACCATTAAATTACCTGCCACCACGTCTTTCGGAGCTTCTACCTCGGCAGTAGTGATAGCATAAGCCTGGCCTTGATCCCTTGGCCTTTTCTGAGGTAAGTTCTCCTGACGCTTAGGACATGAATTTGCATAATGCCCCATCTCCCTGCAATTATAGCAATGAACATTGGTAGCTTCCTTATTCCCCTTGCAATCATGAGCTTGGTGGCCTTTTTCACCATACTTGTAACAGACTCCCATTCCCTTCAATCAAGTACCAGGATGTTTCTTCCCGCATTTACCACAAGATGGATATTCAACCTTTCCCTTCTTCCCCTTATTTCCATTCCCAGATTGATCAGCAGGTCTCTTCTTCTCTTGCTTTGCTTTAAAGTCATATGACTTAGAGAATTCCTTTTCGGTCTTGATAGCACATGAGACAATGTCTTCGTACGATGAAAAGGATTGTGAGACTAATGCTCGACGGAGAAATGGTTTTAACCCATCAAAGAAACGATCAATCTTACTTCTTGGGTTGCGAATATAATCTCCAGCATACCTCGCTAACCTTGTAATGTTAGCCTCATACTTTGTGACATTCTCATCCTCCTTTTGTTTCAGACTCAGAAATTGCCTTTCCATATCTGCTCGATGGTCGTGAGGAAAGTATTTTTCTAAAAACAGATCTTTGAACTCCCTCCATTCCATATTTGATACTTAATCATCTTCCTTCATGTTCTGAATCAATGACCACCATTGATCAGCATCTCCAGTGAGGCGGTAAACTGCCATGATAACTTTTTCCCTTTCACTGCTCCCCAAAGCCTGAAATATTTTCTCTAGGGAAAATATCCATTGCTCAGCTACTAAGGGATTTGTATTCCCATTGAAGGTTGGTGGTTGTTGCCTCATGAATCGGTCTAACATTGATCCTCCACGCTGCGGATCAGGGTGCTCTATACGGGTAAGGTTATTATTCATAACCTGAGTAAGTTGTCCCAGTATGGTGATTAGATGATCAGCACCAGTTGCATCACCAGCCCCACTATAATTATCTTGAGCAGGAGGGCAATCCCTACATGGAGTGCGTGCATTGATACGGTTTCCATTTCATCCACTAGGTGCCATTTCTAAACAATGGCATAAACTAGATCAGTTTATGAATCAAAATACATAATCCCATACTTATAAAACACTTAACATAAATTGAACTATTTATGGATATAATCCATAATCATAAAAATGTTTTCTTTGAGGAATTATATACTCATAACCCCTTCATAATGATTTGTAAAGAAAATGAGAGTTATCCTAAGCATATCCCCCGGGAGTGTCGTAACCAAGAGTGCAGCAAGGCCCGTTGTCGTGCACTAGTTCCCGTTCGAGTCTAGCTCAAAGCGGTGTTTTCGGGTTTTACCCCTAGGTACATCTGTGCCAGAGCCGCCTCTACCTGCTCGTATCCAGACAGGGATGTATTGCTCGGAAAACTCACAAAATCTCTACAATACCAAAATTCTAGGATGTTCTTCTATACTAATCCTCAAAGTTCATCTTAGGTCTACGTGATCTAATCAGAGTTTATCTAAATCTAGCTTCCAAGGTTTGTACTAAACTTCCTCTGATACCAACTGTAACGCCCCGACCCCAGTTGCCCAGAGTCGGTACATTACTTCGTAACATTGGCATGATCACAAGAAAGATCAAATCTCGAAAGACCGATTGGTTTAGTAGCCTTGGAAACACTAGATATATTCATAAGTTTTACATTACATCATAAAATGAAAAACTACTACAACAACATAATGTTTCCACAGTCCACACTATAATCCCCTCATAATATCCCTGCAGGTCATTCATAACTTACATCTTCACTTCCTGGGAAAAAAACATAGAAAAGGGGTGAGCTCAAATGCCCAGTAAGGATAACAATATATCGGAAACTTTCATCAATAAGAATAAACATTTAAGGCAATGTATAACTAAAACAAAAGCCTTTTAAACATGAACTTTCAACATGGTATGGCATAAATAAAATGAAATAATGCCATTTACTTATTCACATGGATATTCTACTAATCGAATAATCACATGAAAAAGTCAATAACCACTTTCATAATGTTGGAATGCATAATGCCAGACTATCATAACCACATAGCCAAGGCCTCGTGCCAAGACTACAAATAAGATTTTGTCAAGGCCTTGTGACAAGACACTAGATTGTCTCATGAGACATACCGATGCATCGAGGAGCTATAGCGGGCTCCACCCGTCACATATTAAGTCCAATGCATTCCCATATGAAAAGGTTTAAACATAACATAAACATTCGTATTAAAACTAGCATACGAAATGTACATACTTTCACCATAAACTATGAATGGTATAAAAATAGCATATCCACAGTCAAACATATCACAAAACCTTCAATACAATATAGAAGTTTTGTATCATAATAAATCAACATCAAATAATCTTAAAATCCATCAAAGGATGTTGACATAGATGAAATCAAAATTATTTTTAAAGAAATATCTCCTTTTATTTTGAAATAATTTAAGATCCATATAAAATAAAACATTTTCTTTGAAAATATTCTTATAAGCTTGTAAGGGAAGCTTTGAAGATTTTATAACGGTGGAAAATAGCCGCACCCGCCGTATAAGTTAAAAAAACATTCTTACCTTAATTCTGTCGAAAAGGTTAAAAAGGACCTTGTTTTGAAAACGACCGAAAGATTCCTTTATAAACCACTTATAAAAGTCAAAAAGGGTATAAATGACTTTAACTCATATTCTAGTAAATAGTAAAAATGTTTTGAAATGAATTTTTAAGAAACATGGATGTGGATGATAAAGAGATCCCAGTAGATTATTACGTATAAACAACCTTGGATAATGAAGAGGTTGTAATTTAAACCCTTACCTTGTATTTTTCCTTGGTTGGGGTAGGTTAACCTCCTGTATAATGGTGAAATAGTTGTTATTAAATTATACAAGAATAATATATATTAATATGATATCATATATGATCTTTTAACATTGATTTGTTAATAATATCTTAGAATTATCCTCGTTTCGGGAGTTAACTTACTCATTTTCTTTTATATGTTTTGTTACATAAGCCATGGTTGTTGTATCTTATTCATATCCAGAATGATATCCAGTCCTTAAACATCATTTTTAAATCATCAAATGATAATTATACTTGAATGGATACGATGGAGAATGAATCTCATCGCGTTCGTGGAGACGGTAGTCCGTACGTACGCACGAGCGACAATATCATTCTTTTGATATTAAAATAATATATAAATGGATAGTATATCATATATACAGAATCAGTAACATGTTATATTTATTATTTACATGAGTTACACATCATTGTTATACCCATCCAAATAATATTATATTTAATAACAATTACACCACGACGTGGAGACGGTAAGCCGTACGTACGCACGTATGGCGACATGTTATTCAAAGGGTGGATAGAATACTGAATATGATTGTACCATATTTATAATAACATCACAGTATATGTGAGATACTGAAGTTATTATTTTATAATGGTAAGAACAAATGAAGAAGAAGTGGAAGAAGAAATGAACTTGGAGAAGGGTGGTGAAATCATTACCTCTTCTTCGGGTTCTTCCTTTTGATTTGATCAAAATGGCTCCTTAGGTTGGAATTCGGATCAAACTAAGGCCTCTAGGTTCTATTTAGGGATGTTGGGAGAGTATTTGGGCAGAGTTTGGCCGAACAAAAAGGCTTTGAAGGTGTGAAGAAATGAGAAGGAGGAGTGCCCTTTTATAAGAGGGGTGAGGGGCACCTTTGGAAAAGCTAGAAATATTAATTTATAATAAATTCATATTCGGTTTCTAATGGCTCAAAAGTTGACTATTCAAAGGTTAAGGTGGGGATAGGTCGAAAACCACTCAACCAATAGAATTTAGACAGGTTTGGTTACTTATATTAACCTTATCTTTAAGTATTAACTCTAAGTTAATTAGTTTCACTTTTACTATGTCTCTTTGTATTTTTATATAATATGGCTAATAAACTTACTATATACATCCAAGTGACCCCCAAGTGGTACATTAATGATGAACCTATCATGATATAAGTCTCTTTTCCGAACCTTAGATTTTTAGGAATTTAATATCAATTAATAATATAATATTTGTTTAAGAACTCTTTTATGTCAATTTTGACACTATTCAATAGTTGATTTTTGTGAAACTCATAACAGATTGATTACTTCGAACAAAGTCAATTAAATCAATCCTAATATATCATATTATCCTAGAAAATTAGTTTAATTCATTAAAAGTTTCATATTATATTTATTTGGGTATTTATAATATCAATTATTTTAATTTTTCACTATTATAGTAATTAATGAATCATCATTGTGTCATATATAAAATAAATTATTTAATGTCTAAAAATTATAAATAAAATATCATTATGTAGGAAATCCTTTTAGCTTTCTAATTAATATTTATAATCTAATATCCAACATATATAACCCTATTTAACAATTTTTGTTCTAAAAGATATATGCTTGTGTCATTTTTGTATTCATTTTAACTAAATTAAAATAAAGTGTCATTATCACTTACAAGTGGATCCATGGGGTCCCAAAATAGACCCAAAGATTCCCATGGTCGTCCATGTATCAACCAATAGGGTTAAGACACTTTTGAAGGTAATTTAGTATTATTATAATATTATTTTTTTAACCCTTATTTACCGGATTTACCCTTAACCATGGTAAATAAAATATTTACCGCAGTAATTATTCAAAATGTCTAAAAATGAAAGTTACCTATTTACACAATTTTAAAATCCTGATTCCAAATATGGAATCCATTTTCCTAAATTCAAAACACAGAAGTGGCAGAAATTAATTTAAAATTAATTCCCGCTGTCAAAACAAAAAGCGTGTTTTTAAGAGATAATAACTATCAAAAGATTGACACTTGTTTATGTTCGGTTTAATTGTAAAATTATGTCCAATGACCAACATTATATAAAATGGTAAAAATATATTCTAAATATACTTTAAAACCACTCAAATTCATAATTTATCACTATTAATTATTTTGATTAAAAAAGTTGTTTTTAATTAAAATTTAGTAATTGTCACTATTCATCAAAATATGAAAGTTATCCGAAATGTACCAAAATTTCACCTTAGGCTAAATTCGATATTCAGAATCCAAAAATGAATTCCATTTTCAAATATAATATATATATAATTTCAAAAAGTAGGTGTTACTATTCATAACGGCTAGTTTGATTAGTTATGGTGTGTTAGAACTCGGTGTTGCGTACAACACACGCTATCACATTATTCAAAGAGAAGCGTACTGTAGAAGCTTGGGGTGTTACAGTACAACTGTTATGTGAATTTATGGGTGTATGCACTCTACTAGGAAAATAATATTCAAATAAGTTGTGGATTATTTTGAAGGGTTATATTTTGATGATGCAAAATATAGAACATATTGAATGATTAAAAATAAAACTCTTTGTATTCAAGATCATCCAAATCAAGAGATAATTAGAACCCCTTCAATGGAGGATGTAAAATTGGGCCTCTTTTATATTAATATGTACACCACAGTTGGTCCGGATTTCATTATTAAATTATTATTCATTTTCTAAAGTTATGTTTTATTGGATGATTTGGTTAGTTTAGTGAGATACTTTCTCTTATTCCTCCATTCCCTATAAAAAAAATTCTTATTCCATTTCATTGGGTCCAATTAAATAAGGTGCAATTGATATTAGAGATGTCATACCAATTACTATTGGGAATATTATCACTAAGGTCATCAGCTAAATTCTTATGAATTGATTGGACAGAGATATTAAATATCACATAACCTTATAAAAATGTAGTTTTATACATGGTAATAGAATTCAATACTATTTATACATCTATTTTGAGAGTGTCAACATCATGAATGTAACAGAATTGAAGGTAACTTTGTACTCAAAATTGACATTTCCAAAGCAATTGATACCTCGAAGTGGAGTTTCCTTATTGCAGTTATCAGGAAGTATTGATTTTAATAATATTTTATTAATCTTACTAAACACATCCTAATCACTACATTATTTTCAAAACATATCGATGGATAACCTAGGGGATTCTTTCAATGCATAAGATGTCTATGATTGGGAGATCCTCTTTCAGGGATCCTATTTTCTATCACTAAAAATTATATAAGAAGGTGCGTAATTTTTTTATAAAATAGGATTATATAAGATAATTTGTGATGAAAGATCAGATTTCACTCCAACACATATTTTATAAGATGATGACATCCTCTTTTTTAGTAAGGCCTCTAAAATAAGCATCTTGAGGACTAATGCTCTCATTTCACATTATAATGATGTGGAAGGGTATTCCATCAACTATAATAAATTCATTGTTGTTTTTTGTGGTGGAGTCTCCATGTGAAGAAAAAATTGAATAAATAATAGGCTTATAGTGAAAAATGGATCCATACATTTTAATTATCATGGTGACCATTATTCTAGGGAAAGGCAAAGTGTTAGTATCTTGTCAATATCAACTCTAGACTTTTTAACAATCTAGCAATTTGGAAATGGAAATCAATGTCTCAGCATGGAAGAATATTTATTTTTAAATTCGGGTATTACATCACGATTTTTCTACTCCTCCTTATACAGATTTCCCTGAGGACATATCAATGAATTGTAAGGTTTCATAGGAAACATCATATGGACAGCATCAGTATTTCAAAAGAAGATGATAAGTGTTTCATGGGAACAGTAATCAAGACTCTTGGAATAGGATGACATGGAATTAATGATCAATGGATAATTAATTTTGGGATTATTGGAAATTTGACACATATCTTTATCAGTTCTAAATATATTTCATGTAAATTTCCCTTAACAAGGTTTAAGGTTTGACTGTTAAATGGTTACTCCAATTACCATGATTCTTCTTCCTTGACATCTCATTAGCAAGTCTTCGACCATATAATGTAGACCAATCTATGGATGGTGGTTTAGAAGTCTATCATCAATTGTTAGAAAACCTATTTGATAAGAAAGATTACTAATGATGTTGTTTCTATTATTTTTTATATAGAAATGATGAATATTTTTATCTCATTTTTTTCATTAATAATACTGATTTTTTTCCACCTGAAATTAGGTTGTAATAAACAATTACTATTTTATGGACTTGGGGTCTTATTTCTGGACACCTATCAGACATGGTAACCCCAATGTGATTGATTTATATAGGATATAGTGTTATACATCCACTGTAACATACATAAATGATAAAGGGTTAAATGACTAAATGATATGACTAATGTCAACAAGGTGAACCTTCCTTTTCGGGAGTCTGTCTGATTAGAACCCCACAATTAAGCGATCTTGGCCATGAGTAGTGATTAGGATGGGTGACCTCCTGGGAAGTTTCCCAGGGTGTGTGTGAGTGAGGACAAAGCACACTGGAAATGACTTGTGTTGGCCTGTGGGGAAAATCATTAGTCAGATAACCCGTTCAGGCATGTGGGTGGACCCTAGGGTGGGCCCCACGTGTCTGCGGGGCAACTGGTGGTACCTGGTGGGCCAGGACCCGACGGCCATGTTATGGCGGGGTGGTTGTGCTGTCACCAGGACCCAGTTGTCACATTTGGTATCAGAGGAGGAACCCCACGTTAAATGCGTTGCACTACTTGGGTTGAGATGTGGGGCCCACAACGAGGACATTGTGCTTTAAATGGGGGTGATTATAACATCCCCAAATGATAGAGGGTTAAATGACTAAATGATATGACTCATGTCAACAAGGTGCACCTTCTTTTTCGGGAGATTGTCTGATTAGAACTTCACAGTTAAGCGTGTTTGGCCTGGAGTATTGATCAGGATGGGTGACCTTCTGGGAAGTTTCTAGGATGTGTGTGAGTGGGGACAAAACACACTGGAAAGGACATGTGTTGGCCTATGGGGATCGTCATTAGTCTAGTAAGCGACCATAGTGAGTAATAGCCTATGGTGTGCTAATAAGGCAACCAAGGTATTACAAGAGACCCATGGGGTCAGTTGATAAGGTTCATGGCCCGGGAGGCGGGTCATGACAATGGTATCAGAGCCAATACCCTGCTGGAAGTGCTTAGTCACTGCTTAGGTTTGAGGCTTGGGGTCCACAACAAGGGCATTGTGCTTTAAAGGGGTGGATATTGTAATACTCTTGAAAAAGTGAGACTTAAAAGGCAAAATGTTACTACCCATGTCAACAAGGTGCACCTTCCTTTTCGGGAGCCTGTCTGATTAGAACTCCACAGTTAAGCGTGCTTGGCTTGGAGTAGTGATCAGGATGGGTGACCTTCTGGGATGTTTCTCAGGGTGTGTGTGAGTGAGGAAAAAGCACACTGGAAATGACATGTGTCGGCCTATGGGGACAATCATTAGTCAGATGACCCATTCCGGCATGTCGGTGGTACCTGGTGGGCCAGGACCTGACATCATTTTTATGGCGGGGTGGTTGTGCAGTCACTGGGACCCCGGTTGTTACATTTGGTATTAGAGGTGGTACCCAGCCTTAAATGTGGTGCACTGCCTGGGTTGAGATGTAGGGCGCACAACGAGGACGTTGTGCTCTAAGGGGGGGGGGGTGATTGTAACATCCCCAAATGATAGAGGATTACATGACTAGATGACATGAATCATGTCAATAAGGTGAACCTTCCTTTTCGAGAGCCTGTCCGATATGAACTCCACAGTTAAGCGTGCTTGGCCTGGAGTAGTGATCAGGATTGGTGACCTTCTGAAAAGTTTTCCAGGGTGTGTGTGAGTGAGGACAAAGCACACTGGAAAGGACATGTGTTGGCCTATGGGGACTGTCATTAGTCAGATGACCCGTTTGGGCATGTGGGTAGACCCTGGGGTGGGCCCCACGTGTCTACGGGGGCAACTGGTGGTACGTGGTGGGCCAGGCCCCGACGACCATGTTAAGGCGAGGTGGTTGTGCTATCACTGGGGCCCAGTTTTCGCATTGGGGTGTTACATCCACACCACAACAAACATAGATCTCAAAATTCAAGGTAATTATATTTCAACCCTCAGTAAATCATCTTAATTAGGGGATATGAAAAAACATGATACATACACATGATCAATTAATACAGGTTGGGAAATACTTATTCTCATAATTCCACTTATTCATGAATAATGTATAAAATTTGAAGAACATTTTTAATGAATTTGGCATTTCATGGGACCTATAGAGGTATGTAGGTTGTCTAATTTAGTTGTAACATTTCTCTAATTTATAGGTGGGGAAACAACTGATGTATATTGGATCTATCATTTGGAGTGACCAGTAATCCCACCTGCTTGTTGATGTAGTTTCTGCTCAATTTGTTGTTGTTTGGAAGGCTCGAAATGCAATATATTTTAATAATATTTCACCTTCAAAATTCATTTTCATTAACGTCATTCAAAGAAAAATTGTTACTAAATCAAGGCATCAAACTGGGGTGATGCATAAAACTTCAAATGATCTAAAATTTTTGAGAACATCATGAATTATGGATAGAACAAAATAGTCCCTTATGATTAAATTTGTTTTTTGGATTCCCTATATTAAACTGTGGATCAAAATCAATGTTTATGGTGAAACATCAGGTATGTTAGGATACTCAGGTTGTGGAGGTGTCTTCTACAACAAATGCGGGTCTGTCAAAACATGTTTTTTTCATTTTATTTGGATGGTTTTTTATTCTAACTACAAGTTATGGGACCTTATTTATGATATTAATTATTCTATCTATCACAAATAGAATTATATATGGTTGGAATATGAATGAAAAAATTTAGTGAGGGTATTAAAACATGGAACTAAAAAATTCCCATCAAATTTCATATTGTATTGGATCAGTTCTTGAACATGGTGAATTATCTCTATGTAATTGTTTCACATGTACACAAAGACGCCAACCAGGTTGTAGATACCTTGTCAACAAAGGCTGTCATAAGAATGAGTATCATGTAATCAGTAATAGTGACTAATTTTTGTACCCAATCTGTAAGAGTAGATAAAATGAGAGTGAATCACTCTCATATTTTAAAACTTCTATATATTTCAAGGAAATATTTAACATTTTATTTAATAATTTTGAGGTACAACATTTGTTGGGTCATTAATATATTGGTATTTTCCATTCCATAAATTGGTACTTTAAAAGGTCCAATATTTATGAATATATTTTCAAGAAACCTATTTATAAATTATTAATATTTATTCTAAATAAATACTTTTAATCTACAATATATTGGTTTTTTGTATATTGTTGTTCTTTCATAAATGTGTGTTTTAATAAAAACTATCTTAAAAGTCACAACGTTTCTCCCTTTTAATTAAATAAAGCAATACCAAATAGAAAATTTTTAAGTTAAATTTAAAGAATATATAACATAAATATTATTTTATTTTCAAATAATTATTATTAGTTATTGAGTTAATTTATATTCATATTTTTATAAATAATACTCTTCTCAATAACTGGTTGGCTCATTGATTCAATGGGATTAATTAGTAGTTAAATTCTTCCACTAATATGAAGTGAATTTGGAATGATGTATAAAATATTTTTAATCATAATAATTATAAATATCTAATATATCCAACTTAATTCTTTACCATAATTATTTGTGAAAATAGTTATAATCATAATTATTAAAATAAATATGAGTTTGTTAAGGGATTATTATTTAATATATTGGAGATAAATGACATAAACAATTTCAAAAACTAATTTTCAGTACATATTTTGGACCTTATCCCTTCAATTATAAATAAGTTATTATTATTGGGGTACGGTTTCATGAAAAAACGTTGTTGTAATTGACACTTTCAAAAACATTACAAGTGTTCCACTCACCTCACTGATAAAGGCCACCACCTATCCTCTTACTTAACATATTAAAAATAATTTTTATTCATCCATGACCTCCACAGGTAAAATAAATTTATTAATATCATTATAGTATCCTTACATTGTTTATTAATCCAACCAACTAAGGTCTTTTGTTCAACCCAAAATGAGTGAAATGAATAAGAGGTAACGATCATCAACGTGCATTTTTTTATTTCATTATATACCAACCGAAATTATTGTTATACCATGATGATATAATAAGATAATTATCATACATATACATATACTTTTTTATTTAAAATTAACTATCTACAATAACACACTTTTATCAAATGGGTTATAAAATCATAATTCATGTGTAAGGAGGATTACCGCCTTTTGAAATGATGTAATTCAATCATCACATTACCACCACCGAAAATTGTGTATGATGATAGATATAATGTTTATATATGATATATATTACAAAATTATACATATGGAGACATTATATAATATATTCCATTCTCCCCCTTCTTTAAGGGGCATGACAACATCGGATGTTTGTCTGGAGGACTATCACATCCCAAAGCAATGTGATTCATTTTTTACTAACGTGTTACATGGAAGGTAATTGGGGTAAGGATAATAAAATTCATTTCATATAAATGAAATAATCAGGATATTAAATGAAAAAGTATCATTATGTAAATATAAATTATATGTTTCTTTTTACCTTTTCACTTACAGAATAAATGATAAGGTTGTTTGTGGACGTGTCGACTACCTAATCCTCGAAGTGATGCGATTAATTTTTTCAGTACAAAAACACAAAAATGATATATATATTTATATATTATTATATAATATGGGGTTCTATATTATTTTAATTCTTTAATGATAAAATAATACTTACCCTCTTTCAATAATGATCATCAGAAAATAGAAATGTTACTCATCTGTATATATGACCTACTGTCTCCATGATCGTAAAAATAGGTTATATTTCATAATAATCATTCGTGATGGGATTAAAAAGTATAATTAATGTATAAATATTATAATTATGTCATTATAATTATTCTATACATGTTTAAATAATAATAAGTTTAACCATAATCAACAAACATGAGTCATTTTTCACACAATAGATAAATATGGTTAAATCATTCTATATAAACATAACTAATAATGTGATTTTATATAAAAGGATAAAATGTAAATTAAAATTAATAATAATAATTAAATATTTTATTAATAATTTATGTATTTACCATAACTTCATAATTTTGGAAGATAAAGAATCATGTGACATGTCATACTCAAGGTAAGGGTTTTATGATCACACTTTTATATCTTTGAGATATGTTCCATATTGATCACTTATTATTGTTTTGTGGTATATATACTTCCCAAGAATTTATTTTATGAATATAATTTATACATTAATTGGTATTTAGACCTCGATTTTAGGATCTATCTCTCATGGGGTTAAATATTCATTATTACGAAAGTGGTAAAAGTATTTTGTTACAATCTCATTATTTATGACGATTGTTTATGATTATTCTTCTAATAAGAATGTATTAAGATATATATCTCAACAAAATAAATAATTTTGTCATATTATTATTATTTATTTATAGTATATTTTTTCATTTTATTTCACACTTTTTATGTACTCAACATTTCAAAAAAAAATTTATGAATAATCATTTTTTCAGAAAACATATCATTTTCTAAAGAAACCATGTCTTCTAAATAATTTTTGAGTAAATAAATAAAATCAATAAGGAATTGATATTTTACTAAATCTATGTTTAAATTTATTCTTCATGATTCCTTTATATTTCTTCAATATTTTTTCATAATAATATAATTTTCAAAATGTTTTATGTTTTAAAATGTGGTTTTCTAATTGATAAGTATATTTATCTCAAGAATATTTTAATGAAATTTAAATTTAATATCCATTCATTAATGTCAAAAATTCTTGTTTTTCTTTATCATACATTACGACATTTGTTATTGATATGATCCTTATTCTATCTCATCAAGGAAGAAGATTGTTTTGAATAGATTTTTATAGAACCAATATAATTTCTACAAGATAATCATGTTTCTAAGAGATTGACATGATACTCATTTCTAGTAAATTTTATAATCTGGATATAAAATAATAATAGTTAATATTATGATTTTTATGATGACATACATGAACTTTTTTACTTTATTCAATTTTTTGTTATGGACACTACTTATATGATGTGGTAGTCCAAATAGTACTAGGTGATCCTATTAAAAATTATATGACTGGGAAAACATAATAGGATTGTGGGAGAAAATAATAACTAAAAAGATAGAATTTTGTAATTCTGTATTAGCATAAATGATATGTGAATCCACATTGAACTCCAATGCATTAGGAAATATACCTTGTCCTTATTAGTGTGAAAGAGAGAGTTACCTGAGGGTTTATCTAAGGGATTTAACTGGAACTAGTTATTAATGGTATAGGTTTATTGTGGGTTTGAAGAAAAATGTTTCATTATAGAAACATGTTTTTTTATTCTTGTTACCGGTTTATAATGTTTATTATGATCATGATTAATACCTCATGGTTCGGGATTATTCATTATGTCGGGTTATGGCTTTACGATGTTTTTGTATATAATGATCCTGGAATTGAGGTGTGTGGGATCTGTTCTGAGTCGGTATATCACATTGATTATGTATTCATACACTTATTCACATATTAGGATCATTGGTGACATTAACTCACTAATTCTTATGTATACCAATGACGTTAATTTGAGAACACCATTTATATTTTCCCTTTATCCCAGGTTATAATGAATTATCTAGAATGATTTATTTTTATTGTTGATTTAATAAGGATGAATATGATGAATTAATTGTTAATAAGAAAATATGTATTGACATGGAAAATTTTGATTTAAAACATGATATTTTTATATAATTGAGTTTTCTCTAATTCTCTAAAACTATAATCCTAAATGTTTGTAGACAATTTATTTAATCCATCAAATACTTATGCAATTGGTTGTTTTTCATATAGAAAATTAGATCACCATCCTTGGTATCAATGAAGGAAATGTAAAATTTTCGATTTGAATATAAAATCAATGAGTTCTGGTTTTTTGAAGTTATACAATTGATAATACCTACTAACCAAATGAGGGGTAAAACATGGTTTATTATAACAGGTAAAAGATTTCATTACCTAATAAATGTATTATTATAAGAATATAATAGTCGATTACTAACTGATAGGAAAATTATAATATTGGTCTTTGTTGATACAAACGTAATGAGTCTTATATATAGAGTAAATTGTGGTGTAAATACAATATTTAATTTCATCATTTTAAAATATAATTATAATCATGGTTCATTTACATATATGTAATATACATGAAGTAAAACAATCATTTTATTCCTAATGTTATAAATTTTTTTACCTTCTACCTTTTACTAATGGAAGATGTTAGTATAAAACATATTTTATAATGGATGTGGATTTATGAGATCATGTTAGACTATGAATATTTTTCAATAAATAAATAATGCTTATAAGACATTATGAAAATCCTTAGGTTAATGATGTATAATAAAATATCTACATATTATTGAAATATAATTCATAAAACCAATCATGTTTTGGCGTAGTTTAATTCAATCGAGCATGATATTTACCCAACCTTAATATTGACATTAATGAAACTCTAAAACAATGTTATATTTTTATTGTTGACATATTATTTATATTGGTTATCTGGGGAGAAATGAATTATTACTATTAGAAGTTAAAGTCATCAGGAGGGATGCCAGAATTTTAATATACTCACACCATGGTTCCTCATAAAATCACTCCACTGAGGAAGATGTTTCAAATTTCAAAAGTATATCCCGGTGTAATATTTTATAGTAATATAAAAAATCAATTCACGTCATATGTTTTTCAAACTAATCAGTGGTATTCATGGTCAATATACTTCTAGTTCAATATATAGTTTTTTTACAAACACAATCATATCTATTTGAAATTTAAAATTACAAGGAATGATTTTAGAGTCAATGTATTATTTAATCACATTAGATTTTATGTTTAGGATTAAAGTTCCCTAGATATATTCACATTTATATAATTATTTAAATTATGAAAATTATTCCCAACATTATATTTTTATCTTATTCCTGAAAGGGATGTGAGAGGATAAAATTTCATATGTCAATAATTTATAAAAAGGCTAAATATATAAGAAATTATACAAACCAATACAAGATCTAAATAATACTTAACTCAAAAATTAGTGGTAAACAATTTATAAAATTGAATTTAATTGAATATTTGTAAAAAATAGGTAATTTAATAATTTGCCTCAGTATTAAAAGATGTTTCCTTAAGAAAATAATTTTAATTTATTGAAAATATTTTTAATTAATGTTATTTATTTATACTTTTTAAAAAATATTTTTATTTACTAATTTGAAATTAATAGTTATGAATAATCATATCAAGGTAAAAATGAAATTATCAATGAGCGAAAACACATACTAATGAATTAACCATTAATAATCACAATCAATATAACAACAGCGCCATATAAGACATAATAAATCCTAATTTCTCAATTCATTATCACATACATGTAGTAACAAAAAATTAAATTTCATTATTTCAAAACTCAAGAAAACCTAATTGAATCTTGGAAACAATTCAACAATAATCAATATCAATAACAATAGAATGGAATTCCCAATAATAATAAACCGAATAATATATAAATCAAATCAACAAAATAATAAAATACCTAATAAATATATTGTGTAAGGAAATTACTTCAAAATAGTGAAAACATGTCCAATAACATTAAATCTGGACACCCTTAACACAAACAGGTTGAAGGAAGATAATTCCAAAGGATTTCATAGTGAATTTGGGGAAAACCTTATTTATAGATAGATGGGTAACAAGAGGTCTCATAAAGGAGGCAATGATAACATGGTTTTTATGTAATTTCCATGCCTACAAATTGAATAAATCTATTTATATCCATTCATCATTATCAATAGTGATAAAAATCGCTTGAAAAGGGTAAGAGGGGATCCCATGATGGGAATTAAAATAACTGAAAATAAGGGTAATAGAATGGTATTTCAAGTGAATAAATAGTGAATTAAAAATGAAAATCTCCCATTAATTAACTAATTTTATAAAAAACTACCCTATCATATTTCTTTCACACTGGAACCCTGAGTACCCCATCTACTATCTTTCCAAAAATGAACCTAGTGAGCTTCCATCAGGTACCTAGTGTCAAAAATAAATTTATGTATATAGGTTTATTCTCCCCATGCTTTATTAAAATACAAATTATTACCAAGAAAATTTAAAAAATTTCTACAAAATCCAAATTATTATTATAAAACATCAATTATAATGACCTAATTCAAAAATATAAGTGAAACTATAACTGCAAAAAAAGTATCAATATTCCCCATAATTATAGAAATTATATTCATAGTTAACATAATGAGAAATATTTATATATTAAAAATATTATATATTAAAATAAATAAATAAAAATAAATAAATTATAATTGACCAGGTTTTCACTCTCACATAAATACCTACTTTGTTGATACTAATACCTTGATATCAGTGTTATCATTAGACCATTTCCAAATCCATAAACCCAAAAATTAAGTGTTTTATATCCACCAATGTGTATGTGTGATTTGAAACTATGAAACCATATAGTAATCCATCAATAATTTCATTGAAAAATTTAAAAATACTTATATCTAAGGTCATGTAAAAAGAAATAAATTAATAGATAATTGTCAACATGAATGATACATGTTAAGATATCATTTTCTATCTAGGACATTATGATGCTTGACGAAACATTATTAAATGAGTCCTAGTGAGTGACTTTGATCTTCCCATTGATTATTTAACATGGTGTACCACATCCCCTAGTATAATTAGAAAAAAAATTGTCTTAATAGTATAATGGGAGATTTCTAACATAACAAATCCCTTGTAATCATCTAGGCTATATATGTATAATGGGACAACTCTATCAAGATTTTTTCACTCTAAATTTATGTAACTGAACTTTCTAGATTGATATTTTATTTTGTAGGATGTATCCAAATAATAGTTTTAACCAACCTAAATTGAAATCATCCAATATATATATATAAATATATATATATATATATAATTTGAGTCGCTATCTCCCTTAAGAATAATAAACTCAATATTTCAATAATTAGTCACCACCTGCCATGGGTATCATTGTAGATATATCAGTATAATATTATACTATATCTCCCTCATGAACCATCTATGTTATATATAAATAATTGGATTCACCAACTCCATTAATAATTAAAATTAAATGAGCACCATAACATAATTTGTTGTGTCCCTAGCATCTGACACATGCTAGGAACACAACAAGAACTCATGTATTGTACTCGCATACCTAGAACCCAATTTTACCTAATCATATCTATAATATATCATTAACTATGTTGATATTATTAATTAACTAACCCAAACATGTCATGTGATTTGTCCAATTCAAGTCACTGTTCATCCTATCTGAATATATTCCTTTGGCCATTAATTTAAAACCCAATATACCAAACATTTACCACAATGTTAAATACATGTATGTAATCTTCCAACCCAGTATACTCTTGTTAGGTCATCATGATTGATCATAAGGGAGTCCCTATGATCCCACTCCATTCACTATTAACCACTAGATGAAAATCCATCAAATATGAATCCTTTAAAACTTACCACATCATAAACACAGTTTGGCGGAAAAATCATAGGATTTCAGCATAGTGTATCACTATTAGTGGACAATTCAATGCCAAATATTCACTAAATAGTACTAGTCCTACCCTTAGACTGTCATATTAGGAAACTAGTAACATAATGAAACCATTATCTATAAAACCTAATTATTATATGTATTATCCATCAATGTGACTTCATATGGTCCTAACACGGTGTATCAACCATTACTCAAACCATAAAATTTGGATTTGATCACCTGTACAATGATCAAAACACTCGCCCTCATTTAAATTTCTCATGTCGACCTAATAGGGCCACCTAGTTTGGAATGCATCAGTTTTTGTGATCCATTTCTTAGTTATATTTTAGTTATTTTTTTCTATGATAATATTTGAGAAGTATATAATGGATTTATGGTTATAAACTATTTTTTGGGAATTATGGGCTTCACCACATGATGGTGGTCGATGTAGTGGAGGATATATCACTTGACGTGGGGTTAGTCATTTTTCATTTGGGAGTGTAAAGATGAATTGGTTGACATATTCCACCATTGCGAGAGAACTAGGAATTTTAGTGGCTGTGTAGTGCTGGGAATCTTCATGAGGATAACAGGGAGCATGACTTCAAAACAAAATTGAGGAAGATGAATTCATATTAAAGTCAACTAAGGGGTCTCCCAAAAATTATGGTGGATGTCATGGTTCCTTTAAAAAAAGGATGTGGTTCATCCTTATTCGATGGTGGGTCTTTAGGGTGTGTAATCCAAGTCATGGTAAAATCAAAGGAAGCATATCTATTTTTTCCATCACTATGCCATGATGATGGTCATCACGCCTATTGAAATATTATATTTTTTTGATGATCTTTTGGCGAAATTATGTGCCTTTATGGGAATCCAAATGTGATTAATTTTGGGAATTTATTTATTTATTTTAACTCAATTATAATCTATATAAATTTTCATTCGTTATGTATTGATTTATCTCACTATATTCGATTTCTTGGAGGTCACTATGGATGATTTTCCCAAAAATTCAATGATATTTATTTTTTCCCATTACCATGTGATATCACTCAATGTAAATAGATCTAAGAAATATATTTTAAATTTTTAATGGAAAACACTTTTTTCATTATGATATTTATTTTTTGATAATGGATAACATGTAAAATGTATTCTTTTAAATAAATACGAGGTTAACTAATTTTTATAAAATTATTGGTGTGAAATCATGAAAAAAAAATGGGCCTTATGCATTCATGTTGTATTGGAGGACGTCATGGTGGTTTGAATAAATCCATTACCTAAAATAGGGAACATGGGTACATAGTATTGTGATGATGTGTGTCTATAAAGAAAAAATTATGCTCATGATGGTGGTATTTTTTAGGGTTGGATTAATGCATATGTGTTTGTGTTTTCGAAAAGATATAATTTATTTCACTTTATATAAAAATGGATATTTTTGTAATTACTTTTCATATCTATTTTTTATTTTTTAATAAAATCAAGAGCTATATGTATAATTTATCGGTATCATGCATGGGACGTCTTAGGAAATTAAAACTAATTCATTTTACACACCCTCATTATATTTATTTAGGGTAATATAGATCATAGAGAAAATACATCCTAGTTTATATTAATACAATGTTCATCATGAGAATGATAAGGGGATTGTTTTTTTCATCAATAATAGTTAATTTTTATTATACTGTAATGTATGGTCCTAGTTATATCTTCTGAGTCAATCATGATTTATAGTGTGCAGTGGTGAAAAATTAGTTCATTAAGTATTATTTATCATTTTTTGTAGTTTATGCATTATTTTTTCTTATACAACTTTTATGATATTTTCAAATGTTTTTTGGTATATTTAGTAATATTGGATTACATTTATACATCATATAATGTATTTTAATTTTTGAACTATTTTAATTAATGTGTTTTATATGTGTGTACAGTCATAAATTTTTTAAAAGTTTTATTACATGCTTGGAATTCATTAGTAGATTTTTGTGTTTGTGGGAACATAAATTTAGGTTAGATGATTTCTTCTCCTTCCCATACAAGTGGGTTGGGGTCAAGATGCTACTTATGGTATCAGTTAGATATGGACTATCAGTTAATATTTTTATTTTTGGATAGATGTTTTATTATGTCATTAAATATATATCATAAAAGGGATTTATAACATACTTATACTAAAATAATGCTACTAGGTTAGTTTGTGTATGAAAATTATTTTTTAGAACTTCAAGGCTTGTTTAGTCACATCAATGTAGGTTTATCCAATGAAAAATTTGTGTCATGAATTAATAAACAGACAGCCCCTGGAATTACATCATTCATGCGATATTTTTTTAATTATTCTTTTGTAAATAGAAGAATGGTCATTCTATTTTTTTGGAAATTATATTGTGTGGAAATCCCAGTTTGAAGTGAGTACACATATATTAATTTATTTTTTGTATTCAATGTATTTAGGTTATTTTTTGAGAATTTGTAGGACTTTTATAATGTGTTGTGGAATTTATTGAAGTGAATAGTTGGAGCATGGTTACTAAAATCCATGAAACTCAATCAATATCCAATAAAAAGTGTTGTAGTGGTCTATAAGTAGAAAAATTCATAGGTGAAGTTTTTTTTCGGAACCATGGGTCCAATCAATAATATCCATGAAATTGGGGAAAATGGCATGTTCATGGTTAGTGAAAATCGTTCCAAACCATGTTCCCTACTAGTGCACGAAAAAAATTAGAGCTGAAAATTTTGGATTTTATTAATTATTTTCCTATAACACTATATTTTCACCAGTGTTACACAATCATGATTTACACTCATCCAAAGGGATTTAGAGTCCATTACACTTTATCATGGAGCTATATTTTTACATTTCACGGAGCGTTGTAGCCTGGATTCGTTAGTAAGTCTCTAATATACATTGTTTTCCATATATACTTCATCATCCCACTCCTGGAATGATAGATATAATATTTTGGTGATGTATCAAGGTCTTGAGATTTAAATAATAATGAAAAATTGTTTTTTGTTATAGGGATCAATATAAATAGAGGGTTTTGGGATATTCAACCCAGTTTTTTGGAATAAATTTTAATGCCCTTACTTTCAACTATAGTTTCTAAGGTAGGTGGCATCACTCTTGACACATCCTACTACAATTATAAGTCTTGAATAAAAATTGGTTTACTTTTTATTATTTTGAAATTTTTCTAGAAATCATGATAGAACTTTATCCAGTGATGTTTTGTAAAAATGGTTGTTTTGGTGGAAAGTGCAATTGGTTGCATGATTTTAGAAAGATGATTGTAAAAAGACTGTAGAGTTTTATAGAATAGAAATTTTTGGGAATTTGATTTCAATAAATATAATTTTTCATTCACATGGGATTGTAGGACTTTTTTATGGTATTGGAATTCGTGTTTGGGGTTGAAGGGAATGATATGGATAATGGTCGTGAAGTACTACAATAAAAGGTAAGATTTATGGACATGAAGATGCACCATAAATGGTTACACAATGAATGAATGTGTGTTCTTTTTAATGGGATAGGTTATGAAAAATGTATATTATAAATAGTATGAAATAGTTGATTTGTTGAATTCCATGTAAATGGATTTTGTTTAGAAATAAAATTTGGTATAAAAGTTGTTTACAATGAAATTGGTTTTCTTTGATATGAAATATTTTAAGTGCATTAAATATTTTTTTATATAAATGTTCTTTCATTTTTTATCGTTGTATTAAGAGTGGGGAAATAATTTGTGGAAAACCTACTATGTTTCATTACCGACCCACTTCTTGGGAAATTTTTTACTTTTTCAGATATTGATTATCGAGATTGAGGTAAAGGAAAATTGACTAATTTTTTTTGATTATTCAGGATAATGTTTCCTATATTGTTTAGATTAATTTTGGAGAATATTTATGGGTATTAATTTTATGTATTTGGAGTCTTTGATATTTGTTGTTTTTGTCATACACATAATATTTGTATATCAGTTGTTTGGTTTCAACATTGTACAATGATATTATATATGGTTGTAGAAATGTTTTTTTTCAGTTTGGTATTATATTAAGTTGCATTATGTTGTGTTTACGCATCATATATTAGTTCCTTTGTTATTATTTTTATTGTTGGTTGTTTTATTTTAGAAATGTAAAATCATCACCCAACTATTAATAAATCCATTTGTATTTATTTCTAGCCATTTTTTCATAGGGATATCACCTAAGGCCTAATAATGTCTTATCGCCTAGGAAACCCAATGGGAAGGAGTGAGATGTTACAAATGGTATTTGTCTTGGTCGGAATATGTTTCGTAATGGGATAGGTGATATCAATTTTTTCTATCATTGGGTATCATTTGTGTTGGTCATGGAGTTTGAATTCCACCAGGTTTATTCCTTATGTTGGGATGGTAAAATGGAATACGATCATCATGAATACAAATTTAATCCTTATAATGGTGTATATAACCAACTAATTCTTAACCTAATGTTACCCGGGAGTTGGATACAAAATTCCATTAGATATACATATATGATTTATAAGCTCATATTCATGGGTTTATCCAATGATATAAGAATGAAATGCATTGATATAACTAAATTCCCAATAGGATTGAATATTTAATTTGGAGTACATATTTATAGTTTGGTGAAAATGTGTTTATTTTTTAAAAACAATTAATTTTAAATCATCTTTAATATTTTTAAAATGCATGATAGAGGCATTTTGAAAATTGTTTGATTATAAAAATCATGGTGGAATTTTCAATATATGGGATAGAAGTAAAAAAAAATTGAATTTGGGAAAGCCTAATTATTATAGTTGTGATGTGAGTATTTTTAATTTATAATCCTTTAGTTGATACAGAGTGAGCCAAATTGAATTTTTTTGTTATATAATATTATACCTGATAGCTATCATATAAACCAACTAGATGTTTTGGCTGTAGATGTGGTCAGACCTAAGACACAGGTGAACCTATAGGTGTTTCAATATATTATACATGCTTCCAAACCAATGGATAAATGGAACCTAAGGAATTAAACAATGAAAGTGGATCATTCCATTTAGTTTTAAAAGAAAAACCCACTAATACTTTATGTTTTTTTAGAACTAGAAAAGCAAGATGTGTGGATAGATAGGATGAATAGAATCATTTATTCTCTTGGAACACCAATATAGATAAAATCCATGTTGGAAAAAGTATATACTGGAGGATCTTTCATTTCAATGGTGGGTTTTATCAGTTCATGTTGAATTAATTCAAGTCGTTTCATGGGAGTAAATTAAATAATTATCAAATAATTAATTCTTTCACAATACATTAATGATTGAAAGAATGAAAAGAAAATTCATCATGAATTAGGATAATCTCCCAATGATATAGTATGCATATAATTTCATTAATTTTCCATCTTTTTCCCAAAGAGGCAGAATGTGTTCCCTTAAAGGTATTCATTTTTTGATCAGGGACTAGGAAAGATATTTTCCAGAATATTTCCATGATTTGTATAATAGATTATATTGATATGGAAAATAATTTTATTGTTGATTAAAGAGAAATCCCAAGAGATTTGATTGAATGAAAAATGTTGATTCCAATGTGATATGGTGGGAACTCTAATCATTGGAAGAAGTTGATTTGGGACACCTATTTATATGGAAATGGAATGACTCAGAAGTGGAAATATCAATTAGTAAATCTTCCTCATAATCCCAATAGTAAACCTAGATATTATAATTGTGGATATCTTGATTACATTACGAGGGATTAAACGACACCACCTAGAGAATGTCAGAATTTAAACTATATCGGAAATCTTCATCAATACTTTCACAGTGCGCTATGGTCCGGTGTTTAAGACTCATATCATTTTTCATATATGTAGTAAGATTTGATGGTATGTGGGAAATAGAATACATCTCTTGAGAAGAACTGATCTAGCCATGGTTATTATTGGAATACCATTACATCCATAATAATCACAATATCAACATCGTAATAATGAAAAATGGGAAATGAGTTAGAGGTTATATTGAGATGAGGACATGATTCTGGATGATCAATCAAGACCATCGACAGTGATATGTACAATTTTTTTGAATTCTACACTTATGCAATATTTTTTATATGTGTTCATCAGGTTTTTTATTGATTATAGTTTTATTGATTTATAGGATTTTCTTGTTGAAATTATGCCATCTATTTTTAAAAATCTAACCTATTTTGGTCAAAGATAATGTCAATCTATTATGTGAAGAACAATTTATAAAAATGTTGATGGAAATGAGTTAATATGATATTTTTCTATGCTTGATATTGATATCATTGATATAATCCTAGTTGTGATTTAGATAAAAAAAATTAGATCTCACACCTACAATTACCCAAGAATTGTTAGTTTTATGAGTGATGTGAGAATCCAGACTCTATATAGAGGAGATTAGAATGTAAATACAGGTGAAATGGAATTGTTGTCTTGAACAGTTCGAATAATATCATACCTGATGGTATCTTTTACATTTTAATTTGCATAATAGATCTAAATTATCAGTTTTTAGTGTGTTTTGATTGGTTTTTATTATTTTTCCCAAAAATTTCTCATTTTTTCAACACATAATAGATGTGGTGATTGAGATTGATCTCCTCATAGGGAATAGTTCTATTTTTCATCCATTTTTGGATGGTAGTAATATTATTAATGGAGCTTAAATTTTATTAGGAATATTATTATTTAAATGGTCTCATTTGGCCTACAACATTTCTGTGGGTATCTGCAATCTAGCTTGTGAAAATGTAGGATCAAAATAATTTAATTTAAATAGATTATCAAAATAATAAACAACTTATGAAAATGAATCTATAACCATGTCCACAAATTGATGGTTTATTTGATCAATTGAGGTGTTCCCCATGGTTCTTAGAAATTGACTTGTGATCATGATATTAACAATTGTGGGTTTGGAAGGAGGATATTTCAAAAAACATTTTGTTTTAGATATTCCCATTAAAAATATTTTTTTATTAGTTTTAGTCTTATTAATATATGATTAATCATAATGGAATTGATGAATCAGGTATTTCAAAAGTATCTGTATTCTTTTGTGGTGGACTTTTGGGAATTTTAAAGGATACTTTTTTGTATTCCAAATTATTAATATATGTTTTTTATATAAGAGGTAGGTTTCACTGGCCATATTATATCTGATTTTCTTTCTATAGATCCAGAAATGTTAGAGGTGGTTATATCATGGAAACCACCAATGAATGTAATTGAGATACAAAAGTTTCTTGGGATGGATGGTTATTAATGATGTTTTTTTCATAATTTATAACGACTAGATTCACCAATGACAAATTTGATAATTAAAAATGATACATTTCAAAGGAATAAAGAATTTCGTAGAATTTTATGGAATCTAATATTTTACATTCATTATCACTAATCATGATATTTATATAATCATGACAAGATTATGTGGCCTATTATACTACTTATGGATCAGGTTTGGGATTTCTTTTCTTACAGTGTAATCATGTTTCTTTTTGTGGCCCCCAATAATTACCGTTTGATGAGAAGAACTACCAAACACATGATTTGGAGTTCACTGATGTGGTTCATGCTTTGAAGCAATGTCATCATTAACAACGTTGAGAAATTGATGGTGTTTATATATTATAAGTGGTTGAAACATAGTTTATCACAAAGTGATTTGGATTTGAGATAAAGAAGATGGATTGAGTTCCTCAATATGTTAGAATTTGACTTAATTTATAAAATGGGTAAATTAAAATCGGTGGCATTTGGATTTTTGAGACATTCATTGTCTCAACTAGAAAAATAGGCTTCACATCTGGGGATGTTAATGTTGATGTTCTCTATGATGAATGTGGATTGCGAAGATAAGGTAAACTTTGAGTTTTTCATTATAGTTTAGTTTATTCCTAATTTTATCGAGATATGTAAATAGGCATAAATTTTTTATTCAAAATGTGTTTCAATGAGATTAAAAATCAATAATCGGGATACCATTGAGTGATGAAAGGTGGATGCAAGTTATGTTTTCTAGTTTTAAGATCATATTTTCATACCTATGGCTATTATGAAAACAAATTATTCATTCATATAACCATTCTAGATTGTTTGTTCATCCTTGAATATAGAATATGCATAAGTCATTGAAAACATCATTTTGGTGGGATTGAATTAAAATAATGGTGGTTATGTTTTTTTCATGATGCCTCACCTATCTACAAGTTAAGGAAGAGAACTAGTAGCCTGTATGTATGTTGCCGTATTTAGTTACTCCTATTTCAAAATGGGATGGTATAACCCTAAATTTTGTGATAGGTCACCTAATGATGGATATGAAACATGATTCCATATGGGTGATTGTGGATCGACTCACAACGTTATCTTATTTCATCCATATTTTTGAATCTTATATGGTGGAGGTATTTTTGAAAATTTATATATGATATGTTGTGATGTGGAATGCAATACCAATTTTGATAGCACAAGATAGATACCTAAGGTTAATGCATTATTTATAAGAATCCATAGAGCAATCCATTGGGACATTTTTCACTATGAGTATTGTGTATCATTCTCATATGGATGAAAAATCAAAATAAATGAAAACAAATGTTGGAATAAATGCTTTAGGATTGTGTAATGTATTCTAGTGGCCCATGAGAGGATAACATTCCAGTGGTGGAGTTTAAATATAATTCTAGTTCTCATGAATTGATACATATGACTCATTTTTAATATTTTTATGATCACACATTTCATTCACCACATTATTTGGTGGAATCATGTGAGAATTCACTAGTTGGAATGATCCTTGTCCAAGAGAAATTAGAGATGATTTCGTTAATTTTGAAGAGAATGGATACATCTCAGAGTCATCAGATTTTTTTCGGAAACATTATCAATGGATTTTGAAATTCTAGGTGTGTGATGATGTGTTCCTGATAATCTATCAAAATCATGGGCATCACATATGTGTAAAGTAAATAATGTTTTCTCTTTGATAAATAGAACCATTTGAGGTACATTAATAGGTTGTTTTGAAGAATATATGTTTTAATCTCCACCATGGTTTAGTTTATTCTATAATGTGATTAATGATTCTCAGTTGAAAATGTTTTAGCCAAATTAAGACCATGTGATTCAATGTGATCACATTGACCTAGATCCGGTTGATTCATTAGCTCATATTTTGGAATAAATTGTGGATAAGAATGAGAAATTATTTCATGGGAAAATCATTGAAATAGTGTCGTTTTTTGGATACATTGTTGGATTCAGGAATAATATTATAAATGGGAAAAGGAAATGGTCGAATAATGTCTAGAACTCTTTTAGGCCAATGGTTGATTTATGCACTATACGGACAGAAAGGATAATGGTGGGAGAATTCATTATGCCCTGTTTCAATTAAGAACCTATTTATTTATTTATATTAATTATATAATTTGTTTGGGATATCTAAGGGAGAGTTTAAAGGCCTTTTGGAATGTTCTGGGGATTTTATGGTGTTTTGTATTTTAAGTAGAGTAAGTGAAAACCATGAAACTCATACAATAACTGAGGAAATTAAGAATTTGTGCTATGGATATGTGAATGGATAGTTGTATATTTTGGGAATATAGTGTGACTAACCTGAGAGTAAGCTATCATTTAATGATAGAGTCATTCACATGATCAACGCAAAATTTTCCTAAGCACGTACCCTAACCATGAATGGGAAAAATAGATCTAAATTTTTTGATCTAATTAAAATTTCCTTTTATACCTATATTTTTTCATTTTCAACCCTAACATGTTTTACACTCTTCCCAAAGGATGTGTTGATCATTCCTCTTGGTCCTGAGCAATCTGTTTGTGCTTCTTGGTGAATTGGAGCCTAGATTCCTTAGTATATCCTATGTTTTTGTTGTTTCCCCTTATTTTCTTCTTATTCCCTCTGTAATAATGATATATCAATTAAATTGGTGATTTATATACGTTTTTGGAATCCAATAATGATTATATATGGGTTTTTATGACATTTAATAAGATCTAATGATGGTTTTGTACATTCAACCATGTTTTTTGGATATTTTCTTTTGTCATTCATCATTTTTTTTCATAGTTATTGATGTAGGTGGATCCACTCTCAACTGTTATTTATAGAAAGAGAATTATTGATTAACAATTTATTGAATTTGTTGATTATAATTATGTAATTAATTTTAAATTAATGATACAATCTTTAATAGAGATTGTTAGTGTAAATTGGTTGTTTTGGTGGAAATTGAAAATGGATTCCTAATTTTGAAATGATGATATTAAAATGGTTTTTTTCTTTTAATGAATTGATTTTTTTTTGAAAATGTTTTTCAATAATATTATTGTCTTATTTAAATGGTTTTCCATGTCTTTTTTCCATGGTTTTGGCATTAGTGGTTGTGAATGCATGGAATGAGGTGGATAAGGGTCATGAAGTACCACCATGAAAGGGATGGGTTATGGATGTGCAGTTCCGCCTCCAATGGTAACACCATGTTTGATACTGTGGGTGGGTGTCTATGTAAAATGGTATGCATCATTTCAAATGGATTTTAGAAAAGTGTTAAAGAATAGTTTGGATTCTTTCTATAGAAATGGATTTGATTTAGAAAATTATTTTGGAATGAAACTATATTACATAGAAATGGGTTTTCAATGATATAAAAAATACTATTTGTATTATATAAATGTTTTTATAAAAATGTACTAACATGATATTTCATAGTGTCGTTATTAGGGAAATCATTAATGTAAAATCTATTAAGTTCCATTACTCAATCGCAACATTGGAAAATTGGTGGGTCTGTATATATTGCTTATCCTAACATAGGTAAAGGAAAATAATCTCATTTCATTAGTGATGCATCATGTAACATTAGGCTTTATTATAGAGTTATAGTATATATAATATTGGGATCTATAGAGTTTATGTCTTTGGAGTCTTTGATAATTGTTGGTTTTGACTTACGCTTCATATTTTGATATTGGTGCTTTGTTTTACACATTATACTGTCATATGGTATATGTATATAGATTGGTTTTTTTCTATATGTTATTATATTTATTTTTATTATGTTGTGTCCATTAATTATATAATAATTTTTTTGTTGTGATAATCTTGGTTTTTTGTTTGATTTTAAAAATGGGAAATCACCCCACATTGACTAATAAATCCCTTGGAATTTATTTATAGCCTTAAGTGTATTGGTGATGTCACCAATGTCTTAGTATTTTCCAGCCACCTATACACTCCGATATGAATGTTCAAGATGTTTCGGGTTAAATTATTGTAATGAGGAAATTGAATGTTTTTAAGAGATGGATTTCCAATCATGATCAAGTATTATTTCATATTCTATTTTTTGTAGCTACTTTTTACTATAGATTTTTTTCATTCGTACAATTATTGATTTCTATTTACATATCCCTCTATCTTTTATTATCGATAATAATGTGAAATAGGTATGGAACTAAAACATCGATTAACAATGAATTTGGTGATAAATAATTGATAAAATGATAAATGTAACCATTAATATTATAAGATAATGTTAACAATTCCCATTAATGTACAATAATGAATAAGCATATGTTTACTATCTATATTTCATAATGATAATTTATCAAATATATATTAAAAAACCAATAATTATTATTTACTACTTTTTTAGCTTGAAATTTTATGATATTCATGACATGAAATGTTAAAATAAAATTTAGTGATTTAAATATTTGGGGGCATACTGACATCAATTAAACATTGTTCACATATGAACATTGAGTTGTTAATATATATTTTAATTTCATGATATTTTGAATATAATTGCACAGGTTATCACTTGTTGCATACATAGTTAGTGAATCATTATTTGTGTGATGAGAAGAATAACGTGATATATTGTTACTATGGTAAAATGAAAAGTCTATTATAATGTTATATCAATACTATAATTCATATTATTTTTAGGTTACTGATCATGATATCTCACTAAAAATATATAACACAATAAATTTGAAATTTTAAATTATTTGAAAAATCATAATTGTTAAATGATTTACTTTAGTGGACTCATTAACAATGGAAAAAAATTTCATGAAATATAAAAGTATAATAGATGTTAAATGATGTTTTTTTCTATTTGAAAGAGAATAATTTCACTAGATTAATATTTTTGGAACATAATGTAATAGGTGGCTTTATGAAATTATATTATTGAGTAATCATTAAGGAATGGTTTGATGAATATGTACCATGACATTAGACTATAAGTTTGGAGGCCTTGGATGAAGAGGGATTTCACAGGTTTTGTATCATGATTGGTAACCTATCAGAGGGTGAAGGCAGATAACTGACATCCTGGAGGGTTATTGAAGCCGCTCCCTATACCAATTTGGGAGTGGGAAGTCATTATAATGAAATTTCTATCTAGTTTACCCATGACCCCAAGATTTCATGATGCTGTTTGGGTGACGGTCAATCAGTTAATGAAGAATTTTGACTTCTTACTGATCAGAGAGACTCACCTGGTAGAGGGGTTGGAAAAATGTTATGTATGATAAGTTTTTCACCTACACTAAGTTCCTGTTATAATTTTTTCGGATATAGATTCTTGTTTCACATCATTCTTTTGTCAGGGCTTGTTGAAATCCCTATAGACATAACTAAGGTTGAGCATGGTTTATCACCCTCTAAATGATAGATAATCTCAAATAACTATAAACCTCCCAAAGGATATTCTACGGGCATGCATTCTAGACCTTGGGGGAGCACGACATGATCACTATGACATGATTTAGTTTGTATGTAACAATATTTATTTTTCTTCGATTCAGATGGAACCTTATGAAGCTCTTTATGGGAGGTCGGGTCTCTCACCATTGTGTTGGAATGCTATGGGAGAGGTAGTCATTGTTAGCCCTACCCTGGTTCATGAGACCTCCAAGAGAGTGCATCTAATATGAAAGAGAATGATCACTACTCAAATAAGACATTTATCTTATACTAACCGTTGATGGAGACCCTTGGAGATTTATGTTAGAGATTGGGTTTTCAAAATATGTACTCTATGGGTTGGGAAAAAACCTCTGAGGAAATAGTGAATGCTAAAAACAGATTTTGTGGGACCCTTTGATGTCATCGAGTGGATAGGGACAATGTCATATCATCGAGACCTCCCTCCATTCAATCATGTTATGCATGATGTTTTTGATGTGTCCAAGATTCATTGGTATATACCTCATCCTACACATGTTCTTGACTATATGGATGTTGAGCTAGATATTGACACATCTTATGAGGAACATCCTATATAGATCATGGACCACAGTGAGAAGGCATTACGAGGGATGAAAGTGCCACTATTCTATGTTTAGTGGCAACATGGTAGGATCTTAAGAGATACATAGGAATATGGTTTTGATGCTTGAGTTGAATGACTTGATATGTTTGAACATGACCACTAGAGATGCTTCATGATGATGATAATTAAATAGATGTGAAGAATTATAACATCCTTATTTATTATAATAATCCTAAATACCTATAATGAAAAATTATTATGTTTAAATAAATAATTTATCAGTAGATGTTTTTTAATTTTTGTTAAACTCATCACGTAAGGGTAAAATAATCGTAGTTAACACTTTAGAATATTCAATAGAACATTTTCAGAGGTAAACACTGAGTTAGATCATGTTGATGAGGTCCAAAAAACCATGGTGAGAATATAATAAAAATATTTAATATATTTTTTTCCACGAGAAAATTATTCTAAATTATTGAATAACTCCAAAACAGTGCATCATATGATAAAACTGAGATCACTGTTTGATCCAGAATATAGTGTCTACCCAAGTGGTACTATAATATTCAATGGATGCAGGTTTTTGGATTCCCAAATCACTAATTAATGTGTTTAATTTATTAAATTAACAGAAATAATTTTATATCTCACAAAATTTGCATCACATGGATATTCAGACACCCTCATTATATCAGAAATGGTTTTTTTACACAAGGTAGTGTATAATTTTTATAAAAAATAGTCATTCGGTTACATTTACCATGAAAAACCTTAAATGATAATTGAAATAATAATTTAATTTATTAATGTATTTAAACACAAAAAACATTTTTCATCCAACTTCAACGTCACGCAGACCAACATTTACTCAAATGAGAGTTTCAAAAACCTCCATTTTTACATAGTTTGATAAGAAATTGATGGCAAGTATTTTCTACTGTGAAACTAAGGACTCCGTATGAATTTATTTGTTGAAAAATAGATTGGAAATAAAATAATTAATTTTTAGAATGAGGAACATGTTTTGGAAACCCTATAATTACAGGGTGTTGTATAATCGTTAAAATCACACCAAAAATCCCAATACAATTTCTAGGGGATGAGTTAAGCGATTTTTTGGAGTCGGTGAAGATCTGTTATGATTTTATTCCACTGAGTGACTACCTTCTCCCCCATCACATCCACCTTGCACAACATGGTGACATCCCATCTTCTTCTTTCATTTTTTATATTAATTTATTTAATTATTCTATGAATTATTTTTTTCCACGCAATTTATAAGAATATGTGGTTAAATAAATTAGAAATATTAGATAAAATTAACTAAGAAATCAATTTAAATTATTTATAAATTATCAAATAGTATTTTTGAATTTCCTTTAAAATATAAAATTGGAATTTAATATATCAACATAAGCAAAAAATTTATGTTTTGGAAATCATTGTTTTAATCACATTTTATTTATCAAGTGAATAAAAATAAAAATAAAATTCAACAAAATTATCATTTTATGTTATGTTTTAAAAATGATAAATTATTAATTAAATTATTAGCAGATAATTTTTGTTTTTTATATATTATAAAATATTCATTTAAATAATCAGTACATGAGATAAAATTAAATTAAATGTAATGATTTATCATTTCAATTGGTTTTTCAAATGGTAATGTTTTAATTAATATTTGTTAGTGTGTGGGATAAATTGAAGGATAGTTTTATAATTTTTTCGAGAAAGAGAAATAATTATCACAATTGATGTTTTATTCAATTGATTAAAAATAAATATTATGATTCATGGAAAATCTCTACTAAAAAACCACTACAAATGTGTTGATAGCTTGATAGCCTTATGTGCTACTCTAAAATTAGTAAAACCATGAGAGGTTTTTTCCCAAATGTTGAGGAAGGATGTTCCTTAACTATTTTGGATTATTTAAAAATAATATTATTTAATAAGATGACTTAAATACGCATTTAAATAGTGAATGCATGTGGTTATTCCATGAGTAACTTATATCTATTTATTCATATTTCTCAGTGATTACATGTACATTGTGTGCTACATACTCATGATGATGTGATTAGTCTTGAACATATATACATCCTACCATGATAGGTATACGTCGTTGTTTTTTTGAACCAAGAAAGGTGGACTAACGACTTGTATTATCCTTTGGATGTTGGATTTGAAGGACTGAAAATGAAAGTCCAATTCATGGGGTAGGCACATGATAATGCCTAGTGGATACCATGTAGTGGACCATTGTGACTTGTGTTATCCTCATGAGGGGGAATAAAATGACTAAAGAAAACGGTCCAGTTGATAAGGAAGGCGAACGATGATTCCTTGGAACACACATGTATTATATCAATGGATACTATGATTCCTTGGGGTATCATGTAATTGACCACCATGATTGTATTATTCATTAGGGGAGGGAAGTTCTTCCATGACGATGAAGGTTTAATGTATGAAAAGTGAAAACGATAATTTATTGGGATTCACTAATTTAATAGGAGATAAATTAGCTCTCAGTCACTAGTATGTCTTCTCAGTGGTGTGCTTTGATGAATTAGGGACACGAATAGCTCTGGTTCCTTAGTACATCAACTCTATAATTACTAAAATTGGGTAGGTATCATTTCACTTACACATATAGGTAATAATATCTTCTTGTAAGGCATTGAAACATTCACATGATTACACCAATATACATGATTCAACATTGTAATGGCTAATCGTTGATTCATCTGAAACAATGGTTACCCATTCGAGCATAGAGACATAGAAAATACAACTAAGGGTTGTGGCTTCTTGATTAGTGTACAACCACTCAACTTTGATTTTTTTGTTTACATCGAATTATTTTTTATGGAAAAAACTTTTCTTTTGAGAACATCATGTTTAGTATGGAATGGTGTTGACCTACTGAGTCTTTTACTCAAACCTTACATGGGCATTTCAGTGCACTTGTAATGAGTTATTGTTCCAAAAGAAGATGATTATGGATAAACCATTAGGGTTTTGTGTTTTTTTATGATTACTATTATAGTTATTCTTATTGTTCTTATGATTCTTGTTTTGATTTTATGTATTTTGTACATGTTGTACTAATTATATAGATTATTCTAATGTTCTACTCCTTCATTCTATGTTTTCTCCAGTAGTTGTGGCTGTTTAAAAATAGATCTACTAAATGTGAATGAAATATTTGTTTATGTGAAATTATTTCTCATGGGATGAGTATCATGACATCTTTTGGGTAGTAGTATATTATGGGTTCTATATTGGTTAACATCCTAAATTACAATTTATATGACCTATCATAGGAGGACTTATTTATATTAAAATATTATTTTCCATAATATGAGAATAAAATTGTACTTATAATTCCATGTTTAATTGATTACTATGATTATAGAGTCAAAAATTCATCATATGAAGGATATTCCAATCATATTAATGGAGTTAGAACATGATCCAATCCGGAATAACATAGATTTTTTGGAAAAAATCTCTTAATTGTTACCAACTAATCTGGTTTGAGTATCATTTGTAAGTGATGGTTTCTGGTAGTTTTTCTAGATGGGTGACCTAATGTTATATTTTTCAAGGTAAGGGTACATGCCTGGTCTTGTCCCTTGGGTTATCAATTAATGGGTTGTTTTCTTAGATACCGTGTGGGATCTCACTAAGTGTGCTTAAGGGTTTATTATAGGGCCTTAATCATGTCTTTAAATGTTTTATCTCACTAAGGGATACTTGTTATAGGTCCCATAGTTCATGGATTATTTGGTAGTAAGTGGATTATCTTGTAAGTATATTTTTTTTCAAAGTAGTTAAATATTTTATTAAGAATGATTCATGGGATCAATTGTTAAAATATAGCTGTGTTTTATTGGAAAAAATATTTTATGGCCCTTTATTGCATAACTCTAAATCCTTACATGAGAAAAAATTTCGTCGTATGTTCAATGGTCATATTCTTATTCTCATATAATTAATTTAACCCTCGATGTTATTGAACTACTAGGGGTTTGAAATGGAAGAAAATCGTATATTCTATGACAAGATCCACTTATTGCATCCTCCTAGGGTTTGGATAGTCTAAAATAGATTATCTATTTGGATATTTGGGATCATATAAAATTAAATTAATATTAAATACTAATCAATGTGAATTATGTCACCATTACATATACCTTTACAATATGTGGATTATATTTTAATATTAATTATAATTTTTTATTCAAACGAATGATTCCATCAATGTTTTCCTTTTACAACTCATTGAGTCTCTTCACTTCATCCCTATTCATAGAAGTGTGTTTCAATGGATCTGGTAGTGAGGATGTTCCTAATGTGATATCCTAATATTATTTTATAATCATCATCTTTGGCTTAGATTTATTTTAATTTGTGAATTAGCGGTTAATTAATTTACCCTTGGATTCAGGGTGGATATGGGTACATGATGCCAACTTCTATTAAAATGGAAATTTGAAGTAATAATTATCCTATAAAGATGTGTGAATCAGAATTTATTAGTTTATTGAAGGATATATTTATTTTGAGATAGATTTCATAGGTTTGAAAATGTCCACATTTTATTCGTATGATCCCATTTGAAACATCGGTCAAATATTTATATAAATTTTGTCATTCTGAGTTAGTTATTCAATTTTTTTGGGTATTTTTTATGATGTTTCATGTGTTATATATATTCCATTCATCAAAGATTGGAAACCAATTTAAATTAAGGAAAATAGTTCTTCAATGGGTGGGACCTTTTTAGTTTCTTGATGTCATCAATTTTGTTTTTTATTTTTTAGCATTTTATTATAAATTTTAGATAGATTGTGTCACTATCGTATGTCCTTATCATTTGAGCATGGGATATGATAAGTTTTTTTGGATTACCTCATGTCAATATTGAACTAATTAATTCAATTATATCTAATTTTACTTAATATATCTGAAAAATTATGATAATGTTATGAATGGTTGACATGTACTTTCCATATGTCTATTTTAGGATAACTTCCATGTTAAAATATAAGTTATATTTTCTGCTCAATTAATGTTGAAATATTTCTCAATATAACCAACTCAATAATTATATAGAAGGATTTACTACTGGTGGGGAGGATATAACACATCATGATTTTATGATCTCTCCGTATTTATGTATAATTATGTAAAATAGTTTTATGGGTCTATTCTGGATGCCAATGTTGAACATATGGATAGAAAACTAGGATATGGAAACTAGGATTCAGTATAATATAGTGGTTGATGTGTTCGAGGCTATTTACAACATCATAGAGTAGGTTGTGTTCGACTACATTCATGGTAATCCAATAGTGTTGAAAGATACCACAATTCCAAATCAATAAGAATTTCAATTTGTTTGGTGTGTTCGGAATCATCCAATAGGGAAGGGAGGAATGACGTAACTATACCATGGTGGAATCAGTCGCCCTTACAAAACGTATAAGGGGTCATCCCAATACATCTGTGGAATATTTTATTCTTCTAAAATGTCCAGGGGTTTGTCCAAATGAAATAAAAAGTTATCATGAAGGGTTTTTCTATGAACTGTGCAATTGAAGGAACAATGGTTGTGCGGGGTATCTGCACACCATGGTGTCGGTCATCAGGGTTCTTGAAATTTCTAATTTAGCCAAAAATATTTTGGGAATATATTAATCATGTATAGAGAACAACATGTTATTATTTTTTGGAATTTAATTACATGTTTTTGTATCAATTACAATCTACATAATCCTTCATACAATCTCACTTGATTCGGATATCGATTTAAGATTTATTTAAGGAACAGTGGAATTATTTTCACTTATATATAATGAAAAATATTTTTAATGTTTTTTATCAAATTCAAGGAGGTTGGATTATCCCTCTTTCTATTATTTATTGAACATGAATCCTCTGGATTTCTAAAATTTGATATATGTTCTTTTAATTTTAAAACCTTTTATTTCTTCATGGAATTGAATTATGGATCATGGATTATACCTATAACATGTTTGACAAAATAAATAATATGGTAATTTTTTTATATAAATGATGGGTGTGAGAACATTCAATACATGGATGGGTTTCATGGTTTCATATGGCATTGGATGGGGCCTTCTCATTTCTCACTTCACTGACAATTATAACGGGGAACATGGGCACACAAAAAGTGATTCATTGTCTCTATAAGGATAATATAATTCTCCTAAATGTGTAATCCGTAATGTATGGATACATATATGCGTGTGTGACATTTGAATTCATAATCCGTGATGAAATAATTTTTTGATATATTTATAAAATTAGAATTTTGGTTAAAGTAGTTTACCATTTATTTCCTGTTATTTTATATAAATTTGAAATATAATTTATTCTAATCCTAGTTCTGTGTGTGTGGGATGTCATGGAAATTTATGACTAACAATATATTATTAGTCTCTAAATAATTAATTCAATTCATATGAAGTTTATATGTATATTGATATTGTTAAACGGAATGTTGCGTACCTTAAAATAAGGGAATCATGATTCGGTAGTATTGGAAGATTAGAGTTGGATCTTGGGAGTTATTATTGTTTTTTAATCTGAGGTACTGCCACTTATATGACTTTTGTCTTATTTATAATGGGTTTTTGTTCATTTTATTATATTACATCTATTTATACTATGAGAATTGTTAATTATTTTTTATATTGAGAAAAAAAGTTTTCCATTTATGAATCATAAATTATATTTTCATTATTGGACAAATGTATTTTAAGATTTTTGCATGTGTATAAGGGAAACCCATTTCACAAAATTTTATTATACCCTTGGAATTTATTACCATATTTTGTCTTATATAGTAATGTCCCATTTTTTCATTATAATTATGGTCCTACTCAAGCCAATGGGGTTGGGTGAAGATGTTACACACATACCACATGCATTCTACATACAATTATTATTCCACTTTCATGTCTTTTATAACAATCCATCCAATCATGATAATACATTATGATTTCTAATAGATACAATGTAAAATATATTATGTGAAAAAAGTTATATCACATAACTAGTAGGATAAACCCATTTATCAAACATGTTTTTTCCCCATTGGTTCCCATTTAAGACACCATGACTTCCAAACCCATTTTCACAGAACATATTAAACATAAAAAACCACATATGTTTAGATCAATAATTTGGGTACCAGAAAATAATTTTTTGATTTACCCTACCAACAATACATATTAAACTCTATATAAAAAACACTATTATCATCCATTTCATGTGATATAATATAAAATAATATTATATTATTAAATATTTATAAATAATTATATGCAATTAATAAATCAAAACCATAATAAAATTAAATTAAATAAATAATAAATATAATCATGAGATTTTGGAACACCAAAACGTTAAATAATTGACTATGAACTATCCATGAAAATCACTCAATATTTTTACAATAAATATTCAACATGATTTAATACATAACCATTAATAAATTTTAAATTAATATTATCAAATATCTACAAAAACTCACTAACTAATATACCTTTATAAAAATAGTGAACCACAAGGTGTGTTATAAAACTATTGGTGTAACCTATCAATCACACCAAAATACATGTCATTCATAATATATTTTATGATGATTTTTTTAAATGTATTAAAAAATATAACCGTGAAAAAGGAAATATAATAAAAAATTAATAATTTTATAAATTGAGGAGGAAGAAGATAAACCATAGAAAATCCATGAACACTAACCCACGTTACCTAAAACTAAAACAATAGCAGATAATTAATGAATAGAGTGGATGTGGTTAGTCCAAATGGAAAATCTTGTGTGATTTTTCTAGAAACATATCATAGTAAAGAATTTGAAAAATATATATACACCAACATTTAAAAATGGTGCACATGGTCTATTAGGTTCCCGATTGTTCTTAATCAACCACCTATTACACCAAAAGAAACCTTGTGGACCCCAATCAACTACTCAGTCACCTAGTTAGTTGTGACCCACCACAGGACCTCTAATGAAGTATTAGTAGGTACTAGTGGTAACACATTGTCACCTGATGTGATGCCCCTATCCCATAACCCTAGATCCAATAAAAATAATTTTTATATAGAATATTTAATATAGGATTATGTGAAACAAATTAAATAATCCACATTTATAATTATATAAATAAATATGGATACACATTCACACAAATGTTATAGACTTGGATGCTGTAATGAGAACATTTTAACTAACAAATATCATATATTTTCCATCCAATGGTCAAAATTCATACTAAACATATGATTTATTATTTTACAATATGTCCAAAAAATCTCCAACACAATTCTCCACAGATTATACCTGTGTATATATATCAGACATAGTTATCTTTATAATAATATAAGGAAAATGAAATATTTAGAAGGTTCAACGAAGACACTCAATAAGTGGTTGAGTAAAACAATATCTATTATTTAATAAATAAGTAATGAACAAAATGGTATGAATAAATAATAATCAAATAATTCCATATAACCAATATCCTGAGTATATAATATGTATATGAATAAAATAATAACAAATAAACATATGTATAACAATAAAAGAGATCATATTTCTAGAATGCATAATATTAGAAATCACAAAGACACTGAAAATGAATTATTTCAAGACATCATATATAAACATGTGATGATTATTCAAAATACCCCAACTAACTTATCTAATTATATCCACTTTTCTATAAAGGTAATATATAATTATATTCCCCAAAAATCACTAAGTAATTCCAATGCATTCATTATACCATGGAATAAATAAATAATAAAATTTATAACAAACATACCTTACTACTAAATAAATATCTAAAATGGAATAAAAATTTTATAGATTTTAATCATTTTAACATTCTACCATTCTATCAATGATATATCATTCTTTGTAAGAAACCATCAATATAAAAAATATTAATTAATGGGAATATGTTTATTTAATTAATAGATACACTATACAGAAATAGTCTAAATTATATCCAATACATTATTGAATATGGACACAATGGAGAAAAAACTAATTGAAGAGAGTGAATAAGTTTGATAGAGATCATAATGATTATAAAAAATTCGGGGTATTAATTTCAAATTCATAAGATCATTTAGAAGTTAATACATGAATCATTAATCAAAAAGATAAATATCAAGATTTTAAAAAGGGAAATATTGTTAAAAAATAAAAAGCCTTAATAGATAATAATTCTTACCATTTATTTAAATAGATTTTTTACGAGACATATTCATAAGATATTTCTGAATAGGTTAGAAGAAAAAATTTCCCATCATTATTTTTAAATAAATACCTATAATAGATCCTTTAAATATATATATACTTCCTCAAAAAGAAATTTTGTGTGGTTAATAATTTTTTTGTTCATAAATGGAAAACCCGTTTAGATATTTTAAATTTAAATTATTGAAATATAAATAATTTAAAATAGTAATAATTATACATTTTAGACTGATGTAATGAAAAATAAAAGGGTCACGTTAGATAAAAGATACTTTTTATCAAAAATAAAAAAACATTTATGGAAGGAATGCATAAGGACATGGAATAGAATGTTATTATTGGAGAACATGTAAATTATTCATAATAACATTATATATTTTGGTTAATGAATTACATCAAGAAATATTATTTGAATTTGAAATGTCAATTTACCAAAATAAATAATAGATATTTTCATATTAAATAACAAAATTAAGGCACATGGGGATCTTTTGTTAACATATTAAATGAGTAAATTATGGCTCAACAAAAAATACGTATAGTCTATAAAACCGTCATACATATAAAAATCATTAGAAATACATTAAAGTGAATTTTATGGGAAATAATTGTAAATTCAAAAAACAGGATAAGAATAATATATAATAATTTCATTGAAGAAACCAAAAATATAAAAATTAATCTGAAAATAATAAATATAAATTATTGAAGGAAATTATGGTCCCCAAAATTCATTATAATATTATTATTATATTAATTAAAAGAAAATTAAATATATATTGTGAAATGGACTTATAAATTAAATTAATAATGTTTATTTATTATTAAATAATTCAATTAAACAATAATTACAATATGTCACATGCCAATAGGTGCATTATATAAATCATGCCTCAATGAAGTGTAATTGAGATCAAAATCCATATATGTAATCATAATGTATAAAAAATAACTTCAACCTCTAATAAAATAAACATAAAAAAATTAATCACTTATTTTATAACATTATAATTTTTTAAACCTTTTTAACCCATCAATAAAAATATATATTTTATATCAATTAGATATTTATTGTTTATTTTCATTATCAGATGTTTGTAACATTGATATTTTTATATAAACATCTAATGATGATATCGATATCCAATATTTGATTTTGTGATCGTAATTCATAAATTATTTAATGTACTATAATATATGTTACATGTTGATTCATAATGTTCTAATTTCATTCAATGTGATTTTTAATTATGATTCATGATGATGAAATTAGTGAATAGTTTGTTTTATTAATTTTTATGGAACAAAAGGAAGTATATTATTTACATGTTATATTTTAATAGAATTAATAATTTATATTTATATAGCCTTATTCATTTCATAAATAATAGTTTAATTCATTAAATACATTAATATGAAAATACATTTATAGCAATTATGGAAAATGAAATATTTCATTTGTGGAGGCTTTAGTCCCCACATAATTACGTTGAAATATTCTTTTCTTAATGGATAGTAGTGACATATATGATGGTTTATTCATTTAAATTAAAATATATTACTATAATATTGATAATCATTTCATTATATTGTTTTGGTCCATTAATTTTGGAGGAGAAATAATGAAAAAAGGGCTAGTGAGTGGAAAAATACTCATGTTGTGGATATGATTATTCTCATAGAGGACATCTTTAAAATAGAGGACATGGAAAACATTATTGCCTCCAATGTATTGTGAATACAAAATATTATTCCAGGACATGTAAAATTTCAGAGGTCAAAGTATAGTTTCATTGGATAATTATTGAATTATGTGTTTGGAATTCTGTTCAATTTATAGTTGAAGGAGAAATATATTTCCTTGGAATCAAAATATAGGTGGTTAGAAAAGATGGAATCGCTTAAAGGTTATGTGAGTAAGATCAGTTACTGATGGAAGGATACGAATGAATTCATTACCACCCACCAACAATATTATAAAATGCCATTGTTTTAAGTTAATTTATTAAAATTGTATCCACATCATGTTACCTCCTTTTATCCTTATTAAACTATATGAAATAATTTCCATGGTAATTATTTTTTTATAAAATATTGAACACTTTACCTAATGTTGATGATCTAATTCCAAATTAAGGAACCATTTACTCTAATTAAATATATAATTATGAGAATAATAAATCATAAATTAAAAAATATGATCTAAAAAAATTCTTGGGGGAAAATAAATTTTTGTAATATTAAATATTCTAATTCCAATATAAAATCAATTGATAATTAAAACTGAGTTAATATATTTTTTAAATAATAAACATATTTTATTAATATTATAATTGAACTATAATATTTTGGGTGTCATCGAATAAAAATAGACATCACATAAAAATTCATAGCGCATAAAAAGATTATATTTATTATGAAAAATATTTAAGGATAAAAATGAATAATTGAATATTATCAATACATTAATAATAAATAAGTAATTATTTTTTATTTAAAAATATAAATTTGAAATTTATAAAAATAAATGTGATATTTCTGTTATTTAATGTATTGATAATTACATTTTAATATCGTCCTTCATTCTATTAAAAAATACCATCATTATTTCTGCCAAAGGGATAAGGATAAGTTAGTAAGTGGTGGTGTTTGTGTGGAAAAATTATTAAAGCATAGATTTTGTAGTTATATCAACAATATTTTACTTCTTCCTTGAATGATTTCAATTAATATCCACCTATTGGAGTTCTATTTCGGATTTTTCAAGTGTAAACCCAACAGAAAAAACCTACACTAAAACAATATGATTATGATACTTTTAAGAAGACTCCAGATATTTAGTTCCACTTATTCACCATCCTATATAGATTTCATAGTGTTTTTACTTTTACAAATACTCAATAATTCAATGGTTTTCATATAATATTTATATATGACAATTATGATATATTTTATTAATTTTTTGTTCATTTTTGTTTTTTGTTGATTGTGATATAAGATTTTAAAAATATTAATAATTTTATGGATAAGTCTTACTAAAATAATTGGGTGCAATATTCTACCCCCTTAAATAATTTGTTTCCTCACAATGTTAACTTCTCTCATCGATGAATACATATGAGGTTTTTATTGATCTAGTATTTAATCATTTTATAATAGTGTAATTAAATCATTGGTAATGGTTTGTAGGGATCTCGTTTATCATCTAAATTATATCCCTTGAGAGGGTAAAATTGGGTGTATAGTTAGGCCTATATTATCCAAATTTAGTGATGATATAGTTAACACTTTTCCAATATTTTATAGCTTTATAACCCCTAGGATAATCTGAACCAAATTCAATATCAACATGTATTTATATAAATAGGGATTTCATTATTAAGAAACTACACACTCCATACTCGACGAACCATTTATGATTATTTTATGTATTTTAATTAATACATAAGGTTTCCACTAATGTGTTCAAGTAAACATTTCAAATAATAATAAAATATAGTCCATTATTACAATACCCCATACAAAAAAATGATGGAATCCTGTGATCCCAAATTCCCATTTAAATATTATCACAAAATAACACTAAATCACATACAAATCAATATATACATTGATTATGGATCCACATAAAAGTTGTTAATATTTTCATACATTAAAATTAATTTTCCAGACATTTAATCACATCCCCACATTTAGGAATGCATATACCTTGATAGTGTACTCCTCATAAACTCCAAATTTATATAATCCCTAATCTAATACATATTTTGAAGCCGCAAATCACACTTTTGGATCATGTCCAAATAAAAATATTCTTTATAAACCTTCATTAAATCCAAATGAAGTAACACAAACATAAAAATCTAAAAATAAAAAATAATTTATTAAGATACAAACACAAATACGAAAATTTATGTTCATTTTTGTAGAGAGTTTGAATATTTTTTTAGTTAATAAAACCAAAATCATTCCCATAGTAATCACATTTTTTCCTCTAAATCATGAATTTTATATTTTTTAATATGAATTTAATATATCCTAAAAAATATCCACCATTGATACATATTTATACATATCATAAATATTACTCATCTTCATAACAAATTGATCATTAAAAAATAAGAAGGGGGTCATCTAATTCTTAGACAAGTGTAGCATATAAACAAATATAGCGCATAAAAATGCATAGTTTATAAAAATAACATTTTTTGTAAGGCGTATTTTAATGTAAAAAAACATATAAATTGAATATTATAATTACATTCATATCATTTCATACCTTATAACCATTTCATTGGGGAATTATAAAAATTTTATATACATATGTCGTTAATAATTATACCTAATAACCAATCAATCTGTTTCATGAGTCATACTTGTCCATTTAGGGGTTACATAATTGTACTACACACCCTATAATAATTAATTTAAATTCATTCAAATATTGAGGAAATGAATCCAATATTCAAAACATAACCAATATGAAATTGTGATCTATAAATATCAATATAAACATATCAATTATATTGGTTGTTAGTATCTAGCTACACAATAAATGTAAAACAATTATTAGTTTAGAATCCTTCAAAATAACACATTATTGAGTAACATATATTTGGATATGTAAGTAAAAGAAATAATAAAATAATTTGGAATATATATACATGAAATTATAGAATATGAATAAAAAGGATAAAAAATTGATGACTAGGGATAGATAGTGAATAGACGAGAAAATAACCCTTATTAAAAAGGTATAACATGAACTAAAAAATCATAATATCATTTATAGGGCATTACATCAAAAATAACTTTAACAGATAAATATTATTTTAAGATAAATATCAATATCAATTAAAAATGTAAACACTGTTTTTATAAAAATATTCTTATCATAATTGTAAAAAGATGATGTTATGAGTCACTTTTAATAGATCATTCTATATAGTTGACATGATGATATTTTTAATCAACATATAAATGAAAATCCAAACAATTTAGCATCGAAATATATATAATCAATTTCTAGGGGAATTTCATGGGATATGCTAAAATATATGTTCAAAAATAAAAAAAACATTTCAATATTTTAATATACCTTTATTGAATCCCAAATCAATTAAAAGAGGAATAAATATTTATTTTGGAAATAGGTTAAGAAAAGTATTATTTTCACAAGAGATAACACATTATTCTATTAAAATGTAAGAAATTATAATATTTAAGGCATGAAATAATATAGACATGGAAGATAAATAGTTGTTATAGAGGATGGGGATTATTCTTAACCAAGTTATAATATTATGAAAAATAAATTTATCATGGGAGATGATTTGAAATAAATTTTTTTCCCTCGATAAATATGAATAAATATATATTTATATAATAACTAGTGGAATGGAAATTATGTTAACATAGTCATAGAATAAAATATTCCATAATAAATATAAATTGAGTAAATAAAAAACCTATGAATATCAAAATAATTGAATCAATAACACTTCCCATATGATTTTATTATAAATAATTAATATTACAAACAAATTAATGTAGAAACATAATTGTATATAATCATATGATAGAAGAATATGAAACATAGAATAACTAATCTCAAGTAAAAACTTATAAATTATTGAAAGGAAATTTGATTAGAAATATCCCTTACAAAATAAGTATTATACGAATAAAAATATCATAATTTTTTTCTAAATGAATTTTTAATTCAAAATATTAAATGTCGTTTATGAATTATAATTATATTGATTATTAATTACTCCATTTTAGTTAAAAAATTATGGAAATATGTAATAATTCCTAAATAAAGGGTAACTTTTATTAAAAAACCACAAATTTATTCCCGACATACATGTAAGCAATTTAACCTCTTATACAACCAACATAACCACGGTAATAAATTATTTTAGAACCAAATTGAAATATAATATCAATTTCACTCATAAATTATTATGAAAACTTCTATTATTATTTAAATATAAATTACTATTTATTACTTATAGACATGCATAATAGTATCCCATAAGAACACGAGTCATTGTCCCTTTCTGTAATTAAAAACATAGAACATTAATATCAAACATGGGTACACCCAAATTATGTAAAAACACCAAGAAATTACATTATATTCTATTGATTAACTAAAAATTAATGGAATAACATGGTGATGTATACAAGAAAGTGTTTAGTTATAATTATTAGAAAGGTAACAGTCAAAGTATAAAATAGTTGAAATAAATAAATTTGAATAAAGATTAATATCAATGTGACATAAAAGGGGAGAGAATTGACCAATATAAAAGGTTGGTAACAGTAAGGAAACAATATAATGGTGAAAAAATAATGGATGTACCCGTATTCATAAGTCAGAGATATCTGTCGAGACCATATAACAATGTGTGATTATGACAACCAATCATTCACAAAGTATGATATTTCATGACATACAAAACATTCTAGTGCGTTATAGGGCTATATAATTTTGGTCCCACCCATCACATTCATATCATATACATGATTTATTGTGTTACATAATTCATACAATATTAGAAAAAAATTTGAACATTTTCAATCATATTAATATGGAGTATGAGTTACATAAATTGATGATTCAAATAAATTAATTTTAGGTATATCTAGGTGAATAACAGTGTTTGGACATGGGGATGGGTAGTCACAATACCCTTACTATCCACCTGAAGTCATAGGATTATTTCAGATTCATAATGGGTATACATAAATATTATTTGAAGAGTTTAATGGTAGTAAAAGGTGGTATATAAGTACATGGACATCATTGGAAATTTAAAATGGTTGATTAAATATACTTTCCTATATAATGAATTTAAAATAATGTAGCATAATATAATGAATGATCTTGAATTAAAGGTAGGATGAGTAAATCACTTACTTTGAGTGGTTGCTTCTAAAATTTAGGGAGGAGATTCAAAATATATTATTAACACCATGGGAAGGATTTAAAGAGGTATGTGAGGTGAAATTAATTCCCAATGGTTTTAGTGAAGTTAAAAAGGATTTTGGTTTGGAATTTATAGAAAAATATCGTAATTATTTCTCAATTACTAATAATATTATTTGAGGTCTATATGATAAAATAATGAAATCCAAAAACCATCGCAATGATTTTTCACATGGATTATAACAAATATGAGTTAATTTTAAAATTTTATAAGGGTAATAAATAAAAATAATAAAATAATACCATTATTAATGTTGAAGTGTGTTATGTTAACAAGAAATTGATTTTCAAAAACATAAAATAAAATATAGGATTTGGGGGAATCAATTATTTTTTAAATCAAAAATTTAATAGATTTAAAGAAAATTGTTTTATTGGAGAAATATGTATTTGGATGCTGATTCATTTTATTGAATTTTTTATATAATTTTTTTATTATTATGATGTAAAAATATAGACGGAATATTTATAATGAACTAATGTTTTACCATTATAATTGACTGTCTAATAAAATAACGAAAAATTCACCATTGGTTAATTTATATGTGTATATTTATAAAATTATTTATTTTACAAAAATAATATTCTAAATATGAGTATTATAACTTAAAAAAATACAAATTTACTTGAAATTACCAATTTTAACTTCATGTGAATCATTTTGTCCTTTATAAAAATTAAATTGGGCTTCATTAAATTATATTATCAATAAAATTTATATAAATATTATATAAAAGAAAAAATCTATTAAACTAACATTTTTTTCAATATTTATTGAATTTTTCAAATGAATATCTCAATTTAAACTATATATCCCTCTGAAATATAATTTTGATATCTTCGTATCATAAGCTAATATTCATTAAGTCCTATATAATTGTATTTATAGTGAAATAATAGAAAGGTATAAATATAATGATTATATTATTTTTAAGAAGTTATAACAATTCACACAATTATGTTCAACATATATATCCTATTATTGAAATACCGTGGACTAAATGGGTAAGATGTGTGATGGTGGCACATTTTTGTGATGGTATATTGAACATGATTTCAGTCATGATCTCGATAATCTGGGATTTATCCCATAAATAATTTTTTTTGTTTTAATTTTTAATTTTTATATTTATATTAGTTATGTTAAATTCCTATTGATTCAATATCCCTTTGATTTAAAATATTTTGGATTTATAACGTCTGGTCCAACATGTTGAGTACATCACATCATCCATATATGTCAATTAGACATTTTAATAAACCATATTACATTCTATTCTTAATGAACATTTCCCAATTGCTATATTTTCAATGGTTAAGATACATAAAAATATATTAGATCTAACTAAAAATATTTTATGATGGTACAATATAACAAGATAAGATTATTTATTTTCAATTACTATTTTAATTAATAATTAAATTATTCATTTAAAAATTTATTTCATTTTTAAAATTTAGGTTCGTTACATATTTCCACAATTAAAATTTTTCCATCTAAATTTCATTTTATATAATAAATAGATGATGGTACTTGAATTTCATCCCATCTTATAGTTCCAATGAATCATTATGAAACTTTTGGTTCCACCATAGCACATTGAACATGTTTTAGTTTTCTTGTTTAATTGAACATTGTCTATGTGATCTAATTTCTTCATCCACTTCTCCTCATAAAACGGATATTCTCAAGTGTTAACACATGAGGATTCAGTACATGTGAGAGTTCAATATGTATTTCCTCATGTCAGATGATTGGAACACATGATCTATGGATAGGTTGGGTGGTATTTCTAGTTGATAGGTGAAAACTCTGATGTGATAAATGATTTTAAAGGGGTGATATATCTTGGACTAAGAATTAACTCTTCAAAAACCACATTACATTTTTCTATTTTATAATATTAAGGAAAACATTATCTCGGAAATAAAACAATTGGTATTTTCAGTTATTTTATGCATAGAGTTTTGGATAACTTTTTGCAGATATCATAATACATTTAATGGTTTTAAAATTCTATGTCATCTCATGGAAATGTTATGTCCCAATAATATTCTTCTCTCTAATTTCATAGAAATATGTTGGAGTCTGCAATGTCATACAATATATAACTCTATATAATTATATATAAATAATATAATTGAAAAAATATTTTACAAGAATATATCTAGGTGAATGTGATTATCCCAACATCTGTGTAAAGACATTTAACATGATCTTAGTATTTCTTATAGAGTTTGAATGATTATTTTAGGTTGAACATTAGTATGATGGTGATAATTAGTATATAAACTCATCTCCATCTCAAATAATTTTTGAAGGATTCTTACAAACGTCATAGTAAACCTTAGTTATTGATTGGAAACAATATAGAGTGGTCCTTTATCCAGTATTTTCAAATCACTTATGTAGATCTTAGTGAGTTTGTTAATTGGGAAATCATAAATAACAACAATTAAATTTGATGACTCTATAAGGTGATCAACAACCACCTAGATGTAATTATTTTCATAAGATATAATAGGTATTCAAATGATTAAATACAAGGTTATGTTTATCCATTTAAATATTGGTATCGGAAATTTTTTCATCATAATCATAGACTTATATCATTCACTGTTCATATATTTGAATACCAATAATAATGATTCATATTTTTTAAAATCCAACTTTATGACATCCCAACAGAAGCTTTTGTATATGTATTTAGAAAACATAGTGATTATTGTATTAATAGAAAATAATTATCTATAATAGTCATAAAGAAGTTACCTCTTATGTTCTAATTTTTAATGGGATACAAATCGCGGTTCTAAACATAATAACTAAATCGTTAGAAAATTTGACCTCAAGAATATTCAATATCATTTTCTGTAGATCTTTTAATTTTCATGGGTCCCCATTTATCCCCTCAATAATTAAATATTTATATTTTATTTCATTAAAATAGTTTGATGTTCCTTTTGGGAGTCCCATGCCCATATTTTTGTCATCAAATAATATCATATCACTATAAATCCTCATCATGGACAGGGATAAAAGATCCTTTTACTCCAAGAATCATCCACCTTTATATTTTAATATATGTTGTTGGATTTGATTATCATATTCTTTGATCATATATAACCACCTTTTTTGGGGTATATTGATATCGTTTTGTGTGAATATATACTTTAGGCTTTTATGATTTGTACATATGTCGAACTTCTCCCTGTGAAGAGAATGTCAACACATAATAAATGTGAAGATCACTTTGACAATTATAGATCATTTTCTGGGTAATTATGCTTAAATAAAAATAATTATGGAGAGGGAAAGAATATTAAATTCTCATCTAGAATAAGTACACAACCAAATCACTTTTTTGGGTGAATTATTATAGATCATAAATTCATTCCTAGTGCTGGGTAATGAAAACACAAACTATAGTTATTATGCTTCTATTTAATACTTGCAATCTCCCATTTAATTCATAATTCCAATAAAACATCACTCTCTACTAAATTAAATTTTATATAGATATTGAAAAATATTACATGTTTCTCAGAATTGATGGATGTTTATAAAAAATCCAAGGAATATATCAATATTCACTCATAGATATTTATCTGGGACATCCATAATATTTTTTTATTTTAAATATATCCATACATATTCATTTAATAGTTATAATATTCCTCATGAATGTTATATATTCCATATAAAACCCACATTTACAATATTTTCATATAACTATTCTTTTTACATGATAATTTTTAAAACATTCAAATGGTCCTCATGCTCCTCATTGAATTTAGAGTACATATGAATATCATCTATAAAGGCTTCAAAACAATTTTTTAGGTAATACCAAAAATAATGTATTAATTAATTTAATAATTATAACTAAAAAATTACTATGTCCAAATAGAATCATAATTAACTCACAGTGCATGTACCCTGTATGAAACGATGTCAAGGTGATACAATCCTTATACCCCGTTAATTGGTAATATCATAACCAAAAATACGAATTAGTTTTTATTTGGGATCCACATATCTAGTTGAGGATTTATTAAATTTCATATTGATGAAACATGTTCTTTATTTTAATCATTTTGACGTCACAATGATAATTTTTTTGGTGCATTGACCAATCATTTATATTAATAGAGATAACTTGTTCACTGATTATTAAATACATTGGGATATAAACCCTTTATATGTATCATCCTTTGGTTAATTATTTATTACTTCATGTTATTAATCTTCTATTATATATAGAGTCTTAAATTTTGAAAATTCTCTTAGCATAATATCTTTTAATATTTCATCCTCACAGTTTGGATGATGACCTAAACATTCATCCCAAATCACATCAGTATATTACATTATAATTTTTAATGTCATCAATGATGATATTTTCTATAGTATTAAACAATATATATAGATAAACATTCTCGTATGTCAATTATATACATGTTTTAGATGATTATAACAATATATATTCATCAACATCTTTACAAATGAATACAACAAAAGGGACATTCCCCCAAAAAAGGGTTCTTTTTGTGTCTAGTAAATTAATTTTGGATAAATATATGTAAATCCAATATATACACAAATTTTTAAAATAATACTCAATAGTTAGTTTCAATGTGTTTTATAGAAAATTAATCTAACAAATATGGATAGGGGAGATGTAATATTGCCATGATACAATAATTTACCCATATTCCATTTTCACCGACAATGTTACCTCTATTTTGTGATTTATTTTTTTGAATATTTATATTAAATATCAATGAAATCTATAAATCAATAGAGTAAAATTAAAATAATATGGTTTTTATTCATGAATGAACTCCTAGAATACCTATCACCATAACTTTTCCATGACTCCACCCACCAATTAAGATTGTATAATCTCACCCTTGATCTCTAACCCATAGAAGATGTATTCATTATTTATCATACAAATACAAAAATAAGTTTATTAAATTAAAAGGTTTCATAATTCCTTGTAGGTTAAACATTGTAAAATATATTTTGGGCTGACTGCATAATTCCTTTCGTCAATTATATTTTTTGGTTTTTACAATCATAAATAACAAGATATGTTCTCTTCCATCCTATAAAATAAATCATTTCATTGTCCCCTATAATTAATTACCACTATTAATCTTTCATTAATTTTTATAAGTGGGGTTTCTTATATTTTTTCACTGTGATATTTCTTCATCAGTCCCCCATGGTAATAGTCTATTCTCCATTTCCTATCACTAGACATGTGACACACATGATATTTTTTTATCTATATTTCAACTTTTAGGGAACATCATTCATATTATTAAAAGGTTTCAATTTCATTAATTACCAAATCATATGTAGTTTTAATTTAAACCCATCATAGAATCATTTAATGATAACTTTGGGGTTGATGAAAAAACATTATGTGTAATGTTTCTGTCCTATGATGTTTTCCATATACATTAAGATATATTTGTAATCCAATTTCATGTGTCTAATGAAATCACAATATATTTTATGTAAAAGAGATTGAGGAAAATATTTTTCTATAATTATTTTCTATCATTATTTCTACTTCATCACATCAATCTCCCCCCCATTCATAATATATTTGATCAACACCAACAATTGTTCAAAATCTCCCTATATTTAACAAAAAACCATCACGAACTACTCATTCATAAAACATTGAAGGATGGAGAAGATATTTTCACGGGTGATGATCCAATGTTCCATAATTAATGGATAAAAATATCCATTAAAATTCTTAGACCTTAATCATATAATAGAACCAATTTCAAGTTTCACATTGTTATATTGATTTGGGGTTTCCCCAAATGTCAGGTTTCCATTTAAAAGTTGATTTAATTGAGAAAATATTTTCAAGATGTTCCAAACTACTACTCCCTTATGGATGAATATTTTCAATATCTAAATCATATAAAATTGAATAATTTAATATTTAAGTGATATCTCATAAAAAATTAAATTCATTAAAATATGAAAATCTAGTGTACAATGTATCTTATAAATTATATATATCATGAAATCAAATTTTATGGTCAATTTTTCCCTTCATAATGGTTATTAATGAGATTGTGATTATAACATAGTTTATATTATTTGAGTGTCAAATGGGTTTGAATCATGGAATCCTTATCGTACACTAGGTGATAATCAATTTAAAACATAATACCCACTATTCAGGTTCATTAACACTAGGTATAATAGTTCAAGTGCCTTATCAATTTATAGTATTTGGATCGGGATTTTATTTATTGTAATCCAAGTTCATAATACAATACCATAATTTACGGATGTTTTCCTATGATTATTATTATCCGTAAAGAATTAACGAATATTTTTCATCATATTCCCTTAAAATAACAATAAATTTATATGATACCAAATGTGATAACACATATATTTAATATGAATTAATGCATGATTTATAAATTAATGTAACAGTTCATATGATCCAAAATTATTGTTTGGATTTGGGACATTCGGTAATTAGGACCATGTAATAATTACATGAAACATGTTTATAACAACATTATTTACAAAATATAAAACATACCCTTACAAGCGATTGATCTTCTTAAACTACGCTGGATAAACTGAGGTCATAAAAAATAAACTGATAAGTCTTAAAAACTATTAGTATATTAATAAAGTCATAACATGATGAATATAATCCATGAGAATTAATATGTATATGATGGTAATATTAAAGTGGTGGGAATCAAACCATGATATAAGATGATACCATCAAGTAAACATAGGAATCTGGAAACAACATAAAACATGAATTAATAAGCATTAGTCAAGGATAATCAATATGAAATCAAATTAGAGTGTTATTAGGATAACCAACCATTCTACATTAATGGTATATCCTGAGAAAAAACCATTACTAAATGCTATGGAGGGAAATATTATTTTATCCCCACTCATTACATTTAATTCATGTATGTGTATTAGTGTTGCATGTATAACTTACTAAAAATAATGTCCCACATCAATTTCAATCCCATGATTAATAATTTTATGTTAAATGAAGTAATGTCACCAATAATGGATGGATAGATAAATATAGTTGAATACTATTGAATGTAATTGCGGTTAGGTATTAAGTAATTAAATGTTTGTAAGGGAAAATCATAGGATTATTTTTTTAGCATAACATGTTTACATAATGATTCATGAAGGCTGATTAATAAGACTGAATTTGTGTTCCAAATTAAAAATAAATTATATTTATAGTAAATTTTATTTTAAACAAAACTGTACAACACGAATAATTACTTATAAAATTGAAAAATACATCCAAAATTGTGTGAATAGGCAGGAGGAGAAAATCAATCTCCTTAAGATACTACTGATAAAATATTGGAATGAGATTCTTACGATACTAGGAATATCATTAGAGGTTTTTAGAGTGTGATATAGGGACAAAATTATTTCTCAATGTGTATTGAGTTTAGAGGATGAGGATATTGGGTGATTATTTATAAATAAAGAGAGGGTAATTGTTTACTAATTTCTAAACAATAGTTTTGGACTTCATATTATAAAATGATAAAAACTGAAATACATCCCTTTTATTATTCACATGGTTTCTCATGAATTGGAATATATTTAAATATTTTATTAGGACCATAACCAAACTTATTAATATTTTAACATTGTTGATGTAGAAGTGAGTCATGTTTTTAATGAACGGATTTTAAAACCATACAATATAATATAGGTTATAAATGATTCATTAATGGTTTATAAAATTAATCATATAAATTCAAAAAAAATTATTTTAATGGTGGGATTTATTTTTGTCCACTTATTCCTTTCAAATAATTTATTACATCTCTTTGGGTTTATATGTTTTCATAATTCACACTGGATATTTATAAAAAATAACATTTTAACCAAAAAAATATATCTCTTATAATATTATTAAATATCAAAAATTAGATGAGTTTGATGTAAATATTTCATAAATAGTATTTATTTTATAATTTTATTCTAAATATCAGAATTTTATACATTAAAATAAAAATATTAATTTTCTATTAAATAATAGTTTTTATATATTTTAAAACATTAGGACCCAAGATAAAAACTAAATTTGAATTCATTAAAACATATTAAAATAAATAATTAATTAAATTTTAGTTAATAAAAAATGTTTCTAAAAGAACATTAATTTCAATTTTTTTGAATGAGTAAGAATAATGTCTTAATTGAAACCATATTTATTCATTAAATATAATTTTGTTTCACCCATATAAAATTAGAAATTTTCATCAATTCATATATAATTTTACATATAAAGTAATAATTAAATTAGATAAACATAGTCATCATATTACTTATATGAAAATATAAAAATTCATATAGTACGGGTCAAGATACATTACCCCATATTACCCCAATGAATTAGATGTGGGTATAGATTATGATGGTAGTTCTTTCATCTGGTGTTTTGGTGAACATTTTTATGGGATTGGATCTCAATATGACTGAAATTATCCCATAAATTGAATATTTATTCTTCTAGTTTTTTATTTTTAGCTTTATATTGGTTAAAGACAATGTCAAGTGATTCCATCTCCCTTGAAATCTCGAAGAATTGTGATTGAAAGGGTATGATCCTAATTTTATAAATCATAGATTCTTCCCTCTGTATCAATTAGACTTTATTATATCCATTTATATATTCTAATATATGCCATCATTGTACAAAAAAATATTACACAAGGTTAAGATGCAAAGGGTATTTTAATTATTAACAATTATCTTATATAATGTTTAAAAATAACCAATGATTATATTTTTTTTCTATAAATACAATTTTTACCAAGGAATTTTTTCTTTAAAAAAGATAATTTAATATATAAAACTACTGTTCGTTTAAATTTAAAACATTATGTGTATATTTATTTTTTAGTTATTATTTTTTTGTCAATGGATGTTAGTAAAATTGATTATTTCACACTCCCTTTGTAATATTGATGGTTATCCACATAATATGACAAGATATTTATAATTACTATATTATTTACGGTTATTTAATAGATGTAACATATGGATGTATAAATTTAAAATTATATTCCATGAGAGTTTTAGTTATGTTTTGTAAATATTAAATCCATGATTAGTTTGTTTTTGTTATTTTTAGTGAACATGAGGTAAAATATTAATAACTATATGAATATAAATTTATTTCCTAAAATATAATTATAGATTCATCATCGAGTCTCAAAAATAATTTTCATTCATTAAATACAATATTATAATTATGTATGTAATATTTTAATGAAAAATGGAATAAATCATTTCAGATGGTGATAGTTCAATCATAACAGAAGTGACCATTTTCATTTCCAAATGGATGGGAGTGAGAACGATAATGGTTGGTATTGAAACATAAATGAATTTATTTATACTAATGATACATATTATATTTGATTATAATGTTTAAAATTTTTTAAGGGTAATGATAATGATTCAAGGGATAAAGAGTGGGAAATAATAATTAAAATGAATTGATTCATCCCATAGCGGTCCTCCTAAAAATAGGTGGACTGTGATAATTTCATGTTAAAATGTGTAAGAAAACATGGAATACAACTCCACGAGTGGAAAAAATGTCATTGGTTCCTGGGTGTTTCGAATGATTGTTTTTTCAAGAAGTGGATAGAAGTGAACTCATTTCATAGGTGATAAAGTGGGATTTTCCATTTGAAACAATAGTTTGGTAAGTGGAAAAGATAAAATTAAGTAGGATTGAGATGATTTTACTGAAAATGTGAATTTTATACATGTGAGATTCACATTATCACCTATATTTTTTGTTGGTCTATCTATTATGTAAATTTTGAAAAAATTGATTCACAATAAGTTACCCCTTTTCCCCTTCAAAGAAAATTTGATAGAGTTGGCTGATAACATGAGAAATCCATCGAAACTTGAAAGAACTATGACAAAAATATATTATTTACTTTAGTTTAATGTGAGATGTATTTTGTGGTTTAGTGAGGTTATGTTCTATAAAGACAAATAGAGTGGTGTCACCCTATTTTTCCCAGGATGGATAGTTCCAGATTGATCTAAATGAGAATTCCTTAGTTATCCTACTTTTATGTGTATAGTGATGGGTATTTAGAAGCATGCGTTTTTCTAAAATATTGTAATGGTTGACAATCCCAATATATGAGCACATGGCATATCAAATTCAAATTTCTATAAATGAAGAGAAATCAAGAGTTTTTTCATTATGCATGTGGTAATAATGAATGGGGGGATACCCTAGGGTGCAAGTGGATTCAAATGAAGTTGAATTTTCTGATATGGATGCTATGTAACAAATCACTTCCAATAGAGGATAAATTTTAGAATAATGGTTTTTCATTGGAATCTTAGTTCTGGTGTGGTGACATGTCATGCAGTTAATCCTTATGGAATATATTCTTTAGTAGTGTTGTGTTGACTAGTATCATGTGTTATTTTGGATGTTTCATTGTGGTAACCAATGGTGTAAAAACTATAATAGATTTTTATTTCTTCTTTATTCGACATGATATAGGTTATTATCACGAAGTCCAATGTGAGGAGAAATAATTTCACCACTACTTTATGGGGAATTTGGTAATCATGAAACAAAGCAATATAATGTAGATTTTATTCCCATTAATTCATCAAGTATCACTTCAGACTGACAGTGTCTATGATAGGTGGCCTCTATCATAGAGGGTTCTCTTCACCATCACTTATGAATATTATTTGAAGATTGATACTTTTGATAGAGGAAAAATTATGCAATATGGTTATGTGGGTTTACAAAAATCAAACCTCTATATTTATTACAATAAATTTGGATGGATCATGTGTTGTAGGGTTCATAAAAGGAGGTGCTATGATCAAGGATGGAATAGGTTCTTTCATTCTATAGTTTTGTCGATTCGATGGTGTGGGTACCACTATTGGTGTAATAGTTAGGGCTATCCTTAGTGGGATAAAACAATAAAAATCACACATCATTGAACTCAAGGTAGTGGAATAGGATTCCAAAATTATTGTTCCCTACCTGCAATGTTCAATGTATTCCCCTTGGGAGTTGGGCTATATCATAAGGAAGGAAAGATGAATACTTGACCAGGTTTTCAGGATTGATGCCCATTGAGGGAAGACAACATTTTGGTGGATTCAATATCTTGTAACAGGGTCTCGTGTGAAGTGGTTATTTTATACTTTAGTATGGTATCTATCCCAAATAATTTATATTTAATTTTTATCAGTGATTCCTTAGGCCTTCAACACTTTGGACTGCCCTGAATATTGTTCCCCCTGCCCTCCCCCTACTTCTTTAATAAAAATTTAACTCTTCAGTCATCCTTCGTAAAAAAAAATTTATAAAAATATATATAGGGCCTTATAATTTTTTTGAAGCGACGATTATAAATTTTGATCCTTTTTAATATAATTTAACATTTATGTATGATATAAATAAGTTTTTTTTAAATCTTCATATAATTAAAAACACATTTTGTTCAATATTTTTTTAAAATTTGACTCTTCTTATTATTATTCTATGTCAGTTACTAATTATAGGAGTTTTAGTAATTAACTAATATAAAAAATATATTTTATGATGGTGATCATTTATCTAAAGTATATGTATTTTCATAATATAAATTTCAATTAGTAAAAAAGATATTTTTTCATAAAATAAATTTTTAACCATAAAATGTATGTATTTAACATTAATGTTAAATTTGTACAAATTATACCTTTGATTTTTTTAATATATATATATGAAATTAATATAAAATTAAAAAAACATTTGTTTAAAGATATTATTTATTATATCAATAATTAAAAGTTTATATCAACTTCTCTATAACATAAAAAAATCCTCATGGTTTTCACGTAGGAATTAAGGATAATATCTGATGTCGTGACCAATATGGGTGTGGATTCAGAAAGAACGGGTCTCTTATTGATTTAAAAAAGCATAAAAATCTCATAAAAATGATTTCACTGAAGCCAAACATGTTTGAATTCAACGTGGTCTTGGTTTTGTAAAAACAATGCTGAAGGTACCACCTTTCCAAGAATCATGAAATGATGTTCATAAGGATGACTCACGTTGCATGACTCTATTACTTATACTTTCTATATGTAGTTCAAAATTTTGTTACTTATCCTTATAAATACCAATTAAACTACTATGTAATAATAATCATGTAACACCCCAAGCTTCCAAAGTACGTTTCCCTTTGAATAATTAAACAGCTTGCATCGTACACAACTTCGAGATTCTAAGACACCACGACCCATCAAACCAACTTTTATGAATATTAATAACAACTTTTTAAAATTTTATAAATTTTATCATTCAAAATTGACATAATTTTTGGATTCGTAATATCGAAATTATCTTAGGGTGAATTGATGGTATTTTTCATAAAATATTCCATTTTGGATTAATAGATAAAAAGACTGAGTTATTGGTTTAAACTGATTTTTTTTAATAATTATTTATTATATATATATTTATTTAAGGTAAAAATAGATACATAATAACTTTATATGTTCAATGTAATTCATTGGAGTCATTTTATATTAATTTTAAATGTATAAAAATTTTATTTAACTTTTTACCGTTTTTACCCAGCTCCTTGGAGAATTTGTAAAATTACATATAACACAATTTTACCGCTTCTGAGTGTTGAATTTAAAACATCCAAATGAAACAATTGTTATCAGTAATTAAAATTTTGTTCAATAAGATGAAAATAATTTTTGGTGAATATTAGCTTTTTTACTTTTATATTCCATGGTTAAAAGTAAATAGGGTAATTAATGGTAAAAAATATTTTATTACTACCCTGACACATGTTATAATTCTATTAGATAAGTGTAATTCGTCCAAAAACAACCTTAGGAATAAAATATGATCCTCTAGGTCCACTTGGATTAGATTAGGACATTTATTATTATTTAATTCAAATAATAGTTAAAAGAGTTAAAATCAATATTTAATAACTAAAATTTTTTTAATTTAGGGTTATGCAAAAGAAAAATTCTATTATAAATATTAATTAGAAAACTAAAATGATTTCCTTCATAATGTTATTTTATATATAATTTTTAGACATTATATAATTTATTTTATTTATGACACAATGATGATGTAATAATTAACTTATTATGGAAATATTAAAATTATTGATATTATAATTACCCTAATAAATTTAAATTAATAATTTTGATGATTTACAAGAATTTTATTGGTTAATATTATTTGTTAGTATTTATTTAATGAACATTGTTTTATGAAATAATGATGTGATGATTAAAAAAACATTTACCAAATAGTGTCAAAATTGACAAAAAAGATTTTTTAAAACAAATATTATATTATTAATTGATATTCTATTACTAAAAATATAAGATCTAAAAATGACTTAGATAAGGTAATATATATTAATAATGAACCACTTGGGTTTCACTTTACTGGTTATAGAATGTTTATTAACCATATAATATAAAAATACAAAGAGACATGGTAAATGTCAAACTGTTTAACTAAGTGTTATATATAAATGATAAGGTTAATATTTTGGCTAAACCGTTATAAAATCTATTGGATGAAAGGATTTCAATCCATCCCCACCCTATACTTGAAATAAGTCAATTAGGATCCATTATATCTCGAATATAAATTTATTATAAAATAATATTTTCATATTTTCTTAAGGTGTACATCACCCATCTAATAAATGGGAACTAAATCTTCTCTCAAATTAACTCCATAAAATCCATTTGTAATAGAAAAAATCTTATCAAATATCATCTAATCTTACCTCAATCCATCATATAGGCCTTACATTAGTCAGAAAGCCAACCCAAGGATCCCTTTGGATCAAATCAAAAGGAAGAACTTGAAGAAAAGGTAAATATTTCATCACATATTTTATGTTCTTTTCACCGTCCACTTCCTCTTTCTTTTTTGTTTCTATTTTAAAATAATAACTCCTGTATCTTATATATATTTTGATGTTATTTTAAATATGTTACCACCATATTCATTATTCTATCTATCCTTTGAATGGCATGTCACCATACGTGCGTATGTACGGCTTACTATCTCCACGTCGTGGGGTAGTTTGTTATTCAAACATTTCATCAGTTGTATGGGTATAATAATTGGTCTAAATGATGTAAATAATAAATATATCATTATAATGATTATTTAAATATGATATAACATCCAATTATATTTGATTTTAATATCAAAATAATGATATTGTCACTCGTGCGTACGTACGGATTATCGTATTCACGAACCCGATGAGATTCATTTCCCATCATATCCATTCAAGAAAAATTTTAATTTTACGATTAAAAATAATGTCTAAAGAAATGATATGATTTTGAATATGAATAAGATACAACCTATACATAACAAACATGTCTTATGTAACAAAACATATAAAAGAAAATGAGTAAGATGTCACCTGTAACGATGATATTACTAAAATATTATAAAAAAATCTATATTAGAACACAATATATGATATCATATTTATGTATATGATTCTTGTATAATTTAAAAACAACGATTTAAATATTTTACAATATATTAATGTACCCTCAACAATGGAAAAGTACATGGTAAGTGATTATTCCACAATCTCTTCCAAATCCAAAGTTGTTTATACGTAATTATCTACTGGGACCTCCTTATCATCCACATCCATTATTCATAAAAATGTATTGAAAAACATTACTAATATTTTATAGTTTATGTGTTAAAGTCCTTTATACACTTCTTTGACTTTTATAAGATGTTTATAAAGTTATCATTCTGCTATTTTCCAAATAAGGTCCTTTATAACCCTTTCGAAAAAATTAAGCTATGAATTTCTTTTTAACATATATGGTGGGTGGGGATATTTTACACCATTATAAAATTGCTGAATTTTCCATTACAAGCTTATAATAATATTTCCAAAATAAATTTTTTCACAAATTATTTCAAAAAAGAAAGAGTTATTTATCTAAAAATGTTTAGATTTAATATATGTCAACATCCTTTAATGGATTTTATGTTTGTTTGAAGTTGATTTATTATAATAAAAAACTTTAATATTTTATTGATGGTTTTTTGATATGTTGGACTATGGATTTTTTTATTTCATTCCATTCATGGTTTATGGACAGAGTATTGAAATTTTGTATTCTAGTTTTAATATGAATGTTTATGTTATGTTTAAACATTTTCATATGAGAAATTAATTAGACATATTAAGTGACAGGTGGAACCATATATAGCTCTTCGATATATCGGTAGGTCTCAAGAGATAAACTAGTGTATTGGCACAAGGCCGTGAAAAAAAATCTTATTTTTAGTCTTGGCACAAGGCCTTGACTATGTGGTTATAAAGTCCGTCATTATGCATTCCATCATTATAAAAGTGGATATTGATATTGCATGAGATTATTCGACTAATATAATATCCATTTGAGTAAGTAAATCAAATTATTTTGATTTAAATTTTCTATATTATGATGAAGTTTATGTTGAAAAGGTATTTATTTTAATTATATAAATTTCTTTAAATTATTATGCTTATTTATGATTGTTTCCGCTAAATTGTTATCCTTTCTGAGCATCTGAGCTCACCCCTTTGTTGGTTTTATTTTCCCTGGCTGAGAAGAAGTATATTATGACTAACCTATAGGTATAGTCTATAGAACCTCAATGTTGTCTATGAAAACGATGTTGTTGTATTTTTCCAAATTATTATGTAATGTAAACCATATGAAAGTTTCTAGAACTTCTAAGGCTACTAAACTAATCTGTATTTTGATACATGATCTTTTGTGATCATTCTAATGTTATGTAATAATGTACTGACTCTAGGCTTCTAGGGTCGGGGCGTTATAGTTGGTATCAGAGGAAGTATGGTAAAAACCTTAGAAAATATATTGAGATAAACTCTGATTAGAGCACATAACACTAAGATAGACTTTAAAGATTAGTATAGAAGAGATTCCTAGAATTTTGGTATTGTAGTTATTTTTTTGAGTTTTCCAAACTATACATCCCTTTCTGGATATGAGCTCATATAGGTGGCTTCGGCATAGATGTACATAGGGATAAAACCCAAAACACATCTTTGATCTGGAAACAAACAGGAACTGGTGTACGACAACTGGCCTTGCTGCACTCTTAGTTACGACACTCCCGAGGTATATGGTTAGTTTAATAATCATTTTCTTTAAAATCATTGTGAAGGGTTTATGATAATATACTTCCTCAAAGAAAATATTTTTATGATTATGGATTATCAAATTTTCAATTTATGTTTTGTTTTTTACATGTATGGAATTATGTATTTCGATTCATTTACTAATATAGTTTTTTCCATTGTTAAGAAATAGTAGCTAATAAAGGAATGGAAACAAAATCAATGCATGTAATCTATGTAGGGATTTTCCTCCTACTCAAGACAATTAGAGTGGAGCAAGAGATACAACTAGTTCTTATCAACTTATCACTATACTGGGACAACTCACTCATGATATGAATAATAACCTTACCCATATAGAGCACCCTGATCCACAACGTGGAGGATCATTGTTAGACCTCTTCATGGTTAAAATACCGCAAACAATCAATTTGATTACAAATTCATTAGTATCTGAGAAATTGATAAATTCCATATAAAAAATATTTATGCTTTGGAGAGTAGTGAAAGGAAAAAGTTTTCATGGAAGTTTACCGCCTCATGGGAGAAGCAGATCAATGGTTTTCATTAATCCAAAACATAATGGAAGATGATGAAGTATCAAACATTGAATGGAGGGAGTTTAATGAATTTTTCCAAGAAATAATACGTTCCTTTTGACCATAGAGCAGATATGGAAAGGCAATTTCTTAGAATGAGGAAAAAATTTGATGAGAATGTTGCAAAGTGTGAATATAACATTACAAGGATAGCAAGTCAAGATGCAGATTATATACGCAACCCGAGAAGTATGATTGGTCAATTTTTTGACGGGTTGAAACCATTTATCTGCTGAACATTTGTCTCACAGTCCTTCTCTTCATACGATGATATTGTCTCATGTGCTATCAAGAAAAAAAAAATAATTCTCAAAGTCATACAACTTTAAAGCAACGAAAGAGATGAAGAGATATGGTGAACACTCTTGAAATGGATATAAGGGGAAGAAGGGAAAATTTGAATATCTATCCTGTAATAAATGTAGGAAGAATCACCCCAATACTTTATTGAAGGGAATGGGAGTCTGTTACATGTGTGGTGAAAAAGGCCACCAAGCTCGTGATTTCATGGAGAAGAAAGAAGCCATCGATGTTCAATGGTACAATTGCAGGGAGATGGGACATTATGAAAATGAATTTCCTAACCGCCAAGAAAACATTCCTCAAAAAAGGCCATGGGATCAAGGCCAAGATTATGCTATCACTACTTCTGAGTTTGATGCTCTTAAAGATGTGGTGGAAGATATTTAAATAGTTTCCTCAAGTTTAGCTAATGCTTAATTTGATTAGGCATCATCACAATTTTTCATATCTTCACAGTTTTCTAAGAAAAATTAGATATTTCCAATTTCATTTAACAGGGGAGTTGTCAATCAAAACAATTATGGGTATTATAATTGCAACAATGTTTTCTAAATTAGTCCCCATTAGAGAATATAAATGTTCTTTATATTCTAATCTCAACATTATACCCATGATTGAATTTGATATAATCCTTGGTATAGATTGGTTTTTCGGACCGTAATGCGATAATTTATTATAAGAAGAAAGAGGTTACAATTTTCGATGATGATAAGGTGTACCTTATCATTAGAGCAGAAACATCACCACCTAATTCTTATCTAGATCCACCCCTAGTATCTCCACTAAATTCAATTATTGGGGAGGAAGAGAATGGAATAACTATGGGTGGGGGAAGGAATGTTGAAATAGAGGATGTACCTATTGTACAAGTATATGTTGATTTGTTTCCAAAATATTTACATGGACATAGTCGAGAATGAGAAATTGACAATTAAATTGATTTAATTCCGAGATCAAGGCCCATATCGAAGACCCTTATAGAATGGCCACTGTGGAATTAGTGGTATGAATGAAACAACTAGAAGAATTTATTAATATGGGATTTATTCACCCTAGTGTTTCCCCAAGGGGAGACACTGTCCTTTTTGTTATGAAGAAAGATGGATCTATGAGGTTGTTCATTGACTACAAAGAAGATCAATGCAATAACAATAAAGAACAAGTATCCCCTACCTCGCATTGATGATTTATTCGACCAACTTCATGGTTCTAAATAATTTTCAATAATTGACCTTCGATATGGATTTCATCAGTTGTGTGTGAATAAGGAAGACATTCCGAAAACAAAAATTTGAACCAGGTATGTGCATTTTGAGTTTTCAGTAATGCCTTTTTGACTGACTAGCGCACATGTTGTTTTCATGGATTTAATGAATATAGTTTTTTGAGGAATATCGTGATGACTTTGTAGTGGTATTTATTGATGATATCTTTGTATAGTCCAAAAGCTACGAAGATAATGAAAATCTCTTGCGCATTATTCTAACGACTCTTAGAAGACATGAATTATATGGGATGTTTAGAAAGTGTGAATTCTAGCATCAGGAGATTTCATTTCATGGACATATTGACTCAATGGATGGAATCTATGTTGATCCTTCTAAGACAAAAGAAATCCATGAATGGCCATCACCAATGATTATAACCGAGGAACACAGTTTTATTGGTTTAGTAAGTTATTATCGGTGTTTCGTCTAGATTTTTTCTTGATTGGCTAACCGATTAACCAAGCTCACACGTAAAGGGTTGAAATTTTTTGGGACACAATAGTGTGAAGAATTTTTTTATGAATTGAAGAGAAGATTAGTCAATTCGTCTATCTTGACTCTACCATATAGGAATGATGGGTTTGATATTTTTAGTGATGCATCAAAGAGAGACTTGGTTGTGTCCTTATGAATAATGATATGGTTATTGCATATGCATCATGGCATATAAATTTTCTTGAAAAAACTATCCAATTCATTATCTTGAGTTAGCAGCTGTAATATTTTCTTTAAAGATATGGAGAAATTATCTCTATGGTGAAAAATATGAGATATATACCGATCACAAGTGTTTGATGTATATTTTATCACATAATGATCTCAGCTTGAGGATAAGGAGATGGATTGAACTACTCGAGGGGTTTCATTGCACAATAAACTACCACCCGAGGAAGGAAAATAAGGTGGCAGATGCTTTGATCAAAAAAGATCATGGTGCTCAGAATAAGATGAGAGTTGAAAAGGATCCTATATACCTGGATCAAGTATATATGGATATGGGAATAACCTTGGAAGGTGAAATATCAACGCTTTTTCAAATGGTTGTCAAACCATCTTTAATAGAAAGGATAAAATGTTCTCAGGCTGATGATGATGAGTTTCAATAGAAGATTAAAGCTGGGAATGATGGGAGAATGAGTGAACACATATTTGAAGATAGAATTTTTAAATTTGGGAAGAGACTTTTTGTTCCCGATATACCTAATATGAAAAGGGAATTTTCCGATGATGCTCATAGATCCAATTTCCCTATACACCATGGTAGCACCAAGATGTGTATATATTAGATGTAACATTTTTGGTAGGACAACATGAAGAGTAAGATTGCTGATTTTGTGTCAAGATGTATGGTTTTTCAACAAGTGAAAGCAAGAAGGCAATAACCCATAGGATTCATGAAACCTCTTCCCATAACTGCCTAGAAATGGGATAAAATTACAGTGGACATTATCATGGGACTACCAAAGTCACCTAGAAGGAATGATGCAATATGGGTCATTATTGATCATCTTACCAAGTCAGGACATTTTATTGATATAAGAGACAATTTAACACTTTAATGCTTAGCAAGACTATATATTAATGAAGTTATAAGACTTTATGGAGTACCTCTATCGATTGTTTCTAATCATGATCCCCGTTTTACACCAAGATTCTGGAAAATTATTTAGAAATCCCTAGATACTGAACATCATTTGGGCATTGCCTACCACCCTCAAACTGATGGACAATCATAACGGACTATTCAAACCATAGAAGAATTTTAGAGATTTTGATCACTTGACTTTCAATTTATGAGGGATCAATGCTTACCTCTGGTAGAATTCAACTATAAAAATAGCTTCAATTCAAGTATTCATATGGAACTATATAAAGAGTTATATTGAAAAAGATGTCTCACACCAACTTGTTGGGATGATGTTGTGAATGAAAACTCATAGGCCCAGAAATTATCGAGGAAATGATGAAAAAGGTGAAGGTTATCCAAACCCACATCAATGCCGCACAAAGTAGGTAGGAGAGCTATACTTATAACCTATGGAACAATTTGGAATTTCAAATAGGAAGATCATGTTTCCTTGTTGGTATCTCCATAGAAGGGTGTTATACGTTTTGGTAAGAAGGGAAAATTAAGTCCCAGGTACATCAGACCTTTCAAAATTATAGAACTAATGGGGTCCGTAACATACATTTTGGCAATGATGGCAAGTCTTTCTAATGTTCCGGATGAGTTCCACATTTCACTGTTGAAAAAATACACGCCTTACCCAACACATGTAATCACTAATGAGGAAATAGAACCAGAACCAGATTTTTCTTATTGAAAATATCATATCAAGGTTCTTGGTACAAGAGAACATGTGTTGAGAAACTGGATGACTCGTATGGTAAATGATCTATAGAGAAACTATAAGATGGAAGAGGCGGCGTGGGAACCCGAGGAACATATGATGAAGAACCACCTAAATCATGTTTTTTTGTAGTATTCTAGACATTTTGAGGATGAAATTATTCGAATGAGGAAAGAATGTAACACCCCAAGCTTCCACGGTATGCTTCCCTTTAATAATTCAATTGCTTCCATTGTACGCATTTCGAGATTCAAACACACTGCGACCAATCAAACTAGCCGTTATGAATAGTAATACCCACTTTTTAAAAAAATTTAAATTTTATCATTCCAAATTGACTTCATTTTTGGATTTGGAATATTGAAATTAACATTGGGTGAATTTTTGGTATTTTTCAAAAAACATTCAATTTTTGATGAATAGTGAAAAACACTCACTAAGTTGTTAAAACTGACATTTTATTAAAATAATTACTTATTTAATTTAAATTTATTTTTGGTCAAAATAGACACAGATTACCTATATATGTTCAAATTAATTCATTGGAGTCATTTTATATTAATTTTAAATATATAAAAATCTATTGAACTTTTTACCGTCCTTTACCCACCTCCAGGAGCTTTTAAAAATTTAAATAAAACATATTTTTTCTGCTTCTGCGAGTTGAATTTCAAAAATAAAAGAGACAGGGTTGATATCAGTATGTAAACTGTGGTTCAATAAGATGAAAATAATTTTTTGTGAATAGTAACTTTTTACTTTTATTTACCACGGTTAAAAGTAAATTGGGTAATTAAAGGTAAAAATGATATTATTATTACCCTAAAAAATGTACAAATTCTATTAGATAAGTGAAATTCGATTGAAAATAACCTTCAGAATAAAATATGATCCTTTAGGTCCACTTTTATTACATTAGGACATTTATTATTATTTAATTCTATGAAGAGTTAAAATAGGTAAAATCAAAGTTTAATAACTAAACTATTTTAAATATTTTGTGATACATACGATAAATTAGATTATAAATATTCATTATAAAGATAAAAATATTTCCTATATAATGGAATTTTATTTATAATTTTTAGGAATTAAATAATTTAATTTATTTATGACACAATAATGATGATGTAATTACCTTATTAATGAAATATTATAATAATTGATATTATAAATACCCAAATAAATGTAAATTAATACTTTTGATGAATTCCATGAATTTTATAGGTTAATATGACATGTTAGTATTGATTTAATTAATTTTTTTCTAAGTAATAATGCCGTTATAATTTCCACAAAAATCAATTACCAAATAGTGTCCAAATTGACATAGTAGAGTTTTTAAAACAAATATTATATTATTAATTGATATTCTATTCCAAAAAATATACGGATCAGCCATATGAAATATATAAGGTTATATAGATTAATAATTAAACACATGTGGTTCTCTTGTCTTGTTATAATATGTTTATTAAACATATAAAATAAAAATACAAAGATATACGGTAAATGTAAATCTATTTAACCAAGAGTTAAATATAAATGATAAGGTTAATATGGTGACCTAAAACTATATAAAATCTATTTTATGAAGAATTTAGACCAATACCAACCCTAGGATAGAAATAAGTCATTTTCAAGCCATTATAAACTGAATATTAATTTATTATAAAATAATATTTTAACATTTTTCTAAGGTTCCCCTCACCTCTCTTATAAAACGGCACATTCCCTTCTCTCAAATTCACACCATCATAGCCTCTTTTCTCGGCCACAACCTGACCAAATATCATCTAAACTTTAATGACTCTATCCTAGTGGCCTTACATTAGTCATAAAGCCAACCCAAGGATCCCTTTTGATCAAATCAAAAAGAAGAAATCGGAGTAGAGGTATATATTTCATCACCTCTTTCATGTTTTTTTCTTCTTCCACATCCTCTTTCATTGTTTATTCCACTATAAAATAATAACGATTGTATCTTCTATATATTGTGATGCTATTATAAATATGGTACAAACATATTCATTATTCTATCTATCCTATGAATGACATGTCACCACACCTGTTTACGTACGACTTACCGTGTCCACATCGTGGTGTAGTTTGTGATTCAAACATTTCATCATTTGGATGGGTATAATAATGAGTATAAATGATTTAAATAATAAATATAACATTATAATTATTATTTATATATTATATACCATCCAACTATATTATATTTTTATATCAAAATAATTATATTGTCTGTCATGCGTTCGTATGGATTACCGTCTCCACGAACACGATGCGAATCATTCCACATCATATCCATTTAAGAAAATTTTCATTTAATGATTAAAAATAATGTTTAAGGACTTAATATCATTCTGGATATCAATAAGATACAAACTTTCTATAACAGACATGACCTTGGTAACAAAATATATAATATAAAATGAGTAAGTTAACACTCAAAACGACGATAATAGTAAAATATTATTTACCAAGCTATATTAAAAGATCATATATGATAACATACTTATGTATGTGATTCTGGTATAATTTAATAAAAATGATTTAACTATTATATAGGAGTTTAATGTACCGTTTAACAAGTAAAAGTACATGGTAAGGGTTTATTTCGCAATCTGTTCATTATTCGAGGTTGTTTATATGTAATTATCTACTGGGACCTCTTTATCATCCACATCCATGTTTCATAAAAATGTATTTCAAAACATTAATACAATTTTAAGAGTATTGTTTAAAGTCATTTATACCCTTGTTTAAATTTTACAAGATATTTATGAAGGATTATTTCCATCGTTTTCCAAACATGGTCCGTTATAACCTTTTTGAAAAAATTAAGGTTTGAATATATTATTAAATTATATGGGGGGTACGGCTATTTTCCGACTTTATTACATCGTCGAAGAGTCCCTTAAAATTTTATATGAATATTTCAAAAAAAAAATTCTTAAATGATTTCAAAATAGAAAGAGCTTTTTCTCTAAAAAAGATTTTGATTTAATCTATGTCAATATCCTTTGATGGATTTTATGTTTATTTGATGTTTATTTATTATGATACAAAAATTCCATATTGTATTGAAGGTTTTGTGATATGTTTGATAGTGGATGTGTTATTTCATAAAATTCATGATTTAGGGATAAAGTATTGACATTTTGTATGGTAGTTTTAATACGAATGATTATATTATGTTTAAACCTTTTCATATAAGGAATTCATTAGACTTAGTAAGTAACGTGTAGAGACAGTTATAGCTCCTCGATGCGTCGGTAGGTCTCATGAGACAATCTAGTGTATTTGCACAAGGCATTAACAAAATGTTATTTGTAGTCTTGTCACAAGTCCCTAACTATGTGGTTTTGAAGTCTGGAATTATTCATTCCATCATTATGAAAGTGTCTATTCATATTGCATGTGATTATTTTACTAGTATAATATCCTTGTGAGTTTGTACGTAGAATTATTTGGATTAATATTTTCCACATTATGATGTAGTTTATGTTCAAAAGGCTTTAGTTTTAGTTATATACATTACGTTAAATGTTTCTGCTTATTTATTAATGTTTCTGCTATATTGTTCTCAATACTGAGAATCTATGATCACGCCTTTCTATGTTTTATTTTCCTAGGATGCAAAGAAGTATATTATAACTGACCCGTAGGGATACTATATAGGATCTCAGTGTTTTTTATGGAAACAATGTTGTTTTAGTTTTCCATTTTATGATGTAATGTAAACCTTATGAATGTATATAGTACTTCCAAGGCTACTAAACTAATCGGTCTTTTGAGAAATTTTATTTTGTGATCATTCCAATGTTATGTAATAATTCACCGACTCTAGGCTTCTGGGGTTAGGTCGTTACAAATAAAATTAAAAAATTATAATGTTTTTTAATATTTCAAGGTTTTTTAGTTTTATATTAAATCTAAAACAATATTTTTATCAATTTATTTTATTTAAATGATAACACCTACTAAAATCTTAGAGTTTTAAACCTATAGTCATCATCACCTTCTTCTTGTTTTAATTAATTCAACAAAACCCACTTTGGGTTTTTTAACTGATTATATCCATTCTAAAACATCAATTTTTATAATTTTAAAATGAATAAATCATCATATAGTCTATATTTTAAAATTTAAAATTTACATGAACTGTGATCATTTGATATTAAATATTAATTCATATATGTTTATATTGTAGTAATTTATTCTATTACAAAAACTCCACTATGGTTATCAAACCTATAGACATCATTTTGAATCGTCTATATACCACTATAATGATTGCGACCAAAGGTCCACTTCATTACTTTAAATTACATGTGGTTGTAGGTATACAATAATTATTCATGATGAATCAGAACTATTTAATTTATAAATGGAAAATTACACTATAATTAGTTAGTTATAAATATAATATATTAAATGAAATTATGAAAAAAAAATCATGTCTTTATATTACATGATATATGCAATGTAATGTTTTGTACACCACCATATTGAATTTCTTCAAAACATCCCAACCTATGTAACTTCCACAACACCTATTGATGCATCCTAAATATAAAATAGAACCATTGTGGAATAGTTATCATATTCATATTATAACAAAAACAAAACTCCCTCAGTCAACATCACTATTTTGATTATGGTCATTACAATATTTGAGATATCCAATATGATTAAACTACACCACTATGATCATTCACATTTTTTAATGAATCTTATTCTTGATTTGGTCCATCACCAGATTCATAAATTTATAAATAATTTAATCATACTCTTCTAAAAAGAATTGATATTTATGTGCTCAATTCATCACTATATTATTCACCCAAATGCACATCCTTTCCATTTCCTCCAAAAAAATCAATAAATAATTATCACAAGTAAATTTTAATAATAATTATTTTCAACTATAACTTAATTAAATTTTATTTCTTATGTCATATTATTTTTGAAAAAAATAGCATTTCTAGAAAACTTCTACCATGATATAGGACCAATCATCCATTTTTCTAATTCATCTAAAAAGATGGTACTCTATGTGACCACTATTGTTCTCCCATAATAATATTCCCTATATCATTTCCCTATAAACACCACCTAACTAAATATTAAAACTGTAAATGTATCACTTTATTTTAAAATCTCGTATTATAAACAATTTATTCTAGCACATAAGAACTTTACTTGCATGCCAAAATGAAATTGTGTTCCTAAAAACCACTTCATGTTACATCTATCCATTATATATTAACATATTCAAAGAAATTGAGTAACTTTAACAAACATGAACATAGTCAGTGAATAAAAAATTGATAAAAATTTAATTTTAGGTGAAAACCCCCTATGAATATCATAATCATTTATGTAAGAACCCTTCCGAAATGATTTTATAATAATTAATTAATAATACCATGAAACGAGAGTGGAAACATAATATAACATAATTATAATAGGGAAGAAAAAAACATATTAGACTTAATATCAAAATAAAAATTATAACTTATTAAAATTAAATTTCTGTTAACCAAATCCCTTAAAACATGTGTAGTGTATTTATTAAAATAATATAAAAGGGATTTTTGGAAATGAAATTGAAAATCACTTAATTAAATGGTATTTATAAAGAAATATTAAAATGGAGTAGTAATTTAACCATTTTAAATTAAAAAAAGTGAAAAATATAGAATCATGCCTCAATGAAGGGGGTTTTGAGGAAAACACTCACCATTATTCATGACATACATGAAATAACATTATCCTAGAATATAATAAACATAACCATCTTAATAACATATATCTGAATGTAATTCAAAAAAATTACTATTTTGACTACTAAATTATTAGTAAAAGTCAAATATTTATTGATAATTAATTCATGATTTCATTCATATAGACATAGATAATAATATCCTATAATAACATGAGACATAATACCTTTGGGTAATTAAATACATAGAATATTAAAATGAATCCTAGGTACCCCAAAATTATTTGAAAACACAAAAACATGAACTTATAGTCAATAGATCAACTAAAATTGAAGGGGATTACCTAGGGATTTAAATAATAAAGGGGAGAGTAATAATTCTCGAAAATGAAAAAAAAACATAATAAAATGGAATAAATACATGTGATTCAAAAGTCATATCAAGGTGACATAAAAGGGGATAGAATCTAAGAATGAAATATGGTGTTTATGTTAACGAAGTAATAGAATGTGGAGAAAACATAAATAAATTCCCCATAATTATAAGCAATTGATAACTTCCAAGAACCCATATCAATGGTTTCATGTGATAAACAACATTTCTATTGAATGATATATCTCAATATAATAAAATTACCCAATGCAATAGAGTTTTATATAATTTGGGTCCCACCCATCACATTCATATCCTATACATGTATAAGTGTTCCACATAGGTCGCACCAAATATGAAACTGATTAAATAAATATAATCCCACTATTAAGGTGTACGAGTTGCATACATGGATGTTTCAAATAAATGAATGATATGTTCATATTTGTGACTAACCTTGAGTTGAAATAGGGAAGTTATTTCATTATATATGTTTTTTTCATCTAAATCAAATGAATATTTCAACAGAAAAATGGGTATACATAAATAATTATGTAAGGGTTTAAGTAAAATAAAAAGAGGTATATAATTACACGTACATAATAATGATAGTAAAATGGATGATTAAAATAAATAATTTCATGTGGAATTGTAAATCAAATAACATAATATCATTATTGTTCTAGAATAAATAGAAAGATGAGGGAATCCCTTACCTTGATAGGATGCTTATATGATGTGGGGAGGTGATTCATAACATCTTAAGAACATCATTGGATTGATTAAAAGAGTTATGAGAAGGGGAAATTTTTTAAATGTTTTTTTAGTGAACATAAGTTAGAGTTTGGTTGGGAATTTATAGGAAAATAAGGGAATTATTTATCATGTTATAAAAAAAGGTTCTATAGTCTATATGCTAAATTCATCAAAACCAGAAACCATTCTATGGTTTGTAAACAAGTTTTATACCAAAGAACAGTGAGTTTAAAAACTTATTTGGATAATAAAAAATAATATTAATGTAATACCATTATTTCTTTTAAAGTTAGTTATGTTTATAAAGAATTTATTTTAAAACCATTAAATATTAAACATGATTTCAGGATTAATTATTGTTTTATAAAATTAATAAAATCACATCATAAAATGTTATATTACAGGAGAAATAATTTTATTGAGGATCCCATTAATTTCAATTATTATATCATTTTTTAGCTTTTCTGATTTCATAATTAAGGCTGGACATTTGTACAGAATAAAATTTTTACCTAAAAGTTCCACTGTATAATGAAATTATGAAAATTTAACCATTAGATATTTTTGATGTGATTATTTAAAAAATAATATATAATTTACCAAAATTAATATCTAAATATGATAAATAAAACTATTTATTAACAATTTGTATTTACTACAAATTGGTTGTTTTAAAAACATGAAAAACTTTTTGAACCATATAAAAAATACATTCAACATCAATAAATAATATTATATTTAATATATATATATAAATTTTCTATAAAAGAAAATATTTTAAAAAAAATTATTTGAAAATATCATGAGTTTATCAAAAGATAGCTTAATTTAAGCATTCAATTTCACTAAAATAAACTATTGATATCTTGATATCATAATCTAATTTTTTCATATTATTTATAATTTTATATATAAATAATTAATTAAATGGGATAAACATAATTATAATAATATTTTTACAAAATTATAAAAAATCATACTATTAGGTTTATGGTATATTAGACCATTATTAAACGAGGGTATGTATAATGTCTATGGTGTTCGATGGTGGTAAATTAATGGGGTGATATTTTGGACATTGTTTTAGTCCTAATATCAATAATCATTATTTTCTCATAGAAATGGTATATTTCATTTTTCAAATATTAATTTTTTTTGTATTAGTCAATGGAAACTCCCAATGATTCCATATCTCCTATATTCATCGTTAATTTGGATTGATAAGGCAAAACACTATTGATCGAGGACATCACTTTTTCCATAAATATCAATTATACATTATTATAACCGTTAATATATACTAGCCATAACAATCATTATAATAATACTATATTATCAACAGTTAAGATACTTAATATCCCTTTAAATATAACTTTCATTAGTTTATTATTTCCCAAAATAATGCTTGTCATTTATTTATTTTCTATTATTTTGGTCATTAATAAGGAATTTATTCATTTAATAATGGAATTTAATTTATAAATTATTGGTCCATTACATTATTCCCAAATTAAAATTTATTCCTTCTAAATTTCATTTCTTACGCTAAATAGATGACTATACTTTTATTTCATCACCTCGTCTGGTTCCCATATATTTTAACAAAACATATGGTTCTACCACAACACATTGACCATGATTTAGTTATCTTTTTTAATTGAACATTTTATATTCATTTTAATATCTTCACTGACTTCTCCTCAAAGAAAGGACCACTCTCCATGGTTGTCAATTGAATATTTAGTACATTTGGTGTTTCAATATGTACTTTATAATGTAATATAAATGTAACACATGTATTTGGGATATGTATGGTGGGAGGTGAAGTCAATAATCCACAAAATAAATGTGATAATGGATTTCAAAGGGGATGATGTATCTTTTATTATTCCTTACCCCATCAAAAACATCATGTTGATATTTAATCATAATATATAAGGTATCACATGTCCTCTCAAATTATAATCTATGTCTTGTCAATGATTTTATATATTGATTGTCTATAAATATTGTATATATTTAATATGATATTGAATATTTTGAACAATATATTCCACCTATATTATAATATATTTCTCCAAATTATTTCTCTCTCCAACATCAACCTAATATGATAGTGTTTGGAACTTCTTCCCATATAAAACTCATTATGGTTCCATTTGAATTTTAGAGTGGAAAATGTTTTTTATGAGAACACTACTAGAGAAAGTTATTGATCCAAGCATCATTTTAAATTCATTTAACATGATCATAGCATATTCTTTAGTTCTTGAATATATATTTTATAGTAATCATTAATTTAATGGTGATACTAAGTAATGAAACACCGCTATGTCTCTAATGTTTTTTAATACTTCTCATGAATATCAAGGAATATAATAGTTCATGATCATATGTAGTGGATGTTTTCCCTCCGTACATTATTACCACATCCATTATATATATATATATTAGTTTATTTTTTAATAGGTAACTGTTCCTTAAAAACATCTAAATTTAATAAAATTGTAAGATGATCGACATCCATATTTATAGAATTATTTAATTTATAATTCCTAAAGAGTACAATGAGGACATAAAAATTTTTTATTCTAATTTTAATATACAAATAGATGATCTTATCATCATACCCATAGACTTCTATCATTCAACATTGACCTATTGGCATACCAAGAACCATGATTAAAATTCTGCAATATCCCACTTCATGTTATCTTAGTTGATGTTTTGATTAAGATATTTATATGACACAATTCTCTGTGAACTAATATAAAATTATGAGCTATAAAAATCATCTATAAGTTCCATTCATTAATTTACTTTTTAATGGGATACATATCTAGTTTCTAAATCATATAACAATAGTTTTAGAAATTTTCGACATTGGAATATTCGAAATCAATCTATATATCTCCTCATCCTCTTTTGGGCCCCTATTAATTTCTAAATAATTAAATATTGCAAAAATCAAGGAAGGTAGGATATAGTTCCTATTGTGATTACCGTTCCCAAATTTTTCATGTTGAAGAAGATTGAATCACTTTCAGTCCTCATTGTGGCTAGGGATGTAGGACAATTTCTATATAGAGTATCAAAAACGTTTTTTCCTTAAATGGATGGTAATGGATTGAATAATAAAAATCCTTGATCATCTATGACCGCCTTCATTAGAGAATTATAATATCATATTATTTAAATATATAATTTAGTTATTTATTATCAATATATACCTCAAACTTCTCCCCATAGAGATAATGTCGTCAAATAATCAATGCAAAGATCACTGTAAAAAATTATAGATCATCGGTTGGTTGTTTCTATTTTTGAAAACTAAATATATTATAGAATTAGCTATTAATTTTTCTTATAGAATATGTAAGTAATCTAATATTTTTCCGGCACATCACTGTAGATCATAAATTTCTTAGTACTATAAAGTAATTTGAAAAAATATATAGTGATTACCCTATTATTTAAATCATTAAATCTCCCCTTTCATTCATCATTTGGAAAAATCAGACCGTTATGATTTAACTTGGTTAGGGAGATTGATAAATGTGACAAAGTTTTCAAAAATCTGGGTATTTAGAGTGAAAATCAAATGAATCTATTGATCTTCCATCAAATATGTTTTTATGGTAAATAATTCATTTTATGTTATTTTTAATAAATCTCTTGGTATTCATATACTATGGATAACATGACCCAATAATGTTATGTTCTTCCTCGAGAACACACATTAAAAATATTTTTTTCTTTACTTTACCTTTTACAGGATCTTCCATGAATTTTTCAAATGATTCTCATGTTACTCATTAATTTTGGAGTATATATGAATTTAATTTATAAATAATTCTAAAAATTTATTTATATAATCGCATATAATGATTTTCATTATGTAAATGAAGATAACTATAGAGTTATTGAGTCCAAAGTGAAACTATATGAGCTCAATGTACCTATACCGTGCATGAAAATAATTCCTTGGGATACCCTAATTGTACAGCTTTTCATGATACTAAAATGACTAAAAATAAACATTTTTGTGGGTTTGGGATCCACATAACTAGTTTAAAATGTCTTAAATTTTTGATATATAATACCTTTTCATTAATGTGACCATTTTGACATAACAATAACCCTTGATGGGGTTAATTGACCAATTATTCTTCTTAATTAATATGACGGGTGCACACATAGTTTAATATACGTTGATATAAACAACTCTTCTATACTCTCATGTTGTTTTTTATCTTCATTTTAAATATTATACATTCTATATGAAGTCTTGAATATTATAAATTCTTTGGGTATGAGATCTTTTTATAACTCAACATCATAAAATGGAAGAATACCTATATATTCATTGAGAAACACATTATTATATTCCCTTAAAATTGAAATGTAATCAATGATATTGTTTTCAATTTTAACAATCATTAGAGCTATGTGCTATTTATCTTATGGAAATAAATTTTTTTCTTGAGTTGATGATTCCAAAATAAATTCGACTTTATCCATTCACATCTATATAATGAAAGTGTGATTCATGATACAAAGGGTTAGTTATATCTATCGACAATATATGTCAGATCTATATAAGGACATTCAATCTACAAACAAAATTATATAAAAATATTTAAAACGATGATTTGATATTTTTCCTAGGATGTTCATCCCAAAATATTTCATATGGGGTATGTTATACAGATGAGATACACTAATTTCCACATTTTTTATTTTCACCAAAAACACTACCTTACATTATTGAGGAGGTTTTTGAATAATTATAATAATGATTCATGAAATGAATAATTTAATAGAATAGATATCTAAAAATTTGTTTTTTATTCATAAATGAATATATACCATATAAATTTCCATGCCCTTATCATGACTCACCTTGGTTGTTATGGTGGAATAATCTCACCCTTTATCTCCATCCCAATGAAGATGTTTTCATTGGTTATCATCCAGAACCATAGGCTAATTGTATTAATGTACATGGTTTCCTTGTTAATTGTTTATTAAACATTAGAAAATATAGATAGGGATGACCACATAATTCCATTGATAGATTATATTAGAGGGTTTATCCAATATGAATTCACTATCTAGGTCACCTTCCTTCCTACAAAAAAGTAATGTTCCCCCATCAAGAAATTTCAATGGTTATTTTTCCGTTACATTTGAAATGTCGGTTGTCAAAAATTTTCCATCGTTATATTTCTATATCACTCCACTATATTTAACTATATTCTCCACTTCCTATCTAAATACCCGTGGGATAGATGGGATTTTATTAACTTTATTTTTACATTGAGGGACCATCATAAATTTTTTTGATAGCCTTAAATTTCATTCACTTTCAAATAATTTTATATACTCAACATTATCCCCCTAATGATGCGGTCAATGTTACCTTTGGGTTTGATGAAAAAATAAAATTTGCGATTTACATGTCTTGTGATGTTTTCCTAATACGTCCTAATTGATTTAAAATGTTTTTCCTTGAGTCTAATAAAATAAAACTCCATTTTATGTTATAGAGTATGAAGAAAATTTTTATCAGAAAATATTTTCGATTATTATTTCCACTTCATCACATATTTCACATCCTCATTGTTTATATAATTTGATCAACACTAAAAACTGGCCAACCTCTCAATCCATATTATAATCAACCATCACAACATTATAATTTTTATATAATTGAAGAATGAAGATGGTATTTAGTTTAGAATTGAAAAAATATTCTGACTGTAAAAGTATAAATAGATCTATTGAATTTTTGTGGCCTTTTCACAAAAAAGTCTCAATTGCAACATTCTCATTCATAGAGGGATACATTTTTTCCCCATGATTTATGTTTCTATTAAAACCATAAGACAATTGAGAATGTATTTTCATAATTTTCTTGAATTTAACACTCATCAGGTTGAGTTTCTCATTTTTTATATCATTTTTCTTCCTATCACATTGGTTATTGACATCGTTTCACTTGTTTACAACTATTGACTAATATATTGCAAAAATTTGAATGAAAATCTGAAAACAATAAATAATATAAATGATAAACTATGATCATTAAATAGAAATCTCAGAAATAACATACCTTCCTCAACCCATGTATTTATAGGGTACAATCTATCTTATCAATGTTCTATTCCATAATATAAAATTTTATAGGGAATTTTTTTCATTAATGAGTGTTCTTAATTAGATTTTGAATATAACAAGGCATGCTATATTGAGAGTTTCCATCCATGTTTGAATCATCAAATCCCTATCATACACTATAAGTTAATCAAGTAAATAACCAATATCATATAATCGAGGTTATTAACCCGATGAATAATAGTTCAAGTATGAAATCTATTGATAGTATATGGAACATGATTTTTTTACATGGAATCCACTTACGCAATACATTACCATAATTTAGGGATATATTTTTATTCTTACTATTATCCATAAGGATTTATATTTTTTTAATAATAATCCCCAATAATAACTAGAACATTCTATGATACCAATATTGATAAACTATATCACTAATATGCAGTAATTCATGATTTCTTATACAAATATACAATTAATAGAACCCCAAAAGATTGTGTTTCTTAGTGTCATTGGGTTATTAGAAACATAGCTTAGCAAATTCTATCATGGATATACCACCATTAATGAAAAACTCCAAAGCATTCTCTTCTATTTAACTTATTTCTAAAACTCAACTAGAAAACCTGGGGATGTACATATAAATGGGATAAGCATTAAATCCCAGTAAGGGAATAGTTAAATGAAAACATGATGAATATAATTAATCTGAATTAACAAGAATAGAAAAATTCCATAAAAGGAGTGAGAAGTGAATAATGATGTAAGATTGTATCATCAAGGAATCATAGTAATATCGCAATGAAATAACACATGACATCATAAGAGGAATTCAAGGAAAACCACTATGAAATAAAACCATAGGATTCTTTGGAAAACCTAAAATTACCATTCATGGTATCACATGAGATAACTCCATTACACATTGCATAGGAGTGATATATATTATTCGCCCCACTAACTACATACAAATCACGTATATGTAGTAGTGTGCCACAAATCTAATACAATAGAAGACTGTCATTCATCAATTTTAATCCCATGACTAAGAAGTATAGGTTATATAATTTGAAGTCACCAATAAATTAAGGATATATATGTGTGTGAATACCCTTGAATGGAAATTGGTATGGGTATTTACTATATAAATGATTGTCATGGAAAATCAAAGGACAGTTTTAGTAGCAGAACTGTGTATATAATGATTTAGGGATGGTGTTTAATAAGAGTGAATTTTTATCAATCATTACATGTTAATTGTAAGGATTTTAAAATTGTTGTTTAAAAAACATTAAAACATGAATAATTAGAAAATAAATGAAAAAAGACAACGAAATTTATTTAATAAAGAGTAGGTTAGAATCTAATACCTTGGTAGAGTTCTTCTAAAATATGGAGCGCGTCTTCATAAGAGACTAATAAGAAGTTTCCATGTTTTTAGAGTGTGATAGTTGGGGAAATTCGTGTTTAATGGGTATTTATTGAAGAAGAGTGGGATATTTTTTTGGTATGTATAACAAAAGAGTGTGGAATTATTCTTTAATTTCAATACATTGGTTTTGGAATCCATATTAAAAGATGATGATAACCCAAATAATTACCATGATTTTTTTTTGTGATTTTTTCCAAAGAGAAGTGTATTTAAATAAATTATTTTTCCTAAAATAAAAATTATTTTTAGAATAACATTTATGATGTTTATGTGAGTCATGTTCATAAAAAATTTATTTTAAAACCATTAAATAATAATACAGGTTGTGGAGATTCATAAATGGTTTATAAAATTATAAAAATAATAATAATTTAACGGTGAATTATATATGTTGTCATGGATTCATTTCATAAAATTTATTACCCCACTTTTTAGTAATTATGTTTTCATAATTCATACAAAATATTTATATTTAAAATAATTTTTACCCAAAATAATTATTTCTCAAAAAATAATGAAATATTAACTATTGGCAGATTCTGATGTGATGATTTTAAAAATAATGATAATTTTATAATTTATTCTAAATATTACTGTTCTTACATTAAAATAAAAATTTTAATTTTCTGGAAAATATTAGATTTTAATAAAAAAATCATTATAACCCATTTAAAAATTACATTTTAATTAATTAAATGATATTATCATATATATTTAAATATATTTTTTATAATATGAAAATGTTATCAAAATTAAATTTATTTCAAAAATTCATGATTTTATCAGAATACTAACATAGTTTAGACACCTATTTCCCCGAAATATAGTTTTGTTTAAAACATATCGAAGTTTAATTTTCATCAATTGATATATAATTTTTTATATAAAGTAATTGTGAAATTGTATAAACATAGTGATCATATTATTTATAAAAATATATAAAAATTCCTATTGTAATGGTCAAGATACATAACCCCATATTAGAAAAGTTAATTTCTTAATGTTATGTTTTGTTAGAGTGGTATTTTAATTGGGTGTTTTGGAGAACATGGTTTTTTGTTGTGATCTCAATAAGTATAAATTTTTGTCATAGATGGTTTCATTCGTGTTTTAGTTGTTTAATTTTAGCTTTGTATTAGTGAAAGACAATGTATAGTGATGTCATCTATATTGAAATATCTATGAATCATGCATCATAGGGTAAAATCCTACATGTCGAGTCTATTTATTATTCTATCTATGTCAATTAGACTTTACAATAATATTTATTATTTAATATTCTTAACTATACATGTAAAACAACTACATTACTAGTGGTTATGATGCACAATTGTATTTTTAATCTAACTGAATATATTTTTCAATGGACATTAGTTTATGTGTTTTCGTTAAATACATTATTTTAGACAATATTTATTAATTTAAAAAGGGAAATAAATTTATAAAATCTATGTGAAATAAAATTTAATTCATTCAGTATATATTTATTTTTAGTTATTATTTATTTTCATTAATTAATTTTAGTAACTATTATTTATTCACACACTATATGTAATTTTGATATCGATCCACTTAATTTTATATGGATTTTAAAATTATTATATTATTTATGGTTAAAAAATAGATGTTACATAAGGATTTATAAATTTAAAATTTAATTCCATAAGAGTTTTTATTATGATTTATAAAGACTAAATCTATGAATAATAGTTTTATGTAATTTTTAATGAAAAATAACTGCTATATTGGTCACCCTATAGATATTAATAGAATTCCTACATTATATTTCTAGAAACATAATCACATCTCAATTAGAAATTTTATATATTAAATTCATTCTTATAAATATCCACTTAATGTGTAATGCGAAATTAAATATATCATTCATGGTGATTATAGTTCACACATAGCACATGTGGCATTTTCATTTCCCAATCAATGGGAGTAAGATATATAATGGTTTCTCTAAAAACAAAAAAAATAAAATTTATATATACTTATGATACTGATTTTATTTTAGTAGTATGTTTAGAATATTTTTAAGGTTAAAATTAGGGAAGAAATGGTTTGGGAGTCGAAGTTTCTACTATTAATAACTTGATTCTCCAAATAGATAGAATCTTGAAAATAGTGGACATGGGATACATTAATCAATACAAGGTTAAAAATACCTGGAATTGGAATTTTGGATAGAAAAAATTTCCAACAGTTAAAGATAATTTCAATGGTTTATTTTTTCATGTTGTGGACGCATGTGAGCTCAAATAATAGGTGATAAAGTGGAATGTTTCCGTGGAAACTAATATTTCAAGAGAGGAAAAGACATAATCACATAGGTTTTAGGTAAGTTAGGAGATAAAATGTTTTCGATACTTGTGAAATTATGTTTTCAACATAATTTTTTTTCTAGAAAGTCTAATTGTCATGTAATGTTTGTAAAATTTGAGTCATATTATGTTACCTTTTCCTTCACTTATTAATCATGATTAATATTTTATTATAAAAATATATAATTTAACATCATAATTTAATTTTATGTGGTGATTCAATATATTTAAAATATTTAATATAATTGAAATTTTATATACATTAAATATAAATTAATGATTGGAATCATGATATATATAAATGTTCTTTTTTGGGAAAAAAACATTTCTTCAAATATTAACTTTTCTTATATTTATTCACAGTCAATTACTTGTTATATGTGTTTTAGTCAATAAATGATATCCAAAATGTATTTTTTTTATAAAACTAATTTATCCAAAATAGTTATGGTTTCATAAAATTAAATCCATTAGGGAATGAAGTTATGTTTTTTAAAGACATTTTTAACAACAAAATGAAATTTTTTAATTATAACAATAAATTCTTACAAAAAAGTATAATTTATTTTTATAAAAATGTAGACATGAATATTTTATAAAATTGAAATGAATATATATATTTATATAATTAATTATATATATAATTATATATTTTTATGAGCATCACATCAAATTGGAAAACTTTTAATGATTTTCCCATATGACATAAGGATAATATATAATTTGGTAATAGTTATTGGTGTAGATTCAACTAGAATGGGTCTCTTAGTGATATCGAAAAACATGAACTTCTATTGAGAATGATTTTTCTAAAGCAAACCTTGTTTGAATTAAATGTTGGGTTGGTTTATGACATTCTCAGTTAAAGCTACCTCCATTCCATGATTCAATAAATTCTATTTATAAGGAAGACACCCACAACATAGTTCAATTACTTATCTTTTCTATAAAAAGTTTATAATTTAGTTACTTATTATTGTTACGATCAATTTAACTGCAATTTAATAATGAAAATATTTAATTATTATAATGTTTTTCTAATTTCAAATGGTTGATTTTAATTAGAAATTGAATCTGATACATTATTTATATAAAATTTCTTATTGATAGTATAACACATAATAAAATTTAATAATTCTACACATATAATCACTATACCATTTTCCATTATTTATTAAATTCTCCAAAATCCTCTTTGAGTATATTTAACCCAATATACCCATTATGAATCTTCCAATTACAAATTTAAAACATGTATAAAACATATTCCTATTTATTTTCAAAAGAATTAAATTTACCCCGTTCATGACCCTTTCATATTGAATTATCATTCAATTAGTTTTACATTTTAATGATGTACGTTATCAAAAACCAAACTATAATTCTTAAACTTATGTATATAATTGTGGATCTCATATATTTCACTATAATCATGGAGACCTGAGGTCTAACTTTTTCTATGGAATTACATGTGGATACAGGTGTATAATAATTATTTATAAACCACCAAAACTACATATTTTAATTAAAATATACACTATTATCCTTAATATATAAATATCAATTTTTAAATAAAATTACTAAAATAACATTCATCTCACAATATTCCATCGTATCCGTAAATTAATATTCAGTACATCACTATACTGAATTCATTAAAAATCCCCTTACCTAACTGAACATCACACCACTTATTGATTCATAATAAACTGATGATGGAACCACTATGTAATCATTAGAATAGTCATGTTATAATTGACACCAAAATATATTGTTTGACATCACTACTTTGAGTATGGTCATTACCCAATCTGAGCTATCTAATATGATTCAACCTCACCATTGTGATCATTCACATAATTTAACTTTTCATTTTCATTATTTATTTCATCACCTAAAACTTAAATAGAATATTATTCTAGTCATACACTTCTCAAATGTATAAAAATGTAAGTGCATAATTAATCCATAGATTCTTCTAAAAAACTCACATCCTTTATATTTCCACTATAAAATCACTAAAAAATTATCACATATAAATTTTATTAATAATAATTTTCCAATAGAGCATTATGGTAATTAAAATCAATTATATTAGTATTTTTGAGAGATACCTTAGTCTCCAATATATCAACTTATGTGATATATTATTAGCCATATATTTTTCAATGTCATCTACAAGGCTCATACACTAAGTGGCCATTATTGGTATCCAATAATAGTATTCCTTATATAATTTTCCTATAAACAATATCTAAATAAATATCGACATTTTACAAGGATCACTATATTGGATAATCTTATATTAATAAAAATTTATTCAGACACAGAAGTGCCTTACTTGCATCACCTAATATTATGGTGTACCAAAAAACTAATTTACATTACATCCATCAATTTTTTACCAATGTAGTCTAGTAAATGGAGGAATTGAACATACATGAACATATTAAAGGAATAAACTATGGCTCAAAACAATATTTCGAGTCATTAAAACCCCTATTCATATCATAATAATTGAGCTAATAACCCTTTAAAAATTAGTTTATCTTGACAATTAATAGTACGAGAAATGTTAACTAGAAACAAAAAATAAAAAATTCAAAGGATTGAGGAGAAAAAAACATTGATTAATTTATCACCAAAGAAAAATTATAAATTATTTAAATTTTATTTGATTAATAAAATGATAAAAACTAGGGTGGTTAATCATTTCAAATATTATAAAAGATATTTTTGAAAATAAATTTATAAATCACATGATTAAGGTTTATTTATGAAGAAATAATAAAATAGATTAACAATTACACCTTTCTAATGAAATATATGTGAAAAATAAGAAATCATGTATCAAAAACTGAGAATATTTTTATGAAAACCATATCCTTTAACACCAACATTAATTGATGAACTTTAACCTCTTATTTAATAAAAATAACCATTTTAATAACTTATTTTAGAGTCTAACTCAAATGAATTACCATTTTTAATAATAAAATCATATGAAAAATAATATATTTATTTCAAATTAATTAATAATTTAAAATATGCAGAAATAGATAATAATATCCCATTATAACCTGAGTCATAGTCCTATTCTGTAAATAAATGTTTTGCATATTAACTTGAATCACGTGTATTCCAAACTTATTTACAAAATACAAAACTTTCTCTAATATTTAATAGATCATCTATAATTGAATGGGATTACCTGGGTATGTATATAAAGAAGGGGCAAGTAATAAAGATCAGAATGGTAATAATAAAATCATTATAGGATGAAAAAAATACATGTCAATATAGAGTAAAATCATAGTGACATAGAATTAAACAGTATCGAAGAATCACATAATATAATAACATTAAAGAAACAATAGAATAAGTAAACAATATAATGAATTTTCTCATATGAATATGTTAATTGAAATCACTAAGAACTCATAACAAAGTGTGATTATGATAACCACCCATGTACAATGAATGATATATCTTGAGATAAAAACAATTCACAATACATTGGATGAACATATAAATTTGGTATCACTCTTTGCATTCATATCTGGTACATACATTAGTGTTCTAGATAAGTCATAAAATATGGGAAATCCATTCAAAAGAAATTAATCCCAATATTAAAGAGTACAATTCTCATACATGAATCTTAAAATCAATTAATGATATGTATATATTTGTGAATTAATTTGAGTGGAAATAGGTATGGATATTCCCTATTCAATTGCTTGCGAAAAATATAAATGTATTATTTCAATAGCATAATGTTTATAAATAATGATTCCATGAATATTTTAATGAAAGTTAAAGGTTGAATATCATAACATTTATATCAAAATGAAAATTAAATAATTGATTAAAAATAATGTCTAATATGATGAATTGAAAATTAAATAGTATAATTCAAAGTCTTTTCTGGAATATAGAGGAGGGTGAGGGAATCCCTAACCCTAAAAGGGATCCTCTAAAATAATTGGAGGAGATTAATATGTTCATAGAATCAAAATTGGAGGGATTTAACAAGGTATGGATATGGGAACATAATTCTAAATGGGGTTTTAGTTATGATAAGTGGGAGTTTGTGTGGGAATATATAACAAAATAGTTTAATTATCTATCAATTTATAAACATATATTTTTGGAATGTGTTTGATGAAATAATATAAACCAAAAACCAAACCATGGTTTATTCACATTGTTTCTACAAACTGAGATTGAATTTAAAAAATTATAATGATAATAAAAAAATTAAAACATAATACCGTTATTTATGTGGAGTGGGTGATGTTCATAGTGGATTGAATTTAAAATCATAAAATACAATATAAGATTGGGAGGATATATTAATATTTTATAAAATTTATTAAATAAAATGAAGAAAATAATTATATTGGAGAATTATATTTTTCATTGATGAGGAATTTTATTTCAATTTAATATCATTTTGGTCCATTATGATGTCATGATATAGACCGAAAATTTATATTGAATAAATGTATTACCCAAAACATCAACTATATAATATAATTATGAATAATTCAACACATACTAATTTATATGTTCTTACATAGAAATAAATATTTATTTTACCATAATAATTTTTAAAATATTAGAATGTTCACTTTTAAATAAAATTCATTATTTATATGAAATTACTAGTTTTAACAACATGAACAATTTTTGGACCAATATAAAAATAAAATTCGTCTTAATTAAATTAAATTATAATTTATTTTTATATGAATATTCCCTTTAAGTAAAAATTTAATAAATTTTTTTATTTCAATATTTATTTAACATATCAAAAAAATATATTAATTCAAAAAATATATTTCTTTAAAATAAATTTTTTATGTAATCGTATTATAATATAATTTTAATCCTCTAGTCTAAAATTGTATATATAAATAAATTTTGAATATGGATAAACATATTGATTATTTTATTTTTAAGAAACTAAATAAATTCCCACAATTAGGTTCACAATATATAAACCCTTATTATACTGGTGTATTCCTAAATGGTGAGGTGTGTGATGGTAGAACTTCTTTAAGGTGGTTCAGTGAACATTGTTTGATCCATGATTTAGATAAGATTGTATTTCTCATATAAATGGTCTTGTTCATTTTTCAATTCATAAATTCTAGCATGGGATTAGTCAAGGTAAAGGCCCGATGATTCCATCTCCCTCAATGTCAATGATAATTTTGATTCATAATGTATTATCCGACATGTCAAGAACATCAATTCATAAATCAAAGTCAATTAGAAATTATTATAAGCCTTAATATATTACAGTCATAATTTTTATTATACCAATACAATATTATCAATAGTTAATATTGACAATAGTATTTTAAGAATAAGTAGTTATATTTTATAATGGTCCAAAATAATTAGTGTAGTGTATTTATTTTATATTACTATCTTAATAATTATTGAATTAATTCAACCAAAAATGTAATTTAAATTTCATAAGTTTTTATTTTTACATTCTTCCCTAAATAAAGTTTTTTACCTATTAAATTTATTCCATACTCTAAATAGATGATGGTACTTAAATTTTATCACCACTTTTGGTTCCCATCTTGATTCCTTAAACTTTTTACTCCTCCACAACAGATTAAACATGTTTTATTTGTATTAATTCATTGAAAATTTTATCTAAATTCTTATATCTTCACCGACTTGTCCTTGTATAAAAGGTCATTATAAATGCTTAACACCTCATGATTCATTAAACATGACAGTTATATATGTACTGCCTCATGTGGGACACAATGAACACATGTACTTGGGAATGGTTATGTGGGAGTGCAAGAAGTTATGCGACAACTCCAAAGTGTTCATGGATATCAAAGGAGATTATGCATCTTACCATAATAATTAACTCTTTAAAAACCTCATGAAATTATTCTATGATCAAATATTATGGAATTAATTTTCTTAGATATCAATATCTTGGTATTTTCAAGAATTTTGTAAATATATTTATTTATCAACATTGTACAGATTTCATAATAAATTTAAATGTTTGAGCATTCTATTTCATCTCATATATAAGATATGGTCCCAAAATATTCCACTCTATAACATCATCCCAATATGATAGAGTCTAATACTTATTACCTTATATTACTACATTGGGTCCCATTTGATTTCAAGTAAGGAAACTATATTTTATGTGAACCCTACTAGTGGAATGTGATTATCCCGACATCATTATAATTTCATTAAACATGATAATAGCATATCCAAAAGTTTTTTAATGGATCTTTTATTCTAAAAATCAGTTTATGGGTGATTATATGTACTAAATATCAATTCTATACCCAATTATTTTCGAAGGATTCTCATGATTCTCATGGTAAACCATATTTCTCGATAAAAAATAATAAAGCGAGGTCCTTCATGGAGTATTTCCATATCCCATATGTATTTCATTGTGAGTTTGTTAATATGGAAATCTTCGATAATATTAATTAATTTTACTTCTTTTTTTCTGGTGATTTACTACTACGTAGATATAATTACTTCTTTTAGATATTCTAGGAATTCCTATTTTGAAATAAATGGTTCTATTTTAAAATTTCAATATAGGTATATGTGATTTTTTCATCATACTGATTGACTTTTACCATTCATCATTGAATAGTTGGAATACCAATAATCAAGATTCAAATATTGCAATATCCTTCTTCATGTTATCCCATCATATGATTTAATTTAGATCCCTATACAACAAAGTGATTCGTAGATTGATAAAGAAAGATGATCAGTGAAAATATTCCAGATGTCAGCTCTTCAGTTCTTATCGTTTATAGGATAGATACAAGGTTTCTAAACTGTATCACTCCATCATTATAAAATTTAAACATTGAAATATTCGGTATATTTTTTTTTAGATCCTCATAATCAATTTTTACATACTAATTCCTATGAATAATTAAATATTTATAATTTTATAGATACTAGAAGGATGAAGTTTATTTTATGACTCTGAAGACCATAATTTTCATGTCAAATAAAATTGGATCACATTCAACAATCATTATAGATAAGGATGAAAAATTATTTAAACATAGATGGTCAACAACTTTTTTTTGAATTCAAAGGATGATAATGTGTTGAAAAACAGAAATAGATATTAATCTATAACCCCCTTTGTTATCACATACGTACCTCCTATTGTGGAATGAAATACTTTAGGCTATTATGATCTGTATAAAAGTCACACTACCCCCCATAGAAATAATGTCATCAAATAATATATATGAATACCACTATAGAAAATTATAAATCAATGCTTGGGTAGTTATTTTAAAAGAAATTTAATTTGGATGAGCAATATGCTATTAATGTTTCATCTATAATTAGTAAACAACCCATTCACTTAATGGGAACATCACTCAAAATCCTAAATACTTTCCTAATAGAGGGTAATATGAGTACATATAAAGTAATTAACTTCTCATTTTACTCTATAAAACATACATTTCATTCATCATTCCATAAATAAAACTCACTCCATTATGATTTATCCTGGTTAGGGGTCTTGAAAAATGTGACAAGATTCTCAAAAATCGATGAATGTATAGAGAACATCTAATGAAACTGTTGATCTTCTATCATGGATGTTTTCTAGGACATCCTTTATTTTCTAATATTCATAATATATACATAGGTACTCATTTATTATTGAAAAAATTCCCCATGAATGTTACATGATCCATCCAAAATTCACATTTATTGTATTATCAAATAATTATTCCCTTTATATGGCCTTCCATTAAAAATTAAAAATCTCCTATTATTCCAAATTTATTTTGGGGTATATGTGAATATCATCTATAAGGAATTGTAATTTTCTTATTGAGATAATCCCTGTAGACTTTTTGAAATATTTCATGAATATAACTATATAATTACTGATTCCAAATGGAATCACTATGAACTCACAAAGCTGTACATTGTATATAAAGTAGCATTGTAGATTCCCTCTTTCAACACATTTAGTTGATAATATCCTTACCATAAATCCACATACGTTTTTTGTTGGGATCCAAATAACTAATTGAACAAATCGTTGATTTTCTTTATAGATGTGACTTTTTCTTAATTGTGATTATTTTGGCCTCACTATAATCAGTTTAGAGGATCATGGACCCATCATTCTTCTAAATAGTGAGGAATATTTCCCCCCATCAATAAACACAAGGGGATAATAAACCTTTATACAAATTATCGTAGATTTTCATTTTCAGACAATTAAGTTAAAAAAGTTTCCACTCAATATGGATTCTTGAATAATGGAAATTTTTTTTGGTAAAAAATCATTCTAGATCTATGCCTCATTTGTGGAAGAAGGCCAGGAAATTCAATAGGAACACAATAGTATATTACCTTATAATTGGAATTTCCTCAAGGATGATCCTTTCCATATTCTAATTAATTATAACTAGGTACACTCTCTCATATGGAAATAATATCCACACATTTTATAATGATACCAAAATTGATTAATCAACCACCTTATAGTTTTATATAACCAAAGGCTAATGCATGATACAAAGGATAATTTCAATAATTAAACATATAATGTTATATCAACATAAGGGAATGAAATATATAATTAAAATTACATGAAACTGTTGTAAAGTATGAATCAAAGGGTTCACTTGTAAATGTATCACATAAATATGGATAACGGAGATGTTATATACATGAGGTAAAATATTTTTCCCATTTTTCATTTTAACCAACTACACTACTACGAGTTTTAAGTTAGTTTTTTAATAGTTATATTAATAATTCATGACATTAATAAATTAATATAATAAAAAAAACTCTATTATTTTTAATTAAATTATAGAAAACCTATCACCACATATTTGTCATAAATAACCTCTGGAATTATTATTGAATAATCTCTCCCTTTTATATAGTCATGGGAAGATGTTTTTATTGGTTATTGTCCAAAAACATTTTCTAAGTATATTAATTTACATTGTTTCTTAATTATTTATTTTTTAAAAATTGGAGAATATATTAAGAGATGACTGGATAATTCCTTTCTTCCATTATATTGGTGGGTTTCTCGCGTCGACCTTCACTAGCTAGGATCAATTCCTACCTAAAAAAAATTTCCTATTCCCATTTTGGAAATTTCTGAGATAATTTTTCCCTAACATTTGATAAGATATTTTTTGGACCTTTTCTACCATGATAAATTATAATCACACCCCATAGTCAAACTGGATTCTCTATATCTTTTCTACAAACTTGTGAGAAACTTGAAATATGTTGATCTAAATTTTGAGTGCGATGGAACATCATTCAGATTCATTATATCATTAAATGAATTTATTTTCTAAATTGTTTTATAGGAATATATTTATCTCACCAATTAATTGGTAAATTTTACCTTCGAGGTCAATGAAAAAACTGATTTTGTATTGTTCAAATCTTGTTTTTTTTCATATACATCCTAATGAATTTTCCATAAAATTACATGACACCAATGAAATCCTAATCCATTCTATATTGGTGAGTATAAGGAAAATATTTTCCAAAACATATTTTCTATAATAATTTCCACTTCATCACATCAATATCATCCTCATGTTTAATATATTTGATAAATGCCAAAAATATATTATCTCCTCCATCTATAAAATATATAGCCATCACAAAATTATTATTATTAGAGCATTGAATGATGGAGATGATCCTTTTAATGTAGTTGATCAATTTAAATATATTTAATGGTCCTTAAGACCCATTAAAGTCTAAGGTCTTATTCACGTAAATGTGTCAACTTAGAATTTCTTATTCTTAGAGTGATTTCAGTTTCGGATAAATCGAGGATTCTATTAAATACATCTGTTATTTGAGAATGTATTTTTATGTTGTTTCTCACTCCTACATCCATTAGGTTATGCATCTACTTTTTTCTATAGTTATAATTACCATCACACTGATTATTGACGTGGTTCCTACTGTTTCAAGACGTTAAAAAAATATATAATGAAAATTATTGATTAATATTTTAAAACTATAAAACATATAAAAATTAAATTATGATCATTGATGGGATATCTCAAAAATAACATGCATTACTTAACCATTTAATTTCAGGGGTTCTATCTATATTATAAATTGAATATTTCATAAAATAAAATTTTATGATCAATTTTTTCAATTAATGATTGTTCTTGAGGAGATTATAAATTTAATTAAGAATATATATTGAGTAGGTAAAACCATTTGTGAATCATGGAATCTTTATCATACTGTAGTTGCAAATCATCTTAATTCCCAATGCCCTAATTTGGGGTTATTTACAGAAGGTATAACTCTTCTTGTTCCACATCAACTTATCATATTCCACTGATATATTTTTTATTCATGAAACCACTTACTCTATACATTTAAATAATTTAGGGTTGTTTTCTATGTTTAGCATTATTCATAAGAATTTAAATAATTCATTCTAATCATAATAACAAAAAATAACTAGAAAATTATATGAAGCCATCTATGATAACACATATCGTCAATATGAATTAATTGATGATTTTTTGAATTTTATTATACATAATAGAATCCTAAAAAATTGTATGACCTTCTGTCATTTTTTAATTAGATACAAAAAATAATAAATTGAAACATCTGTATAGATAAATTATTCAAAAACTCCAAAACATGCCCCTATAATCCCCTGATCATTTAAGACAACACTACATAAACTAGGGAAATACATAAGAAATAGATAAGGTACAAATATCAGTAAGAGAACAATAAAATCATCAAATGATGAATATAAAAAATTTAATTAAGAATAACATCACAATTTTATTCAATGGTAGAGGATTGAAGCATGATATGATATGATAACATCAAGGAAACATAGTTATATAGCACCAATATAAAACATGACATGAGAAGTATGAGTAATGAATAACCACTGATAAATACCAATGTATTGTTCTTTAAAAAACGACTCATTTTCCATTCATTTTTATCATGAGATGAAAGATTTACAAAATGAATTGGAGGGTAATATAATTTTATTCCCATATATTATATTTATTTCAGGTATATATATTATTGGGACACATTGATTGTATAATATGATAATTTCATCATCTATTTTAATGCCAGGATTAAGTAGTGTATCTAATATAAATTGATGTAAAAAATAAATTAAGAATAGGTACATATATTTGAATACAAATTAATGTCATTCTGTATGGGTATTCAATAAGTAAATGTTTGGAATGGAAAATCATAGGATAATTTTGGTATCATAACATAGGAATATAATGATTTAGGGTTGGAGTTTATTAGGAGTGAAATTAAGTGTATAATTACATTTAAAAAAAATTATTGAAATAGTAATGTATAAAAATAATTCAATCATGAATAATTAGAAATGAAATGGAAAAATACTAGGAAAGTGATTGAATAACGATAGAGGGGAATCAATTACCTTGGTAGGGTTCATCTAAATTATTGGGAGGATCTTCATAAGAGACTAAGAAATCCATTAGGGGTTTTTATAGTATTATTGGTGGAGGAGAATATTCAAAATGTGTATTTATTATATAAGATTAAGATATTGGGTGGGTATTTATAGAAAACGAGTGGCTATATCAATTTTAATTTTAAAAATTGGTTGTGGACTCCTTATTATATGATGATTGAGACCCTAATCATTATAATGGGTTCTTTATAGGATTTATTCAAAAGATAAGTGTATTTAAATATATTATATAGGAAATTATAAAACAAAATAATATAATACAATGACTGATATGGAAGTGAGTCATTTTCATAAAGCTGTGATTTTAAAATACTTAAAAAATAATATATGTATGTGAGGATACATTAATGGTTTATAAAATTAATAAAATAAATTGAAAACACAATTTTTTAAGGTGAAATATATATTAAGTCATATATGACGTTCATATCATTTATTACATCAATTTTGGGTAATTGTGATTTCATAATTCATACGGAATATTTAAACTGAATTTATTTTTTACAAAAAATTATTTTGTCCCAGAAAATAACGAACTATTCACCATTAAATGACTTTCATATGATTATTTAAAAAATAAAATGTATTATAATTTTTTTTCTAAATATGTGGATTTTGAATTTAAAATAAAAATATTAATTTATAGGAAAATATTAGTATTTATAACAGAAACATATTTATAACCCATTATAAAAATTTAATTTTAATTTATTAAATAATATTATCATTTATATTTAAATAGATAGTAAATAATTCTAAAATGTTATTAAAATAACATTTATTTAAAAAATTCTTGAAGTTATCTTAATAGTTTCTTCTTCGATAAAATATATTTCCTAGAAATAAATTTATATTTACTCCATTTTGAAAATATAATTTTCATCAAATCATATATATTTATATATATATATATATTTAAAATAAAATTGGATAAAAATATTCAAAATATTGTTTATAACAAAATATAAAAGTCATACTATATGGTCCAAGATACATAACCCTATATTACACCAATGAATTCCGTAAGGGTATGTTGTTCCATGGTGGTGATTTCATTGGCTGGTTTTTTGAACATGGATTTGGGACGTGATCTCAATATCCTTGATGTTATCTTGTGAATTGAGTCTTAGTTGTTGTAGATTATACTTTTATTATTATTATTGGTCAAGGAAAATGTACATCTTTTTCATCTCCCATGAAATCTCTAATAATTGTTCTTCATATGGTAAAATCATACTTGTTGAGGTTATTAATTCATTTGTATGTGTAAATTAATCTTTATCAAAACCCCTAACATATAATAATAATAAAGATAATTATATAAAAACAATATAACAAATGGTTAATATGCATAATTTTATTTGAAGTCTTAATAACAATATTAGAGAATGGTAAAAAATAAACAATGTAGTGCATGTGTTTTCTACAAATATGTATTTTAAAAGGAAATTTATTCATTGAAAACCCTAATTTTAATTTTAATTGTTTGGGTCATTGAAATTATTAAAATTCGGTAAATATTTTATTTTTACTTATTATTTATTTTCCTCATTGGATGTTAATAACATTGATTGTTTCCCACCCTCGTTTTAATGTCGACTTTGATCCACTTAATTTTATACAATGTTCATAATTACAATATTATTTATGGATGTAGAATATATGTTATGTATGTAATAATAAAATAAAATTTTTATTCCTTGAGAGTTTTAGTTAGGATTTAGAAAGGTGAAATTTTTGATGAGCTTGTTACTGTAATTTTTAATTAACATAATGTTGAATATAAATAAAGAGATAGATATAAATTTAATTCACTATTTTACTTTCAAAAAACATAATCATGTCTCAATTATAATTTTTATTCATTAAATACATTCGTATAAATATACATGTAATTTGGTGATTTAAAATGTAATATGTCATTAATGGTGGTGATAGTTCACACATAACAAATTTGACATTTTCATTTCCCAATGGATGGGGGTAAGATAAATATGGGGTGGTATAACAACATAAAAACATTTATATATTCTAATGATACACATAGTATTTGATTAATATGTTTAGAAATTGATTCTATGAGAAATATATAGAAGTAAGGGTTATAGAGTGTATAATACTAATGCTAGCGACTTGATTCATCCTTTAGAGTGGCTCTTAAAAATAGAGGAATTGGGATATTATCATTTAAACGAGGGTACAAGTATATGGAATATGACTTCAGTATGAGAAAAATTGAAATGTTTAATTTGTAAATTCCAAGGAGAATTGTTTCATGATTTGGATAGATGTGAGATCATTTAATTGCAAATAAAGTGGGATGTTTCCTTGGAAACAAATGATTGGTGAGGGGTAAAGTTAGAATCCCATGATATTTTGGTGGTTTGGGTGTGAAAATGTTTATGATACATGTGATATTAATTTTCCCACCTAAACATATATCATATATAGATTATTCCCCATGTAAATTTAGTAAAATTAGAGTCACATTATGTTACCTCTTCTTACTTCTATTAAGCTTGATTAAATAATTTGCATTGTGAATATTTTATTATAAAAATATAATGCGACCCTTATAGATTTTTTTGAAGTTATGATTTTAAATTTGGAATCTATATAATTTTATTTAACGTCCAAATATGTGAAAATGAACATTGAAATTAAAATATGATATATACAAGAAAACATTTTAAACAAAATTAACTTTTAGAAATTTAACTATATTTTATATTATTCACTTTTAATTACAAGTTAAATGTGTGTTAATAAATAGTATTTATAAAAAAAATATATCTTGTGATAATTATCATTTGTAAATAATATTTTCTGTTTCGTAAAATAAAACTCATAAGTGAATAAAATGTGATTTGTCATAAAATAAATTTCCAATAATAAAAATTATTTATTTTATTTAATGATGCATTTGTACCAAACATAAAATTATTTTGATTTCAATGTAGAAATGATAATTTTATAAAATATAATGATATATATATATATAATTTATTTTATCAATAATTTCATGTTTATATCGACTTAACTTCTACATACAAATATCCTCATGATTAAAAGATAATTTTATACAAAATATAAGAGGTGGTGATAGTTACGGGCATAGATTCATATAGTATGTGTCTCTTAGTGAATTAAAATATCATAAAATTATATTGAAAAGTTTTTATCTCAATCAATCTCATTAGAATTCATCTTTATAATTTTTTGGGAAAACCCGAGTGAAGATACCAACTAATTCAACTGTTACGTAACAATAATCATGTATAAAAATTATATTGTTTTTAATTATTTCATGGTTTGTTTTAGCTCAATATTGAATCTGATACAATATTTTATCAAATTATTTATTTAAAGGATAACAGTTACTAAAATATTAGAGTGATACACTTAAATTCAACATCCCATTTTTTATTCTTTAATATATTTACCAAAATCTACATTTGGTTTTTTACCCAATATATGCCTTATAGAAAATCGATATCCATTTTTAATATATTTCTAAATCCATTTCAAGTCTATATTCCAAAAAATTAAATTTACTATAATCACAATTGTTTGATATTGATATTTCTTTCAAATGTGTTGATATTATAATGTTTTATGTTTTTAAAATAACCCCACCATAGTTCTCAAAATTGTACACTTCAGAATAGTTCTCCTATATAGAATTACAATCAATGAGATCCAAGGTTTACATTTTTTTTAAATTACATGACGATATTGGTGTACAATAACTATTCATGACCCGTCAAAAGGACTTATTTTAATATAAATACAATATAATCCATTAGAAAATAATATCATTTCATATATAAAATTCCGAAAAAAAAAATTCATGTCACTATATACCATCATACACATAAATAATTATTTAGTAGTTCACTCTACATTGTTCCTTAAAAATTACCCTACCTTACTGACATTCACACAACCTATTGATTCTACTAAATTTAAAATGGAACCACCATGGTATCATTATCATAGTCATGCTATAACTGACACCAACATCCATTAGTCAATATAACTACATTGAGTGTGGACATTACTCAATTTGAGCTATCCAATATGCTTCAACTAAACCACTATGATCATTAACATGTTCTAAAATCTCTAATTCATATTTTTGTCCAGCACATGATTCAAAAATTTAGAAATCCTGTAATAAAACTCTTCTCAAATGTGTTGAAATTTATGATCCTAAGACATCCTTAGACTGTTCACCCATACTCACATCCATTATGTTTCTACCCCAACATTGATAAACAATTATCAAAAGTAAATTTTAATATTCACCATTTTCCACAAGAACCTAATTTAATTTACATTTTTATTTAAAAGTTTTTTTCTTAATACCTTTATTTCACAAAAATATAATCTTACGTGATGTAGGATCAATATTACATTTTTTTATTCATATATAAGGCTCCTACTCTTAGTTACCCCTATAGTTCTATCATAATAGGTTCCCCATATAATTTTCATATTAACAACATCTTACTAAATACTGACATTGAATAAGGATCACTATATTCATACATCTATTGTTAAAAAAGCTATTATATCACACATTAACCATTATTTCATCCCATAATGTTATGGTGTTCCCAAAAACCATGCCACATTAAATCAATCCATTCGTTATCAAAATTATCTATTACAAAACTATAGTCCTGATGTACATAAAAATACTTCATATCAAACTAATTTTTACCTTAATTAATATACCATGGCGACTACCTATTATATTCCATACCTTAACATTCACATCCTCAACATATTATCATGGAATGTCTGCATCATATCTTATAATGTTCTAACTCACCCCGAAAAAAACTTTCAATCATCCCAACCATTCAATTATATAGTCTTCTGCCACATGAGTGTCCCCAAATCCAATTGTACAATAGTTCAAAAATATCCATTTCTATCACATAACAAATTATCTTAATCAAGGGTTTTATATTCCAATCCAAATATGAGTATTGTGTAATAATATAAGGATTTGGTAGTTTTTTTATTGAAATCCCACCCAACACCAACAAGTAATCACTATTCTGTCCTGAAATTATTTATTATGTGTTCGGAAGACTACGAAAAAACTCACTACATGGTTATATTCACAAGGGTACTACCATTGAAGAATCACTCAAACACAAATAAAAATTGTCAAGAACAATTACCTATTGATATTATATTTTCAATTCCATGCTACTTACTAGAAGGCATTTTATAGTGATCCATCGTCTATATATCTGATCTAATATATTCTTAACTCATTCCCGGATAACCCTGCTCTATAACATTATCCATCACTATTTACACTTATATAACGTGTACTTAACCAAATCAAAATCCATATAATTAATAATATTTTAATCTAGTCACATCTAGTGAAAATTACTGATCCCACCATCAATGGGTCTTTCTCACATCACAATATAACAAATAGAATATATATTTCATGATGAAACATCCATGTACTATTGAGTATGAGGTATTGATCACTTTATATTTACCCACTAATCTCTTGTTTTATCCCCAAACCATGTATGATATTGGAAATATAACATATTTTCTCTATAAAAAGAGAGATCATGAATTACAAAATCCTAAAAATTATCTTTGATCATTCTCAAACATCTATAGGTTTTACTAATATACCCTCAGTTTCCAATAAGTAAGGAAAGAACCAACAAGGTTATACTAAATCTATGACCTAATATCTCACACATAAGTGAAAAATGACGATGCACTGCCTGACTATTATTCATGAACCTTGTTATTAGTCTATAATATAAAGAAATAGTCCAACACACATGATCATCCAAGTAATGATTACATTGAATCTATATATAACAGAGATATTTGATATTGGATGAAGACCTATAAATTCTATCATCCGAAAACAATCCCAATACAACCCACATTCATTACATAACTAAATCAATGATTTATATCCTAATGAGAATCTAATGCCTCTATCATCCAGTATTCTTGGAATCAAATACCTATTCCATTATGATTCTAGGAAAAAAATTTTAGTAAAAAAAAGAACAATTACTATTATAAAGACATTGATTATTCCTATAATAAAATTTAAATATATCTTGAATTTTGTTAGATATTGGAATTGATAGGGTATACTATTGTGAGTCCTAGTGTTTTTGAAAAAAATTTATAAAAATTTTAATATATTTTATGTCACTTCTGCATGACTTTTCTAGAAATAATGTGATTACACTAAAATAGTGTCTCAGATTTAAAATCATAGGTCTTTTATGAATCATAAACATTAGTTTTACACTAGGAGTGACCCTAAATTTGTTCAATGTGGGGAGTTATGATAATGTTTCCATTTGTGGGTTTATTTAGTGAAATAACTAAATAATTAATTTAATCATTCATTTGACATAGAAAACCTAATTTCATATATATTATACATGTTATGGTGGATCTCCGGTGGTATCCACATAGCACTATGACTTCTGAGAAGATAATATCGTGTTCCTTATTATTTGTATGACATCAAACAAGGAAGAGCCTCCAGGTCAAGGTAAATTAAGTAACATCAAATGCAACAGACCATCCTCCATTGATGGAGATAATTTTCTACATCAATTATTAACCTAAATTGTGATAGGGATCATCATTATTGTATTCAAACCCTTATTATTACATGATTTATCCTAATAAATTCATTATCTTTGATCTATGTTAATTATAATACTTTTCATGGGACCAAGTATGAGATTAAAATTGTTTGATAAATTTATCTACTTTTTCCAACCCTATAAATCCCAATATAAATATATTGATAGAGATATCTTGTCGAATTATTGTTTCACATTTTTTTAGGATTTTACACTTCAGTTCCTCACGTTCTTCACGGAATGGCCTACGGGGGTTTTGATTTATCATTGTCATGGTGGAATATGGTCGATCAAACTGCCTTATTGATGGAAAATTCTCTTGAAGAGTATGGATTTAAAATTAAATGACGAATTAAATGAATCTTGGGATAGAGGGAGATTATTTATTTGATTCATGATATGATACAGGCGAGGTGATGGAATGGTAGGTGTGTGATTTGTGTATGGGCCTCTGATGGACCATCCATGATCCGATCTCCAACCATCAGAGAGCTAGAATTGATGAAAAAAATGATCTCCCATAAATTTTGGTGATCAATAGACATGATTCCATGTGGTGATCATGGATTGAAGAGGAAAATAAAAGATATGGGATTATTCAAAAATCATCACTACCCATGGTGTATTTATGAAAGACACATGGTGTGTTATTCACTAATATATGAAAATAGGTTGTCCTGAATATTATAAGTATCACCTATCGTGTGGGACCCCAATAAAACATATGACTCAATTATAGTCACCCATTGTGTACTCTAGGATTACATGAACATGGGTATTAATGAAATTCATGTAAATTATATAAGGAAATGACTAGAGTACATGGCCATCCAACATTGACATGACCAAGAGCAAGGGATGGCTCTTGGGGGGCTGATGAAATTTGTGTAGTCACCTCACATGCAATATAGTGCAACATGGGTAGTGAATCATGTACCAGTTAGGACATAGCCAGGATGAAGGACATGACCACATGCCAGGTGGGTCTCCTACCATTTCATGTACGATCCTTTCTGATTAAATGTATACCAATATATTTCGTTTAATTGGACCTGTAGTTTGGAATACGAACAGATTATCCGGAGGGGTTTTTCATGTAAATGTTGATGGTGGCCTTCATGGTGGATTTGGGGATAAGACACAAGATGTTTTAAGAATAACCCTTGATGACAACAATGATCAGTCCATATCATCATGGTCATTAAAGGTAAACACTTCATTTGTGTAGGCTATGGACCATATATATGTTGTCATAGTGTTACCTTCCATCTAGGTTGGGAAGTTGTCCTCTATTTAATATCAATGTTTCTCCCTCCTACGATATCACGGTATGGATCATTGACCATTAAGTTGTAACCCTACTATTATGTCGGTCAGGGGTCCTCTATCGATTATCAGAGTGACACATTCATATGGTATTAGGGTTTGATTCCTCAATCGATAATCAAAGTGTAAAACTCCTATGATATTATGGTATGGGTCCTTGAACATTTGTGTGGAACCCACTTACTGGCTAGGGCATGGATTCACTATCGACTATTAGAGTGGAACCATCCAATAAAGTAGGGAATGCATCTTATATCAACTATCTGAGTTTCACCCTCCTACTGTACCAGGGCATGGGTCCTCTAACTAGATATTGTGTCCTTCGACTATTCATCATAGCGACGAGGTTTGGGTTGACAATTATGTTTCATTAAATAGATGTGCAATGTATTCAACACTGTTGATAGACCTTTGGAGTTGATGGTAATCATTTCATTGGATGGTTTATGAGAAATATATCCCATTTCTCTCTCATATGGTATTGTGTTGTTGACAATATTTATTTATCTATATCTATGTAGTTGGATGTTGTTATTATCATGCTATAGGTTGAGATGACTATTCATATTGCCTCTAATATTAATCCCCCTTTTGATTTTAGGGTGTCTTAATTGGAATTTATATACTCACCCCATCATGTAAATTTCCTATATATTTTGTGTCTTATACAATAAATCGATAGATCCATCATGATTATAGATGATCCCAGGGATACCCTTGTTCACTAGACTTCATACACTGGATGGGTCCTTGAGATCTAGATCTGGGCACTCTTTGTAAAATTATTTCACAATTATTTTTAGGTTGATTCATCTTTCTAGTATAACATTTATTTACTTTTTTTTAATTTTGTATTACATTATTGTACTCTTGTACTCCAAAGGGGGTATACATGCACTGTTTATTCTCAAGATGTTGGATCATTTGTTATTATTCATCTACACTCAATCGTGGATATTGTTGGGTGTTTGTGTATATGTACTTTGGGAAAAGACTAAATATATAATTTTGTATTTTAGAACATTTCTCCATCCATTGGCCTATAATGGTGGGCTTAGAATAGTTCTGTCTCAGCCTTCCATCGGCCAAGAGAGCCCTGGTGGGTCAGGTTGTGATAGATTGGTTCTAAAGGTGGTTAAATCTTTAGGGTTGTTTTTATTTTTCCCCATATGAGGATTTGGTTGGGACACTGGGTATCAATGCCAATGTGTATTGAGTTAAACACATAGGATATAGAACCTTTTATTCGTGCAGGAGCTGACATATCCAAAAATTAGGTATATAACTACCTATTTGTTTATTCGTCATAGAAATATATTAGTTATAGGTAATATTTTATATTCATCAAATATATTTAATCATTTATTATTATTATTCAGTCATATCCGCATATATATATATATTCTCATCATTTTGAGATACATATTGTATAAATTACCATGGTCACTCTATTAAGATAACGAGCCAAGTTTTTAACTCTGAATCAAGGAAACACTTTGAAGGGTGATGAGGCCTATGTTAGGCAGCCATACCATGAGATCCTTCCACCATGGGGGAAGGTAGTAGAACCACCACATGTCGAGTATTAGATTATAGTAGTAGAGCCTGTTGAGGATGCATTCACGCTTAGCGTACTCATTGAATTATAGAACCAAAGGTTGGTGAATTTAAATATAGATTTAGATCTGAAGGTAGTAGAGGATTTAATAGATTTAGTGATCCATGTTTTCAAACATATCTAGAAACCTACTAATCAGGTATATGAATTAGTATCCAACCTTTTCAACAGTTCATCTGGGTATTGTTGAGTTCTAGATATGTAGATGCATGATGGGTCTAAACTCTCATCATCCAAATTCTATCATATGATTTAGGAAATGTACTACACATCATGAATAATGTCATTTCAGAACCAATATCTTATGTATATTGGGTGGTGATGGATAATAGTTTCAGAAAATTCTATAACATTGAAAAATATTATAAATTACTTCATTAACCTGACTAAATATGAATACTTAAGGAAATGGATTTTTGATCAGGGTTTCTACAAATATATTTTTACTAGTGTGGTACCCCTATGAAATCCCACCTATGATTGGGTGTTGGGTTGGGAAATGCTGATGGAGAGCTTCTACATAGAGGGGCATCATGAAGTAGTGACTATAAGTGGGAGTTATGGGTGTTATGGGTATGAAATGACAGTAGGTAGGATCTTGGTAGAGGTTATTACTTCAATATTTGACTCGATCTCAAGGACATTTAGCATAGACACCACATAGGGGACTATGTCATCCCATAGAGGGGTTGTGCTATGCATGTGATGGGTTTAAGAAATTGTGACCCAAATAGAAGTACAATGCGGCATACAAAATAGAACTCATAGAAGTGGTATTTTCATTGAGGATGTGGAGGAAAAATATTTTGGTAGAGAATATTAGATTTTCCTTAGACCATCAATGTATTGGGTTTTTTCATCAAACATAGCCACCAGAATCCGAGATAGAGGCACTTGTTGGAGTTATTATGTAACTCTTACTTTGAAATAGTATATACTCTAGGGATCATAAAATTAGTAGAAGATGATCTTAATTGAAAGTCTCATGATGGTTTTTTGAAGGAGGTGTGAGATTAGTTAATTTAAATGCATCTATCCTTTGTTGAAAAGGGTGGTTCATTATATTTTTTGTTGATGGTGTTGAATCCTTTTCTCCTTCAGCTTGGGAGAGGGCATAAGTTGGGATAAATTTACTTTTAGATATTACATGACCTGGTATCCTCAGGAGAAACATTATATAAATTTTATATAAGATGGAATCATGCCATAATTTTTCGGGGATAGATAGTTGTCCCATTCATGATGCAATAGGAATACATGAAGGATTTCATCATGTCTCAATTGGATACACATCTTGGTGTGGGGAATATTTAATGAGATCTTAGACTGTACATTTTTTATTATAATGAGATAATGAATAGATGAATTTATCTCATGACACATCTCTTGTTAAACGGTGAAGGATGATTACCATGTTTTGGTAGGTTTTTTTAGCCTCATGAGTTCTCATAGTGGAAATGTGTTTAGATATCCACAGACATTTTGAAAGGGAATTCATAGAATGCTAGAGTACATTCTTCCATTAGGGTGATAGTTGATCAACTTATAAATTCCACATATAACATTTCTATTAAGAATAAGTGTTTTGTGGGGAGTTTTTGGATTTTTCCTGATTTTGATATCATTCCCCTTCATGGTTTTACGTTGATTATTGTCTCTGAATGTGTTGTGTAGTTCATGCCACAATTTTGGAGAGACCTTTATTAACCATTTGGGACCCTGATGAGATTGAGTATAACCTCTCACCCCCAGGAATATGGGAAGACATGGTGAACTGTCATGGTCTGAGTGTATATGATGTTGTTTTCCATTTAAGACTTTGTTTGAAGATTGGCGGAGAAAATTCATTTGGTATAGATTATGTAAAATAATATATACCGCTATAGTATCATCATGTCACCTTTTGTGGCCCTCTTTTGGAGACTCTATAGGTCACCCTATTTATGTAATGTTTTTGGTGAGACATCTCTTGTTAGGACATAAATGTTTCAAGTGATGTTGGAGAATGTCTAGGTCATCCATGAGTAGATAAGGATAGCTCTGAGCAGGTAGGAATCCTATACATATCGCTATCACATTCCCTTATAGTTTAACTAGGGAGACCAAATTTTCCTAACAGTAACCCCATAATGATGATTGTGGATATTTATCTAGGGAGGCAGGATATACCCAAGGATCATTGGGCCATTTGAGATAATAGAGATGGTTGGTTAGGCTTCTTACTAACTCTCCCAAACATCGATAGTTGGAGAAGGTTCAGAATTTCATCCATTATCTACAGTTGAGTAGATAAATTCATGAACCTATGAAATTTATTAACCAAGGATAACTGCGAATGAAGGATGGGGCCATACATTTACATCTAGTGGTGATTTGGATCATCTTTAGGGGACCCTACATGGATGGACCATTACATTTGTTCATGTGTCGAGTCTGCAGCAGAGCATATAGTATGGTACGTTGGATTAGGAGAGAGAGATGTGAGATAAGTATCCCAACAATTTTGGATCAGTTTTTATGGTGATTATAATATTGAAGGATTAAATAATTTAGAGACCTTGTTTTTTATTCAAAGTCTTTAAAATATATATAGAAATTGTATTGGACCTAGGTACTGAGATGATATGCGATTCAAATGCCCAGTGTTATTAGAATTCATTTTATAAAAAATTTAAATTTATTTTATATCATGGGTGCATGGTTGTTAATAAGTAATGGTATTACTCTAAAATGGAGAGTCTGGCCAAAATTTGAAGACCACATTTGAAGTTGGAAAATAATTTTTACACTAACCCTAACCAAAAGTTAGTTGGTATATGGGTTTATGAAAAAAGGCCATTGGTGTATGCCTTTAGTAAATTAAATAATTGATTCATTCTTTAATTAAATTAATAAACATCTAAATTTTTTTATTAATATAATAATTATTACGGTGTATCAAAAGGCTTAGTTTTATAACCATAAAATTATTTAAATGATAATTTTGAGTTCTTCATTAACAATTTGAGAACAGATGATGATGAGCCCCCAAATCAAGACAAATTATATAGGTGAAAATAAAACAGAACTTCATTCCATTTTAGGAGAGAACGTTCTTCAATAGATATTTATATAAATTGATGAAAGACTCATCAGTTTTTGATTCCAAACCTTATGATTAAAATATCAACCATGATCAATTCTTTTAATTTGATATTCATTTACTATTATCTTTTGTTTGAGTCCGTGTATCATTTTAAAATTGATTATTCAAATTATGAGATGTTTCTCACCTCTCAAATCCAAATTAATATATTTTTTCAAAAAAAAACACATGACACCATTGTTTCACCATAAGTTTTTGTGTGTTTCGCCTACCTTTTTTAAATTTCATCAATGATTTTCCTATAGAGTATCAGTTCGACGTTGCTGGACGAGATCAAGATCCATCAAACCCACAAATTCACGACAGAGTAGCATGTAGCAGATGGTTTTGAAACATAAGGATTGTTATTATTGAATCATATTATATAGAGTGACTTTTTAGATGATATTATATTAGAGAAAAATAAGTTGATGGAACGGTAGGGCCATGCGGTGCATACATGCATCCGATTGACCATCAAGGCTTTGATTTTCATCCACTAAAGGGACATAATCTATGAACAGAGGATTACCCTTCATTTTCATGTGAACATAAGTAATGGAACAACATGGATGGTGTTTTTTGGTTTCTTGTTGAGTTGATTTGGTATTTGGAGAAAATCAAGACTACATATAATTTATTTTAGGAACAATAAATTAATTGATCTTCTAAAATCCATATTGATATGGTTTGTAGAATATTATAATTATCAGATGTCCTATGGGTCCCACACATATCATTTTACCTATTTTTGGTGAGTCTTCATGTATTCTTGGAGTCAGTAGACATGGTCATGGATATAGTACAAAACCAATATATATAAACACTACTAGAGTACTCCTTCAATAATCACATATGCGACCAAGAGCATAGGTAGGCCCCTAGAGAGATGAAGAACAACTTGTAGTTAACTAACAAATCGGGGAGGGATATATGGGTAGTGATTTGTGTACTATAAGGGACATTACCATATAGTATTATGGGACCACACATAATGCAGGCCCCCTTACTCACATTGTACCCTCTATTTTTAGGAAACTTCAACCTATCATGTCTCTTTTAATTAGAATTGGATTTTGGTATGTGAATAGCATATTCTATATGTGTTTTTCACCTAGAATGTTATTTTTTTAATTATTGGTAGATTTTGAAACACTATATAGAATTTTAAGAGTGAGAGGCTTGTTTAGGTGATCCTCTATGATGGAAGCGATTAGACAGGATCATTAGAGAGTTATAGTGGAACCCTCCCTCCGATCAGGGCATGATTCTTCTATCTACTATCCACATGGAACACTTAAACTAAAAATGAAATGGGTCCTCTATCGAAAATTAGTATGAAACCCTCCTATTGTGTTCGGGTAGGATTCATAACCCATTTTAATGTCAACCTCCAATTGGGTAGGGAATCATTCCTCCATCGATTTTGAGAGTGGAAACCTTTTTTTGAATCAAGGTATGTGTCCTCGATCAATTATAAAATTATAACTATCATTTGGTGTAATGATATGGGTCATCAACTGTTATAGTGGAACCCTTCTATTTGGTAGTGACTTGGCCCCCTATCAACTATTAGAGTGGAGACCACCTATTTGGAAGGGCATGGGTCCTCTGTCGACTATCTTCATGGCACCCTCTAATTGTACCAGCGATTGGATACTCTTCCTAAATATTGTGCCCCACAAATATGGAGAATGGTGGTGAGGTGTGGAATGAAATGGAGGTTTTATTATGTAGACATGTGAGACTCTGGGCATCATTGATGGACCTTTGGAGCTGATGGAACACTTTTCATGGACTAGGGTTCAAGATTGATATCCTTATTCTCTATAATTTTGGATTATATTGATTAAAATATATGTATTTTTATTCATTTCATTGGAAATTTAAACTATATTTATATTGGTTGAGATGAATTTTCATTTAATGTCTATTTATTCTTCCCCTTCACCTTTTTGGGGCATCCAACTGGGAAGGTATATACTCACCACTACATGGGATTTCCATAAATGATTCATGTCATATGAAAATAACCAATAGACAAGTGGTGATTATAGAGTGGGAAAGGTATTCTCTGATGGACTAGGAAAAATAAATTGGTCATGGAATGAAAATCTATAGTCATTATGTCTTTGAAAATTAAATTCTAGTTTTTTATGGTTGGAACATATTTTGGATTGGGTCTTTATTTTCCCCCAATTAGTTTTTATTTTATACTTCCATACTATGGTACTACCTAGATGTTTTATATGATTTGTTTATTCTTGAGACGATTCATCATTTAATATAATTCCACTAAAATTATAAATTGATGTGGTTGTGTTTGTAACGGTACTTTAGTAAAAGGCCTCACATTTTAGTAATGTATTTTGGTGATTTTCGCTAGATCTTGGCGTATAAAATTTAGGCTTTGGGTAGTTTCTACTCATTCATCCATCATCCAAGTGGGACCTAGTGCGTTGGGTCTTGAAAATTTTTATTAAAATAACCAAAACACAACATGACCCCACATTACATGTGTAATGAACCAGACCCCAGAAACCAAGATCATGTGTTTACATTATTACATTAGATTAGATCCAATTGATGAGATCTTGAAGCACCAATCAGTTTGGCAGTTTTGGAGAACCAACTAATAACAGGATAACTATATTACAATAGCAATACACAATAAAACATAATACATAACAAAATAAAATAACCAAAATCCATTAAATCACATTCTAATAATTCTTTAATAAATCCTCATGAAAAGTATAAAAATAAGGGTCAGATCAAATGTTCAGTAATGGTTATGTACTATGGAATATATCATTATTATTTAATAATAATAAAAAACGAACGGTAAATAATTAAAAACCCCTATTCCATTTAAATAAAGTGAATATCAATATAAGATTAATAATATTCAACAAGGAATAGTAAATAATTGAAAAGAGGATCCATTTATTCAATAAATTCTGAAAGAAATTAATCTAGGGATAATATCATTTTTAAAATATCATGGAAAATAAGAAATTGTTTCCTAAATGAAGATAAATATTAAATGTTTTACACCATGTATTAGAAACATGATTCATTTACCATCAAGATCTATCCTAAAAATAGTGTCAAACAAATGTGTAAAACCCTTTTGATTTGGAAAACTAGTTTGTCTCATGAGACATGTTGATGCATTAGGGGGATATAGATTATTGGGCTCCACCTATGTGGTCATGTCCAAAAAATTACATATATATTAAATAATATATTGAGTTCCCTAATAATATTCTTTATCTTCAAATATCCTTATAGAGTAAATTACATATATTTAAAAATATTTCCATGTTTATTAAAATAACTTTCAAATTAAAAACAATATGTAAAAATTGTATGAAGTTTATGAAATAAAAATATCCTTCTTAAAAGATTATTAATGTTAATGATAAATGTAATTTTCAATGAGAAACTATAATAATAAAATTATTTTTTGAAAATAAATTTAACAAAAACAAAATAATGTTATATTCCAAAATAACATTTATCACATAGAACTTTTCATGTTAAATACCCTTGGATGAAATAAATAAAATAATTTTTTTTAATATAATTAAATATTAAATATTTATGATATTACTTGTCATGGTGTATTATATACACCTTATAAAATATATTATGTTCATAACATTAAAACAAGCCCCAATTAATGGAAATTGATACGATGTCCGTTACATCACGCTTCCTTTTGGATGAATGTTATTAAACTCATTTATAGTTGTAAAAAAATTTATTAACATAAAAATAACCATATAAATAACTATAATACCATATATCATCCCTTTTGTAATGACTGATCACCCATTAAATAATTTTTTTTCAATTTTTTCATTGTTTTGGGGGTTCGTTGGCTTGCTTTCTCATTCGATTATTGTCTTGAATGTTATTTTTTATTGTGAATATTATAGAGTATCATAACCTCTATGATAATAATACTGACATAATTATCATATTTATAAATCAATTATAATATTATTACTAATCAATAATTATGGTTTTGTGAAATTTTATACGTTATAATCATGGAGATGATATGATGTACGTATGATAGTGTAAGATTTCAATTTTTCAATGATCCTAATAGAATAGAGTTATATAATATTTTAATTGTATATAATAATCATAATATAATATTAATTCACTATTTATACTTATAAAAATCATCTAGGTGTTTTGGTTATTACAATAGAGTCACATCGTTTCGTGAAAGCAGTAGTCCACAAGTACACAAACGGTGATATTATCTTTTAATGAATGAAAAGGTTAGAATGAAAATGATATATTAGCATTTCATATTTATTAATATATCATTAATATAAATACTATTTCATTTATATCACATATATTAATTAAATTTTTCTTTATCACCTTCCATGAAAAGCGTTTCTGCAAGATAAATCTCAATGCTTAATAAGTAGGTAGTCTAATGTACAAACGAGTGCCGTTATCATTTCCTATAAGAATGAAAATTTAAAAAAGATATATATTATATAAGGAATAAAAAGTGATATTGTATATATTTATATATATAATATACTTTAAATCTATTATAATATCCAACCATCAGTGGTGGTAATTGAAAAACAAATAACATCGGTTCACGAGATGGTAGTCTGGAATAAACAAGAATGTTGATTTTATAAACCATTTGATAAATGTTGAGATGATCATACGTCATGAAATTTATATAAAAAATTTATATTTATATTTAATATCATTATGGTATTATATAATCATTGTTTAATAATGATTGAAGGAGGTGTAGAAATAGATAATAGAAAAACCCACATAGAAGAACCAAACATCTTCTTTAGGTATCTTCTTTAGGATTTCATCAAAACACTTACTAGGATTGATTTATTCTAGTAGTAATTAATAACATATATAGGATATATGATGGGGTGTTATTTTTGTTTTCATAGTCTTAATAAATGTCTTAATGAGATAGTAATAGTGAGAAGGTGGTATCCTTTTATATGTGAGGTGACTGACACAATAGAATTTCATGGAAAGAAATATGTTTACCCATCTTTTCCACAATAAACATGGTTTAAAGGGGAGTATTATATGTATTAATCAATTATATGGTCAAAATATGGAAGGAAACAATATTATATTAATGTTTTTAGGTAAATTTAAAACTTTTCATTGTATTTTAACCCCCCATGGGAAATTAATTTTTACCTTAACCAGGGTAAATAATATTTCATATTTTTACTATTAATTTTTGGTAAACAATTAAGTTGAATTTATTAAATAATTTATATTACTCTCATTCCTAACATGTAATCCTATTTTCCAAATTCCATTCATAAAATTAGTGATAATTAATTTAAAAATAATCTCATAGACATGATGAGAATGTGGGGTTTCAATGAAGAAAATTTTCAAAATAATATAATATTTTTATATCTAAATAACTATATGAAAATAATTACAATAACCTAAATTGGATTAAATAATATATATTTGAACTAATTTTTCATTAAACCCAAATTGAAATTCAACATTAAATTATAAATAATTTATAAAAATGTCGGTTTTCAATTAAAATTAATTATTTGTCCACATTCACGAAAAGAAGAAATATTTTTGAGAAATACCAAACATTTACCCAATAAAAAAGTGAATATGATGATTTTAAAAATTAATTTTATTTATTTGAATAAATATTATTAATTTTTAAATAAATAATATTATCTTATTTGTGAGAATCATGACTAAACCATGTTTTGGAATTAATACATTTTTTAGAGAATATTAATTTTCTACTAAATACATATTATTTTTATAATCAATGATAAAAAATAAAAATGTGTGAAATATATATTATTAATAATTTTGTAGTTATATTAATACCCAGTAGAATAACATCATGGTTCTAATAGACATTTTTTTGTAATTTAGTGTGAAATATTATTTGAATCTAGTGTTGTGTTCATCACAAGATATTATTAAAATTTAATTAATTCGATAATAAAATTATTTTAATATCTTCATGTGTCAAATTATTACATCCTAATAAAATTTCATCTTAAAATTTTAATTGATATTTCCTTTTACAATGTTGAATATATTTCTTCTTCATTGAATCCTCTAATTCCCTTGTTTCTTCCTATTATTTATTATTTCTCCATAGCAACTTTACCAGATGAGTAATAAAATTCAAAAAATTTCAGTCTATAGTATCATAAATTTATATTGGTTACTCATAAAAATATGGATCAGGTTCCAATTCAACTTCATCATAGGTGGTCACATGCATTTGGTTAGGCATTTACATCTTTAACAATGATATGTGGACCACATCATGTAATTTATAGATATTTGGAGACATTTTCAAATGTGAAGAGAAAAAATAAAATTAGGTAAAATATTTCTAAAGGTCTAATATATGTTAGACTCATTTTCTATTACGTTTTTGAGATGTTAACACTCTTCAGATGAGATACATTCAAGAAAACATTTCCATCCACCTGTGATTGTAAATCTTTTCCCTAATTATCAACATAATTTATTTACCAACATTGAGATTTATTAATGTGAGACTAAATATTTTACCTATTTTATTATCTCTAAAATACACTCTGGGTCTATATATTTCCTTTAACCAACTTCATCCCAACAGGTTGAGGTAAAAAATGTAATTTCATATAATGATTTAAATAATGAAATTTGAATACATGAATAGAATCTATTGTTATCCAAAAACTATTCCAAATATAAATATTGATCCAACATAATTATAATGACAAGTGAACATGAAAAAAATATTCCATCCGTTATTTTAATAAAACATACGGACTGCCCATCATTTTGATGATGGTAAGTATTTCTCAAATGAAGCTCAGTATAAAGATCCTTCTACTATATTATCTAGAATAATTATTTATAACAAGATAATGATCATAAATATTATAAATCTATTAACCATTATGTTTTACAGGTTTATTTATATATTTAATTTTGATGTGCTCAATAGGCAAGTCATCTCTTATAATGATGAAATTGCATATTTTTATAGGTGATCAATCATGATCCACAATGCATCGTTCATTGTATGAGTCTTTTTATCCTGTAACAAAATCTATAGCAATGAAATAAAAAATAAAAAAAGGAATAATAATGGGTAACAGGACACCTCCAAGATGTTGCATAATGGATTCAACTTATTGAATAACCAAACATCAAGACATATTATATGAATTATCGCACATCAGGTTATCTGATAAAAAATGTTCCCTCCAAATCATATCGATCTTTTTCCTACCAGGTAGTATAGATAAATTTTACATATTCTAATCATCCATAAATTCTAATTTAATATCATATATAGATTAAACATATAATATATAAAAATAATTAAAAAATTAGTTTTCAAAAAATAATTATTCTAATTTACATTTATTCACATCATAAAATTTTCTCTAATATTTACCATTATAATATTGATAACATTTTATCTTTTATAACAAAAAAAAATTCAATTATTCTTAGACATGATTGTTTTCAAAAATTGTTAATAATTCCCCATATATATCTTCAAAATATCCTTGAGAATATGATATCTCTCAATCCTTAGTTCGGTTAGAATTAATTGCTCATTCCTAATCAATGCATAAATTACCTTATTTTCACTCCCCAAGTGCAAGTGTGTTGAGATATAATAATCGCTATGTAACTGGATCTATAAACTTTGACTCTTGTTGTGTTTTTTATAAGAAAATATGTATTTTTGGATTTTTTTTCATTTAATTCACACATATATATCCAGTATAGAAAATGTATCTATATATTGAATGGAAATATTACATCTTCCAAAAAATGATAATGGGTAGGATAGTTCTATTCCTGAGTCTACAATTTATATGGGGAATATGTAATAACTATATAATATTTTATTAAAACAAAAACCAATTCCCTTCTCCAAATCATCAGTATATATCACAAACCCATCATTTCCCAATGTTTGATGCAAAATCTGATTATTGATCAACAGTCACATTAGTTTATAAAAAAATTATTTAAATTACTTTTAAAAAACCATTTTTTGTTTATTCTTCATCAATGGGTTAGAGAATTAGGAAAAAATATGATTGGATCCCCTATAGAAACATACCAAAACAATGAAACTAAAAACCACAGATTTTTTGTTGATATACTCTATTATCTAACTGGATTCTTCTCTATAATATCAAATGAGATTCTATATTTGAGAAAATATAGACATGAAAATAAACTTCTTGATGTAATAAATCAAAAGTACTAATTTCCCCATCAGACACATTCATTTTATGATTTTAAAGAATTATCCACAAGTGATTAACATGGTCAAAATATATTTTATAATAAACTGAAATTTCATCAATGAATTCAACAACCAATTCATTAAGATATTAGTTTAATAATTTTTTCATTATATCCATAAAAACAGAGGTTAATTTACATTATCCAAATGGAAATAATGTATACACCAAATTTTGATAATTCCTTAAAAAAATATGTCATCAAATTCCAACCTTCTTTACATGAAATTGATGTAACCAAAATCAATGTTTAATCTTTTATGAATATTTTAATTAATGAAATTTTTTGAATAGCTCATTAAGGTGAGTAAGGGGATACTTTTTATTTATATTAATTTCATTCAATTCCCTATAATCAATAAATTACGTCATTGATCCATATTTTTTCTTAATGTCTAGAATTGGGGATCCCCCTTTAATAATGCAAAGGATAATAAATCCGTTATCCCCCAAATCCACATGTTGTTTCTCAATCTCCACTTGTTCTACATTTTTATATTCTATAGGTCGCCTTTTTTTTATCATTGAATGGGGTATTGAATAAATGGAAATCTCATCATCATTATATGGGGGTTTTTTAAGTAATTTCTCTTAAAATACCTCAATATATTCCTTTATAATAAGAACAAGTTTATTTATTGATGAACGTTTCCATTCAAATATTTTTTCTACTATTCCCCAATAATTTCATTTAATAGAGATATATTTGGTGGATATATATATATTAATAATATAATGAATGCTCTACTCTAAATATAAGTAATTATATATCATCCTCTAAACATAAATTTCTTTCTTCTTGTAATAAATTTATCCATTAAATTTTTAAATAGATTTCAGTCTATGTATTATATCTAAATCAACAATTTTTATGATAATAAGTACCATAAATAACGAATGTTTATGTTTTTTAATGGGGACTTCCTAACAAATATTCATTATAATGATACATCCTCGAGGTGTTTTAACAAACATCACCCTTCTAAAATTAAATGTGAAATGTATAATGATCATGAAAAATGGGATTGATATAAAAGAGTGAAAGGATACATATTCAAATAATTAATTATATAAATATAAATATAGAATTAAATTATATTCCACCACATCATTGGGTACTTCCGCGTTAGTTGTAGTAATCACCTAAGCTTTACCTTCTCTAAAAGGACACATCTAATGTTGAATCCCTTGATACTTAAGGAATTAATATTATTTGGAACACATATATTTACACTATAATAATTGTAAACTATAAATTTTTTCTCCACATTTTATTATGTTGAATTGTTCCCTTAATATATTCACACAAAAAAACTCATCTTCCCTTTACGAATGTCCCAGGGTTATTCATTCTATAAATTTTTATAATTTGGAAATCACTGCATTATCTTATTTTTAATGAAACAGTCACTTTTTTAATAGTGTTAAGGTGACTAATTCGTTACTCTAATTATCAGTAATATGTATTATATATTGAATTCATTTACTATATTGTTTTTAATTAAAACTATTTCATCATATGTAAAAAATTATTTGAGTCAAACACCCTTCTAAGACATTGACTAATTGATTTAGAAAATGCCCATTCATTGACTCTGTGTTCCATATTTAATATATAGTATACCTAAATTACCTTTAAATGGTATCATCATACTCAAAAAACCATTTATATTGATTTTTCATCAATACAAGGTACTATCACTTCATTTTTTTGTTTCTCATGAGATGAATAGTTATCAAAGAATATATCCTTAAATGACATCCATTCCACAAGTTCCATTTCTCCATCATCACTAGTATTTTGTTTGAATGGCCACTATTTATAAACATCTCATTTGATATAATATAATACAATTTTAAAATTTTCCATTTCACCATATCAAAACTATATAAATATATTCAATGAAGACTTAATCCATTACTCAGCTATGATTTGATTAGTAGCCACACCAAATGTTGAGATATTATATCGTATAAGGAAATTCGACATTGGGGAATCTAAATTTCGAATATGTTGCTCCATCCAATAAAGGATAAATCATAACATTATTAAAAATCCATAATGTATACATAATTTTATCACAAGCAACAACATCAATATCTTCTCCCTCAGTTGGAAAATCTATTCTCTGTCCATAAGTATTGATTCCTTCATCCTTCGAGGATCCATTTCTAAATAATGTTATATACTATATATGCTCTTAAAATTATAATTTTTTAATCATAATGTCTATTTCTAAATATTATTTAACAAAATATTTAAATTTAAATTTTCATCATTTTGAATCTCAGAATTATGAACCAGGTTTCTTGGGGGATATTATTATTCTAAAATCATAAATAATTATTTGTAAATATAATTTTATTTACCGAAATAATATCCCCCCATGAGTGTCAAACTAGGTGTATATTAAGGGTCATTGTCAAGCACCAGGTGACGATCGTGTCAATCCTAATGCATTATCATAAGAGTTACAATCCCTAGGTACCTATGTTCCAAAATACATACACTTGTTTTATTAGGACATATATGTAATGATAGGATAACCCACATAATCTCTTCCTTACAAAATCATTAATTTGTGTTTCTATAAGTATATTTATATTATACCACAGGGTTATGTTCCATAATCTATGTTTTCATTAATATAGTTCCCAAGGATTCTACTAATATTCCTTTAATAATAATTATAATAACCCCTACATAGTACCCTAGAGATGGTATTATGTTTATTACAGTTATTTGATATGAGTGATCAAATCCCAAAGGAATAATCATTTTAGCAGTTTTAGAGAACCACATTCACATATGATACCCATTTTCATTTGGATGATAAAATAAAAAAACACATAAAAACCCAAATTAAATATAACCATGAAATATAAATCTAGTAATTATTCATTATAACCTTGGGAAACTAAAAAATATTGGTGATCTCAAATGCCCTGTAAGGGTTATGTATTGTTTAATCTATCATTAATCAACAAGAAACATAAACTTGTGAAGATAAATAAATGAACACACATTACATTTAAAATATCGGTATCACTATATGATAAGTAATAGTAACCATGGAATGCTTGAAAACAAAACATAGATCCCATTGAATCAATATCTTAACTATCATAACTGGATAAAGAATAATAAATATTTAATGGTAAAAAACTAAAAACGCATGACATTTATTTAATTAAAAGATAATGAAGTGCATATAGATAAAATATCATTTTTAAATAATAAGGGGTAATAATAACTAAATATAACGAAATAAATGATTAATTATTTGATTTCATGTATTATATACAAGATACCTATGACATAATGATCTCTCCTCAAGAGAGTATAAAACTATAGTGTAAAAGACAGTCCCATTTGTGAAATTGGATTCTCTCATGAGACATGTGGATGCATCAATGGGATATAAATAAACAAACCCCCTAAATTTTGGAAATTCCAAATCATTCTTCATATTTTGAATAATGACTTTAATTCATGAGTAATGTTCTGAATAATAAAAATATCTATATTTTTTAGATGATAAATAATTATCAATATTTTCCATGTTAATCAAATAAAATAAAAATTAAACACAATATGTAAAAATGGTATATTATTTTATAAATAATCATAATAATTATACAAGAATAATAATAATAAATATAATATCATTTTCCAATTAAAAACTATCAAAATAATGTTATTTTTCATTGAGAATGTTATGTGACACAAAAGATATCAACATAGTACAATATATTTTTACCACTTTGTAATTTCCATGTTAAACTCAATGGATAAAATAATTCCAATTTAAACATAAAATTTAATGAATTATTAATGATTCATGATATGAATTGTAAAAGGGAATCTTATTAACTATATAAAATGAATTAGTGGCATGCCATTGTAATATGTCTCAATGAAGGGAAAATAAGACGAAGTCCTTTACCACATGCTACCTTTTGGATGAAAATGATTTAACTTACCAAATAGTTTACTTAAAATTTCAATAACATACAAAAGTACCATATTAATATTAATTACATAATATATTATACTAATATAACATCATATTACTCATTCATTATTAATAGTTCATTATTTCCATTATTTCAAGTTTTAATTTCTTATCTTTCTCATTAATTATTTATCATGAAACATTCATATCTTGTTTATAAAATATCGGGTCATGATTAGCCACTAAAAGTGGAAAATATTTATTGTTAATATATTAATTATAATATGTTAAAAAGTACATAAACATTAATTTTTGTGCATTATATACATTTTACTTCATATATCATCTAAAATGCATTTCATTTGGAAAATGAAAATTTTTTCCCAATCATTCATCTAATTATGGAGAAAATTATATCCATTTTTTTAATTTTACATTTTGAGATATTATGGATCACTTTTTGTGGAACATTTTATATTTTAGGATTGATGGATGAATCCCAAGATAAGATGGATATTTTTCAGCATGAATGAATAAATTTTATAGATAATGCATAATGGTCTAAGGCCAATCAAACATATGTGAGGCCCAAAAAAATCCCCTTTAAGCTCAAATTTTTATAGTAGAAGGAAAAAAATATGGGGATAATTTTATTTCTTTATGTTCAGAGCTAATTCCTATTTTTTCAAGGATATATATGGATCTTTTGTTTGCATTTAATTGGTTGGCCTGACCCGAACACCCATAAATTTGTCCCACCATTTCGACTATAACATCAAAAATACTACACCTCATTAACTAAAATGTTTTTAGATAGTAGGGGAACATGGAATTTGATATTTTTCTTCTACTACCACTGATGATTCATCCATATTTATGTTCAAATTCGAACATCCAAAAGGAGGATGAATCTGGATAGTTTTTTGAGTCATCTTCGAAACACTCAATTCCCTTGATTTACTCACAGTCCTTTTGACTCTCTATATTAATGGGGATGGAATTTATTATGCTGGGGTGTCTCTAAGGTTCGTAAAATTATTATATAAGTTTATGGTATTTAAGGTAATATAATCAATGTCTATTAATTCATTTTTTATTGTCTTGCTTTCATTTTGTAATCACATTTTCAATTTCTCACTTGTATGTTTTTCATTCACCTTCATTTAATTAATAAAATATCATCTTCTTCCTCTTCTTATTAATTAGTTATATTTTTCATATCTCATTTGGATACCATTTCTATAGGTATTTAGGTTATTCACATAATCTTTTATGAAACTCTTCACACAATGGTGTAGTGATTGTTTTTTTCTTCTTCTCCAATTCTACGATCGTATGTCTACTACCCACTCTAATTGATAGAATAGAATTAATGGAGAGATAATACACTAATGGAATGATCCAAGGGAGTATCAAGAGAATAAATTGAATTTTATTTCTTAATTTATTAATTCCTAATCAATTTTATTTTTGATATTTTCATTCAACGATTGATGTTCTCCTTTAAACTCACAATTTTTAAGGATACACTTCCCGAGTGCTAAAAACGATAATCTACCTTGGAGTGCTCAAAAATATAATCCCCCATGTGTATATTTTATTAGACATAGGATAGTTAATGCTAATAATTGTTGAGTTACTAGTGATATTACTATTTTGTTAATGGAAACACTCAAACTTAAGATATTGAAATAATTTAAAAAGAAAATCATCCAATTCACCCCATGTGATAACCAAGTATCAACTCATGCTTTTATATTTAATTCAATTACATATTTAAAATATCAAATAATCCAATAAATTAAAATCCAATTTTTCAACTACATATCCAAATCAATATCATCAAATCACCTTCATAGAATTTATTTTTCCTAGGTTTCTTCTTAGGTCTCAGAGGATCAATATCCAAGTCGTACTACAAGGACCAATTACACCATACAACACGGGTAAATTTTGGTGCAACCAAATTTTTGCACCATTGTTAGGGACCGAATATGTTACCTTTGAACATCTTTAAATTATCCCTCATTTCACTTATCAAAACCCATTTCTCTTATCTTTTCCCCATTCTTTTTTCCCTTTCCTTGGTGCGTGTCCGCCTACACCTATCTCCATTCAAATAATTTAGTTAGGGTGGATAGTTAGGGGGTTGGGGAGTGAAGCACAGAAATAGGTCTCTTTTGTTTAGACCTTAATATTTTTAATACTCTAAATTCTGATGTTGAGTTCGAAACAATGGAGAATCTCCCACAAAACCAAATCATAAACCATATAGGGAAACAAAATATTGAGAAAGACCCTAACTTTTTAATTGTTGAAGACCCGACCAAGAATGACTACATCACACATTCTTGGACCAATGAACCCTCATGCATTCAGTATGATAATATAATATATTCCCAATATGTCTTCAAAACCCATGTCCTGAACCACCGACCATCCTTTAATAGGATGGAGTCTGAGATTCCTTACCATCATGTTAAATAACATAATGACATTGTCGAAGCATGTGCCCTAAAAATAAAATTGAATCTACTAAAATGAGACACATTCCTTTTTTTCCTTCAAGGACCAAGAAATGAATTGGATAATCAATTTGATACCATCATCCATCCACTCTTGGGACCAACTACAACAAGAATTCTATAAAAAATACTTCCACCACAACAAAACAATTGCACATAAAAAGAGCATCGAAATCATTTTTGAAGAGGGGGAGAAACATTCTATGAAACATGGGAAAGGTTCAAGGATAGACTAAACATGGTACCACAATGTGGTTTCTTAACCCTAGAACAAGTTAGAATTTTATATTAAGGCTTATGTTCAGGAAACAAACAATTCATCAATATGATGTGCAATGGAACCTTCCAAAATAAAGCCCCAAATAATGCTTACGAGTATCAAGAAAATCTTATTGAATAGAACCAAACATGGGGAACCACACCATACTATGATAGGACACCCAAATATGTTGGAATTCTCAATGTTGGAGAAGAAGAAACCCTTAGAGAAAAACATTTTTCACTCATGTAGAAGGTTGAGTAGATTGATATAAGGAAGGTACAGAAAACCCAAACTATTGAGCTTTTTTGTAAAATTTGGGATAAACATGACAACAAGACTAATAATTTCCCAAAGATTAATTCTATCAAGGATGTTCTTTTACGAAGACCACTAGAATAATTAAATACAAGGAACTTTCAAAAGTCATAATTCTAAAATACATTCAATCCAAGGTATAATGACCATCCATGATTTCGTTGGGAGGACAATCAACAAACAAAACTACAAAAATGTATCAACACATACCAACAACAAAACATTCCAGCTCATAATCAGTTCCACCCACAACCAGTCCAATCCCAATATGCTCATGTCCAATATCAACAACCTATCCAATAACTAAAGTATCCTCCTCGGATAAACCAACAAGCTCAATCACCAACCCAAACAGTTCCATAAAGACTACTAGAACAACTTTGAAAACAAATTGACAAAATGAACTCAGAACTCTCATCCATTAAACAAGAATATCAAACATTCAAAACTGGAAAGGAACTATTTCCAACAAAGGCCATTCCACAACAAACATAAAGAGGGGAGACATGTTTCTCTCAAACAAATATTGAACAACAAAAGGATGTGATAGATTTGAGAAGTTGGAAATAAATTGAGAAAACTGAATAAATAATTCAGAAACCATATAAAGATTCAAAATATAATTAATATTCAAATGAACCACATGATCAAGCTGACAAAACTAATGACAATGTGATAGAAACATATCTTCCATAAACAATCCCACAATCTGTACCATTTCCTCAACTAATGGGGGGGAATCAAGACTCAATTGAGTGAACCATTGAGGGAAATATTCTCACTAGTCAAGATGAACATTCCACACCTCAATGCTATTCAAACCACTCATACATTCTCAAAATACTTAAAGGACTTATGCATATTTAAAAGTAAATTCTCACATAAAATCTGAGTCCTTATGGTGGAAAATTTTATCACAACAATCCAAGGAACCCTTCCACCAATGATGAATGGACCAGGATTCCTTTACATCATTGTTGAACTCAGAGAGAAAAATGTCATGAAAGCCTAGTGTGACCTAGGTGCTAGTGTTAATCTCAATTCCTATATTGTGTACTATCAGTTATGCCTTGTAGAGATCAAACCCACATATTTCACACTTCATCTTACTGATCGTTGCATTAAGGTTCCAAATGGGATATTATAGGATGTTCTGGTAAAATTAGAAAACATCATATACCCTACTGAATTAATCATCCTTGACAAAAATTTAACCATAGGCAATAAGGAACAAACCTCAATCATCTTTGGCCGTCCCTTCCATGAAACAATCAACTCACATATCCGAGTCCAAAAAAGGGAACATGGTGATCACCTTTGGAAACATGAGTCTAGAATTGATCATCTATAATGAATGCTCACAAAAAGGGGATGATGCATAAATTCATGAAGTAAACATAATAGGATTCATTGATAAAGAATCCATAGAAGATCTAAGAATATTCGAGGAATGATTAAGTGAGGATGAGATTAATTTCCATTGTTCACATGAAGGAAGTTTATATCCTTATCGAGAATCACATTTAGATTACTCCAATGATGAAATAATAAGTCCAGCAATCAATGAAATATTTCAAGAAAACACATTCATGGAAACCACTTATAATGCCTTCCCTAATACAGATCAAACCAATCTTGTAACTAAAAATACTACACATGGGGAATAAATATTATCTGAATGTCTAAAAAAAATCAATTTATCTTGATTATGTGTCCCAATATTCTACTGAAAATATTAACCAACCTGATCTTGAATTGATATAACATACTACTGCACTGATGTATGCCTTCCTTGGAGAAAATGGAACACAAACTATTTTCATTTCTGCTTCTCTTCAAGCTTATTATGAAAGGATGATTCTAGATGTCCTTAAGAGTCAAAATAAATCCATTGGATGGACACAATCTTCTATTCCTGGGATTAGACCAATTATTCGGAGTCGAAGTATTGTTCTAGAATCCGATTTAAAACCGTTTTGTCAACCTAAGGGGAAACTAAATCCTAATGTCATGGAATTAGTGATAAATGAAAATCTTAAATTGTTAAAATATGGTGTCATCTATCCCATAGCTGAGAGTAAGTGGGTTAGCCCAATCCACGTGGTTCCAAAGAAGGCTGGAATCATAGTGATAACCAATATAGATGGAGAGACTCCTCCAACTAGGGTGAGTAGTGGCTGGAGAGTCTGCATCGACTATAGGAAGCTAAACTCATTTACCAAGAAGTAATATTTCCCAATAACATTCAGTGACCAAATCCTTGAGAGAGTGGAAGGTCATGCATTCTACTATTTCATAGATCGGTACTCAGGGTACAATCAGATTGAGTACTCCCTAGGTGATCAAGGGAAGACTACATTAACCTTTCCATTCAGTACCTTTTCCTTCAATTGCATGCCCTACGGGTTATTCAATTCCAATGAAACCTTATAGCGTTGCATGATGGGAATATTCTCAGACAGGGTAAGGGATTTTCTAATGGTCATTATGGTTGAAATCTTTATGTTTTGGGATACATTTGAGGGATTTCTAAGGAATGAGTAGAGAGTTTTTTCATGAGCTGATGAAAATAATCTGGTCCTAAACTGAGAAAAATGTCATTTCATGGTTAAAGAGGGACTAGTCCTTGGCCATTTAGTCTTGTTTAAGGGGATTGAAGTCGATAAAGCAAAGGTTTAAATCATTCAGCACCTTCCATCACACAAAACAATATTGGAAGTGGGGTCATTATTCGGACATTTTGGTTTCTATAGAAGATTCATTAGGAACTAAAATTCAATCACTCGTCCCCTTTGTGGTCATCTATTAAAGGATGCTCCATATTTTGGACAAAAATCAGTTATGGTTCATTATCAACCCTCAAATAATCACTCACCTCTCCTCCCATCATGAAATCATCTAATTGGAACCTTCCATTCGAATTCATGTATGACGCAATTGACATTTATTTTGGATATGCGTTTGGAAAACATTATAGTAAAACTTCTTATCTAATTGTGTATGAATGAAAATCCCTAAATGATTCCCAAATTAACTACACCACCAGTGAGAAGGAGTTACTTGCTGTTGTTTGTTCCATAGAAAAGATTAGGTCCTTCCTCTTATGATACCCCATCACTATGTACCCTGACCATTCTGAATTTAAATACCTCTTCCAGAAGCATGATATTGTGTCTAGAATGATTTGGTGGCTACATCACATACATGATTTTTACCTCACAATCAAAGAAAAAAAGGGTGTTGAAAATCGTGTACCTGATCATCCCTCTAGTATGGAATTTAATGACAAATTATATCACCATTATGTGACTAATTTATCCCCTAATGAACACCTAATATCTATGAGTGACTTCCCATTGTATGCCAACATAGACAACTTCTTAGTTAAAAAACTCATTAAAAAATTCTTATGGACTCAATCTAGATTGAAATTCTTTTCTGATGTCAAGAGCTATGTGTTTTATTATCCATACCTCTTTAAGTATTTCTCTGACAAAGTCATTAAGAGGTGTGTCCCATAATCTGATCAAGAATCTATCTTTAAATTCTGTCATAGTGAGGCATGTGGAGGTCAATTTTCCTCTAATAAAACATCTTCTTAGGTTCTCCAGAGTGGTCTCTTCTAGCCCACCCTCTTAAGGGATTCATATACATTTTGTCAAAGGTGTAATAGTTTTCAATAAATTAGGGACAATCAATAAAAATAATCAAATGCCACTCACTCCCATCTTACTGATTGAAATCTTTGACTGTTGGGGAATCAATTTCATGTGTCCCTTCCCAAACTCTAGGGGATATTTGTACATTATATTAGGTATCGATTATGTTTCAAAATGGGTTGAGCCAATTCCTACAAAATTCATTGATCCTCAAACTGTAATTAGTTTTCTCATAGAAAACCTCCTGTCACGATTTGGAATTCCTAGGGCTATCATTAGTGATTGTGGAACCAATTTTTGCAATCATTCATTCTCAGCAATCATGGAAAAATATGGAATTTATCACAAGGTGTCCACAACTTAACACCCAAATACTAATGGTCAAGCTGTGTTATCCAATCTAGAAATCAAAAAAAATTCTTCAGAAAACAGTTAATCCATCTAGAAAAGATTGGTTGGGAAAGCTCTTAGATGCTTTTAGGCCTATCGAACTGCATATAAAACCATTTTAGGAATGTCCCCATATAGGTTGGTTTACGGTAAATCATGTCATTTTCCAGTGGAGATTTAACATAATTAATTTTTGGAAATTAAGAAAATATATTATGACTTCTCATTAGAGGAAGAAAAAAAGGAAATTAGATCTCTATGAACTTGAGGAACATAGAATGGAGGCTTATGAAAATTAAAGGATCAATAATGCTAAAGTACAAGCCTACCAATCAGGAAATTTTAAAACCAAACACATTGAACAGGGTAAAACTATTATTTTTTATAGTTCAAAACTTCATTTACACATGGGAAAGTTGAGGTATAGATGGTTATGTCAATGAATAGTACATAAGGTACACACCTATGGAGATGTAGAAATTCATGATCCCACTAATGGTCAAAAATTTAAACATAATGTTCATAGATTCAAACCATTCATTGAACCATTCCAAAAACTAGAAATTTATGAAGACTTGTGTGAATCATACATTGATGAGAAAAAAACATATACAATTAAGTGTCCATGTCGAGCAAACGACATTAAACAAAAGTGCTATGTGGGGGGAAACCCATGATTTTTTTGTTTCCATGTCGAGATTACGAAGTTTTTTTTATTTCTTATTTATCAAAAATTACCATTGGCTATTGACATGTTATTATTTTTTGTGTAAGGATGGGTATGAAAGAGTAGCACCATATTCATCTATGCCACGTGGTGTGATTTCTGAGTAATACCTTACCTAGAAATTTTAAAAGAAGGAAATGTATCATCTGTGTATTGTTTTGTAGGTTTAAAACAAATTCTGAATATTATAGTACCTTAAACGGTGGAACTATTCTTCTATTATGAGTATGGATTGGTATGAAAGGGGTTCCCCATATTTATCAGTGTCACATGGCGTGATCTCTGAGTAATATCTTACCTATAAATTTAAAAAGAAGACATTGTGTCATTAGTTTATTTTATTTTTATGTTTTTATAGGTTATAGAAATAAAACGGAAATTTTGTAGGTCATAGGGAAAAGCCCGTCACAACCGTCCATTCCACTGAGACTTAAACCTAGGATTTAAGGGAGACTATGAGACATGCTATCATCATCAACCACGAAGTGACTACAATCAATGATTATCATTATCAATTTCATATTTTAACACCTCTCTCATTCACCCTTCTAAGTTTTATTTATACACAGTAGAAAATGTTATGCTATATTGGGGGAGATTAAATTAAAAATGTTTTTTATTTTTGTGAATAAAAACATGCATGGAATGAAAAATTCCATTTACCGTGGACATGATAGAAAACAATTCAAACTTTTAAATTGGATATTGAATAATTTTTCATGCCTTGATTCAATTTTTATTGGATGTTTATGTTCATTATCATAGTTTTTGGAATGTGTGGTTGCCCGATGTGATTTTTCAAAATTTACATTTTCATCATTTTAATGAAAATGCCACAATGCATGTCTACTGGATTGTTGGTGTAAAGTTGAGTTATGGGGTCCCTATCATCATAGCATAGGGTTTTTTGACATTTTTAGTTTAATTTTCGTATAAAAAAACATAAAAATTTGAAACAAATTATGACCATATAGAGAATAGTTTTGTCCAAATGTGTGGAATCTACAACATGGAGATTGTGACTACATATTTGTATTCCACAATGTTGGGCATTATATCTCTATTTTAGAGCATTGAATTGATAGTATGTGTGGCGTACATTACTTGGATATCATGACTTCATAGTTGTCTTTCCCAGAGTTAGTCATTCCATATCGATTGTGGTTAAAAAAATAAAAAAAACCAAAAAAAAAAATGGATACCCATCTTATGTTTTAATGTGATTCCCACCAAGCACTTCCATTTTTTAACTTTGAACAATAAAATGAGCCCCAAGTCTTTTGTGATGCACAACAAAACATCATGCTTAATTTTACTTGGATGAAACGTGACAATAAATTTTAAAAAAGGAATGGGAATAGGCTTGTGATATACTTATGGACATAACTTATTTAAAATTATTTTTATGGGTTTCATATTTTGTTTTGGTATGAGGCCTTTGGGTGAGAAATGTGTATTAAAATGTTTTTGGAAAGGGGAATTTTAATTTAATATTTGAGGTATATATTGCTCGGGACTAGAAAAACTCATGTTGGGGTGTGATTAGCCACCGAAATTGGATAATATTTATTGTCAATATCATAGTAATAATTTTTTCCAAAGTCAATAAACATTAATTTTAGTGCATTATAGAACTTTAAAATTATTTCTCATCACAAATGAAATTAATGTTTAAAATGCATATTTGGGCCCAAACATTCATCTATTTGGGGAGAAAATTATATATATTTTATGAATTTGGTATTTTGGGATATTATTGATAACTTTCTTTGTAACATTTTATCTTTTCAAATTGATGGATTAATCACAAGAGAAGATTGATATTTTTCAGCATGAATGAAAAACTTTTCTGGACAAAGCATAATGGGCCTAAGGCCCATCAAACATAAGTGGGGCCCATAAAACATGCCCAATGAAGCTCAAATTTTTAATGTAGAAAGATAAAAATATGGGGATCATTTTATTCAACTGTGGAGAGAGCTAAATCAAAATTTTTCATGGAGATATATGGATCCAAAGTTTTCATTTAAATGGTGGGCCCGACCTGGACGCCCATTAATTCTTCCCACCATTTCGACGATAAGTTCCATAAACCTTTACCAAATTACCTGAAATTTTTAAAGATAATAGATAAAACTTGGATGAAGATATTTGTCTTCTATAACCCCTGATGATTCTGCCATATTTTACGTCAAATTTGAACGTCCAAAAGAAGGATGAATCTGGACAGTTTTCTGGGTCAACATCGAAAAGTCCAATTCCCTTGATTTTCTCACCCTCTTTTTGACTCCATAAATTAATGGGGATTGAATTTATTATGGTGGGGTGTCCCCAAGGCTCATAATATTCCAATATAAAGAGATTGAGATTACGGTAATAGAATCAAATATTTTTCCATCATTTTTTATTGTCATGCTTTTATTTTGTAATCGATTAGTCAATTTCTCCAATTTATGTTTTTCATTCGCTTTCATTTAATTAATAAAAGATCATATTCTTTCTTCATTCTAATTTATAATTTTTTTATATATATCATGCTGATACCATTTCCTTAGATATTGAGGTTATTCACATAATATTTTGTGATATTCTTCACACAACGGCAGAGTGATTGTTTTTTTTCTTCTTCTCCAATTCTACCATCTTATGTCTACCTTGGTGTGCTCATCCATATAATCCTCCAATTGTATAGGTGATTAGTTATAGGATATTTAAAAGTCGAAATTGGTGAGTGATTTGGGATGTTTTTTATTTTGTTAAAGGAAACGCTAAAACTTAAGACATTGAATTTTTTTTTAAAATAAATTCATCCAATTCACCGTTTTCATAAACCAAGAATCAACTCATTCTATTAAATTGAATTCACTTAAACATTTAAACTATCAAATAATCCAATCAATTCAAACCCTAGTTGGCCACTTCATATCAAAATCAATATCATCAAATATCATTCTTTGAATGCATGTTTCATAAGTTTCTTCTTAGGTCTTTGATGATCGATAACCCAAGCCGTACTACAATCACTACTTACACCATACAACATGGGTAAATTTTGGCGCAACCAAATTTTGGCCATGTTGTTGGGGATCATGTAAGTTACCTTATAAAATTATTTTATTCTACATCATTTCTCTTTTCTCATCCCAATTGTCTTATATTTTCCACATTCTTTTTTCCCTTTTCATGGAACATGTCCACCTACACCCGTGACCATTCAAATCATTTAGTTATGGTGGATAGTCCTATGGCTGGGGTGTCAAAAAAAAGTGGTCTCTTTCCTTTAGATCAAAATCTTATTAATGCCCCAATTTCACACATTGAGTTTGATACAATGGAGAATCTCCATGAAAACCAAATCATAAACTGGGGAGGGAACCAAAATAATGAGCAAGACCACAACTTGAGAATTATTGCAGACCCGACCATAAATGACTACCAAACACCTTCCTGAAAAAATGCACCCTCAGGCTTTCGGAATGATAATATAGGATATGAACAATACGTATTCAAACCCCATGCCCAGAATAATCTTCCTACCTATCATGGGATGGAGTTTGAGATTCCTTACATTCATATTAAAGTATTTAATGAAATTTTCGAAACCATGTGCCCACCAAATCAAATTGAATATTCTAAAATGAGACATTTTCCTTTTTATCATAAGGATTGAGATAATAATTGGTTAAACAATTTTAGACTAGAATCCATTCACTCTTACGAGCAACTGATACCATAATTCTATTAAAAATACTTCCCACATCCCAATAAAATTTTACACAAAAAGAGAATCCAAAACATTTTTGAAAGAGAGGGAGAAAATTTATATGAAACATTGTAAATGTTCAAGGAAAAACAAAACATGGTACCACACCATGGTTTCATAATTCTAGAACAAGTGAGAATTTTCTATGAAGTGTTTGGTCCAGGAAACATACAATTCATCGATATGATGTGAAATTGAACATTCCAAAATAATTCCCCAAATGATGCTTACGAGTATCTATAAAATCTTGCTGAATAGAACCAAAATGGGGAACTTCACCTTACTATGAGAGGCCACCCAAATCTGGTGGAATGAAAAATCATGTAGAAGAAGAAAAAATTAGATAAAATATTATGTCACTCACAAGGAAGGATGAGTAGATTGATCATAGGAAGGTCCACAGAAAACCCAAACAGATGGGCTTGTTTGTAAAATTTGTGACAAACATGACCACAAGACTGATAATTGCTCTACCATTACTTCTATCAAGGATGTTATAATAGGAGGACCAGCAGAAGAAGTTAATTCAATGAACTTTCAAATGCCACAATTACAAAATACCTCCATTCTATTTTATAATGACCATACATGATTTCCTTGGAAGGACAATCAATAACCAACAGAACAACAAGTTATCAACCAATTCCATCAACAAAACATTCAACCTCAAAATCAGTTCCAACCACAACTATTCCAATTAAAACAACCTCAGGTCTAATATCAACATATTATCCAACAACTAAAGTTTCCTCTTGGGATAAACCAACAACCTCAAGCACCAACCCAAGCTGTTCCACAAATCCTACTAGAACAACTGGGCAAACAAATGGACAAAATTACCTGAGAATTATCATCCATTAAACAAGAACTTCAAACCATCAAAACTGGAGAGGCACCCATGCCCAAATAGGCTATTCTATAAAATACATCAAGGGGATTGACATGTTTCACTCAAACAACTCATGAACAACAAACGGCTATGATAGTTTGGAGAAGTGGGAAATCAATTGAGAAAACATGAAAAATAATTTAAATTGCATCTGAACCTTCAAACTATAATGAAAATTCAAGTGAAAGAAATGATCAAACTGGAAAAATGATGTCAATTTGAACGAAACAACTCTTCAACAAAAAATTCCACAACCTGCACGATTTCCTCAATACATGAGGGTTAAAATCAAGCCTGAATTAAGGAAACTTTGTGGGAAATATCCTCACAGGTCAAGATGAACATTCCACTCCTCGATTCTATTCAAACCAATACTGTATTCTAAAAATACATAAGGTTCTTATACCTATTTAAAAATAAAATTATCATATAAGAACCAAGTCCTTCTAGAAGAAAATGATATAAAAACAATCACATGAACCCCTCCACCAAATATGAAAGACCAAGGATGCCCTTACATCAATGTTGAACTAGGTGAGAACAATGTTTTCAATGCCTTGTGTGACCATGGTGTTAGTTTAAATATTATTCTTTATGCTATGTAATGCCAGTTTGGCATGGAAGAGCTCAAACCTACATCTGTCACAGTTCAACTTGCCGATCGTAGCATTAGGGTTCCAATTGTTATACTAAAAGATGTTAAGTTAAAAGTAGAAAAATTAATCTACCCTGCTAACATCATAATCCTAGAAAACAATCCAAACATAAGAAATAAGGAACAAACCCCAATCATCCTTGGTTGTTCCTTACTTTCAACAATAAACTGTGTTATCTGAGTCCAAAATGGGAACATGACCATCGCCTTTGGAAATATGAGTCGGGACTTGAACATCAATAATGAAAGCTCAAAAATAGGGGATGAGGAGGATATTCATGAAGTAAACATCATAATAATCAATGATAAAGAATCTATAGAAAATCAATAAATATTCGAGTAATCTTTATGTTAGGACGAGATTAATTTCATTTTTTCACATGAAAGAAGTTTTTCTCCTTGGCTAGAATCACATTCATATTTCTCCAATAATGAAATCTTAAGACCAAAAATCAATGAAATATTTAAGGAAACCACATTCATGGAGACCACTCCAACTCTCTTCCCTAACACTTATCAAACCAAACTAGTAGCTGAATCTTCTACAAATAGGGAATCGATATTATCTGAAAGTCTAAAAAAGAAAATTATCTTGATCCAATGTCCCAAAATTCTGCTAAAATTTTGGACCAAACTAATCTTGAATTGAAAGAAAATCATAATGTAGTTAATTATTCCTTATTAAGAGAAAATAGATCACAACCTATTGTAATTTATTCTTCTAGTCAAGTTGATCATGAGAGTATTCTTCTAAATGTCCTTAAGTGATGCAAGAATGCCTTTGGATGGACCCAATCTGATATTCCTGGGATCATCCCACTTATCGGGAGTCATAAGATTGTTCTAGAATCTGATTCCAATCTGGGTTGTCAAACATAGTGGATAATCAATCTTAATCCCATGGAAGTAGTGAGAAATGAAATTCTGAAATTGTTAAAAGCGGGTATTATCTATCCTGTAGCTTAGTGTTAGTGGGTAATCCAAATCCACATGGTTCCAAAGAAGTCTAGAATCAAAGCGATAACCAATGATGGTGGATATATTATTCCAACTAGGGTGAGTAGTGACAGGAGAGTCTTCATCTACTATAGGATGCTATACACATTTACCAAGAAGGACTATTTCCCGTTACCATTCAATTACCAAATCCTTGAGAGAGTGTCCGTTCATGCATTCTACTATTTCTTATATGGTTAATCAGGGTATTATCATGTTGAGGTATCCGTATAAGATCAAGGGAAGACTATATTCACCTGTCTATTTGGCCCCTTTTCCTTCAAATGAATGCCCTTCGGGTTATGTAATGCCCATGGAATCTTCTAGCGGTGAATGATGGTAAAATTCTCATACATGGAAGGGGATTTTCTAGAGGACTTCATGGATGAATTCTCTGTCTTTGGGTATACATTCACGGGATGTCTGGGGAATGTGCAGAGTGTTTTTTCATGATTTGATGAAAATAATATAGTCCTAATCTTGTAAAAATGCTATTTAATGGTTATATAGGGACTAGTCGTTGGCCATCTAGTCTCGAGTAAGGGTATTGAAGTTGATAAATCAAAGGCTGAAAACATACGCCACCATACATCACCCAAAACTATTATGGATGAGAGGTCTTTAATAGGACATTATGGTTTTTATAGAAGATTCATTATGAACTGTAGTTCAATCACTCGTCCCATTTATGGTCTTCTAGTAAAGGATGCTCTATTTGGTTGGACAAAAAGCTGTGAGGGTTCATTCTAAACCCTCAAGTCATCTTTCACCTCTCCTCCCATTATTAAATCCACAAATTGTATCCTTCCTTTCGAACTCATGTGTGATAAAAGTGACTTTTCTTTGGGAGCTGTGTTAGGACAATGTTTTGGTAAAACTCTTTATGTAATTGATTATGCAAGCAAATTGTTAAATGATAACCAAATCAACTACACCACCATTGATAATGAGTTACTTGTTGTTGTGTTTTCCTATAAAAGTATAGGTATAACCTTTTCGGATCTCAAATCACTATGTACACAGACCATTATGCAGTGAAATACATCATCCAAAAGCAATATTCTAAGGCTCAACTGATTAGGTGGGTCCTTTTCTTAAAGGAATTTTACCTCACAATCAAGGACAAAAAGGATGTTGAAAATTTTGTATCAAATAATCTCTATAGGATAGAATTTAATGAAAAATCATCTCACCATTATGTGACTGATTCATTCCCTAATGAACACCTATAATCTGTGAGTGACTTCCCTTAGTATGTCGACATAACCTACTTCTTAGTTACAATAATTATTCTAAAATTCATAGGGACTCAGGCTAGAAGGAAACTTCTTTATACGACATGAACTATGTGTTTGATGATCCATACCTATATATGTTCTAACATGACCAAGTCATTAGGAGGTGTGTCCTAGAATCTGAACTAGAATCCATCCTTAAATTATGTCATAGTCAGGCATGTAAAGGTCACTTATCCTCTAAGAAAACATCTCCTATGGTGCTTCAGAGAGTCCTCTTATTTCCCAACCTTTCAAGGGATTCCAACACATTTTTGTCAAAGATTCCATAAGTGTCAATAATAAGGGTCCATAACAAAAAGGAACCAAATACCACTCACTCACATATTAGTAATTTAGATCTTTGACTACTTGGGAATAGATTTCATGAGTCCCTTCCCAAACTCTATGGGATATTTGTACATTCTCTTAGCAGTCAATTATGTCTCAAAATGGGTTGAAGATATTCCTAAAAAATCCTATGATCATCAATCAATAATTATTTTTCTCAAGAAAAACATCCTCTCATGATTTGGAATTCCTAGGGCTATCATTAGTGATCATGGATCCCATTTTTGCAATCATCCATTCTCAGCACTCATGGAAAAATATGGATTTTCTATCAAAGTGTCCGCTGCTTACAACCCATAGTCCAATGGTCAAGCTGATTGATCCGGTTAATAAATCAAACAAATTCTTGAGAAAACAGTTAGTCCATCTAGGAAAGACTACTCGAGAATGCTCTTAGATGTTCTTTCTGCCTATCGAACTGCATATAAAACCATTTCATGAATTTGCACATATAGGTTGGTTTATGGTAAATCATATCATTTGGTAGTGGATATTGAAAATAAATCCATTTGGGTAGTTTAGGAAATAAATTATGACCTCTCATTGGACGAATCAAAAAGGAAATTAGATCTCAATGAACATAAGGATCTTTGGATGAAGGCTTATGAAAATTAAAGGATCGATAAAGATAATCTACAATCCTATCAATCATGAAATTTTAACGCCAAACACAATAAACAGGGTAAACCTATTCATTTTTATAGTTATAAACGTCATTTACACCGAGGAAATTTGACTTCTAGATGGTCAGGTCCATACATAGTGTATAAGGTATACACCTATGGAGATATAGAAATTTAAGATCCCACTAATGGTCATACATTTAATGTTAATGGTTATAGAGTCAAGCCATTAATTGATCCATTCTAAGAACATGATGTTTTTGAAGACTTGTATAAACAATCCATTGATGAGAAAAGAATCATAAACAATTAATTGTCCAAGTAGAGCTAACGATGTTTATCAAAAGAGCGGCATGGATGGCAACCCATGATTTTTGTGTTTCCAATCACTGTGAATAATTTTTATTTTATTTGTCAGTTTTAAAAAAATAAACATAGGCTGTTGAAATATTCTTCTTTGATGAGCATGGATGGGTATGAAATGGGGTGCCATATTCATCTGTGTCATGTGGTGTGATCTCTGAGTAATACCTTACCCAGAAATTAAAAAATAATACAATTTATCATCATTTTAGTTTTTTAGGTTTAAATTTGTTTTTTGAATATGGTAGTTCCTTACACTATTGACCTATTCTTCTATTATTAGTATGGATGGGTATGAAAGTGGATAACTATATTCATCTGTGTCACGTGGTGTGACCTCTATGTAATACCTTACCCCGAAATTTAAAATGAATTCAATGCATCATCAGTTTATTTTGTTTTATTTTATTTTTATATTTTTATAGGTTAAACAAATAAAAAGAACATGTCATAGGTCATAGGGAAAATCCTGTCACAACCATCAAAGCCATTGAGACACCAACCTAGGATTTAATGGAGTCTGTGGCATATGATATCATCATCATCTACCAGGTGACTTCATTCAATGATTATCATTTTCAATTTCATATTTTGACACCTCTCCCATACCCTCATTCTATGTTTTCTTTTATACACTAGGGACAATGTTATTCCTTTTTGGGGGAGATTAAATAAAAAAATTATTTTTTGTGAATATGAAGATTCATGGAATTAAAAATTCCATTAACCTTGGACATGATAACACACATTGAAAACTAGTAAATTAAATATCAAATAATTTTTCATTCCTTGATTCTAATATTAATGCATGTTTATGTTCATCATCATAGTTTTTTGAACATGCGGTTGTCTGATGTTATTTTTCAAAATTTTAATTTTCATCATTTTAATCAAAATGACACAATGCTAATATACTAGATCATGGGTGTAAATTTGAGTTCTTGGGTCCCTTTCATCGTATCATATGTTTTGTTTTCACATTTAGTTTAATTTAATTATTCAAATAAAAACTAAAGAAATTGAAAAAAAATAATGACCACAAAGAGCAATGTCATGTCCAAATGTGTGGCATCAAACACTTGGGGATTGTGACTCCATAGTTGTATTTCCCAAAGTTGGGCATTATATTTCTATTTTATAGCATGCAATTGAAAATATGTGTGGTGTTTGGCACTTAGGGATCATGACTCCATAGTTGTCATTCCCAAAGTTAGTCTTTTCAATTATATTGTGGTTAAAAAAAATTGGATACTCATCCTAATGTTTAATGTGATTCCCACATAGTGCTTCCATTTTATCCCATTGAACAATAAAATGGGCACCATGTCCTTTTGTGATGCAAAACACGTAATCATACAGAATTGTAATTGGATGAAATGTGACGATGAGTATTAACAATGTAATGGGATTGGTCTTGAGATATTCTTATGGACATATCTTGTTTTAAATTATTTTTATGGGTTTTATTATTTTATTTTGTATGAGGTCTTTGGGTAAGAAATGTTTATTAAATTTTTTTGGTAAAGAGAATTTCAATTTCATATTTAAAATATAGTTTTCTCTGGACTCTAAATACTCAAGTTAGGGGGTGTGATTAGCCACTAAAAGTGGCTAATATTCATTGTCAATATCCACCTGATAATATGTTCCAAATTCCATAAAAATTAATATTAGTGCATTATAGAAATTGAACTTCATTTCTCATTTTAAATGCAATTCATATTTAAAATGAAAAATTTGGTCCCAATCATTAATATTTATGTTGATAACGTTCTATTAATTTTTTGAATTTTATATTTTGGGATATTATTTATCATGTTGTTTTTAACATTTTATCTTTTAGGATTTGTGGACGAATGCCAAAAGATGATGGTGATTTTTCAGCATGAATGAAGAGATTTTATGAACAACGAATAATGGGCCTAAGGCCAATAAAATAAAAGTGGGGCCCACTAACAAACCCAATAAAGATCAAATTTTTAAAGTATAAAAAATATGGTGATCATTTTATTCAACTATGTCCAGAGAAAATTCCGATGTTTTCATGAAGATATATGTATCTGATGTTTACATTTAAATGGTGGGCTTACCCAAACACTCATAAATTTGTCCCACCATTTCGACGATAACATCCAAACGGATGCACCAAATTACCTGAATATTCAACATCTAATATAGTAATAATGTAATAATATATATGTATTCTACGACCCCTACTAATTTGGTTATATTTCATGTCACATTAGAACATCCAAAAGGAGGATGACTCTGGATAGTTATCTGGGTCAACTTCAAAATGTCAAATTCCATTGATATTTCCACCATCCTTTTGAATCACTAAATTAATGGGGATGGAATTTATTGTGTTTTGGTTTCTCTGTGTCTCCTAATATACCTATATAAGGATTTGGTGGTGAAGGGAATAACATCAATGTTTTTTCCTTTATTTTGTATTGTTATGCTTTCATTTTGTAATCGCTTTGTCAATTTCTCCCATGTAAGTTTTTCATTCATATTCATTTAATTAATAAAATATCTTTTTTTATTATTCTTAATTGTATATTTTATTATATATCATTTTGATATTTCTTCTATATGGATTGAGGTTATTCACATAATATTTTGTGAAACCCTTCACACAACGGTGGAGTGATTGTTTTTTCTTCTTCTTCTCCAATTCTATCATAGCAAGTCTGCTACCCAATTTCATTGATATAATAGAATAAATGGAGGTCAAATAATCTAATGGGATGATCCAAGGGAGTTGTAAGGGGTTTAATAGGATTTTATTTCTTAATTTAATAATTCCTAATCAATTCTATTTTTGATATTTTCGATCAATGATTTACGTTCTCCTTTAAACTCACAAATTTTAAGGATACACATCCCGGTTGCTAAAAACTATCCTTTACCTTGGAGTGCTCATCAATATAATCCTCAAATTTTATAGGTGATTAGACTAAGGAAATTTAATACATTAAATCGATGATTGATTTGGGATGTTTGCATTTTGTTAATGGAAACGCTCAAACATAAGACATTGAAATAATGTAAAAATGAATTCATCAAATTCGCCCCATGCGATAACCAAGGATAAACTAATGCTTTTAAATATAATATGTTGTACCCCTCTCTCTTGGATTTTAATGATCACAATCACTCTCATCGTGTTCTAACTTGTTTTCAAGTTTTTTTTATAGGAAAAATGTTGCCAAAGAGTTGGCCCAAGAAGACTGGAAAAGGACTCTCTGAGTCCACCAGCCATCCGGTGGATTACCACTAGCCAGCCGGTGGTCTCTAGCAGAAGCAATGCACTCTGCCAGGTTCCACCGGTCAGCAGGTGCCTGACCACCGGCCATCCAGTGGAACCAGACAGTAGGCCTTGCCCACTACCAGGTGCCACCGGCTGGCCGGTGGTAATCCACCGGTTGGCCGGTGGACTCAGAGAGTCCTTTTCCAGTCTTCTTGGGCCAACTCTTTGGCAACCTTTTTCCTATCAAAAAAACATGAAAACAAGTTAGAACATGATGAGAGAGATTGTGATCATTAAAATCCATGAGAGAGGGGTACAACAATCTCCCCCTATTTTGATGATCACAATCACAAATGAAAAAGCTTTTAAAAAGGATATGCCAAGTAAAAAAGAAATAAGAAACTTGGACAGGGAAAATTTTAGAGATCATACAAGAATTTCATAGATGTATCATGTATTGAAAATGATATTAATCTTGAAAGGATTGAAATAAAGATAATGGTTCATTTTGAAATTGTAACCATAGGTCATTTAAAAGAAACAACTGAAATCAATAACTTAAAAAGAGCACTTAAAAAGAGCACTTAATTAAATGAAATAAGTAACTATGTAATAGAGCGTTTTTCTACCCCTTTGGGATTATCAAAATAGGAGGAAAAGTATGAAAGAAAATTAGAAAAACAATAATAAGGAAGTAAGTAATGACAAAAAGGATTGATAGATAAGACAACTTGAATTTTATAAAGGATGAAACGTTACATAGAAAGTTCAGAATACAAATACAAAGACAAGTCAAAAAGAGTCAAATATTTAATAGTGCTCATTGACAAATCATTCCTAACTCCCCCTTAATAAAATCAAAACATTCAACCGAGAGCGGTTTGGTAAAAATATCAGCTAATTGGAAATCAGTAGAAATGAAGTCCAAAGTGATATCCCATTTTTGAAAATGGTCACGAAGGAAATGATGCCTTAAATCTATATGCTTTGTCCTAGAATGTTGTATTGGATTCTTAGAAATACTAATGGCACTAGTGTTGTCACACCTTATAGGGACATGATCATAGGAAAGTCCATAATCCAAGAGAGTGTGATGCATCCAAATAATTTGGGCACAACAATTACCAGCTGCTACGTACTCGGCCTCGGCAGTAGAAATAGCAACACAGTTTTTCTTTTTGCTACTCCATGAAACAAGGGACTTGCCTAGCAGATGACAGGTTCCACTAGTACTCTTACGATCTAATTGACATCCGCCAAAATCCGCATCCGAATATGAAGAAAGTTCGAAATAAGTTTTAGAGGGACAAAACAAACCAATGTTTTTGGATCCTTTTAAATAATTAAAAATTCTTTTGACTGATTTAAAATGAGATTCTTTGGGATTGACTTGAAAACGAGCACAAAGGCAAACACTGAACATGATGTCAGGACGGGTCGCAGTTAGGTAAAGTAGACTCCCAATCATACTCCTATAAATCTTGTTATCCACCGGTTTCCCGGCTTCATCTAACGTAAGTTTACAAGAAGTACTCATGGGGGTACTAATTTCCTTTACTTGATCCATACCAAAATGACTTAAAAGTTCGTTTGTGTATTTTCCTTGGCTTAGAAAAATACCAGTTGAATTTTGAAAGATTTGAAAACCAAGAAATTTTTTTTAATTCTCCCATAAAGCTAATTTCAAATTCTTTTCTCATTAAATCTGAAAAATCAGTACAAAGTGATTCTTTGGATGAACCAAAGATAACGTCATCAACGTAAATTTGGACAATTAAAAGATCTTTGGAAGTGTGTTTTAAAAATAGGGTACAATCATCTTGACCCATTTTGAAATCATTTTCTAAAAGAAATTTTGTTAACCGTTCATACCAAGCCCGAGGGGCTTGTTTTAAGCCATAAAGAGCCTTGGTTAACTTAAAAACATGATTTGGAAATTTTGGATCTTCAAAACCGGGGGGTTGTTCAACAAAGATTTTTTCTGAAATAAAACCATTTAAAAAAGCACTTTTAACATCCATTTGAAAAAGTTTGAAATTTAAGTGAGCGGCGAATGCCAACAAGATCCTAATGGATTTCAATCTAGCAACGGGCGCAAAGGTTTTACCATAATCAATTCCTTCTTCTTGATTATAGCCCTTAGCTACTAGGCGATCCTTGTTCCGGGTTATATTTCCTTGATCATCAAGTTTGTTCCTAAAAACCCATTTAGTGCCAATAATTGGATGATCATTGGGTCTTTCAACAAGAGTCCAAACATCATTTCTTGAGAATTGATTTAGTTCCTCTTATATTGCAAGAACCCAATTCTCATCATTAATGGCATCATTAATGGTTTGAGGCTCTAGTTGAGAAATAAAGGCTTGATGTTCAACCTCGTTGAGGATTGATCTTCTAGTTTTAGTATTGGCTTGAAGATCACCTATAACATTTTCTAAAGGATGGTTTCTAGAAGGTTTCCAAACCTTAGGCAAGGTGGAAGATGAAGAAGGTGAAGAGGGTTCTTGATGGTCATCCTCCTTGGGAGGAGAAGAGGAATCATTCAAATGAAGCTTATCAAGCTTATCTTCAACATCTTCAATGACCGGGTGAGGTTTTGGAAGAGTTTCATTAAATTTGACATGAGATGATTCTTTGATGGTTTTTGAACGTTTATTGAAGACACGATAGGCTTTGCTTGAGTTGGAGTACCCAAGAAAAATACCTTCATCGGATTTGGCATAAAATTTCCCTAGGTTATATTTTGTGTTAAGGATAATGAATTTACAACCAAACACTTTAAAATAACAAACTTTGGGCAATTTTCCTTTCCAAAGTTCATAGGGGGTTTTCTTAAGAAGGGGTCTTACAAGGACTCTATTGATAGTATAACAAGCAGTGTTTACTACCTCGGCCCAGAAATATTGAGGGAGGTTGAATTCACTAAGGAGGGTTCGAGCAATTTCATGGGGAGTTCGGTTTCTCCTTTCAACCACTCCATTTTTTTGTGGAGTCCTAGGGGCAGAGAAGGTGTGATTGTTTCCTTGAGAGGAACACAATTCATCGAATTCTTTGTTCTCGAATTCACCTCCATGGTCACTACGGAGCGATATAATTTTATATCCTTTTTTGTTTTCTACTTTCCTAGAGAATTTCAAAAAGGTTATACAAGCATCATTTTTATGAGTAAAAAAGAAAACCCAAGTGAAACGAGAAAAGTCATCTACTAGGACAATGGTATAGGATTTTCCACCTAGAGTTGCTATAGGGGTAGGACCAAAAAGATCAAGATGAAGGAGCTCAAGAAACATTGAAGTTGACACTTCCTTTTTAGATTTGAAAGAAGATTTGTGTTTCATGCCAAGTTGGCATGGCTCACAAATCAAATCTTTCTTAAACATAAGTTTAGGAAGGTCACGGATGAGCTTGTTCTTATTAAGCTTTAGAAGTGAATGAGAGCTACAATTCCCCAACCTTCTATGCCAAATCCAAAACTCATTGTCAAGAGCACTTAAACATTTAACATTTTGGCTAGCTAAAGACTTTAAATCAATAATGTAAACATTTTGAAAACGGGAAGCAAAAAATATCAATTTGTTTTGAAAATGAAAAACATTGCATAAATCATTTTGAAAATTCACCGAAAAACCACTATCACAAAGTTGAATAATGCTAATTAAATTATGTTTTAAACCTTTAACAAATAAAACATCTTTAATTAAGGAGGTGCTACCAAAACCAATGGTACCTATTCCGATGATCTTGCATTTTGAATTTTCACCGAAGGTGACGTATCCTCCATCGAATTCTTCAAGGGAGTTGAACTCGGAGGGATCGCCACACATGTGCCTCGAGCATCCGCTGTCGAGATACCACGAGCCTTTCGAAGTCCTACTTCTTTGGTGTTTATCCAACAAAATCAAGAGAGAATAGATTTTGGTACCCATTTAAGTTTGGGTCCAGAAAGATTAGCTAAAAGAGACTTTTGAACCCATACTTGTCTAGAGGGATACATCCTAAGATATTCATCCGAGTAGGTAATGATTTTGGGGCGGCCATATCTAGCATTTTTGCAATCGCATTCATAAATCATATGTCCGGTTTTTCTACAATAATTACAAAATTTATTTTGAGAGCTCCCCCTTACAAAAGTAGTGGGTGCTCTAGAAGAAGTGGCTTGCTTGTTAAAGCCAAGTCCATGTGTGGTTCTAGCCGAACGTTGAGAACCTAGCAATTTGGTCAAATTTTGTTCACCTTGGGTGAACTTGGCAAGAGATTCCCTTAAATATTTAATAGTTGAATTCAAAGAATCAACATTTGGAATATCTTGGACTTTAAGGGCAAGTTCCTCATTCTTTTTGAGAAGATGATCTTTTTCAGAAATTAGAATTTTGTGTTTCTTTTTTAAGGCCAAAAATTTAGAGGTAAGTTCGTGAAAACCTTCCTCTAATTGATCTCTCGCATTTTGGAGATCTTTATAAGACATGTCATTATTAAAAGAAGAATATGAGGATGGGGAGTTGGAAGAAGATACCTCATCAAGTGCCATTAGGCATTTTCCACCTTCATCACTTGAGTCGCTTGAAGACATGGAGTCATCGCTTGCACTCCATGTTGACGCTTTGAAAGCCTTCTTGTTTTTCTTTTCCTTTAACCTTTTCTTGAAAAGAGATCACTCCAGTTTGATGTGGCCTTTCTTTCCACATTCAAATCATGTAACTTCTTTTTCTGCTTTTGGCTCTTCCTTTCGTGCCCTTTGAAAATTCTTCTTTTTCTTCATGAACTTGCTCATTTTTCTTGCAAGTTGAGCAATCTCGGATTCGCTATCATCATAGGAGCTTTCTTGATTTGCATTGAATGCTATGTTCTTTTTATCCTTGAATATTTTACCTTCTCTATCGTCTTGCCTCTTCATGGTAATCTCATAGGTCATAAGTGATCCAATGAGTTCTTCAACCGGCATTTTCTTGACATCTTTCGCTTCTTGGATTGCCGTCACCTTTGGAGCCCATGAGCTTGGTAGGACCCAATGAATATTTTTGACCATCGTCTCTGCAGAATCATCATCTCCAAGAGACTTTCTACCATTACACACATCAGTAAAGCGAGTCTCACCGGACCAAAATTTGTCTCGGTTCTAAAATCATCTCCCCACTGCCAGGTGCCACCGGCCAACTGGTGTCTGAATCACCGGCCAGCCGGTGTCCCAGCACCGGCTAGCCGGTGGAACCCAGACAGAAAGCTCTGCCTTCTGTCTGGAGCACTGGCCTGCCGGTGGCCAAGCACCGGTCAGCCGGTAAGCCCAGTCAAACTAGCCGTTGGGCCTTGACCAGACTTGTACTTTTGACCCCCAACGGCTCCGGAAGCCCTCCAACGGCTATATTGAAGTGTTAATGGGTATTTCTCCTATAAATAAGCAACCATGGATGCCGGGAACACTCCCGATACATTGGAATGATATTTTGATCCCTTGAAGCTTTAACGACAAATCTCTAAGGCTACTTGTGATCTATTTCCATCCTTGAAGCTTGGGCTGCCTCTACATCAACTACTCTCACACTCTTGGCGCTCAAGGCTTTCTCTAGTTTGTTATAATTTATTTATTTCAATTTTTTAGTTCTTCATTGGGTTTGTATTAAAACAAACCATCCTTTTCTTCCTCACTTTCATTTTGGGTTTCTTGCTACAACCATAATAAAAAAGCAAGCTGTACGAAGGTGATCTAGCCTACCTTAAAACGGCTAGTGGGTTTCTTATTACAACCATTAAAAAGCAAGATGAAGTATAAAACTCTCAATGGTTGAGTTGGGAGCGGAGACGTAGGCTTTGGTTTAAGCCGAACTCTGTTATCTAATTGTGTCTTGCCCCTTTTTATTTCCGGTGCATTTATAAATTGTTTTTAAGTTGCTAATTATTTTACAAAGGCAATTCACCCCCCCCCTCTTGCCATCACTCTCCGACCCAACAGAATATACATATGTATTTATAATATCAAATAATCCAATACATTAAAGCCCATGTTGAACACTTAATATCCAAATCAATATCATCAAATCACCTTCTTATAATGTATGTTTCATTGGTTTCTTCTTTGTTCTTTGGGGGTCGATAACCCAATCCCTACTACGGTGATCGCTTACACCATACAACTAGGTTAAATTTTGGCTCAACTAGGTCACCATTTCAAAAATAATAATAATTATATAGTTATAATATTTATAAATAAATTATACATTTACTACAAAAAATAAAAAAAATTAGAAATTATGTATGTTACGATCATAGAGATGGAAGGTTTAACATACACACGAGTACCATTTCCATTTTTCAATGATCATTACGGGAATGAGGTATGAAATATTTTACCATTATAGAATGATCATAATATAATTTATTTATTTAAATATACCTATAAATATCATCAATGAGTTTTTTTGATGAAAATAGGGTCACATCACTTTATGAGGGTTGAAGTCCACACATACAAGAATTATGTTGTCATCATTAAGTGATTGAAAATGTATGAATGAAAATGACATAAAAATTTACAATAAAAATTACATAAGAAATATCATAAATATTTAAATTATGTAACACATCATCATTAAATTAAACCTTATCACCTTCCAAATAATAATTTGTGAAATACGTATCATATAACTTCATGAGGTTGTAGTCCGCCATACACACAAAAAATGTTATCGTATTCCCTAGAGAATGAAAGGTAAAAATTTTATATATTAAATAATGATTAAATATGAATAATAATTATATAAATATCTTATATATACATTTTATCAATGTGAAGTGGTAATGGAAAAATGAATAACATCAGCTCGTCTAGCGGTAGCAAGCTGTACACATGAATGATGATTTCGTAAAATATTTGCAGAAAGTGGAGATTATTTTATATAATGAAGTTAATGAAAAAACTACTCATTATATTTAAAATTATTGTGTTATTATATCATAATTTATTATTAATAATGTAACAATGTGGTGGGAGAAATAAAATAATAATGCTCATATAAGAACAATAACTTTTTTTCAGTGTCCTCCATAGGTCTGCACCAAAATCCATCCTATGTTTGTTTTATGCCAATAATAATTAATATATTATATTAGTATGAAAGTTGTGGAGTAATTTGTGAATTTATTTAATGAAAAACATGTTTTATTTTATAATTAATAATTTATATGGGATGAATTTTATAATTTATGTGAGTGAGAGACTAGTAATTTTTGAAAAGAAAAAATGTTAACCCATATTATTCTCATTTTAAAAGGGTAATAAAAATATTATTATCATGTTATATACATGATAATGTTAATATATATCCATAAATATATATTTTATATAATACATTATGTAACATTAATGCACATAATTCAATTTTAATCAGAGGTACATTTATTTTTACCTTAACCAGCAAAAATAATTTTGTGTGTTTTCAATATTCATTGTGGTCAAAGCCAATTTTGAATTATTAAATAACATGAATTTTAATTATTCTAAATATGGAATAAATTTTTCCAATTCATTTCAGAAAAATGGAGAATTTTAATTCAAAATTAATCCTATATATGTGACGAGACATCTGGTTTTCAAAGATAAAATGTTCAAAAGATAACAAAGATTTTTATTAAATCATCAATAAAAAATCTTTTCATTTTCCTAAATTCGATTAATTGATATATAATTGATCTATTGAAAAATTATGACCAATTTATAGTATAATTTATCTTTATTAATAATTTAAATGAAATTTAAATTTTCAATTAATGACTAGCATTTTTACTATTCATCATTAAATGATATATAGTAGAAAAAATATGAAAAATTCAACATAATATAATTATTATATAATGACATAATAATTGTGTTTATTTAATCACTTAAATTTTCTTGTTTAGTTTTTTAAAATTATTTATATTATGTGCGTGATGTGAATCAGCTATCAAAATATATAATTTGAAAAAAATTTCTTTTTCTCTTCTATTCATATTTCATTATTAAAAATAGTTATATGAATTGTTAAAAAATTTAAACAATATATTTTTCAAATTTTATTAATTTATATTCATAGCCTTCAACATAATATCTAGTTTAAAATATTCATGTTTACATAGTAGTGTATGAAATTTTTGTAATCTCATTATGATGTGCAACAATATCTATTAAGAAAATTAAATTTATATACAAAATGAAAATATTGTAATGTCTTGGGATGTTAAAAACATGTGTTAATATACACACTATTCCACTATACTCTCTAAAAAATCATTATAATTGTATTATATTCCTTTTACATCTTTATGGGTCTTCATCACAAAATATTCTCATAAATAGTCCTCATCATGTAGTAACAGACTAAAAACACACCCATACTTATTATGAGTGAAGGAGGTATTGTTGAAAATCCAAATATGTCCCATCATGTTGGATGTAGTTTTAAAAATGAACAACCTTCCATCATTTATTTTTTATATTTGGATTGAAAGTAACAAATAATGTGTTTTCTATTAATATAAATACACATTTGTATAATTCTAAAATAGAGTTCACTATATAAGTATGGTTAATATTGGTTTTGATGGAAATGAATAATAGAAATATATAAAGATTAAGTAACACTAAATATATGACACTGAACATTATCTTGGAAGTATACATTAATATTAATAGGTTAGAATAACTTATTTTAAATGACGATTTCTAATATTTAGAGGGGATTGTTGGAGGATAATATGTTAGATCATTAGGAAGCAATTTAGTTGAATGGGTGTTCCATGAAGGAGTGGAAGTCCCATGTTTTACAAGGTAAGAAAAGTGAACAATTATTTATCAATAATATAATCATACTATTCATGGGTATTTGGTTCAATAATTATGGATATAATGGTATGTGGGGAGATACTAGGTCTATAAACCCTCTTTATAGTACTTCCTCACATGATTTAAACTTGTTGGACTTCATATTCTCATTTCTGTTTTTTCCCTAGGGTAACTAGTTTTTATGAAAGTTACATGTATTTTAATAAATATATAAATTAAACCATATTAAAAAAAATTGTGTGTTGAATATAAATTTAATCCACATTCAATATAATTAAATTTAAAATTAGGATAAAATTTATATACCACCACGAAATTCAAAATTATGATCATTGTATTTTATATCATGTATAATAATTAAAAAATAGTGTAAATGAATATAATGTCCCGATACATTATGATATATTTAATATTTTATATAAATATGTTATACAGATTGTATGACACAAACACTAAGTTATCCGGGATTACATGCAAGAATACAATTGTTCAAAATTATACGATACATGCAAGACTGGGTATTACTGAACGTTAATATATAATTAAGATATTATTATTTAATCTAAAAAGATAAAATATAGATTTTATATTTTTGTTTTGCAATATTTTTATCTAATATATGATAATAAAGGTTTTAATAGATTCGTGAAAATTAATGCTAAATTAATATAAGAACAAATTTGATATAAAGGGTATATTTTTATAAAATCTATTTTTATAATTAAAAATCCATCTTATACTATGAAATTAAATTAATTAAATTTAGTATGTTATATTAATTTAATATAAATTAATATATATTATATTCAATTAATTATCTTTTACATTGATTGATTATATTTTATAGGTATAATATATTAATAAATATAGTTTTACGCATCAAAATTGTATTTTTCAAAAAAGGAAACTTTATCTTCTTTTAACAGAGGACATATTATTTACACAATTTTTTGATTTTTTATAAACTTTATATTTAAATATAAACCTATTTTATTAACTAGGAATATAAATATTTTATTAAGGTGATATTTTGGAATTTTTCTATGAATTATGAAAATTATTGTATTTTAATTGAAAACCACTTTATCATATAATTTTTTACATGGATATTTTAATTATTTATTATTTTATATATTAATTAAAGAAAATTGAAATATATTAATCCAATTTTGATCATTTTATTCAATTTTACTATGAATTTGGAGATAAAAATAGCAAACATTTTAACATTTGTACATTAATTATTGTGATTAATAGTAAAATTAGCATATTAGTGGATAAAAATTAATTTTAAGGCCAAAAATAACCTATAAAAATTTAAAAACACCATTTATACATATTCATACCTTATAATCTATTTTCAATAATTTTGACCATTGTTTGAACAATTTTACTTGAAAAAAACATGGGTGAAATTCTATTTTCAAAATATTAAAAGAATGAATCTCCTCTTATGCTATAAAAACAAACTGACCCCTACAACATCTTCACACATATTAAGCCAAATTTAATAAAAGAAATATTCTCAAAAAATATTTAATAATTTCTCAAATAAAACTATAATTATAAATTTTTACTGAAATCAAGCAAGAAAATGTATTTCAATGTAAAAAATGGGGATTTACCTGATTAAGAGGTAAAAAATTACAGTAAGCACTTACATTCTATGGTTTCTACCTATAATTTTATACAATTTCATTTAATGGGTAATGAACATACTGAACGTGTGTACGGTAGACCACCACCTAGTGAAATTATGATTGTTCGTTCATCATTTACAACCTCGAATGGTTCGAATTATGAAATAAATAATATTTTTAATACTATATTTGATTTTTAAAATATATTTATACTTCTTTAATTCTTATATAACATATAAATTTATTCTTTCAATTTTCATGCCATATGATAATTTTTTTTGGATGTCTGGACTATCTCCTCTTCAAAGTGTTGTGATTCATTAATGAAATACATATAATATATTAGGGATGGTATTAAATAAAAATATTCTGTTTATGTTAAAAAAAAAGTTACAATAATTATAATTCACACACAAACACACACACACATGCACACACACACACACAAACATATATATATATATCATTTTACTTTCATTCAATTAATATGATAAATAGAGGAAAGTAGTTTTCATACATTCATACATCCCACCATCTCCATAAACAATTCATTTAATTTATTATCCCTAATTATTATGGATTGTCATAAATATATATATAATATATATATATGATATATAAATCATTTTTAACATTATTTAGTTGATTAAATCATTATAAAATTGAAAATAACAATAAATAACTATTCAAAACATACTTGAAAAACAATGTGGTTAACAACTGAAATAGTGAAAATAATGAAATATTATTTACAAACGGGTAATAAGATAATATAAGAAGATAATATATAATATTATAAATAATAATATTGTTCCGATAAATGTTATCAACACTATTATAATCATTAATAATGATTATAAAGGACATTCACCAAAACGGAAACACAATTTAAGGGAATTCATCTCAATTTACATTATATTGATAATTATTTGTTGTTATCACTAATTCATATTTATGTGTTGTACATATATCCACATTGAATTTTAATATAATTAATCTCTCATAATTTATGGTATTTTATGTTCTAATTTGTTAAAAGGGCTTAACTTGAATATTACCAAATTGTAAAAGAAATCTTTGTAATCTCCCATTCATTTTGGATTGATACATTTCTCCTAAAATAATGACTTTCTAATAGTCATTTAATTGTATTTATTATTGGCTGATGGATAGTCTTATTGAACATAATCTATTCCATTTTTACATACTGTTTTTACTTTAAGATTCATTTTATTATATGGGAAAATATTGATACATTTGTATCCATTATTCAATAATGATATTAGATAAGACATATTGTTTATTAATAAAATAGATTATTAGATATAAGGAATTATTTTTAAAGTAATGGAATGGTGGGACCCATGAAATATATATCCCATTTATGCATTTATAGTTCCTCATTATTGAAATTAGTTATCCAACGTAAATGGGTAACTTCAAATAGTTTTAAAAAGTTTTTTAAATGGAATTGACAGTATAAGTTTTCATAGTCCTTAAACATGATTCCTAATAGTTAAGAATTATCATCATAGATATTGTAGTTATTAATATTATTTTTCATGTTATTTTAACAATGAAAAAATATGGATGCATTTCATTTTCAGTTTATTGATTAAATTTAATTTCAATTTCTTTTCCTAATATTCCATACTTATTATGCCTTATCCGGTAATTGAAATAACACCTGTTATTAGTTAATTACTTTTACATGTTGAATTTTTTCTCATTGATTCATTATTACTTCAACATTAAATACCCTATTTGAGAATTTGATCTACCCATTATTATGATTTCATTTCCAATTTTTTAATGATAAATCCGTTTAATGAGTTTCAAGTATGCTAAGCGTATATTTTTTTTATGATTTATTTTCTTTACCAATGCAATATTGGTATCATTTATTTAATATCATTTTATAAAACTGCTAAATTATTGAGTCCCTAAATATTGAATGGTTTTTTCTATGAATATATAATAAAATAATGCACCAACGTGGGGCTTCTGCAGTCTTAGTGTTGTAGTCTTTATTAGAGATGTTTTTATCACAACCTTTGAAACTAGATTTTATGAACATAGATTAAGGAACATAACCCTATGATAGAAATTGAAGATAATTATTTTTTTATATTTGAAAATAATTATAATATATATATTTTTTGATTCTTCATATAAATAGATCTCTTTTGAGATATTACAGGTAGATGTGGTTCTGGCATAGATTTACCAAGGGGAGACACCACAAAAAAGTTATGTTTGGCATGACTCGAGTATAACCTAGTATATGGAATTGGGCCTTACAGTTTAGTTAGATTGAAAGTCCCTTGGTATTCACTTAGGATAATTAAAATTTCATTACAAACCATTATGATGGATTTTATATTAAATATATCCCCTATGATACCCTTTCAATGATTATGAGGTCAGATAGGTAAAATTTATTAAATTTATTAAATGTTCTCCACTAGTTCTGTGATTATAAATTATGATATATATTATTATGATCTAATCCTATATATTTATTTGTTTATATATAGTGCCTAGTAGGATTAATTGACTCAATAATCATGGAAATGTAGGGTTTTACATATTATGAAAGCCTATATGTTTTATATTTTAACTGGGAATATTATGGAAATATTAGGGTAAATTAATCAGTTTATGATAGATAACCTTGACCAAATAATGAAAAGTATTACAAATAAGGAATATCTTGTACTCAATTTCATTGTTTGGTAGATTACCCATTGGTTAGTGGGACTAGTATACCAAATACTATTGAGAAATGGGTTTTGTATCTAGAGAAAATATTTTAAACACTTGGATGTTGTAAAATCGAAAAGGATAATCATGCAATATATTTTCATAGATGTGATGGTGATCAATGTTGAACCTTTATCCAGAATAACAAGGTGGAAGATGAAATATAACTCAAGGAATGGAGAAATTTTTTTGAAAAATTCTTTGAAAAATATTTCCATCACGAGAAACAAAATAAGATGAAGATTTTGTTATTTATTTTAAAGAAAAATGCGAAAATAATTTTTGTGCAGTGTGAAACTACATTTAAAATGTATGCATGGTATTATATAAATTTCATACTCAACACATTGTGTAATATTAACCATTTCTTTGTGGGTTTTATTCCATATCTCTGATGGGAACCGATATCTCAAAATATTTATTTATAAAATAAAATCGTATTATATTCTACTAGGATATATAATGAATTCGTCATGTCTCATAGATTAAAATATAAGGAAAAGGAAAAAAGGGATGGAAAGACATATAATGGATATAGGGGAGATGGGGAAAGAGTAATTTTACCATATATGAAAACTATTGAAAAAATCATCATCAGAATTTCTTAAAAGGATTGGGAGTTTTTCATAAGTGTCAAGAAAAGGATCACCCGGACAAAGAATGAAAATGAAAGAAGTAATAATATTTTATTAGATTTAAAAATTATAAGGAGATAAGATATTATTCCAATTAATTCCCCAATAATTAGGGAGATATACAATAGAAGAGGGTAAAAGGATACGTAAATTATTGTGTAGTTGATTTTGATAAAGTGGAATAATTAGTATTATTGTGTATTTGGATCCATGAAATATGTCATAATGGTATTCTATTGACGATGTTTTTTAATCTATAATGACTATACTATATTAATATTTCTTCAAATATTTGAGATCACATTTTTTATAACATCCCAACCTAAATCACCTGATCTGGCATGGAATGTCTTGTGACCTCATGAACGTATCCCCATAAGCAAGTGTTTTCTGACAAGCAATGAGGTTCTGAGTCCATCGATGATTATACTATACCCACAAAATCATTTCATAGGATCATGAATCAAAAATAAATATTATAAAAAATAATCAGAGTAAACATGCAGAAAAGTAAAGGTGAAATACATGTAATACAAATAAAGTAGCTCCCATAAGTAGAAAGCATTTCTAATGTTAATAAAGGATATGAAGTAAATAAATAATTTTTAGATCCTCTATATTCCATCCCAATCTACTACTGTATCCAAAAAATTTTCCATAGACATCGACCAAAGGGTAATTTTCCTTTTTTAGATCCCTCAGGCAATATACTAACAAATAAAATTTCCTGAGTAGGGTGTGAGTGAAAAACTCAATTTGATACCCCAATTCACCCACAATCGTATGTGCCCTTGTATAAAATATTAATACATAATAAAATAAACTCATAAAATTAATTGTAACAAAAAATCTAATATTTAGTATTTTTCTCCAACCAAGATTCCATAAACCCCTAGTGGAACATGGTTCATCTCGATGATAGAAATATATTTTATGACAATTTGTATCACAAACTAGCCAAAAGGCTACTGGCGAGTCACCAATAATCCAAAAGGAATAAAGTGAAAACAACATAACCAAAATCCATAAGGCATTGGGTAATACATGGTTCCGTCCAGGAATTGACTATCTGTATCCTACTCAGAATCCCCAAGGAATCATGTAATAGACAGAATCCATAAAAAATAACGTTTTGGTCATCTGTTCAGAATCCCCAAGGCAACATGTAGATTCTATGTTATAAGGTTATCCTGATGTGTAATCAGCATCATTACACATCATGTGTACACCCCACATGGAGTAAACATACCATGAGGGCCACCTATCATGTATACACATACGAATCCTCAAAAAGAATACATGAAAATTCATAGCATCATAACATACGTAGCACATATCATGATAAAGAAAAAATCAACATATTCGTGAACATGCTAATCAAAAATCATCATGGAATCAAGATATAACATCAATATCATAGAAAAACATTCTATATTATAGACTACTCACCTGGCCACATGTGATTACCAGTCAAGAACGAAATCATTTAAGTCAACACATAAATTAAATATATATAAATGTGTAAGAAATATCCAAATATGATAAGAATTTTCCTAACTCAAATGTTGTCGATGGTAAAGACATGGATAAAACAATAAAGAACACCCCTTTAGGGCCTTATTATTAAAACGTTGACCCTCGAGGTTCACCAATGGTCCATAAAATAAAAATCAACTATTTAATTTCAAAAAGAAATAAAATATTATATTAAATGATTCATTGTATCTCCTCACTAATTTCCAAATTATTATTATTTAAATATATTTAGATAATTTTCCATAAATTGTCATTTTATAATTTTGTTTCAACTATCCATTTACAATAATATTTTTATAATTTAACTTTAATTACCTATTTATAATTATATTTTAAAAAATTTTCTTAAATTATACTTTTATAATTATCTTAGATATTTTCTCATTAATTTCCCCTTAATAATTTTCTACTGTTATTTTTTCTTATATTATCCTTTTATAATTATCTTTTTATAATTTCTCTTAAATTATCCTTTTATAATTATATTTTTTATAATTTGTTAAAAATTATACTTATATATAACTATATTTTAATAATCTATAAATTATCGTTTCATAATTATGATAAATATCGTTTAAAAAATTTATTAATTATCATTTGATAACCTATCAATTATCATTTGTTGATTTTAAATAAATAACCTATGAAATTTTTTTAATTACATTATAAAAATAATCCGTAAAAATTTACATTTTGAAATTATATTATGATAATTATTTTCTCGAAATTATAATTTGATAATTTGTTGAAATTATCCTTTAATAATTTTTTGATAATTATTTCTAATTAAATGATTCTTTTTACTTTTAAAATTCAAATATATTATCTAATGATAATTTTATAAATTATATGTAGATAAATCCATGTGATTAACCTATCTTAATTTACATTAAAATAGCCTTCTAAATTATGAATAATCGAAATTACTAATACCTTGCCACCTTTGAAATAATGATATTGTTTAGCTTCTATAGGTCGAGACAAGTCTAACAGAAATGATGGAGTGTAATTCCGATCAAACATGTATATGATATCGAATTGTTAATATTTAATGATGATGAAAAGACAAAAATAAAAAAACAGCGTTATTCAACCTTGATAATTACATGTGGAAATAACTAAAGAAGAATGGGTCACACGGAAGGGGGAAAACAATTGGTTAAGACTTAATCAAAATTGTCCAAGGTGTTTTGTGGTCCCTAAGACTCTATGGAAAATGATGTACCCATAACACTGATTAGTACGACTATTTAAAACAATAAACCATGTATTCCACCATTTAATTTCCATAACCCCAAATTAATCAACAATTTCAAAAAAATCACGATGCAGAGTCATTAATTGATTCCTTTTGGAGCATTGATAAATTTTAAGGGTCAAAAAAATTTTAAATTTGTGATTTTAGATCTCACCTCGTGATAATAACCATCGAAACACCGATAGTGGGGAGATGATGAATAGTTTACCCGTTTTTAATAAATAAATTGATTAAAATAATGAATAATTATTTAATTTATTTATTAAATTACATAAAATTGAATAGAGTTCAGAAAAATCAACCACGGTGCATGAAATTAATATCCTACATAGGAAAAACCACTCATTCCCGACCCAACAGTGGTCTCACATTTTACATACGATGCACCATATGGGATATATTAATTATTGGTAATTTAAATAATAGAATAACTAAATAATTAATAATAGTAAAGGACATTATTGAGATAGATCTATCCAATGTTCTGACATATACAAATTTTATTCATTGTATAGGGGGAACACCACATTCAGGACCTAACGGTGCTCTCATATTTTTCATAGGATACACCAATTTGTATTTATTAAATTATTTTTAATATAATATGAGTATTTAATATAATATATTTAATATTATTTTCTATATTTTTTATCCATTACAAGCATCATAATATCACACTTACTAAATGTTTCATTACGAAAATACTCAATTGAATATTTAGAAGTGTTAACCTGGATTTTATCCCTATGAAAATAATTGAACACATTTCATCTAATTTTAAATTGATAAATCATTTTTTTCAAATATTATATATATAATTTAACAAAAGCGGGTATTTTATTATCATTTTAAAAATCATGATATTAAAATTCTCCCCCACTATCGATTTCTCATCTGTGAGATATATCTCTAGTAGTCTAGTTCAATCTAATCAGGCTACTGAGCTTCAACATCAGACTTATAACCCCATGTATCTTCTTGGATCTGCCAATGATGACTATGAATTTGGACCAGTGGTATTTTCTTCCTTCATAATGCCTTCTCACATTTAACAATAATCCACACCAGACACACCATATAAGATGTGTTGATCTCTAGCTGAATATTCATTCAATCAATAACATGAGAAGGGTCGGGAATGGACCTTGGAAGATGTGGCACATGAAACACTTAATTCATTCCATGATAGGGGGAAGGTAGGTCTTAATGATACAGTTGTTCCCTCATCTTATCGATGATCTTAAAGGGTCTAAAAAAACATCGTGCTAGATTTCCCCGCTTTCTGAAACATCTGTTCCCTAACCATGGAGTCACTGTCATGAAATCTTGATATACCATATAAAAATACAAAGGGTATCCTTCATATGGTTGTAAATTGTTCTTTTTATACTCTGAGGAGTGATCGATATCCTCTATATCATCTACACTCTCTTAGAGGTCACCTGAACCATACCAGATCCAATAATTGTTGCCTCACCCACCTCCTGCCAACAAAATGGTGAATGACATGGACTTCTTTAAAGATCCTCATATGGTACCATCTGAATTGAAGCCTAATAAATATTATTATATCGAAACTATGTCATGTATAGATGAACATATCCTAATGCGTCAGGTTCTCTCATGTAGGATAGAATCATATCCCCTAATATGGGTAAGGTCTACCTAAAATGTCATTCAATGTGAGGATTGTATGCAATTATCAATCTAAGCTGATTCCCTATTGAATTTTTAATAACATTCAAAAGTATGATATAAAACAAGCATTTCTATCTAAAATAATTCTCACAAGGACTTCATGAAGGTGTTAGATCAATCTTATATATATCATTCCTTATTCATCAACTCAGTAAGTCTCTCTGATTGGTAATAAGTGAGAATAATTCATTAACCAATAACCAATCTCCAAAACTACATCATGTCTTCTTAGTTTACTCAGTAACCCCATTGCAATGATTATGGTGATGTATTAACACTACCTTGTAGGTATCATGTGTGGACGCAACATCCCTCCATGACGATGGTGCTTGGCATTAACCCTATGATAGGAGAGGCATTGAGGTACAAAACAAACTTTTTATCTCATCATCCAAAGACACCAGTATTGTCTCCTAAATTCATGATACATCTTGGTCACATCATTATGTACTATCAATCTAGTGGTATGATAATCCCACATAATCTCTTCTTTGATGGATCTAGGGAGTACTAATCTCCCATATACCATGATCACCTCATTGTCGTCTATCAACAATCAAGATATCGAGTCATCACAATCTTGGTGTTCCCTCATTATTGTACACTATGAGTATGACTCATATTCAACATTTACTTAGTCCACAAGATATTATCTTACTATGAGGGCCTAAAATTCAAATAATCATGGTTATGAAAGAAATAAAACCTTTGAATATCCAAACAACTGATCAAATTACACTACTCCTCTGGGGACCAATCACCAATTTGTATCTCAGACTGAGTTTTTGGTTAAGGGAATATTCTACAACATTTCCATTTCCAGGTGTATATTCCATCTAAAAGTTGATCATCATTAGATACTCAACCCATTACCTCTACCTCATATTCATGTCCCTCTATGTGAAGATATAGTGAAGGCTCATGTGGTCCATGTAAATAATAATTATCTTTATGATGTGATAGTGTCTCCATGATTTTTGAGCATGGACCACTTTTTCAAACTCTAAATAATTTTTACGGTAGTTATTATGGGTTAATATGTGGAGAGAACCAGAGGAGAGTTCCTTCTCTCTTTTCATGAGAATAATACATAGACCAATTCCAAACACATCACCGTACATAGCATAACCAATCCTAGGATCATCTAGTGTCGGTATTGGAGCAGTCTTGAATATAATATTTTCCTTAAGAAAATAATTTTAAAACTGATATATCCACTATGATGTCACTCTATTCATTGTCAGTGTTATCCTATGAGATGATAGTCGGGAGAAACCATGGACAAACGTCCTCTAATATCCCTCTAATCATATGAATCTCTTTATCTCAAACATATATCGGGGTTGTGTCCAAGGAATGAATTTCTAAACCTTCTTTGGTTTTATGGATATATTAGTCTTCGATACAAAATTTCATCGGATAATAAAATCTTTGATCTAGAAGTCACAAATTTACAGCATGGCGTAAAACCATTGTTCTCGATTCATACTCAATATTTTCTCAAAATTCACTCAATGTTTCTCAAGTAATTGTGACTAGATGATGATATCATCAATTAAAACTATGATGAATGTGTTGATGTTTGGTTAAATGAAACTATTAATGAGATAAATGAAAACTATTGGTGTATTATTTAGTATGAATAGAATCACCATGTACTCATATTTTCCACACATTATATGAAATTTTGTCATTTGAAATGCCTTGTGTCTAACATGAAACTTGAGATATCTTGACTGAATATTATTATTAGAGAACCATTAGTATCCTTCTGTCAGATAGAAAATATCATTTATCATTGGTAATGAATATTGGTTCTTCTGCATCACCTTCTTCAACATCTAGTATTCAATGAATAACTGAATACCACCACCCTCTTTCATGTTGAACAAAATAATTTCACCCCCTAGTGAAACACTGGGTTTGATTATTCCATCACTCACTATGTCTTCACGAAAAAACATGATCACCGTCATCTTAGTTGGAACTATACGTTACCATGGTATCAAAATGGGTTTTTTCCTTTGAATTATCTCAATCTTAGCATAACCTAGCAGTCCTTTAGAGTCATTTTTAGGTTGAGGTTTTCCAAAATATTTATAACCCATTTTTCAGCATTCTAGGAGCCTCTTATTCACTGGAAGGGTGAATAAATATAGAGTCTAAAATTATGGAATATTGTACAATAGATATGAACTCTAGTACCTAAAATATGAACTATGAAAATGACTCCGAGTTGAGGTGGTGAAACTTGATAAATTATAGAGAAGGTGTGGGAGAAATCAAAATGTTATTCTCCTACAAGGCCAGTGGTAATGGTGATGCCTCCCCACCTCAGGATGTATTTTATCCTACTTCCCATGCAGTTATATAACCAATGTCATGGTGAAATGTTTTTTAACAAGATGAAATCACTCAATAAAAGAATATAGTTATTAGGATAATGTCCAATTAGACTTTGTTATCACACAATGTTTTTCTTCACTAGTCTATGAGATCAAGCATTTTTTTCATAAGAGTATACCTTTATACAATGGTATACCCCTCCTTTCACTATATCATGTTTTCAATATCGCATGTTAGTCATACTCATCATTTTTTTAATAACACAACATCATGCTAAGTTAAACTAATTAATTCTAATAATCATATATCACACAACATAAAAAACATGATATATCACATAATAGATACAATCCCAAATAGATAGTGAAAAAAATAAATTTAACTAATGAACTGTTATTCATCACAACAACATGTACATATGTGGAATGTGACATAATTTCCTAACATGGATTAAATTAAAATGATTCTCCAAGAAAGTGGGTTAAAAGGCTTCATGTGTGCCTCCCCGTACATTGGAGGATCCCAAATAGAAGTGAGGTCCTAGGATCTGATAGTGGGGACACTATTATTTCATATTAGAGTAAGAAAACATAAAAAATTTCTATGTTTCATTCACTGTAGAAAAAAAAAGAGGAAGTAGTAAATAACTAAAAAAGAACATGATGTAATAATAAATTAAAATTCAATAATGGCCCGAACAACAATTCCAAATAATAATACCGTAGTCACCCATTGTGTTACCCATACATATATAGAAGTAAAAAAACTGAATGTAAAATTAAATGGTGCTACTACCAAAATTGTTCTTGAACAAGTACTCGGTCTCTAGACACTATCAAACTACACCATCCTGATCAGAAGAACCCACAAAAGCAGCACTGCTCAATCTTATGACTCTAGTCCTCAACCCCATACACCATGAAAATCATGATCAACCTAAAAAGAAGACATAAAGTCTATATCTCCACCAAGGTGAATGTTCAAGGGTGAGAAATAATCAATGTAGGACATCCCAATAAGAATCCTTTTTTTTTGATTCTATAAGTGTATGTAATGAAACTGCTTAGCCTAGCTAAGACACAACTCAAAGGAAGTAAACCAATTGTTTAACAACCGTCGAACCCATTATCTATAATCTTGGTCGACAGGGAAAGATCAACCATGTATATCCATATATATATATACATTTATATTCACATACATACATACAAATATATACATATATATGAATATTTAATAGTTTGTGAAAATAAATAACTTGAAAACCAACGGCAGTCAATCCTTAAGGTTCGTAATCCCAATTTTGAGGACATCTAATCCAAGGGAAGTAAGCTAGACATCATTCCACACAATATCTGTGTCATTAATTTGATCTCTTCATTGATAATCCCAATTAACATATACATACTCTTGCTATCACATAAATTATAACTCTATGCATGATACACCACAACATGTAGATACACATCATATACTTGGGTCCACATGTACCATCCTCTAATCACTAACAAGGATACCATATACCAATAGTCAATCCTACAAATAAGGATAATATATACCAATGATGAATCTATTAATAAAGAATACTATATACCAACAGTCCATCTTGTGAAGAATGATTCTAAGGTATACATCCAAAAATCCTATAAAGGTCCCTATGTTAGTCATCATGTATCACACACGTGTAAATATATAAATATATATGATCCTTAGGTATCAATATCCAGTTTTTCATGTCATTTTAAACATTGATAATCTGTAATGATCTAGACCATATGAGATTTGTAAAGATAACTCACCGGTGATGTTTCATATAACACCCCAAGAATCAAATAACTAATCCGAGATAGTGTAATAATCCCATTAAAAGGCTGAAGAGATCAAAATCATCAACACATATCCGGATATCATAATTTACAATTATTGTTACGTTCCATAACCATATGGAGGGAAATAACTAGTTATATAAAGCACCAACCTTAAACGTGAAATTATCATGAGTTATGTAGATAATTCTACTTTAATTAACATTGAGGGTCTTTTCTGGTTTAGATCATTAGAAAACTAGGCCATAAGACCTACATATAAATTTATTACTACAAATTATACACATATAATAAAATTTCAATTTTATCATAAATAACCTTTTTAAAAGAAACAAGGATTGTTCCATGTTTTAACAGCATGACAGTTTAATGATCCCGTATTTGACTCTATTCGTCATTATGTCCATTGAAATATATTTCAAAACATGGGATGAGCATAAAATGATCAATAAGGGATACACAAGGAAGAAAAAAAATAATTCATGGGATAACATGAAATCCATTAAAGCATTATCATAATGTAATACTATTCACCTTTACGTAGTAGTATATATAATTCACTAAATATATAATAATTTATTACACTTTTTGAAACCAATATATTTCCATAAATCCATATAAAGCATCATATTACATTTAAAGGTAACATGGTAAATAAAATTATATTAATAAAATAACTGTATGGTCGATTTCTACACATATCACTAAATTGAATATCTATACGACCGACTTCCATACCAAATGCAATGGAGGTTATAATGTAAACCACTATATTTTGTTCATCATGGTACTACCCAAATTTTTTTATCACATAACCACCCATCATTGGTTTATCATGTAACCACATTTCAAATGTCCATGTACCATTATATAATCATAACACATAAAAGACTGCAATTATCAGCATTTTAATCATAACATTTAATTTGAAATCAGAAGAAATAAATTCATGATATTGAAAGTGTAAATCAACTTTGAATCAAATTTTCAATACCAAAATAGCCAAAAAAGGAATAAGGGATTTCTATTCCTTTTAAAAACATTAAATCTATATAAAAATCCAAATATAAAAGAATTGTTATGGTGTTGGAGGAGTTGCTGTCACCGTATATATAAAAAACATTCCTTTTTACATTTAGTAAATCACTTCGTAGAAAAATTATTACTATTGAATGAAATTAAAATTCAAAGGGTTTTATTATATACCATATAAAAGAAGGTGGTGTATAACATAAAAATATGCATTAGGGAAAAGAGACTGAGAGAAAGTCCCTAACCGTGAGTCTGAATCATCACGTACAATAATAATTATGTTGATTAATAAACATAGGTTAATTTATACTTTCATTAGAACCATTTTCACGTTTATTATTCATTTAATTAGAATTAATACCTTGTTATAAAAATTATATAATTATTTATGTTCATATTAGACTTTTTCTTTGATATTGAGTACTTGAGTAACAAATAATTTTTTATTGATGTAAATTGTCAATGTACTCTAAATTTTATCATCACTAGATTATTATTCATGATTTAGATATCATATATATATATATACATTATATATTTATTTATAATATTCATAATATTTGGAGATAATAAATTAAATTCATCATTCATGGAGATGGTTGGTCGAACATACGCATGAACGCTATTTTCATTTCATTGTAATAATAAAAGAATAGTAATAAAATGATATAAATTTAAATTATAAAAACAATATTATATTAATGTCATTTATTACTCATAGGTTAAATAAATCTATACTTTATGTGTTCCGTGTATAGAGGGTGGAGTTATATCGCTTAGAGGGGTCGGTAGACCACACTTCCTCAAACGAAATTATTTTATTTACACTGCTTGGAAATAAATATTGTATATTCTAAATAAAAATTAAATTATCATAGATACAACATATATATATATATATATTATATATTTCCATCATAATGGCCACCATGAGAGGTGGTAGGAGAAAATTGAATAACCATTACTTCATGATGTAGTATTTCACCATATGCAGAAAGAGAATGTTCAATATCCATTAGATAGAGGTGAGTGTAAGTGAATTTATAAAAAATATCATAATAATATCATTGTATTTTGAGTATACTATTGTTTTTTATCAAAAAATTGAATAAAGAGAGGTTAGGGGGTTGGAGAATGAAAATAAAGGATATGTTCTTTAGAGAAGACGTTAACTCTAAATCATGTAACTAATTTTTATTTGAGAAAAAATGATTCCTTAAGTAGCCTTCTTCTGAAGGTATGCATTTAGGAAAAATATATTGGGATATTATTTGAGAACAAGGTTGTCTATACAAGGGTATTTAGAGGTGTGATTATGTGGTATATGTGGTGGCCTCTAATAAGAGGGAGGTGGGGACTTTAAATATATCTTGAAATATTATATTTTTAAAATTGTATTTCAAAATTATAATTGTTCCAAAGTGATATATATACATTACAGGATGAGTATGGGTGTAAATCCACTCATGTAATTGGTTTTGAAATGTTTTAGTAAGAAAATAAACATTATCTTTTGTATTTTACCCTTAGTTATATAAATTAGCTCTTACAATGTCTTATTATATTTTTACAATATATGGCTAATATGGACACAATAAATTTCCAAGAGAACTTCATGTAAATAATTAATGAAATATGTAACATTTTCCAAGTAATTTGGATGAATATTGTACTTTTTGTGACTATTATATCATTAACTAAAATATTATTTGTTTTGAAAACTCATTTATGTCATTTTTGACACTATTTAGTAATTTATTTTCGTTAATGTCATAAAGAATTTAATAATTAAATAAACTAAAATTACTCAAATATAACATGTAATAATCATCCAAAAAAATTATTCATGTTATCAAAAATTTAAAATTATATTTATTTTAATATTTATAATTTAATTTATTTCAATCATTGATTAATAAGTTAATCACAACATCATCATTATTTCATAAATAAATTTATCTATTTAATTTATAAAAATTATAAAAAGAGTACAATGTTTTATGAAGACCATTTATATTTTTAATGAATATTTATATTCAAAGTGGTTAGTTATATAAACCCTACATAAAATTATATTTGTAAAAAGATACATGTTTATGTAATATTTCTCATTACGTTAAATTAATAATTATAAAATGTCATCATCATGGACAAGTGGCTCTATGGGGTCCTAAAATTAATTCAATGATTATTCTGGTTGGCCATATCCCATCCATTAGGATTAGGAAATCTTTTACTATGGTTTTAAATTATTATAATATTATGTCATACCCTTATTTACCTGATTTACCCATTAACCATGGTAACTAAAAATTATTATTAAATTTACCATTCATAATGTCCAAAAATATAAGGGACTTATTTAATACAATTTGACCTTTTGATTTCAAATATGGAATCTATTTTTACAATTTAAAATTTTAGAATCGGAAATTTGTAATGTAAAATTTATTCTCATTGTCAAAATTATAAATCATGTTTTTAAATGTAATACCATCAAAATATTGATATGTATTTGTATCAAATATCAATATTATATTACTTCTAATGAAAAAAAATTGTATTAAAGGATACAAAAATATTCCAAATAAACATTTAAAATAATTAAAAGGACAATATAACTATATAAAAAATTAAATGAAAAGTTAGTTTAACATTTAGAAATCAATATTTTTCACTATTCCTTAAAATATGAATTTTATCAAAAAATATACCCAATTTTAATCCAATGTAAATTTTGAGTTTATGCTTTCAGATATGAAGTTTATTTTTTCAAATATAACACCTAAAAGTGAAAAAAAATATATTTATAAAGTCTTATCCATCAAAAGGTGGTAAACCAAACATTTAATAATATTAGATTATTTTATGCGTAAAATTGCATTCATTATAATTTTAATCATGTAAAATTAATTGGATAAATGTAAAAGAATATAATTAACATGTATAATTTTAATGTAGTTAGTTATATTAATTACTGACAATTAAATGGCTAGTCATTAACTATGATTTAAATAATAATAATATTATTGTATTAATTTTGGGTATAACTCAGTTTTGGGTGCAACATATGATTTCTGAGAGTTCCATTGTTGAGTCTTGATTACACAATCAGAAAAATATTCCCCTTATTTTAAATTTAATATATTATTTCTAATTATTAATAGATATGAAATTCTTTTATTCTATAAATACCTGAGATGTTACATCCTTCCCCCCTTTTGGAAATTTCATCCTCAAAATTTTAATTTTTGGTTAGTAACAAAAGTATAATGTTTAAAAAATAACATTATTTCAATCCCACGTCATAAAAAGGAAAATTAAAATATCAATTTTAAATGAATGAAAGAGAAGATAAATGGTTACCTAAGATATGACATACTAAGATTACATATTGGAAAACATGGATATGGAAGAAATACGATGTGTAATGTTTTGATGGAGGCTGATAGAAAACATGATCATGAGAATGTAAAAAACCAAAAACCACAAACATTTGATGACTTAAATGGTCAGTTATTTCACTTTTGGAATACAATATAGAAGTCATTTTTTCTTTAAAGTCATTTTCATACATTTTGGAATTATTTCTATGCATTGAACATGAACATAAGGAAATATATTTACCGGATAATACGAGTTTCAGCCCTTAATAAATTTCAACCAAAAAATCCTATTTTCTCTAAATGATGAGTACTCATGATTCCATGGTCAAACCTGAATTACTGGATTCAACATCTTGACAATCACTTAATCCAAAAAATATTAAATATATATTTAACCCATCAATTGAAAATAACCAAATCCAAAATGGTTAGTATACGATCAGAAAATCCCCTTAAAATAATAATCCATTATAAGGAGAAAAAATACTTTTAATCATCAAAATTCAATAGTAATACACTAGTTCTACATAATCCATTCAAAAAAATTCCAAAAAATTACTCAAAATAATCATTTTAGGATTTTAAACCCAAAAATTATAAGGATTCGATCACATAATTTATTAAGATAAATTTAATAATTTATCTCCAAATAACATCAACCACTCTTAATGTAACATAAAAAAAATATTTAACCTAGTCACATTTTCTCTAAGATATGTTAATCTATTAAATAAATAAAGTATTTCCCATAAGTCAAAAAAGCATAGATTTATATAAAAGTAATTAAACCTTCCTTACTCAAATAAATATCTATTTTATTCTATTTTCCTTAACTATCTAATGTTCCCAAAATAGTGAACGTCATCAAAAATAACATTTTTTAGGTAATCCCAAAATCATTTTCTAATAAAATGGATATCCATTCGATAAAATATATATCTCCAAAATAAAATTATTATTAATTCATACAATAATTTAACTAAAAAATGATAAGTAATACTAATCGGGGTCTTCATATAAGATAATTATAGGTGATGCGCCCATATCCTTTATTGGTTGCGGGTTTGATTCGCACGACCTTACTGCACGTGACGAGTTATCACTCATCCTATGAGTTGTCCTTTTCTTAAAACCATATAAATCATATGATTTTCTCAAAAATATAAAAAGGCCCTTAAAAATATCCATAACTAAATATGACATCAATGGTTATCTAATCCATTTCATTTTCATCTTAAAATGCAATAACCATTAACCACATCAAAAAGATATGATCATATGAACCCGAAAGGTTATCCATTATGGTCATACAAGATAAGATTGTTCATCCTCCAATAATATTTTTACACATCACACCTCAGGGTTAAAAATACTAGGAAAAATAATTCCAATGTAATCCCATCATCAAAAGACCATTAATACTACTAATGATTTCATCATCCTACAATCTACCTTAACTCTTGAATCCAATATATATAGACTCCAGAATTATTCATCATTCTTCATTATTCATTAACTCTATATTTACAAATTATTTTCTAATACATCATTAATACATATAAAATATCCTAATAATATATAAATCTCAATCCACAGAGGCTTCATTCATTATGGATAATAAAATAAATCATACCTTGAATCCAGATATCATGATATTCATGATTCAACCTTTCCATTTCAGCATTTTATATTACATTCAAAAAGTTAATTTTCACTCCACATAAGTAATTTCACATTTCAAAATAGTTGGACAATTTGAGACCTTGAAATCATATGAAAAATATACCATGACCCAAATTTTTTTAGAAATGAGTAGGTGTTGTATAACTAAAACAATTTCTTAGAGGTGATTTGAATACTCAAGAAACTATCAAAATCATCCGAACAGAATTTTATCATAATAATTATGATAAAATAATTAGGGAAATATAAAAACGTTTTGAAAAATATCTTTGTATCCATGTTGACGCTCCTTTCGTCACGGAATCTAAAGTTCGGAAAAGGGAATATCTGAGCTCAAAGTGATTAATCCTTTGAAGAAACATCAAAAATCGACAAAGGGATGAAAAAGGAGAACATTGCCCAGAGGTCGCGCCAGTTCCCTCTTGGTCGCGCAAGTATACTTGCGCGCCGCCTCAACACTTGCGCGACCCCTCATGGTCGTGCAAGGGACTTGCGCGACAGATCTGGTAACCGCCCAGTAACCGCCCGGGGTCTTCTTTTGCATATAAATAGACCCTGTGGGCCCCCCATTCGAGAGGATCTCTTTCCAGAAACTCGGATCAAAGCTCCCGATGCTCAAGTCTCTTCTCAAAGCTTCCGGAACACTTCTAAGGTAATTTCTTACCTAGAATGGAAGATCTAAAGAGAAGAAGGAAGGCCCAAGTGTTGAAACTTATCAAACACTTGCGCGCCAACTTAATTCCTTCAATATAACTTGCGCGTCCCTTCTCTGGAAGAACCTCAAGAGGATGGGAAAGGGTTTAATAAAGAGTCGCTCAAGTAATTCAACTCTGGTTGAAAATCGCGCAAGTATCCCTCATGTCGCGCAAGTATACTTGCGCGACCAACACTTGCGCGCCGACGCAGGACTTACGCGACCTTCAAGACTTGCGCGCCCCTAGCTTTTTGGGTGCCCATTTTGCCCATTTTTACCCCTCTTAAGCCATTTCACCCTTCCTATTCAAGATTCAGTCTTCAAGATACTCTTCAAAAGCCATTTATGGCATGATTTCTTGATTTGACATCCTTATCTGAAAGGAATTCTGTGAAATACCTCTCAAACACCCAGTGATTTAAACATCTTTATGTCACCAAAGATTGAGAGTTCATTCATTTCAACCTCATCCTTTAAGATGAGAGAATCCTAACCTGGGTCTCCTTTTCAGGAATAAGACTCAGTCATAACCTTGGGCTTCCTTTTCAGGAGTAAGCCCCAAGTCCCCTAACCTAGGCTTCCTTCTCGGGAATAAGTCCTAGTCATAAATCTTGGGCATCTTTCTTAAGAATAAGCCCCAATCAAGTCCTTTAATCTTGGGCATCCTCCTCAGGAGTAAGCCCCAAACCTTAATCCCTAACCTGGGTCTCCTTTTCAGGAATAAGACTCAGTCATAACCTTGGGCTTCCTTTTCAGGAGTAAGCCCCAAGTCCCCTAACCTAGGCTTCCTTCTCAGGAATAAGTCCTAGTCATAAATCTTGGGCATCTTTCTTAAGAATAAGCCCCAATCAAGTCCTTTAATCTTGGGCATCCTCCTCAGGAGTAAGCCCCAAACCTTAATCCCTAACCTGGGTCTCCTTTTCAGGAATAAGACTCAGTCATAACCTTGGGCTTCCTTTTCAGGAGTAAGCCCCAAGTCCCCTAACCTAGGCTTCCTTCTCAGGAATAAGTCCTAGTCATAAATCTTGGGCATCCTTCTAAAGAGTAAGCCCCAAGTCTCTTAAAATTTCTCTTAACCAGTCACAAATTTTCTTTGATTTGGGTTTCCTTTTCAGGAATAAAACCCAATCATAAGTCCCCTCCTAACTTGGGCATCCTCCTTAGGAGTAAGCCCCAAGATTAGAGTATTCAAATCTCCATGAAGCACATATAACTTTGTGGACCCTGTTCTTGGATTTTCTCCCTAAAAGTAAATCCTAAACCTTCGCCTATCTGGGCAGTCATCTATACATAAGCCCCAAAACAAAATTCTTATGATTGCATCTTTTACGGCACAATTGTCTGAATTTTACCAATACCTCTTGTTTCTCACACCGAGCATGACTCACGTGAGCTTAGAGTGTAAAAGTAATTATGACATTCATCTTTGAGCCATCAATCATAAAACATCATATCCCATTCCTCGAACTACGTGGGTTCTGATTCCTTTTTCAAAACAAAGGATACGTAGGTAGCCCATTTATGGGTTCGATCCCAACATTGAAATAATCTATGTCCTTCTGAATGACGATAAACTTCAAGTGCCCCACTGAGTGGCTTTAAAACCAGCCTGGTCATCAAAATGACCAAGAGACTTTTATATAAATGTTTTGAAGGATACCATTGACCAAGAATCTCTAAACAAATATAGATGATTCTATATTGATGAAGAACCTCGAATACATATAAAAGATTCTCTAAATTTCTTGCATATTTTCATTGATTGTTAAAACTAAAGGAAAGATCATTTTATACTTGGTAATGTAATAAGGATTCACGAACTTAACTTAAATCTATAAAGAGAGTCCCAGAGTAGACAATAATTCCCCTCAAAAAGGTGTGATGAGTCCAACCTCCCATCCTCTCGACCAATGCAAATTCCTAAGCCTCATTAGCCCACAAGCTAATGAGCGCCTGCCTTTGGAAAGTAGGTCTAAATGGATGTGGAATCATTGGATGTTTCCGGTTCTACGAACAAACCCGTTAGAAACCGATCGGAACGTTTGAATCTCCCGTCCAGGAGGTCATCCCCGAATTCCGCGCGAAACAAAAATGGTGAACCCGACGTGAATCCTTAACCAAGTTAAAGTGATGTTCTTCTTATCTGTTAAGCCCTTTGGGCCAACAAGGCAATCATTGACATGTGCTCATCCAAAAGATGCAGTGGCCGGATTCATCTTGATTATGTCTGTTACATGGAACATGCACTCTTTTTTTTTCAAGATCTTCTACAAAAAATGGCTTTCCTTAAATTCACCCCTGTGAATACTGCTGCTGGGAACACCTCTACTGTGAGGTCTACTGCTGTGAAAACCAATGCTGCTACTCCTGCTGGAACGTCATCCGCTCTGAGGATGACATCACCAACTCAGCGTCTTCAACGCTGTGTTTCTAATGCACTGGTTAAGGAGTACCGTCGCAACGGTACTATCCCAACTCTGGAGGCCGCTCGTCAAGCCCTCCAAGTTAACAATTCTACCTGGTCGTCCGGACAACGGCGACCAGCAATCAAGAAGCAGACGGTGCTGACTACCGTCTCCAACCGTTTCGGGTCGTTATCCCCGGAACGCAATTTCCATTCACTCCCTTACTCCGAGGAAGTGAATGAGCAGGTCCCGCAGGACCTTAATTCAAAAAGACAGGAGTCCTTCTCAAGGGCTCCCATCAACAATCGCCGCCAGACTCGTGCGGTAGTGCGCCCTCAACATGATGAGGGTACCGACTCCAGGCGTTCAGCTCAGGTTCCTCGAACCCGAGCAGGCAAGATGAATCGCCAGAGACGGAACCCGGTTAACAATAGGCAGGTTGTCATCCCTGTTATCTCCGGAGAAGTCCACCAACCTAACTTGGTGGAAAATAACGAGCAGGCATACACACCTGTTCGTTTTAATCCCGCTGTCCAGCAGACTCGTCTGGCAGCATCAAGCCGATCCCGCCAGGAAATTCCGGCGGAGTACCATAGGCAGGAACATACACCTGCTTATACATCAGCAGTTAGTCAGCAGGCTCGTCTGACTACATATGATGGATCTCGTCAACAACATTTGGCGAAGTGTAATCAGCAGGCACATACACCTGCTAATACTAATCAAGCCTACCAACAGTCTCGTTTGGTAGCGCACGGAGAAGTCAGTCGGAAAGCCCCGACGACAAACAGGAGACAGACTAAACTCTCTGCCTCCACACTTGAGTACTGTCAGGATTCACTGACATGAAAAGGAGGACAGGAGCAGGCACATACACCTACTCCAAGCCCGGAATGGACGTATATCCCTGTTCTGGCGGCTGAAGTCACCAAACATATTTTTTCAATGGTGAAACAGCAGAAGCAAATTCCTGCTCATATTCTGGATGCTTGCCAGGATATCATAACAGTTTCAGCATCATCTCAGGGACAGACACATAAATCTATCCCTAGCAGTGGAGTGACACATCAACAATTCACTCCGGAACAGACACACACATCTGTTCCAGTCCAAGAGGGTTGTGGGGCCTACTCCCCCATATCATATGGACAACCATGTTAGGAACATACACCTGATTTGAGCGATGATCGTCAGCCTAACCTGACCATCTTTCCTAATCAGGCACATACACCTGCTCAGAGCAATCAATTTCGTCATCAAGTGATTTCTAAAGCGAGTAAGAAGGCATCTAAGAAAAAGATCCGCCCAGCACAGTCAGGAGATCAAAGGCCAATCTACAACAAGGCCTTGCTCGATGCTGGAGTTCTTGAAGCCCTCAGACATTTATCTGTCGGAATTCAAGATTCTACTCCCTCAGTTCCCAATAACAGGAACATTAATCCCGAAGGTCTTCAACAGACACTTCCTCATGAAGACTTGATTCATGAAAATTCGGTCAATCTTGAAGTTTCTTCTTCAGATGAGAACCACAGGAACCCTCTGTGTGGTCAGAAGACCAAGGAGCAAGAGATCTCATCTTTTGCTGTAACCCATCATGAAGGTCCTCCTCATGGTGATGAACTTCGCTGCGAAAGTCCTCTCCGCAGTAGTGATTCACATTGTCTCGAAAATTCTTCAGAAGGCAATGTAGTGACGAGAAAGCCCTCCTATCTCGAGGCACTTGCAAACGTAAAACCAGTCATGTCTGAAGTTTTACTATCGGCAGGTGAAACTCTTTCTCCATCAGAAGATAGCTTGGGGTTCAGGTTATTCTCCGAACCTTCCCTGGGTCATTCATCTTCCAGCATGAATAGTGATTCCTCTACCAATCTTGTTGAATCCGATGAAGCAACAAGGAAACACCAACTCTGGTCCAAACAGGTAGAAGAATCTTCATTTAATGATAAAGAGGAAATGTTGAACATGAGGAAAAAACTGGCAAAAGGTGAAGTACCTGTCATGTTTTGGCCTTTGGCTGATTCACAGTATGACATTCCAAAGATGTTGACGGATGATGGAATCCATGATATTCGTCTTAACATATGGAAAACTCTTTGTCAATTAAAGAAGAAGGTATTATCTTACGATGAATATGAAAATCATCTTAAGATAATAGAAGGGTTACAACGCCAGATTGATTTGGCATCTCTATCAGTCTCTCGGTATCCGAAGGCTGAAAAGCAACAGAGAACCCTTCAACGTTCATGCCTTGGCGCACTAAGAAGGTTGCGTCAGTTAATTTCCAATGCTCCATCTAATGTTCATATCAGAGGATGGGGTATTCACGGAGCACTACATTTCACAGTGCTTTCCGGTCAGCAAAGCCCGCCGAAAATGGTCTCATGCAATGTTATTGCCCATGGCCGGCCACAGTCAATGGGCTTTGTTCATAATCAAAATCTTGCTCGAGATCAAGCTTCAACTAGTTCCTCTCAAAGTCAAGTATATAGAGAACATGTTGTTGAATTGCTCCTACATCAAGCAGGCGAGAATATTGCGCAAGCCTCTCGTCTGGAGCAAACACGTCATCAAATGACAGAAGTTTCGGAAATCATCCAACGGTCTGTTGAACCAGGTGATAAAAGTGGATACAGGTTAATGCATCCAGCTAATTTCCGAACTAAGATCCGCAAGATCAAGAGAGATTTCAAGAAGATCTCAGACATAGCATGTTAAGAGATACCCCAGCTTGCCAGACTGGGGACTTCTCTAACCCAACCCTCAGAATCAACGAATGGGATTCGAGGAGTTGAGCAGAAGCAACAGGAACACCCCCAGTCCATCGGACTGGGGACTTTTTCAAATCTTCAATCCCTCCCTCAGAGAAAGTCAGTATTCCCTCGATTAGGGAATAAACCTCAAGAGGAACGAAGAGCCAAGATGTCAGGAGATTCTCTCCAAGTGACGGTTCACAAAGAAATTCCTGAGGGGTCAAGTCAACGGAATGCCATGTCTTATCATGGACATAAAAGGAGACAATATCACAGAAATGCTGATAGAAAGGATTCCATGAAATATGCATCCATTAATGTCATCATTGCCGTTGCTGCTGATTCACCAAATGAGGCTCAATCAGAGAGATCAGACGAAGAGGTTCCTACTCAAGAAGTTGCGCACACAGACCTAAATGAAGAAGGTGTGCGCACACGTAATCAAAGGCTTACCCAAAATCTGGGTATTTCTTCAAGTAACCCACTTCCCCATCTTCGAAAAGGATCCAATAAGGGGAAAGGAAAGAATCAGGTTACTTCTCACCCTTCCTCTGAAGGAGATCAATCGCTCTCATTAGAGCAAAGTCTTGCACAACAGGAGGAAGAAATGAAAGAATTAAGAAGGTTGAATGCAGAACTACTTCAGAGTAGTCTTCTTCTTAAGAATGCTGAAGTCCGACAGCCGAAGGAATTTGTTGTAACTACTGAGATGGATCAGGAATATCCTCCTTTATCAGTACACCCACAGAGGTCTAATCCTACGGGTCAAACGCAACAACGGTTGGCAGCACTACCATTAGTTGCAGCACCAACCTCCACGGCTGTCCAAGCTCCATTCATTGCACCTACCCAAAACCAAGTTCAACCTGACGTTTCTCAAAAGTTAATAACTACTATTGAGTCATTAACAGCTCGGTTAGAAACTATGGAAGGGAAACGGGCGCAAGTTCAACCTGAAAAGAAAGTTTACCCTGAATGGGTAGATTCAATTTCTCCTCCATCCAGTTTTGGAAACACTATTTTCCCTACTTTCAATGGATCAGGCGACCCTGAACAACATTTGACGCATTACGTGTCTTGTTGTGATCCTATGATGGGAACTCCAGAACAACAAGAAGCAGTGAAACTCAGATGCTTCGTGCGAACCTTGCAAGGACCAGCTTTTGTCTGGTATACAAGCTTGCAATCCCGGTCAGTCATCGGATGGGAGGATCTTCGTCAAAAATTCCTTCTTCAGTTCAGCTCAACTTTGCCAAAAACGACAGTTTTCGATCTTACAAACTGCAAGCAAAGGGAGAATGAAAGAGTCTCTGATTTCATTGCTCGTTGGAAGGGATTAACGTATTCCTTGAGTTTATCACTCCCTCAGGAGGAATTATTACCAATCTGTGTGGCAAATTTGCGTGACGAATTACGCACGCCATTGATCCCTGTGAAATACACAGGAGGGTTTCGAGAACTTACTTCAATCGCTCAACAGATTGAAGATTCCCTTATGCAGGCTAAGGTTAAATCTCGTGTAATTCCATTAGCTCCAGGAAGAAGAATGGGTAAAGCAGAAACTGCTACAGTTATGCTTAAACAGGCACCTGTACCAATTTCTACTTCAAAACCTTCATCTTCTCGAAGGGCTCCACCTCCTGAACGCCAACAACAAAGGCTGTTTCGTCCAAATGATCAAAAAGATCAACGACGAAAACAATTTGAGGATATGAAGAGTAAAACATACTCTTTCCGAAGTGAGCAAGTTCCTGGTTACTTCATTTCAGCTCTGGAGAATAATTTGGTTCAATTACCAGTGCCGAAGAGACCAAACAAGGAAGGAGATGAAGACCGTCCCAATTATTGTCCCTTTCATCAAATGTTGGGGCATCCCATCCAGGAGTGTTTTGTCTTTAAAGTCCTCCTACAAAAGATGGTCGACTTGGGACAAGTCAAATTGAAGGGTTCTTCAGCTCATGTAGCGTGTATTACCGCTACAGATCCAGAGGAAGGAGGCGAGTGGCAGGAAGTCAAAAGCAAAACTGCGAAAAAATATGATGATTGGATGGTCAGAAAGACAATCAATCGGACCCATTTCATTTTGCGAACACAATTGAAGAAGCCAATTGTGTCTCCTACAAAAGCTGCAATAAAGCCTCCATCAAAAGACAAAACCTCAAAAGGGCAGAGCAATTCAAAGAAGAAAGAGGAATCAGAAGAAGATGAGTATGTATCAAAGCCTAAATTGTCTTTGACTCTGGCAGATTTCATGCCATCTACTTCAAAGCAACGGGCACCGTCCCACCAAACGGCACAGCCTAAACAGGCTAACTTGGAAGAGTCTTTATCAGACGAAGAATTGATCTTTGGTTCTGTTAATATGATTCAATTAACAGATTCATATTCCAGTCTTGATGAGCCTGAATCCCCTATATCAAATAAAGGAACCCGAGGAAGTTATAGAGGTTCAGGATATAGGGGAAGACGTGGATCTTTCCGAAGCCACTACTCTAATTCTACCCCTGCTAGCACTGTATATGCAGCAGAAACTCGTGGTAGAGCCCTTCAGCGAGCTCAAAATGAACAAGCAAGTTCTTCTGCCAATGGCCAACTGAGCTTCGGCACAGTTATTTTGGAAGACCGATTAAATGTTCCATCTTCTTTATCTCAGCAAGTAAATGGATCTAATCAGTCTAATTTTCCAAAACCAAAGATGTTTCCAACTTCAATACAAGAGGCATCAGCTTCCAAAGCATCTGCTTCCAAGATACCTACTAAACCGCATATTCCTATTGGGAAACGTAGGCCTCTAGATCAAAAGTATGATATATTGAAACACTTGGCCCAAGTACCAGCCAAATTATCAATTTTAGATGCTTTGAATCTATCAAAAGATCTTCGGGAAGCACTCATCGAAGCTTTGTCAAGTCCTCAGGAGTTTGAAGCTGAAATTGCTGCAGCTGAAATTTATCACATAGAGAATAATCCTGCAGAATGCCATGCAGTGATATCTTTTACTGATAAAGATGAAGATGATGTTGTGCATGGGCACATAAAACCTTTGTACCTATCTGGCAAAGTCAATGGTATAGATGTTCGAAGAGCTTTTATTGACAATGGTTCAGGAGTCAACCTCATGCCCATTCGCACACTTCGTCGATTGGGCCTCACGGAATCTGATTTATCTCCTTCTACCATGATGTTGCAAGGATATGATAAAAATGAACAAGAACCACTGGGAGAAGTTACGCTCAGAACTCAGTTTGGAGATCTTGTTTCCAATTCAGATTTCATGATTGTTGATCAAGACTCAGCTTTCAATATTTTGCTTGGAAGACCCTGGTTACATCAGCATGCAGCTATTCCGTCATCATACCATCAATGTCTCAAATACTGTTTCGATGGTCAAGTTGGAACATTATATGGTGATAAGGCCCCGTTCAAAACATGTGAGTCTCAATACATTGAGGCGGAATTTTATCACATGAAGGGAAGAAAAAAATCTACAATGAATGAAATTACCAAAGTTAATGCTCCATATGGTTTGGAAAAAATTCCAATAAATCCATTTTCACATGTGAGTACAGATTATGTGTTACCTATCAGTCAAATTGACAAAATAGGCCCAAATCAAAATACTCTTATGGAAAGATCCATAATGTCAATTACGGCAATCGAGCCAGACAACATGGGAGAAATTGGTAACTTACCAAGCAGTGATGAAAGCATAAGTGGTGACGTTTTCATTTCGTCTGCTGAAATCCAACAAGTCTATACTTCGCTAATCAGGCCAGAAGAAGTTATAGCAACATCAGAGGTGAATGTTGATGTCGATTCTCAATCCATCATCTCCTCTTTATTTCCCAAAGAAGACCCTTTTTCATCAATAGGGTCGGAAATGGAAGCTTCTTCTTCAAAATGTGAAAATTTTGACATCTCTTATGATCATAAGAATTTAGTTTTTTCATCTACTTTGCAAGTAGAAACGGAAGATATAACACATGATGAAGAGGAAGAGGAAGATCTTAGAGATGCTCCTCCAGCATTTGAAGAGGGTATCTCTACCACTGTGGATGAACTCAGAGAAGTAAATCTGGGTACAGAGAAAGATCCACGCCCCACTTTAATTATTGCGGCCATGACCCTTGAAGAACAAGAGATGTATATTTCTTTTCTAAAGCAAAATAAAGATATTTTTGCTTGGAATTATACAGAGATGCCTGGCCTTGATCCTGATGTTGCCACCCATCATTTGGGTTTGCCAAAAGAACATCGAGGATTCAAGCAAGCCGCGAGAAGAACACACCCAACCTATGCTTCCAAAATCGAGGCTGAAGTGGATAAGCTTATCAAAGCTAACTTCGTCAGAGAAGTTAAATATCCCAAGTGGTTGGATAATATTGTCCCAGTAAAGAAAAAGAACGGACAAATTAGGGTTTGCATCGATTTCAGAGATCTTAATCGGTATTGTCCCAAAGATGATTTTCCAGTTCCGATTACAGAACTCTTAATTGATGTGACGGCTGGCTATGAAGTACTTTCTTTCATGGATGGATATTCTGGATATAATCAGATCCGAATGGCCCTAGAAGATGAGAAATATACAGCCTTCAGAGCTCCTCAAGGTGTGTTTTGTTACCGGGTGATGCCCTTTGGTTTAAAGAATGCAGGTGCAACATATCAACGCGCCATGCATCGTATCTTCAAACATTTTCTAGGGAAATTTGATGAATGCTATGTAGATGATTTGGTGGTTAAATCCAAACAACGTTTTGATCACTTGGCTGATTTGGAAATCATATTCCACAAGCTTCGACAACATAATTTGAAGATGAACCCCTTAAAATGTGCTTTTTGGGGTAACCTCAGGAAAATTTCTCGGCTTTGTTGTACGCCATCGTGGTATTGAAGTCGATCCTGAGAAGACCAAATCAATCATTGGTATGTCACCTCCTCATAATTTGAAAGAATTAAGAGGACTTCAAGGACACTTAGCCTATATTCGGCGTTTCATCGCCAATTTGGCAGGCAAAAGTTTACCTTTTACCAAATTATTGAAGAAAGGAGTCACTTACCAGTGGACTAAAGAATGTCAAGAAGCATTTGATGTTCTCAAGAAATACCTCTTAAGTCCACCAGTACTCATGCCACCTGTTGAGGGTAGACCTCTTATCCTCTATGTGACAGCTTTAGAGCGATCATTGGGTGCCTTTCTCGCTCAAAAGAATGATGCTGGGAATGAAAATAGTCTCTACTATCTCAGTAGAACTATGCTTGAAGCAGAAACCCGGTATTCGAGTATTGAAAAATGCTGCCTAGCATTAATCTTTGCAGTTCAGAAACTGAGAAACTACCTGCAACATCACGAGGTCTAATTGGTATCTCGTAATAATCCACTCAAATTCATCCTTAGTCGTCCAATGCTTACAGGACGTCTGGCAAGGTGGGCGGTTATTCTACAGCAGTTCGACATTCAGTATGTGTCTCAAAAGGCAATTAAGGGCCAAGCTCTGGCTGATTTCCTGGCTGAACACCCTTCAGTGGAAGACACATATTCAGATATCGAACTCCCTGATGAGGAAGTTTTTTCTATTCAAGAGAATCCTCAAACATGGGAAATTTATTTTGATGATGCTTCTTGAAGTCCAACAGGGAAGAAAATGGAAAATCCTAAATTCAACAAAGTTGGTTTAGGAATTGTGCTCATTTCTCCAGAAAAGGCAGTGTTACCTTATTCCTTTTTGTTGTGGGAAGGTGGTACCAATAATGAAGCTGAATACCAAGCTCTCATTGCAGGCTTGGAGTTAGCACTTCAAGCACAAGTGAATCACTTAAAGGTGAAAGGTGATTCAGACCTGGTAATCAAACAAGTCAATGGGGATTATGCCATCAGAAAAGAAGAATTAATCCCTTTGTATGATTATGTCAGAGAGTTAATGTCGGAATTCCCTTCAGAACCGACATTTTCTTATGTCCCAAGATCACAAAATGCTCAAGCTGATGCACTGGCTAATATAGCCACAGCTTTAGCAGATCCAAATCGGGACGAGACAACCATCGGTATTGCCCACCGTCATGCAATTTCACCTTATGTTCAAGTCAGAACAGAGGAAATTAATGAAATTAGTCCCATTCCTGAACCATATGGTCATACTACAGGATGGATGTCACCTATCAGGGAATACCTTCAAAATGGAACACTTCCACCTGATAGAGCCGAGAGAGAATAAATTCGGCGACGTGTGGTCAATTTTACTCTTTATGATGGTCCAAACCACCTCGAGAAAATTCTCTACAAACGTGGTTTTTATGGAGTTCTCTTCAGATGTATTGATGGTGAAGAGACAATGGCTGTCATAAAAGAAGTGCATGCAGGAGTCTGTGGTGCCCACCAGTCTGGACATAGACTGTCTGATCAAATTCGAAGGCTTGGATACTTTTGGCCTTCAATGATACAAGATTGTGTTAATTTCACAAAGAAGTGTCATTCATGCCAAGTATATTCCAACTTCATTCATCAACCTCCAGAGTTGCTTCATACGGCTAAATACTCATGGCCATTTGCCACATGGGGAATGGATGTGGTAGGACCTTACCCTTCAGCTACGGCCAAGCAGTTTAAGTACATTCTTACTGCTACTGATTTCTTTTCCAAATGGGCAGAGGCAGTACCTCTCAAAGAAGTCAGTTCTAAATGCATTGTTAGCTTCATCAAGTCTAACATCATTACTAGATTTGGTGTCCCTCATACCATATTGACAGACAACGGCACCAACTTCTGTTCTTCTGAGGTAAAGAGATTGTATCAAGAATACAACATTAAGTCCAACCATTCATCTCGATATCATGCAGCGGCTAATGGCCAGATAGAGGCCTTCAACAAGACTCTTTCAAATATACTGCAAAAGATGGTGGATAAAGATAAGAGGTCATGGCCTGATAAACTCTATCATGCTTTATGGGCTTATCGGACTACCACTCGCAATACAACGCGGTCTACTCCATATTCATTGGTATATGGAACAGAAGCAGTCTTGCCAATTGAAGTTCAATTGCCCTCACTCAGAATAGCCATTTGTGATCAGTTATCAACAGATGAGCAATCCCAAAAGCATTTGAATGAATTGGAAGAGTTAGATGAGAAAAGATTGTGCACTTTGCACCACTTGGAAATCTATCAGAATCGAATAGCACGAGCTTTTAACAAAAAAGTTCGTCTTCGTTCATTCATTCAGGGAGAATTGGTATTGGTTCTCAGAACACCAATGATACCAGGAAAGAAACCTCCCAAGCTTGAACCAAAATGGGAAGGACCTTATTCAGTACATAAGGTCTACTCCAATGGAGCGTATTCTCTGATTTCAATGGATGGAGAACACATCACGACTCCAACTAATGCCAGATTTCTGAAGAAGTATTTTGTATAAACACAAAATATTGTTCCTAGAACCAAGACTTACAATTGGTTCATACACAAAGGTCTGGTATGACCTTAAACTACACCAAGGTCCGGTATGACCTTAAACTACACCAAGGTCCGGTATGACCTTAAACTACACCAAGGTCCGGTATGAACTTAAACTACACCAAGGTCCGGTATGACCTTAAACTACACCAAGGTCCGGTATGACCTTAAACTACACCAAGGTCCGGTATGACCTTAAACTACACCAAGGTCCGGTATGACCTTAAACTACACCAAGGTCCGGTATGACCTTAAACTACAACTTCGTCCAACATGACGTTAAACTGTGTCACCTTCAATGTCCGAGATGACATTAAACTAAATTTTGTCCCTGCAACATGACATTAAACTGTGCAGCACCAATAGTCCTAACTGCAAGACTTTAAACTGCATAGTCCCTGATTTTGTCCTACATGACAATAAACTGTATAGAAGTTCCTATATTTTGTCCGAGATGACATTAAACTATATTTTGTCCTAGCGACATGACATTAAACTGTGTGGCACATTCATCGTCCAGCATGACGTTAAAACTGTGTTAAGTCCCTTATTGTCCTACATGACACTAAACTGTATTCTGTCCGAGATGACATTAAACTATATTGTGTCCTAGAAACATGACATTAAACTGTGTGGCACTTCCAACGTCCAGCATGACGATAAACTGTAAAAAGATCAGAACTGATATCCTCATATGGATTCACCTTAGTCTTAGCTACATGACTTTAAACTGTACAGCATCAGTTCGTCCTTGCTATATGACGCTAAAACTATACAGCAATGGTCCAGTATGACTTTAAACTGCAACTTCGTCCCACACGACATTAAAACTGTGAAAAAGTTCCATAAACAGTCCAGCATGACCTTAAAACTGCATCATTCCTGGTCCATGTATACGACCATAAACTATTTGCAAATATGTCCAGCAAGACGTTAAATTGTGACGTCTTAACTACATGACGCTAAACTGTATAAAAGTCTCTCACGTCCGGAAAGACGTTAAACTATACAATCATCAAAAGTCCAGCATGACATTAAAACTGCACAATCTCACTTTCGTCCAATATGACTTTAAACTGTATTGTCCCCATCGTCCTAACTACATGACGCTAAACTGTACAGAAAATCCTTGATATGTCCTACATGACATTAAACTGTGCATCGTTAAGGTTGTTATTACCTCTTGTTTCTCACACCGAGTATGAATCACGTGAGCTTAGAGCGAACATCAACCATAACACTCCCTTTGGGCCACTAACCATGTGTAAGTCCCAACAACATTTTTTTTAGATCATTGTCCACAAGAACAACTTGATCATTAATTCATTCTTTAATTGAACTACACAGACTTTGATCCTTGCCCTCCAGGCTGGGTATGTAGGCAACCTCCCAAAGGTTCAAGCCCAAAAACAATCTTTTCACATTGGTTCACCACAATCTCATATGATGATGATTTGTGAAACCACCCTTGGAATCAATATCTTTACATTGATTCACTTTCATCCTTGTTATATGACGTTAAACTATACAACACTTTTGTCCAGTACGACAATAAACTACAATATTCTTTGATTTCCTCATTTGAGAAGGAACCATTATTAACATTGATTCTTTTTCAATCATGGTTTTCATTTTCAAAAAGACTACGTACATACATGGTAATGCCTAAACTTTTTATCTTAGGTTAAAACCATCATTGCACTAAAGTCCCTTTTCACCCTTCACATGTACGAACCAAATTTGTACAAAGGGTAGTTTCTAGAACTACGTGGACTTGATTCCCATCTTTATGGGATACGTAGGAACATTCGAGTGTCCCTCGAATCCAGTCCCAAGTCTTTTGGGCCTAACCCCAAATTTCACTTTCAGTCCCTTGGCTGAAAAGTCCTCATGAAAACACACACTGTGTATTCATTATTATGGTCCGAATTCTATGACCCCAAAAACTAAGATCACTCATCCTTTCGTCCTGCACGACGTTAAACTGCATTTCAAGAACTACGTATGGCTTGATTCTCATTCTTATGAGATACGTAGTGAAGTCCAAGTTTCAATTCAGGACCCAGCCACAACATGATTATGGTTTTCATTGACCTATGTATCTCTATATACATTGGAAAATACCCATCTTTATGTATTATAATCCTAACCTTAAATATTTTCAGATCTTCATAACCCTTTTTCATGACTTATGGTCACAAAAATGTCAAACTTCTGAGAATTCTTTTGCCTGACTATGCAGCACGTGCCCATAGGTGGCCTTGCATAAACAGTCCACATAACAGACTTGTCAGCCAAGAGATGCTATTTATTTGACCATGCAGCCAATTCCCATAGGTGGCCCTGCATGTTTTCAACCCCCTAACGGGTTTGTTAAATAATAGTAACTTCATTCTTGGGAAGAATTCCTCTTTTTTCCTTATTTGTCTTAAACGACAGTATGTAGGGATCCGCAAAAATAGCCATCCTTAACATATTTGTCCCATATCCTTTTTCATGATCTGAAAGTATTCAAGTCTATGGTTTATTCTTCTTCCCTACGTTTGGGTCAGACCTTCGTAGGAGTGATATTCATCCAGTTATTCGATATTCTTGTTTGAAAATATCTTCTCCATATTCAAGTACCTCTTTCCATACAACAAACTCTATGCTTTAGAAAATTTGAATCTCCATAAACTTTCACTGGCTTTTAGCACTAGGAAAGTAAATTTCTGAGAGTTCTTTTGCCTAACTATGCAGCACGTGCCCATAGGTGGCCTTGCATAAACAGTCCACATAACAGACTTGTCAGCCAAAAGATGCTATTTTATTTGACTATGCAGCCAATGCCCATAGGTGGCCCTGCATATTTCAACCCCCTAACGGGTTTTGTTAAATAATAGTAACTTCATTTTTGGAAACTACTTCTTCTAATGCTATTTAGCTCTTTTTCATATCATTCCTCAGATTCAAATATTCTTAAGTCATAGTTTACATATTTTCTCTCATACTTGAGTATGGTAATTTGTTTTCAGATAAATTATCAAGGAATTGAATCCATTTTAATCCATTTTCGGTCAAAGCTATTTCGACCTTAAACATTAGCCACTTTATGTCCGGCGTGCATGACTTTAAACTTCCCACACAAAAGACAAAGGAACTTTGAATAAAATTCAAGTTCCAGCACACTTGCGTGCTGCCTTCTGTGCCCTGAAGACTTGCGCGCCCCCTTTTCCTTTGAATGGATTCGATTTCCTCAGAGTCAAATCCTCATTTTTTCTCCGGATCCAACTCTGAGGGGGGACTTTTGTTGACGCTCCTTTCGTCACGGAAGCTAAAGTTCGGAAAAGGGAATATCTGAGCTCAAAGTGATTAATCCTTTGAAGAAACATCAAAAATCGACAAAGGGATGAAAAAGGAGAACATTGCCCAGAGGTCGCGCAAGTTCCCTCTTGGTCGCGCAAGTATACTTGCGCGCCGCCTCAACACTTGCGCGACCCCTCATGGTCGTGCAAGGGACTTGCGCGACAGATCTGGTAACCGCCCAGTAACCGCCCGGGGTCTTCTTTTGCCTATAAATAGACCCTGTGGGCCCCCCATTCGAGAGGATCTCTTTCCAGAAACTCGGATCAAAGCTCCCGACGCTCAAGTCTCTTCTCAAAGCTTCCGGAACACTTCTAAGGTAATTTCTTACCTAGAATGGAAGATCTAAAGAGAAGAAGGAAGGCCCAAGTGTTGAAACTTATCAAACACTTGCGCGCCAACTTAATTCCTTCAATATAACTTGCGCGTCCCTTCTCTGGAAGAACCTCAAGAGGATGGGAAAGGGTTTAATAAAGAGTCGCTCAAGTAATTCAACTCTGGTTGAAAATCGCGCAAGTATCCCTCATGTCGCGCAAGTATACTTGCGCGACCAACACTTGCGCGCCGACGCAGGACTTGCGCGACCTTCAAGACTTGCGCGCCCCTAGCTTTTTGGGTGCCCATCTTGCCCATTTTTACCCCTCTTAAGCCATTTCACCCTTCCTATTCAAGATTCAGTCTTCAAGATACTCTTCAAAAGCCATTTATGGCATGATTTCTTGATTTGACATCCTTATCTGAAAGGAATTCTGTGAAATACCTCTCAAACACCCAGTGATTTAAACATCTTTATGTCACCAAAGATTGAGAGTTCATTCATTTCAACCTCATCCTTTAAGATGAGAGAATCCTAACCTGGGTCTCCTTTTCAGGAATAAGACTCAGTCATAACCTTGGGCTTCCTTTTCAGGAGTAAGCCCCAAGTCCCCTAACCTAGGCTTCCTTCTCAGGAATAAGTCCTAGTCAAAAATCTTGGGCATCTTTCTTAAGAATAAGCCCCAATCAAGTCCTTTAATCTTGGGCATCCTCCTCAGGAGTAAGCCCCAAACCTTAATCCCTAACCTGGGTCTCCTTTTCAGGAATAAGACTCAGTCATAACCTTGGGCTTCCTTTTCAGGAGTAAGCCCCAAGTCCCCTAACCTAGGCTTCCTTCTCAGGAATAAGTCCTAGTCATAAATCTTGGGCATCTTTCTTAAGAATAAGCCCCAATCAAGTCCTTTAATCTTGGGCATCCTCCTCAGGAGTAAGCCCCAAACCTTAATCCCTAACCTGGGTCTCATTTTCAGGAATAAGACTCAGTCATAACCTTGGGCTTCCTTTTCAGGAGTAAGCCCCAAGTCCCCTAACCTAGGCTTCCTTCTCAGGAATAAGTCCTAGTCATAAATCTTGGGCATCCTTCTTAAGAGTAAGCCCCAAGTCTCTTAAAATTTCTCTTAACCAGTCACAAATTTTCTTTGATTTGGGTTTCCTTTTTAGGAATAAAACCCAATCATAAGTCCCCTCCGAACTTGGGAATCCTCCTTAGGAGTAAGCCCCAAGATTAGAGTATTCAAATCTCCATGAAGCACATATAACTTTGTGGACCCTGTTCTTGGATTTTCTCCCTAAAAGTAAATCCTAAACCTTCGCCTATCTGGGTAGTCATCTATACATAAGCCCCAAAACAAAATTCTTATGATTGCATCTTTTACGGCACAATTGTCTGAATTTTACCAATACCTCTTGTTTCTCACACCGAGCATGACTCACGTGAGCTTAGAGTGTAAAAGTAATTATGACATTCATCTTTGAGCCATCAATCATAAAACATCATATCCCATTCCTCGAACTACGTGGGTTCTGATTCCTTTTTCAAAACAAAGGATACGTAGGTAGCCCATTTATGGGTTCGATCCCAACATTGAAATAATCTTTGTCCTTCTGAATGACGATAAACTTCAAGTGCCCCACTGAGTGGCTTTAAAACCAGCCTGGTCATCAAAATGACCAAGAGACTTTTATATAAATCTTTTGAAGGATACCATTGACCAAGAATCTCTAAACAAATATAGATGATTCTATATTGATGAAGAACCTCGAATACATATAAAAGATTCTCTAAATTTCTTGCATATTTTCATTGATTGTTAAAACTAAAGGAAAGCTCATTTTATACTTGGTAATGTAATAAGGATTCACGAACTTAACTTAAATCTATAAAGAGAGTCCCGGAGTAGACAATAATTCCCCTCAAAAAGGTGTGATGAGTCCGACCTCCCATCCTCTCGACCAATGCAAATTCCTAAGCCTCATTAGCCCACAAGCTAATGAGCGCCTGCCTTTGGAAAGTAGGTCCAAACGGATGTGGAATCATTGGATGTTTCCGGTTCTACGAACAAACCCGTTAGAAACCGATCGGAACGTTTGAATCTCCCGTCCAGGAGGTCATCCCCGAATTCCGCGCGAAACAATCCATATTCACAAATGATCCTTAATCTGATGAAAAGAATCATCACTTGAACATGAACTGAATTATTATAAAAATACATTATAGGGTAAAGATAACATAAAAAACTTTTATATTACTATAATCTATCAACCTCCTTATATATCTATTTGTCTTTTTTATCCAATATACTCAATTTTATATAACCCTTGAATGATTATATATTATTATATCTTTCTTTGTTATGTGGGATCTTTAACCTACACCAAGATAGCATCCAAAACAATAATTTTATCTAAACAAACTTCTGTTACGATCTATAAGTACCTATCCTTAAACATTACATAATCACGAGTTAAGCTGATAATTTGATATTATATCACATGGATGTTCTTTTCAGGTTTATAGATTTAGGGAATTTTGTCATAATTAATACATATCAACATGATTATTACAAGGTAGACACTTCTATTGACTATTAAATTTTTTCATAAAAGACATTTTAAACTGAAAAATGGTTTGTTCCATGTTTAAAAAGAATCACCTTTTCATGATCCCAACCTTTACACAATTATTCATTATTTCAAGTTAAATACATTTCAAAACATGAGATGAGTATAAAAATATTAGTATGGGATACAATGTTATGGAAAACTATTTGCCTTTGGATAACATGGAACAATGAATACTTTATCATAATGTAATACTTTTCACATTTAATAAGTATTAAATATAATTCAATAAAAATAAGTTAACTGATTACCCTTTTTTAAGAAAAATATTACAATAAACCCATAAAAAGAAATATTTAATATATACAGGTTACTTTGGAAATAAAAATAATGAAATGGAATAACTATATGATCAAATACCACACATATCACTAAATTGAAGAGCCATATGGCTGACTTCCATACCCAACACATTGTTGGATATAATGCAACCCTATCTACTTGGTTTATCATTGAAATAACACTCTTGGGTTTATAAAATAACCTACCATCATTGGTATATCACTTATCCACCCATCGAATGTCCATGTACAATTATATAATCATAACAAGTAAAATATTGCAATTATTAACATTTTAATCATAAAATTTAACATGAAATCACAAGAAATAATTTCATGATTTTGAAATAGTATATCCACATTATCCAACATATTCAATAAAAAAAATATATAATGATAATAATGGGGTTTTCCATTTAAAAACATTAATCCCTATAGAAGATGACAAATATCAAAGAGCAGTTACGGTGGAAAAGAAGGTGTTATCACCACATAAGCTAAAGAAATTCAATTTTTTCATTTAGTAAAATAATTCAAATAAAAATGATTCCATTTGAATGAAATGATATTTCACAGGGGTTTATTATACATTTTATAAAAGAACATAGTGTATAACATCAAAATATGCCAAAATGAATGGAGATTTAGACCTAGTCCCATACATTGAGTGTGACTCGTCACGTAAAATCGTTTTGTTCTTGAATAGTAAACATTGGTTAAATTATAATTTCATGAAAACAATTTTAATGTTTATTATTATATTCATACCACTAATTACCATTTATAAAAATAACATAATTATATAAATTCATAATGTATGTTTTTTCGATCTTCGGTGTATGAGTAGACAATGGAATAGTTATGATGTAAATTGCCCATGTAGTCACTAGTCCATCAACTCCAGAATATCATTGATGATTTAAATATCATATATTTCTAGTACATATGTATTTATAATATCAATAATATTTTAAGATAAAAATGAAATTCACCTTTCATGGAGACTGTAGACTGTACGCAAGCATGAACGCTAATTTTATTTCATTTTCATATCAAAAGAATAATAATAAAATCATATAAACGTATATTATATTAAAATTATTATATTAATTTCATGTATGTAAAAAATTATTAATAGATTCATCCTTTATAAGTTCAATGTATAGTGATAATGAGTCACATCGCTTTGAGGGGCGGTAGTCCACACTTTCTCAAACGAAATTTTCGTATATACACAACCTAGAAAGCATAAAGGTATCATCTAATTAAAAATTATAGAATAATTGAGAAAATAAAAATTTATATCATATATATTTATGTTTCCATCATTATGGCCACCATTAGGGGTGGTAAATGAAAATTGGACAATCATCGTTTCGTGGGGCAATGTGCGACTTACATAGAAACATTATGTTGTATATGCATTATATGGAGGTTTGTATAAGTATAGGTAGAAAGCATATCATCAATACAAAATAATATATTTAGTATAAATGTTTTGTTATAAAATAATGGAATAAGGTTAGGTTAGGTGGTTTAAGAATTAGAATAAATGAATGGAGTTTGGGAGAAGATGTTATCTCTAAATTGGGTAACTCCTTGGGATTTAAGCCAAAATGGATTCCTTTAGTTTCCTTCACCCAATTTTATGGATTAAACGATAATGTGATGGAATTTGGGAGCTTATTTTGTTAGATTTTGGTCTATCCAAGGGGAATTAGAGGCGTGGCTAAGTCGATAGAGGTGGTAGACTTTTACAAGAGGGAGGAGAGGCACCTTATAGATGTCTTGAAATATAATTTTATTATAAATTTATATTGGAATTATAATAGTGATAATGTTATATATTAAGTGGTTAATATGATAATGTGTCTAAATTATCAAACCAAATAGTTTTGAGACATGTTTTTGTCACATGGTAACCATAAATTTTGGATTTAACCCTTAGGTTAATAAATTAAACCTTAACATGTATTCTTGTATTTTTACACTCTATAGTTAATATGGATGGTATAAAATGCCAAGAGAACCTCAGGTGGGTAATAAATTATTATTTTTATATTATCTACATCATTTGGGAGAATATAATATTTTTATGACTAATATATCATTTAATAAAATATAAATTTTTAAACTCATTTTTATCAATTTTGACACTATTTAGAAACTAATTTTTGTTAATGTTATAAAATATTGAATAATTCAAAAAAATCTACATTATCTCTAATATAACACGTCATAATAATAAATAAAATTCTATTATGGAAAAAAAACTAAAATTACATTTATTTTAATATTTATTATATCATTTTTTTAAATTTATCATTTAAAATGTAATAATTGAATCATTATTGTTTCAAAAATACATTTATTTATCTATTTTCTAAAAATTAAAAATAAAATAACATGATGTTGGAAATATTTTTAGATTTATAATTATTATTTATATTCAATTATATCAGATACATAACACCCCATTAAAGTCATTTTAGTATAAGGATAAATGTCTATGTTATATTTCCCATTAATTTAATGTAATTATTAAAATGGCATTATCACACCCAAGTGTCTCCATTTGGACATAAAATAGACACAAATATATTCATGGTTTTACATATTTCATATAATAGGATTAGTACAAATGTATTTGTATTATTATATTATTATAATATTTTATTTACCCTTATTTACTTGATTTACCCTTTAACCACGGTAAATAATAATTAATTAATGAAGTTACTATTTATATATCCAAAAATAAAAGGGACGTACTTAAATAACTTATACCTTCTAATTATTAATATGAAGTAAATGTTTCCAAATTAAAAATCATATAATTGGTAGAAATTAATTTAAAATAAATTCCTATAGTCAAAACATGAACATGGGGTTCTTAAAAGATAAATCCATAAAAAGATTTACTTATGTTCATATCAAATTTCAATGTGAAATTACATTAAATGATGAAAATTGGATTAAATGGTAAAATAATTATTTTAATTATAAATTTAAATAAATTAAATGAACAATATAACAATATAAATAAATATTATGAAAAGGTAGTTTTTAATTAAAATGCAATATTTTTCAATATTCATTAAAATATGAATTTTAGCCGAAAAATACAAAAATTTCATGAAAATAAAATTCAGATGTTATGATATCAAAGTGGAAGTTTATTTTTTCAAATATAACATATAAAAGTGAAAAAACAATATTTAAAATGTTTTCTACATTAAAAGGAATTAAAATAAAAATTTAAAAACATTAGACTAGTTTATGCTTAAAATTTGATTGATTCTCATTTTAAGCCTAAAAATTTAATTAGATAAATTTAAAAATATTTAACAATAATTTTTAATCAAATTAATTATAGTTCTATTTATTCTATTTAATAAAATTTATAGGTGTTGACAACCATTTAAAATAATTTTATTAATATTTTATTATTTTTCAGTATAACTCAATGTTCTGTACAACCGTAGATTTTGGAGAAACCAGTTGTTGTGTCTCAAGTATGCAATAAAAAACGAATATATTTAAATAATAATTTATGTATTATTTTATTAATATTAATATATATGAAAACATATTATTCGATAAATAGTTGATATGTTGCTTGTGAGATTCCATGCAACACCCCTTGTGTCTCGTAACTGATTAAGGAGAGCGTAATCATCCTGAACATAGTTCAAGGAGATTATAATTATCCCCACTAGCAGAGAGAGAATAATATACCACCTCTCTTGGGTGCCATGCCTGTATAGAGATATCTTAGTGGTGAGATTCCATGTACACCCCGTTAGTCTAGTAACTGATCCGGGATAGCTTAATTATCCCACTCATTGGATTAGGATATCGTAACCAATCCCACCACTCGGGAGAGTGGGGTCATCCATGATTATTTATTCATCATTCCCATATATCATAAACACAAGCTCAATATCTAGATACCCTGAAACACCTCTGGCCATCCCAAAACAATATATATACACAATATAAACATTTAGTATCAACTACAATGTCCCATGATTTACATCTATGTATACAACACATATGAAATAACATGGCTCAAAAGTAGGATTTATGGATAGAACATATCAAATCCAATAAAATAATAACCGATCCTGGGAAGAATGTTCTGGAATCCTAAAGAGGAAGAAACTCCCATTCCATTAGTCTCATTAGCCACAATCTAGTAAGCATATATGGTAATGATCGACTTTTCCAAAATAAATATTTGAAAGACATAAAAATGAGTGGGGGTTCCCAAACACCTTACCTAACACTAATAACATATACCGAAGGGATTAATTGTTCATCACATGTTCTAATTTGATGCTCGAAACCATCTCTACCCAAACTCAACATACAACTCAGGGTCAGTAAACCAACGAGTATACACTAGGAACCTCATGTCGAAAACTCAGAGGCATCCAACTCAAGATCCTATAGGTCTAAAAACAATCATAGGAATCCTAATATCGAACCTTATATGAAATGTTAACCATTAGAATATTACATAGGATCCTCAAATTTTATGTATTGGAGAAATCCTATAAGGGATCCTCTAAAAGATATGTAAGAGTGAGACATAATACATAGTATACTTAAACCCATATATATGTAACAGTCCTAATTAAAGAATCTCTAAGTCTATTAGTAATCAAGGGAATCCCTCAGGGGATCCTCAAAAGTAACTTTTCTCATGGCCTCTCTGGTTATAAGGGCACATCTCACAAAGGATACTTCCTTAGAGGATAGGTACCACGCTTTGATCAAGAATGATTTCTCATAAATCATCTTATATTGAAGGCATCATACTATATTATTCCGAGCACCAAACATATCATTCATGAAACACACAATAAATTTGGTGATTTTCATCGAATTAATTTAATCATTTTATATTTTTTACTTCATGTAATGATGAAAATAGAATTTGATTAAGTCAAGCATTCCTTTCACATGGATTTGACATAGTGTGTGATGCAAGAAATCCCAAATTTTTTTATATTACATCGATTCCCAAATTGGAGTCTTTTTCACGGAATAAAAATGTTAAAATAAACAATATGTAATATTTACCTTCCTTAATGGCTTGTGTAACACTCAAGACCGAGTGTAAACAAACTATAATATATTATTAACAATATTATTTTAAGGGAATGTTACATAACCATTATGTTTTTTGAAAATAAATAGTGATAAAAAAATTATGAAAATATGTGGTTAAATGATATATATGATTAATTTATATGTTACCAATTAATTAGAAATAAATTTGTAAAATGCTTGAATATAATATAAAAAATTACTATAGTCACAGTTCTATGTTATCATAGTAAATTAAATTAATTAAAATTGACAAGTGATATTATTGTAATACATATTTTATATAATCAATGAAATATTTTTTATATTCATGCAGTAGATTATATTGAATTAAAATAATATAAACCCAAATTTTATGTATAAAAACATATTTTAAGGTAGTTTTATAGCCTTTTAATAGAGATCCCATTTTAAATCCAATTTTTGGATCTTTTTTCAATTTAATATTTAAAAAAAGGCATGATTTGAAGTGAGACATAAGAATTAGTTTAGGTGAAAATTTTGGTATTTTTATGCAAGGTTTTATCTTTGAATGAATGGTAAAAAAATCTGGATTTTAATTCAGAACATGTTTTTCAAATAATTTATTTATAATGATAATATATATATATATAAATTATTTAATTACATATATAGATAAATTTTTTACTAATTAATAATATTTAGGTCATTGGAACCAATTAAAAATAGAAATTGGAAATAAAAACATTGCATTTTTTGAAATTTTTACATTAAAACCCCATTGTGTCGTCCCTTCAGCAGGATTATTTTTTTAATTAATGTCACTTTTGATATTATAATTTTAGAAAATTTATTCCATATTTGGAATTGGAATAATTTTTAATTTCTCAAACGTTTAAAATTTATTGCATAAAATATTAGTGGAGGTGATTGATATTAATTACATTGGTTGGGAAAAAAATTAGGTTAATAAAACACTAAACAATAAATTTAAGAACCCAAATGACATAGAAAAATGCCAAAAACCCATTGGATGGCCATATTTTGACCCTATCATCAATATTATCTACCATGGTGCATTAGTTTATCCACATTCATCATAAAAAACATGCGTACAATTATCTCTTCAAATAATTACAAGAGTGTCGATCCTCCTCTAATATAAAAGGTCACCACCTATACCCATTCCCCAAACTAGTCATACCTCTTATGTTCACCCCATAATGGACCAATACAGCTAAAAAATCCATTCTTTTACCTTTAATCCTAATATTGTTCAAAAATCACATCAGTGATTCCTTTTGAAAAAAAATCCAAAAGGAGTTACCTAATTTTAAGGCAACATATTCTCTCAAACTACATTCCTTTATTTTCCATATTCACCCCTCCACTCATCTTATTAGATTATTTTATAGAAAAACCATTGTCATTCAAAAACTATGATGTTTTATTTAACATAGTTTTTCTAAACATATACACACCTTCATCTAATTTTTATCGAACATATTGTTTCTTTATATGGTGAACTACTGCATCACAAAACAATGATGGTTCACTTTTTATTTACCAAATTTAATGGGGGTCATTATGATGATAAATCTACATCTATATGTCATAAATAATATTTATTTTGTATTAAATATTCTTTATTACCTTTATAATACACATATATTTACTTTCCATTTAGTTTTAATATGATAATCTTGTCTGAGAAAGTGTAGACTACCTACTCCTCAAAGTGATGTGATTCGTTCACATACCCAATGAAATTTATTGTGGATGGGTTAAATGAAATTATATGATATATATTATATAGTCATGTTTATTTATTATTGAAATATATATACATACATATATACAAATGACATTTACATTCTACAATCATGATATATGTATAAGGTCCAATGATATAACAAATTTAGATTGAAACGAAGAACTGAAAAAATATTACTTGAAGTTAAACCAAAACATAGGATTGTTCTCAAACGGGTTATATAAGGTCATAATAAAACCATTTATGTTAATATATATAAGAATACAATTATTTATAATATATATTATAAACTAATATTTATTATATAGGAAGCTTGTACGAGTATGGAGAGAGTCAAGACACAAGGTAAGGGGATTTAATTACATGTTTAAAATTCGTGAGATACATGTTATATTCTCTATTAGTTCAATTATCTTGGTGTGTGTACTTACAATGATTTTATTATATGTATCTTCTAATTAAATTTATATTTATCCATATATCCATTTTATTATCCTTTATTCATGGGGTTTCAGTTTCAAAGCGACCAAATATGTAAAATAGTTTCATCTTAATTTTCCTTCACTGAGACTCATGTTTCATTAAGATCCTAAACTCATTCTTCAATTATTATATTCTTCCATTCTATAAGTTATATCATCAATATCAATATTTTCATTATAATTTAATCTTCATGTAATTTCATTTCCTACAATGAGATTACGATACCATGTTACCATGTTATGAGAGTTTGTTGAGATAATCACTTCACTTTTCAATATTTCTTATGTTTATGCTTCATTATATGAAATATTATTTTCCACCACTCAATAATATTCATTATTTTCTTTATAATATATTAAATAAGTACAAAAATAATTTTTAGTACCATTTCCACTCTTTGGTACTTTTGATAATGTCTTTGTGTAAAATTTCATTCTCTCCCTCATCATTCGTAAATATATTGTATTCATGAACCATGTTTTCAAAAAAATCCAAATGTATTTCAAAAGAACCATAAATTGTATTTTCAAGGATAATGTATTTTAAATTATTTTTCTTGTTTTAAACAATTTTTTATAAGTATCCAATGATATATTAATTGAAAATTGTTTTCAAAATGAATTTATTTTTTATTATAATTATTCAAGGAATTTTTATAGAAAATGATATTAAATTGGTTATATCTAATAAATTTTTTTTTGGAGGAAGAAAGGTTTAATTAATCAAGAAACATTTTTGAAATATATTTGAAAACAATTTTCCATCTAAGATGACATCCATTAATTATAATCATTCCCTTTTTGGAAATTCTCTAATGGTTCCATTTTTATCCTTTCTATTAATGGGTTACTGATAATGGCATTGTCTCAATGAAACATTTTTCTCTTTCATGGGTTATATTTTGATGAAATTTGTATCCCTTTCACAGGTGATTCTTCGATGTAGTGGTTATGAAACCTATCTATTCTACATAGGTTATGATATGATTAAATGTTATCGATGGCCATTACATTTTATGGGTTATGATCTGATGTTTATAATACCAATATCCTTTTATGGGTCCTGATCTGATTAATTTTTTATTATATTGTAGAACAAGCATCAATGATTTAACAATGAGATAGATGAGACCTATATCTCCATCCAATGAATTGGATACTGATATGTTTTATATGAGAACAAATAGTACACATCTTGTAGCCAAATAATAATAAGATAGAGGGTCTATATGTTATAGCCCAAACCTAAAAAGGATGTGGTTATAAGTGTCGAATCCCATGACCAAAAAGAAATAGGGTACACAGGTAGTAGTCGAAGGCCGAAAACAAGAAGGTACGTGGGTTATAGCCCAATCATGAAAATAAATTGGGTACATTTGTTGTTTCCCAACTCTAAAAACACATAGGGTACACGAGTAGTATCACATGCCTGAAAATAAGAAGGTACATGGGTTGTATCCCAAGTATGAAAATAAATTGGGTACACAAGTAATATCCCAAGCCCAAAAACATAAGTTACATGGGTTGTACGAAAGCCTAAATGAATGAAGGTATACCGGTAGTAGCAAAATCTTGAAAACAAGATGGTACATGGATTGTAGCCCAAGACTAAAAGAAATAGGGTAAACGGGTTGTATCCTAATCCCAAAAACATGAAGGTACAAGGGTAATAGCCCATGACTAAAAGAATGTGGGTCCATGGATTGCATGGCCAATCCTAAAGTAGGTAAATAGGTCCTATCCCATTACTAACATCTTATAAAGGTCTTGGTATGTTGCCTTGATATAAAGGATTCTATACATATAAGTATGCCACAAATCCTTTATCTTATTCCATAGTTATGGTATTATGGATTGTGATGTTTATTTCATTCTAACTAATGTATTGTAAAATGAAAATCATAATCCTATAACTCATGTTTATGACCATTGATATTCAGGGTATGATCGCCTAATGTTACGTTCCAAATGTCATTCTCCTATGTTCATGTTTATCTTCACATGTCTCCCTTATTTACCCTTACTGGGCATTGAAGCACACCCCATTATTATGTTTCATTTCACTGTAGTATGAATAATTGTTTTAGGTCTATTTTCTAAAGGCGGATATCATTATGGGAGATGTTGAGGATATTTCACCAAGAGAGAATATTTTTTTTCGATGATTCCAAAGACACTAATTTATTATAGTCTTATTGAATAAATTTTTATAGTGTACTGAATAGTCATATATAACAATGTAATACAATAATATGTTTAGCCTAGGACACTATAGTTTGTATCATGGGAAATATTTTGTCATCCATTTGAAAATGGTATGATAAAACCTTAGTGAGATCGCTAGGATTATTTTTGATAATATATATGGGATGTCTCTAAGGATTTGTATAAGGATGAGTTAATATTGAACAATAGGTCTTGTAATTTTGGTATATAGAAGAGTGAGAGGTATCCTATAAATACATCGCTGTATAGATAGTATAAATGTATGTGGCTCAAGAAAATATGTAGTTTGTAGAAAAACATTTACAAGATGTTATGAGCCTGACTTTGGGTAATGTGGTACATGAATATAGCACTAACTGTAGACCTAGATTGACACTCCAGGTGGATATGAAATGGGAAAACACATACTATTAATGAAACATTATAAAGGATATAAATATAAATCAATTATGAATAACTTTTTAGGAACCATGGGTATTATAGATTAAAAAATGAAACATGAATTATACATCTTATATGTAATTCATTTCATCACTATTTGTTTTTCTTCTATGTTATGTAATTATCACACTATGTTTTTAGGGTTTTTTCTGATAATGGGAATTGGAAGGAACTTGATTAATTTTTAATTTTATGGAAGATTTTCTAGTGAGATGTCAGGTTGGGTGATCATTTTATTTAATGATGTTATTATAATACCTTATCCATTTTCAGGGAACATGGTTAACAACATGTACATTACGGAACTCTTAGTCTCACCACGAAATAGAAAGAATGAGTTCAATGATATTTCAAGTAGTAGATCCCACAAAAGAAAGAATAATAAATTTAATTTATGTCAAAAAATGTGGAAATCATCACATATGTGAATGTATTAGAGGAACAGGAAGATGTTCTTAATGTTGAAAATATGGGCCTAAAGAATGTGAATCCATGGAAAAAATAAAGTGTTCAGTTGACAGAATGGAAGGGAAAGCTGACCTTCACAATGATTATCGATTTATGATTTTTTTTATATGTATAAAATTTGTGAATTATGAAAATCTATTTCCATTGTGAAAGTATCATGAAGAGAATCAAAATAATCATTCAAGTGATGGTTTTTCTACTAATAATGACGTGGCTGCAAATGAAATGTGAAAGGTATGAGATGTAAATCCAGTATTGTTTACATTAAGAATAAAGAGAATTATTATATAGACTTTGAGGAGCCATAATACATTATTCATATTTCATATTCTAGGAAATAGATATTAAGGAATATGTTTATGAAATATGAGTAATGGTTTAAGAATAATGTTGGATGAATGACTTATTTATCAATTATGTTTTACGAATCATTAAATATATAAGTATTTTTATTATATATTTTTATGTATTGATGAATCCATGTTTAATGGACTTGAGTACATATAAAATTTATTTCATAGAAATGTGATTAATGGAATATAACCCTTAATTAATTACTAACAATGATATAACGATGTCTATATAAAGATGTGTTAGATCTGAATAACTAAATTGGATGTTAAATGTTAACGAAGAATTAATTATTTAAAAAGTGTTATATTTCCTCATGGATATGGTTTAGAACATCTTGGATTTAATATATAGATCCAGTAACCATTGGAATATGTATGAATTCATGTTTTCCATAATGATTTATTGTAATTTATGTTGATAACATTATTTAAGGGAATATAAGATAAGGTTATTCAAATATTTGGAATTTGAAAACCAAGTGGTACAAGGTGATATATTGGGGATCAACTCTAATCTTATTTCGTATCAAGCATTCTAATGAATTGGATTTTCATCTTCTGGATGGGTAATATGGGAAAAAATTTATGGAAATCTTAAGATAAAATTCAGGTGAAGTCTGTATGATAAAAGTGTTATATATATCTATATGAGGATTTATGAATATTGGATGTCCTATTAAAAGTACCTTGTGTTGGTGGTAACTATGGAAAAATGGGATGCCATATCATGGGTCTCATGATATATTAGTACATCAAGAATGAAAATGTAACCTTACATGTTTGAGATTGTTTTGAGGTTGAATAATGAAATACAAAGAGAGACTATATCATAAATCATGCAAGAATATATTTTTATTAACATTCATCAACATTAGTAATAAGTATCTTCTGGACAAAAAATTCTCCTAGTGATTTCTTTTCCAAAGAATATTAAATTCCCATAGATGATTTAATATTTAAGGCTTTCATATTGTTATCATTCTCCTAAAAAGTTTCTATATCACTCCCCATCATAACATGATTTGATGATTTTCCTCCAAGATAATGTTTTAACTTAACACCCATAGACTCCAACATGGAAATCTTATTATGAGTTACATTGGGTAACCATTGTAGTTATAAAGATACTTTTTTATGGGATGATTTCTTATCCCTTTTTACAATGTTGGATTCTATGAATGTAACTTTCATGTATTAAATCTTGGATAACCATGAAGAATTTTGAGGTTGAAATTCATTTTACTAGGGGATGAATATAACTCCGTAAGATTTAGATTATGTTTTTCAACATTATATAATCTTTTGAAATTTTTTAGTTCACACAACACATAAAATATCAATTCACAAAGTCTAAAATTCCATTAAAATGGATCCAAATATGGCATATGTTACATGAAATCCTAACTTGGGATCTATTACATGAAACTGAAATATTGTTTACATTACATTTAAACACAATGTTAGTGTACATTAAATGCAATGTTCAACATCCTTGATGACATGGGTAACATAGATGTTTGAGTGTCAAATAACTATAATATATTATTAAAAATATTATTATAATGGAATATAATTGAACCATTATTTTTCGGGATACAAAATAGTGTTAACGAAATTATGAAAATATATGGTTTACATAAATATAAGATGAATTCATAGGTTACCATTTAATTATAAATCAATATGAAAACCAGTTGAATATAATGGGAAATATTATTATTGTCTGGAATCTTTCATAAGATAGAAAATTAAATTAAATACAGTTGATACATTATATTAATGTAATTCATATTTATATAATAAGTAAATTTTTTTATATTAATATAATATATTCAATAGAAATAAGATACGAACAAACCCGATTTTATGCATAAGATCCTATTTATTAATGAAAATTTATCAACTTCTAATGGAAATCCCATTTTAAATCCTATTTTTTCATTTTAATATATTTAATATATAAAAATGAACATAATATTTTGAATTATCATTTAAAAATTAGGTTAGGATAAATTTTTCGTATATTTAGGTAACGTTTAATCTTTTAATGAATAGTTAAATAATTATATATTAATTCAAAACTAATTTTTCATCCAATTTATTTTGAATGATAAATTTTATTTTTACTTTAAAAACCCACAACATCATTCCATCAGTGGGATTAATTTAAATTAATTTCGACCAATTTTTTATTAGTGTTGGTAAAAATAGATTCCATATTTGGAATCACCCTAATTTATAATTTCTAATAAGTTCAATTTATTTTTTTGAAAAAAAATTATTCTATTGGTGATTACAATAAATTACTTCAGCAAAGTGAAAAATTAGGATTACAAAGCACTAAATCATTAATTTTAGACCCAAAACGACCTAAAAACATTTCCAATACCCATTAGTTTACCACATATATCCCCTATATTGAATTTTATTATTCATGGTCTATTATTAGATCCCCTACAAAATGAAACATGTGGGTGGAATTCTCAGTCCGAATAATTACAAGATTGTCGCTCCTCTTCCACTATAAAAGGCCAACACATCTACCAATTCATTACACCTCTCACACCTATTATGTTTTGAATATAAATGAAAAATACACTGACAAACAAACCTACCTTTTACCTATAATCCTTCTTCTAATCATACATCCTCTCATGGAGGCATTTTGTCCCAAATCAAATGGGGTACCCGATTTTGAGGTATCATCCTCTCACAATATCATTTCATTTATTTTCATTCATCACCATATCCACTATAATTATTCCACTATTGTGTGAAAAAAGTATAAAACATACATTAGGATGTTTTTTGAAAGCTATTTATACCTAAAATTACAAACACCCCTATTTAATGGATATCAAACATATTGTTTCTGTGTATGGATAAATACTACCTCACGAAACTATGATTGTTCATTTTTCATTTACCAGCTATCATGGTGGCCATTATGTTTGAAAATATATTTATATATGTCATATATAATATATATTATGTATTTTTGCTTCGTTATTCTTTTTATTAAACAAATCACTTTACATTATATTGTGTCTTAATAAGACAAACTCGTCTGAGGATGTGATGACTACCACCCCTCCAAGCGATATGATTCGTTCACTCAACACATGGAATGTATTAAAAATTAGATTAATGAAATTATATGATATATATTTTAAATTAATGATACTTTAATAATTATATATATACACACATATCTATACATATTTCATTTACATACTTTCTTTCAATACAAACAACAAAAAATAGAAACAACATTCATACGTACATACTTCTTACCGTCACCATGGATGGTGTATTGCATTTCATATATATTTAGACAGTATATTATTATAATATGAATATACATGATATAAATAATATTTATATCTTTATTTCCATTTTGGAGTCATTATATAAGTATAATTAACAAACGATATAACAAATCACGGCACATGCGTTGAACAAATAATACATTACATAAAGTGAAACCATAAAATTGGATCGTTAACTAAAGGGTATTATATGGTCATAATAATTAAATATAAAGTAATAGATAAAATAATATTATTACAAATAATATGTAATAAAAATATATTTATTTTACAGGGATCTTCTACGAGTAGAGAGAGAGTCAAGACACAAGGTAAGGAGATTTCATTTCACTTCTTATTACTGTCAGATACATGTTATGTTCGCCACTCGTTCCTTTTTTGTGGTGTATGTACTGCCCATTATTTTATTCAATGTATCTTATACAAACAATTATGAATTTTCACATGTCTATTTTATGATCCCCTTTTCAAGGTTTTTAAGTTTCAAAAGCTACAAAATAGGTAAAAAAATCATGCCTCAATTTTTCTTCTTTGATACTCATGATTCATTATGCTCATAATTTTTTTTATTAAGTTGTATTTAAATATATTTTACATTTTATATAATAAATATAAATATTTTCATGAAATTTTATACTCTATGTAATTTCAATTTTAATATGGAAATTCCAATCACATGTTACCATGTTATGAGATTTTATTTGGACGATCATATTTAGTTTCAAGAGCGTTTATGTTTATCATTATTTTTATGAAATTATATGATAAATCTATCATGAATGTTAATGAGTTTCATTATCCTGTTTTTATTCAAGAAATCACCATTTTAGATCTCACCTCGTGATAATAACCTTTGAAACACCGATAGTGGAGAGATGATGAATAGTTCACCCGTTTTTAATAAATAAATTGATTAAAATAATGAATAATTATTAAATTTATTTACTAAATTACATAAAATTGAATAGAGATCAGAAAAATCACCTGCGGTGCATGAAATTAATATCCTACATAGGAAAAACCACTCATTCTCGACCCAACAGTGGCCTCACATTTTACATACGATGCACCATTTGGGATATATTATTTATTGGCAATTTAAAAAATTGAATAAATAAATAATTAATAATAGTAAAATAATGTTATTGAGATTGATCTATCCAATGTACTGACATATACAAATTTTATTCATTTTATAGGGGGAACACCCCATTCAGGACCTAACGTTGCTCTCATATTTTTCATAGGATACACCAATTTGTATTTATTCAATTATTTTTAATAAAATATGAGTGTTTAATATAATATATTTAATATTATTTTCTATATTTTTTAGCCATTACAAGCATCATAATATCACACTAACTAAATGTTTCATTACGAAAATACTAAATTGAATATTTAGAAGTGTTAACTTGGATTTTATCCCTATGAAAATCATTGAACACATTTCATCTAATTTTCAATTGATAAATCATTTTTTCAAATATTAAATTTATAATTTAACAAAAGTGGGTATTTTATTAACATTATAAAAATCAGGATATTGCAATTCTCCCCCACTATCGATTTCTCATCTGTGAGTTATATCTCTAGTAGTCTAGTTCAATCTAATCAGGCTACTAAGCTTCAACATCAGACTTATAATCCCATGTCTCTTCTTGGATCTGCCAATGATGACTATGAATTTGGACTAGTGGTATTTTCTTCCTTCATAATTCCTTCTCACATTGAACAATAATCCACACCAGACACTCCATATAAGAAGTGTTGATCTCCATCTGAATATTCATTCAATCAATAACATGAGAAGGGTCAAGAATGGACCTTGGAAGTTGTGGCACATGAAACACTTCATTCATACCATGATAGGGAGAAGGTAGGACTTAATGATACAGTAGTTCCCTCATCTTATCGATGATCTTAAAGGGTCTAAAAAAACATCGTGCTAGATTTCCCAGCTTTCTGAAACATATGTTCCCAAACCATGGAGTCACTGTCATGAAATATTGATATACCATATAAAACTACAAAGGGTATCCTTCATATGGTTGGAAATTGATCATTTTATACTATGAGGGTTGATCGATCTCATCTATATCGTCTACACTCTCTTAGAGGTCACCTGAACCATACCAGATCCAATAATTGTTGCCTCACCCACCTCCTGCCAACAAAATGGTGAATGACATGGCCTTCTTTAAAGATCCTCATATGGTACCATCTGAATTAAAGCCTAATAAATATTATTATATCGAAACTATGTCATGTATAGATAAACATATCTGGATGCATCAGGTTCTCTCATGTAGGATCGAATCATATCCACTAATATGGGTATGGTCTACCTAAAATGTCATTCAATGTGAGGATTGTATGCAATTATCAATCTATGCTGATTCCCTATGGAATTTTTAATAACATTCAAAAGTATGATATAAAATATGCATTTCTATCTAAAATAATTCTCACAAGGACTTCATGAAGGTGTTAGATCAATCTTACATATAGCATTCCTTATTCATCAACTTAGTAATTCTCTCTGATTGGTAATAAGTGAGAATAATTCGTTAACCAATAACCAATCTCGCAAACTGCATCATGACTTCTTAGGTTACTCAGTAACCCCATTTCAATGATTATTGTCATGTATTAACACTACCATGTAGGTATCATGTGTGGACACAACATCCCTCCATGACGATGATGCTCGGCATTAACCCTATGATAGGAGAGGCATTGGGGGACAAAACAAACTTTTTATCTCATCATCCAAAGACACCAGTATTGTCTCCTAAATTCATGATACATCTTGGTCACATCATGATGTACTATCAATATAGTGGTATGATAATCCCACATAATCTCTTCTTTGATGGATTTAGGTTGTACTATTCTACCATATACCATGATCACCTCATTGTCGTCTATCAACAATCGGGATATCGAGTCATCACCATCTAGGTGTTCCCTCATTATTGTACACTATGAGTATGACTCATATTCAACATTTACATAGTCCACATGATATTATCTTACTATGAGGGCATAAAATTCAATGAATCATGGTTATAAATGTAATAAAACCTTTGAATATTCAAACAACTAATCAAATTACACTACTCCTCTGGGGACCAATCACCAATTTGTCTCTCAGACTGAGTTTTTGGTTAATGGAATATTCTACAACATTTCCATTTCCAGGTGTATATTCCATCTAAAAGTTGATCATCTATAGATACTCAACCCATTACCTCTACCTCATATTCATGTCCCTCTATGTGAAGATATAGTGAAGGCTCATGTGGTCCATGTAACCAATAATTCTCTTTATGAAGTGATGGTGTCTCCATGATTTTTGAGCATGGAACACATTTTCAAACTCTAAATAATTTTTATGGTAGTTATTATGGGTTAATATGTGGAGAGAACCAGAGGAGAGTTTTTTATCTCTTTTCATGAGAAAAATACTTAGACCAATTCCTAACACATCACCGTACATAGCATAACCAATCCTAGGCTCACGTACTGTCGGTATTGGAGCAGTCTTGAATATAATATTTTCCTTAAGAAAATAATTTTAAAACTGATATATCCACTATGATGTCACTCTCTTCATTGTTAGTGTTATCCTATGAGATGATAGTAGGGAGAAACCATCGACAAGCGTCCTGTAATATACCTCCAATCATATGAATCTCTTTATCTCAAACATATATCGGGGTTGTGTCCAATGAATGAATTTCTAAACCTTATTTGGTTTTATTGATATATTAGTCTTTGATACAAAATTTCACCAGATATTCAAATCTTTTATCTAGAAGACACAAATTTACAACATGGCGTAAAACTATTGTTCTCTATTCATACTCAATATTTTCTCAAAATTCACTCAATGTTTCTCAAGTAATTATGACTAGATGATGATATCATCAATTAAAACTATGATGAATGTGTTGATGTTTGGTTAAATTAAAATATTAATGAGATAAATTAAAAATATTGGTGTATTATATAGTATAAATGGAATCACCATGTACTCATATTTTCCACACATTCTATGAAATTTTGTCTTTGGAAATGCCTTGTGTCTAACATGAAACTTGAGATATCTTGACTGAATATTATTCTTAGAAAACCATTAGTATCCTTCTATCTGATAGAAAATATAATTTATCATTGGTAAAGAATATTGGTTATTTAGCATCACCTTCTTCAACATCTAGTATTCAATGAATAACTGAATACCACCACCCTCTTTCATGGTGAACAAAATAATTTCACCCCCTAGTGAAACACTGGGTTTGATTATTCCATCACTCACTATGTCTTCACGAAAAACCTTGAGCACCATCATCTTAGTTGGAACCATACATTACCATGGAATAAAAATTGGATTTTTTTTGCTTTGAATTATCTCAATCTCAGCATAACCTAGCAGTCCTTTAGAGTCATTTTTAGGTTGAGGTTTTCCAAAATATTTATAACCCATTTTCAGCATTCTGTGAGCCTCTTATTCACTAGAAGGATGAATAAATATAGAGTCTAAATTTATGGAATATTTTAAAATAGATATGAACTCTAGTACCTACAACAAGAACTATGAAAATGACTCCTAGTTGAGGTGGTGCAACTTGATAAATTTTAGAGATGGTGTGGGAGAAATCAAAATGATATTCTCCTACAAGGCCAGTGGTAATGGTGATGCCTTTCCACCTCTGGACGTATTTTAGCCTACTTCCCATGCAGTTATATAACCAATGTCATGGTGAAATGTTTTGTAACAAGATGAAATAACTCAATAAAAGAATAGAGTTATTAGGATAATGTCCAATTAGACTTTGTGATCACACAATGTTTTTCTTTACTAGTCTGTGAGATCAAACATTTTTTTTCATAGGAGTATACCTTTATACAATGGTACACCCCTCCTTTCACCATCTCATGTTTTCAATATCGCATGTTAGTCATAGTCATCATGTTTTTAATAACACAACATCATGCTAAGTTAATATAATTAATTCTAATAAGGATATATCACACAACATGAAAAACTTGATATATCACATAAGAGATAAAATCCCAAATAGATAGTGAAGAAAATAAATTTAACTAATGAACTGTTATGCATCACAACAACATGTACATATGTGGAATGTGACATAATTTCCTAACATGGATTAAATTAAAATGGTGCTCCATGACAGTGGGTTAAAAGGCTTCATGTGTGCCTCCCCGTACATTGGAGGATCCCAAATAGAAGTGAGGTCCTAGGATGTGATAGTGGGGACACTATTCGTTCATATTAGAGTAAAAAAATTTAAAAATTTCTATGTTTCATTCACTGTAGAAAAAAAATGAGGAATTAGTAAATAACTAAAAAAGAACATGATGTAATAATAAATTAAAATGCTATATTGGCCCGAACAACAATTCCAAATAATAACACCGTAGTCACCCATTGTGTTACCCATACATATATAGAAGTAAAAAACAAACTAAATGTAAAATTAAATAGTGATACTACCAAAAATGATCTTGAACAAGTACTCGGTCTCTAGACACTATCAAACTACACCAGCCTGATCAGAAGAACCCACAAAAGTAGCACTGCTCAATCATATGACTCTAGTCCTCAACCCCATACACAATGGAACTCAAGCTCAACCTAAAAAGTAGACATGAAGTCTATATCTCCACCATGGTGAATGTTCAAGGGTGAGAAATAATCTATGTAGGCCATCCCAATAAGAAACCTATTTTTTGATTCTATAAGTGTATGTAATGAAACTGCTTAGCCTAGCTAAGACACAACTCAAAAGAAGTAAACCAATTGTTTAACAACCGTTGAACCCATGGTCTATAATCTTGGTCGACAGGGAAAGATCAACCATGGATATCAATATATATATATATATATATACATTTATATTCACATACATACATACATATATATACGTATATAGGAATATTTAATAGTATGTGAAAATAAATAACCTGAAAACCAACGGCAGTCAATCCTTAAGGTTCGTAATCCCAATTTCGAAGACATCTAATCCAAGGGAAGTAAGCTAGAAATCATTCCACATAATTTTTGTGTCATTAATTTTATCTCTTCATTGATAATCCCAATTAACAAATAAATACTCTTTCTATCACAGAAATTATAACTCTATGCATGATACATCACCACATGTAGATACAAATCATATACTTGGGTCCACATGTACCATCCTATAATCACTAACAAGGATACCATATACCAATATTCAATCCTACAAATAAGGATAATATATACCAATGATGAATCTGTTAATAAAGAATACTATATACCAACAATCCATCTTGTAAAGAATGATTCAAAGGTATACATCCAAAAATCCTATAAAGGTCACTATGTTAGTCATCATGTATCACACACGTGTAAATATATAAAAATATATGATCCTTAGGTATCAATATCTAGGTTTTCATGTCACTTGAAACATTGATAATCCGTAATGATCTATACCATATGAGATTTGTAAAGATAACTCATCGGTGATGTTTCATGTAACACCCCAAGAATCAAATAACTAATCCGAGATAGTGTAATAATCCAATTAAAAGGATGAAGAGATCAAAATCATCAACAAATATCCGGATATCATAATTTACAATTATTCTTCAGTTCCATAACCATATAGAGAGAAATCACTAGTTATATAAGGCACCAACCTTAAACGTGAAATAATCATGAGTTATATAGATAAATCTACTTTAATTAACATTGAGGGTCTTTTCTGGTTTAGATCATTAGAGAACTAGGCCATAAGACCTACATATAAATTTATTACTAAAAAGTATACACATATACTCAAATTTCAATTTTATCATAAATAACCTTTTAATAAGAAACAAGGTTTGTTCCATGTTTTAACAGCATGACCGTTTAATGATCCCATCATTGAATCTATTCGTCATTATGTCCACTGAAATATATTTCAAAACATGGGATGAGCATAAAATGATTAATAAGGGATACACAAGGAAGTAAAAAAATATGTCATGGGATAACATGAAATCCATTAAAACATTATCATAATGTAATACTATTCACATTTACATAGTAGTTTATATAATTCACTAAATATATAATCATTTATTACACTTTTTGAAACCAATAGATTTCCATAAATCCATATAAAGCATCATATTAAATTTAAAGGTAACTTGGTAAATAAACTTACATAAATAGAATAACCGTATGGTCGATTTCTACACATATCACTAAATTGAATATCTATACGACCGACTTCCATACCAAATGCATTAGAGGTTATAATGTAAACACCTATATTTTGTTCATCATTGTACTAACCATATTTTTTTATCACGTAACCACCCATCATTGGTTTATCAAGTAACCACATTTCAAATGTCCATGTACCATTTTATAATCATAACACATAAAAGACTGCAATTATCATCATTTTAATCATAACATTTAATTTGAAATCAGAAGAAATAAATTCATGATATTGAAAGAGTAAATCAACGTAGAATCAAATTTTCAATACCAAAATAGCCAAAAATGGAATAAGGGATTTCTATTCCTTTTAAAAACATTAAATCTTATATAAAAATCCAAATATAAAAAAATTGTTATGGTGTTGGAGGAGTTGTTGTCCCAGTATATATAAAAAACATTCATTTTTTCATTTAGTAAATCTATTCGTAGAAAAATTATTCCCATTGAATGAAATTAAAAATCAAAGGGTTTTATTATATACCATATAAAAGAAGGTGGTGTATAACATAAAAATATGCCTCAGGGAAAAGAGATTGAGACAAAGTCCCTAACCGTGAGTCTGAATCATCATGTACAATAATAATTATGTTGATTAATAAACATAGGTTAATTTATACTTTAATTAGAACCATTTTCACGTTTATTATTCATTTAATAGAAATTAATACCTTGTTATAAAAATTATATAATTATTTATGTTCATATTGGACTTTTTTTTGATATTGAGTACTTCAGTAACAAATAATTTTTTATTGATGTAAATTGTCAATGTACTCTAAATTTTATCATCAATAGATTATTATTCATGATTTAGATATCATATATATATACATTATATTTTTATTTATAATATTCATAATATTTGGAGATAGTAAATTAAATTCATCATTCATGAAGATGGTTGGTCGAACATACGCATGAACGCTATTTTCATTTCATTGTAATAATAAAAGAATAATAATAAAATGATATAAATTTAAATTATAAAACCAATATTATATTAATTTCATTTATTACTCATAGTTTAAATAAATCTATACTTTATGTGTTCCGTGTATAGAGGGAGGAGTCATATCGCTTAGAGGGGTCGGTAGACCACACTTCCTCAAACGAAATTATTTTATTTACACTACTTGGAAATAAATATTGTATATTCTAAATAAAAATTAAAGTATCATAGAGACAACATATAAATATATATATTATATATATTTCCATCATAATGGACATCATGAGAGGTGGTAGGATAAAATTGAATAACCAATACTTCATGATGTAGTATTTCACCATACGCAGAAAGAGAATGTTCAATATCCATTAGATAGAGGTGACTGTAAGTGATGTTATAAATAATATCATAATAATATCATTGTATTTTTAGTATACTATTGTTTTTTATCAAAAAATTTAATAAAGAGAGGTTAGGGGGTTGGAGAACGAAAATAAAGGATATGTGCTTTAGAGAAGACGTTAACTCTAAATCATGTAACTAATTTTGATTTGTGAAAAAAATGATTCCTTAAGTAGCCTTCATCCGAAGGTATGCATTTAGGTAAAATATATTGGGATATTATTTGAGAAGAAGTTTGTCTATACAAGGGGATTTAGAGGTGTGATTAAGTGGTAGATGTGGTGGCCTCGAATAAGAGGGAGGTGGGGACTTTATAAATATCTTGAAATATTATATTTTTAAAAATTTATTTCAAAATTATAATTATTCCAAAGTGATATATATACATTAGAGGATGAGTATGGGTGTAAATACACTCAACTAATTGGTTTTGAAATGTTTGAGTATGAAAATAAACATTATCTTTTGGATTTTACCCTTAGTTATATAAATTACCTCTTACCATGTCTTCTTATATTTTTACAATATATGGTTAATATGGATACAATAAAATTCCAAGAGAACTTCATGTAAATAATTAATGAAATTTGTAACATTTTCCAAGTAATTTGGATAAATATTGTATTTTTTGTGACTATTATATCGTTAACTAAAATATTATTTGTTTTGAAAACTCATTTATGTCATTTTTGACACTATTTAGTAATTTATTTTCGTTAAAGTCATAAAGAATTGAATAATTAAATAAACTAAAATTACTCAAATATAACATGTAATAATCATCCAAAAAAATTATTCATGTTATCAGAAATTTAAAATTACATTTATTTTAATATTTATAATTTTATTTATTTCAATCATTGATTAGTAAGTTAATAAAAAAATCATCATTATTTCATAAATAAATTTATCTATTTAATTTATAAAATTTATAAAAAGAGTACAATGCCTTATGAAGACCATTTATATTTTTAATGAATATTTATATTCAAAGTGGTTAGTTATATAAACCCACCATAAAATTATATATGTAAAAAGATACATGTCTATGTAATATTTCTCTTTACGTTAAATTAATAATTATAAAATGTCATCATCACGGACAAGTGGCTCTATGGGGTCCTAAAATTAATTAAATGATTATTCTGGTTGGCTATATCTCATCCCATAGGATTATGAAATCTTTTACTATGGTTTTAAATTATTATAATATTATGTCTTACCTTTATTTACCCGATTTACCCATTAACCATGGTAACTAAAAATAATTATTAAAGTTACCATTCATAATGTCCAAAAATAAAAGGGACTTATTTAAAAAAATATGACCTTTTTATTTCAAATGTGGAATCTATTTTTACAATTTCAAAATTTAGAATTGGAAATTTTTAATGTAAAATTTATTCTCATTGTCAAAATGATAAATCATGTTTCTAAATGTAATACGATCAAAATATTGATATGTGTTTGTATCAAATATCAATATTATATTACTTCCAATGAAAAAAATTGTATTAAAGGATAAAAAAATATTCCAAATAATCATTTAAAACAATTAAAAGGGCAATATAACTATATAAAAAATTAAATGAAATCGCAGTTTATCGTTTAGAAATCATTATTTTTCACTATTCCTTAAAATAAGAATTTTATCAAAAAATATACCCAATTTTAAACCAATGTAAATTTTGAGTTTAGGCTTTCAGATATGAAGTTTATTTTTTCAAGTATAACAACTAAAAGTGAAAAAAATTATATTTATAAAGTGTTCTCCATCAAAATATGGTAAACCAAACATTTAATAATATTAGATTATTTTTTGCGTAAAATTGCATTAATTATAATTTTAATCATGTAAAATTAATTGGATAAATGTAAAAGAATATAAGTAACATGTATAATTTTAATGTAGTTAGTTATATTCATTACTGACAATTTAATGGCTACTCATTAACTAAAATTCAAAATAATAATAATATTATTGTATTATTTTTTGGTATAACTCAGTGTTGGGTGCAACATATGATTTCTGAGAGTACCATTGTTGAGTCTTGATTACACAATCAAAAAAATATTCCCCGTATTTTAAATTTAATATATTATTTCTAATTATTAATAGATATGGAATTGTTTTATTATATAAATACCTGAGATGTTACATCCTTCCCCCCTTTTGGAAATTTCATCCTCAAAATTTTAATTTTTGGTCAGTAACTAAAGTATAATTTTTAAAAAAATCACATTATATCAATCCCACATCATAAAAAGGAAAATTAAAATATCAAATTTAAATGAAAGAAAGAGAAGTTAAATGGCTACCTAAGATATGACATACTAGGATTACATATTGGAAAACATGGATATGGAATAAATACGATGTGTAATGTTTTGATGGAGGCTGATAGAAAACAAGATCATGAGAATGTAGACAACCAAAAACCACAAACATTTGAGGACTTAAATGGTCAGTTATTTCACTGTTGGAATACAATATAGAAGTCATTTTTTCTTTAAAGTCATTTTCATACATTTTTGGAATTATTTCTATACATTGAACAAGAACATAAGGAAATATATTTAACGGATAATATGAGTTTCAGCCCTTAATAAATTTCAACCAAAAAATCCTATTTTCTCTAAATGATGAGTACTCAATATTTCATGGTCAAACCTGAATTACTGGATTCAACATCTTGACAATCACATATTCCACAAAATATTAAATATATATTTAACTCATCATTAGAAAATAACCAAAACCAAAATGGTTTGTATAAGATCATAAAATCCCCTTAAAATAATAATCCATTATAAGGAGACAAAATACTTTTAATCATCAAAATTCAATAGTAATACACTAGTTCTACATAATCCATTCAAAAAAGTCCACAAAATTACTCAAAATAATCATTTTAGGATTTTAAACCCAAAAATTATAAGGATTCTATCACATAATTTATTAAGATAAATTTAATAATTTATCTCCAAATAAAATCAACCACTCTTAATGTAACATAAAAAAAATATTTAACCTAGTCAGATTTTCTCTAAGATATGTTAATCAATTAAATAAATAAAATATTTCCCATAAGTCAAAAAAATCATAGATTTACATAAAAGTAATTAAACCTTCCTTAATCAAATAAATATCTATTTTATTCTATTTTCCTTAACAATATAATGTTCCCAAAATAGTGAACGTCATCAATAATAACATTTTTTATGTAATCCCAAAATTATTTTCTAATACAATGGATATCCATTCGATAAAATATATATCTCCAAAATAAAATTATTATTAATTCATGCAATAATTTAACTTAAAATTAATTAGTCATACTAATCGGGGTCTTCATATAGGATAATTATAGGTGATGCGCCCATATCGTTTATTGGTTGCGGGTTTGATTCGCACGACCTTACTGGATGTGACGAGTTATCACTCATACTATGAGTTGTCCTTTTCTTAAAACTATATAAATCTTATAACTTTATCAAAAATATAACAAGGCCCTCAAAAATAACCATAACTAAATATAACCTCAACGGTTATCTAATACCTTTCATTTTTCATCCTAAAATGTAATAACCATTAACCACGTCAAAAAGATATGATAATATGAACCCTAAAGGTTATCCATTATGGTCATACAAGAAAAGATAGTTCATCCTTCAATAATATTTTTACACATCACACCTTAGTGTTAAAAATACTAGGAAAAAGAATTCCAATGTAATCCCATCATCAAAAGACCATTAATACTACTAATTATTTTATCATCCTATAATCTACCTTAACTCTTGAATCCAATATATATAGACACCATAATTATTCAGCATTATTCATTATTCATTAACTCTATATTTACACATTATTTTCTAATACATCATTAATACATATAAAATATCATAATAATATATAAATCTAAATCCAAAAAGGCTTCATTCATTATGGATAATAAAATAAATAATACCTTGATTCCAGATATCATGATATTCATGATTCTACCTTTCCATTTAAGCATTTTGTCTAACATTCAAAAAGTAAATGTTCACTCCACATATGTAATTTCACATTTCAACATTGTTTGACAATTTGAGACCTTGAAATCATATGAAAAATATACCATGACCCAATTTATTTTAGAAATGAGTTGGTGTTGTATAACTAAACCAATTTCTTAGAGGTGATTTGAATACTCAAGAAACTATCAAAATCATCCGAACAGAATTTTATCATAATAATTATGATAAACTAATTGGGGGAAGATAAAAACATTTTGAAAAATATCATTCTATCCATTTTCAAAAATGATCCTTAATCTGATGAAAAGAATCATCACTTGAACATGAACTGAATTATTATAAAAATACATTATAGGGTAAAGATAACATAAAAAACTTTTATATTACTATAATCTATCAACATCCTTATATATCTATTTGTCTTTTTTATCCAATATACTGAATTTTATATAACCCTTGAATGATTATATATTATTATATCCTTCTTGGTTATGTGGGATCTTTAACCTACACCAAGATAGCATCCAAAACAATAATGTTATCTAAACAGACTTCTGATACGATCTGTAAGTCCCTATCCTTAAACATTATGTAATCACGAGTTAAGCTGATAATTTGATATTATATCATATGGATGTTTTTTAAGGTTTATAGATATAGGGAATTTTGTCATAATTCATACACATCAACATGATTATTACAAGGTAGACACTTCTACTGACTATTAATTTTTTTCATAAAAGACATTTTAAACTGAAACATGGTTTGTTCCATGTTTAAAAAGAATCACCATTTCATGATCCCAACCTTTACACTATTATTCATTATTTCATGTTAAATACATTTCAAAACATGAGATGAGTATAAAAACATCAGTATGGGATACAATGTTATGGAAAACTATTTGCCTTTGGATAACATGGAACCATGAATACTTTATCATAATTTAATACTTTTCACATTTAATAAGTATTAAATATAATTCAACAAAAATAAGGTAACTGATTACCCTTTTTTTAAGAAAAATATTACAATAAACACATAAAAAGAAATATATAATATATAAAGGTTACTTTGGAAATAAATATAATGAAATGGAATAACTATACGATCAACTACCACATATATCACTAAATTGAATAGCCATATGGCTGACTTCCATACCCAACACATTGTTGGATATAATGAAACCATCTCTACTTGGTTTATCATGGAAGCACCTATCTTGGGTTTATAAAATAACCTACCATCATTGGTTTATCACTTATCCACCCATCAAATGTCCAAGTACAATTATATAATCATAACAAGTAAAATATTGCAATTATTAACATTTTAATCATAAAAGTTAACATGAAATCACAAGAAATAATTTCATGATTTTGAAATAGTAAATCCACATTATCCAACATATTCAATACAAAAAAATATATAATAATAATAATGGTTTTTTCCTTTTAAAAACATTAAGCCCTATAGAAGATGAAAAATATCAAAGAGCAGTTACGGTGGAAAAGAAGGTGTTGTCGCCACATAAGCTAAAGACATTCAATTTTTTCATTTAGTAAAATAATTCCAATAAAAATGATTCCATTTGAATGAAATGATATTTCACAGGGGTTTATTATACATTGTATAAAAGAACATAGTGCATAACATCAAAATACGCCAAAATGAATGGAGATTGAGACCTAGTCCCATACATTGAGTGTGACTCGTCACATAAAATCGTTTTGTTCTTGAATAGTAAACATTGGTTAAATTATAATTTCATGAAAACAATTTTAAAGTTTATTATTATATTCATACCACTAATTACCATGTATAAAAATAACATAATTATATAAATTCATAATGTAAGTTTTTTCGATCTTCGTTGTGTGAGTAGACAATGAAATAGTTATGATGTAAATTTCCCATGTAGTCACTAGTCCATCAACTCCAGAACGTCATTGATGATTTAAATATCATATATTTCTAGTATATATGTATTTATAATATCAATAATATTTTAAGATAAAAATGAAATTCACCTTTCATGGAGACTGTAGACCGTACACAAGCATGAACGCTAATTTTCTTTCATTTTCATATCAAAAGAATAATAATAAAATCATATAAACATATATTATATTAAAATTATTATATTAATTTCATGTGTGTAAGAAATTATTAATAGATTCATCCTTTATAAGTTCAATGTATAGCGATAATGAGTCACATCGCTTTGAGGGTCGGTAGTCCACACTTTCTCAAACGAAATTATCGTATATACACAACCTAGAAAGCATAAAGGTGTCATCTAATTAAAAATTATAGAATAATTGAGAAAATATAAATATATATCATATATATTTATGTTTCCATCATTATTTCCACCATTAGGGGTGGTAAAAGAAAATTGAACAATCATCGTTTTGTGGGACAATGTGCGACTTACAGAGAAACATTATGTTGTATATGCATTATATGGAGGTTTTCTATAAGTATAGGTAGAAAACATATCATCAATACAAACTAATATATTTAAGATACATGTTTTCTTATAAAATAATGGAATAATGTTAGGTTAGGGGGTTTTAGAATTAGAATAAATGAATGGAGTTTGGGAGAAGTCGTTATCTCTAAATTGGGTAACTCCTTGGGATTTGAGCCAAAATGGTTTCTTTTAGTTTCCTTCCTCCAATTGTACGGATTAAACGATAATTTGAGGGATGTTGGGAGCTTATTTGGTTATATTTTGATCTATCCAAGGGGAATTAGAGGTGTGGCTAAGTCGATAGAGGTGGTGGACTTTTACAAGAGGGAGGAGAGGCACCTTATAGATTTCTTGAAATATAATTTTATTTTAAATTTATATTGGAATTATAATATTGATAATGTGATATATTAAGTGGTTAATATGATAATGTGTCTAAATTATCCAACCAAATATTTTTGAGACATGTTTCTGTCACATGTTAACCATAAATTTTGGATTTAACCCTTAGTTTAATAAATTAAACCTTAATATGTATTCTTGTATTTTTACACTCTACGGTTAATATGGATGGTATAAAATGCCAAGAGAACCTCAGGTGGGTAATTAATTATTATTTTTATAATATCTACATCACTTGGGATAATATAATATTTTTATGACTAATATATCATTTAATAAAATATAAATTTTTAAACTCATTTTTATCAATTTTGACACTATTTAGCAACTAATTTTTGTTAATGTCATAAAATATTGAATAATTCAAAAAAATCTACATTATCTCTAATATAACAGGTCATAAGAATAAATAAAATTCTATTATGGAATAAAAAATTAAAATTACATTTATTTTAATATTTATTATATCATTTTTATTAAATTTATCATTAATATTGTAATAATAGAATCATTATTGTGTCAAAAATACATTTATTTATCTAATTTCTAAAAATTAAAAATAAAATAACATGATGTTGGAAATATTTTTAGATTTATAATTATTATTTATATTTAATTATATCAGATACATAACACCCCATTAAAATCATTTTAGTATAAGGATAAATGTCTATGTTATATTTCTCGTTACATTAATGTAATTATTAAAATTGCATTATCACACCCAAGTGTCTCCATTTGGACATAAAATAGACACAAAGATATTCATGGTTTGACATATTTCATATAATAGGATTAGTAAAAATGTATTTGTATTATTATATTATTATAATTTTTCATTTACCCTTATTTACTTGATTTACCCTTTAACCACTGTAAATAATAATTAATTAATGAAGTTACTATTTATATGTCCAAAAATAAAAGGAACTTACTTAAACAATTTATACCTTCTAATTATAAATATGAAGTAAATGTTTCCAAATTAAAAATCATATAATTGGTAGAAATTATTTTAAAATAAATTCCTATAGTCAAATCATGAACATGGGGTTCTTAAAAGATAAATCCATAAAAATATTTACTTATGTTCATATCAAATTTCAATGTGAAATTACATTAAATGATGAAAATTGGATTAAATGGTAAAATAATTATTTTAATTATAAATTTAAATAAATTAAATGAACAATATAACAATATAAATATATATTATGAAAAGGTAGTTTTTAATTAAAATGCAATATTTTTCAATATTCATTAAAATATGAATTTTAGCCGAAAAATACAAAAATTTCATGAATATAAAATTTGGATGTTATGATATCAAATTAGAAGTTTATTTTTTCAAATATAACATATAAAAGTGAAAAAACTATATCTAAAATTTTTTCTCCATTAAAAGGCATTAAAATGACAATTTAAAAACATTAGACTAGTTTATGCTTAAAATTTGATTGATTCTCATTTTAAGCGTAAAAATTTAATTAGATAAATATAAAAACATTTAACAATACTTTTTAATCAAATTATTGATAGTTCTATTTATTCTATTTAATAAAATTTATAGGTGTTGACAACCATTTAAAATAATGTTATTAATATTTTATTATTTTTCAGTATAACTCAATGTTCTGTACAACCATTGATTTTGGAGAAACCCGTTGTTGTGTCTCAAGTATGAAATAAAAAACGTGTATATTTAAAGAATAATTTATGTATTATTTTATTAATATTAATATATATAAAAACATATTATTTGATAAATAGTTGATATGTTTCTTGTGAGATTCCATACAACACCCCATGTGTCTCGTAACTGATTAAGGAGAGCGTATTCATCCTGAACATAGTTCAAGGAGATTGTAACTATCCCCACTAGAAGAGAGAGAATAATCTACCACCACTATTGGGTGTCATGCCTGTATAGAGATATCTTAGTGGTGAGATTCCATGTACACCCCTTTAGTCTAGAAACTGATCCGGGAGAGCTTAATTATCCCACTCATTGGATGAGGATATCGTAACCATTCCCACCACTCGGGAGAGTGGGGTCATCCATGATTATTTATTCATCATTCCAATATATCATAAACACAAGCTCAATATCTAGATACCCGGAAACACCTCTGGACATCCCAAAACAATATATATACACAATATAATCATTTAGTATCAACTACAATGTCCCATGATGTACATCTATGTATACAAAACATATGAAATAACATGGCTCAAAAGAAGGATTTATGGATAGAACATATCAAATCTAATAAAATCATAACTGACCCTGGGAAGAATGTTCTGGAATCCCAAAGGGGAAGAAAGTCACATTCCATTAGTCTCATTAGCCACAAACTAGTAAGCATATATGGTAATGATCTAATTTTCCAAAATAAACATGTGAAAGACATAAAAATGAGTGGGGGTTCCCAAACACCTTACCCAACACTAATAACATATACCCAAGGGATTAATTGTTCATCACATGTTCTAATTTGACGCTCGAAACCATCTCTACCCAAACACGACATACAACTCAGGGTCAGTAAACCAACGGGTATACACTAGGATCCTCATGTCGAAAACTCAGAGGCATCTAACTCAAGATCCTATAGGTCTAAAAACAATCAAAGGAATCCTAATATTGAACCTTATATGAAATGTTAAACATTGGAATATAACATAGGATCATCAAATTTTATGTATTGGAGAAATCCTACAAGGGATCCTCAAAAAGATATGTAAGTGTGAGACATCATACATAGGATCCTTAAACCCATATATATGTAACAGTCCTAATTAATGAATCTCTAAGTCATTTATTAATCAAGGGAATCCTTCAAGGGATCCGCAAATGTAACCTTTCTCATGGCCGCTCTGGTCATAAGGGCACATCTCACAAAGGATACTTCCTTAGAGGATAGGTACCATGCTTTGATAAAGAATGATTTCTCATAAATCTTCTTATATTGAAGGCATTAGACTATATTATTCCAAGCAACCAACATATAATTCTTGCAACACACAATAAATTTAGTGATTTTCTTTGAATTAATTTAATAATTTTAAAATTTTCACTTCACATAATGATGAAAATATATTTTGAATAAGTCAATCATTCCTTTCACATAGATTTGACTTAGTGTGTGATGCTGGAAATCCCAAATTTCCGTATATTACATTGAATCCCAAATTGGAGTGTTTTTCAAGGAATTAAAATGTTAAAATAAACAATATGTAATATTTACCTTCTTTAATGGCTTGTGTAACACTCAAGACCGAGTGTAAACAAACTATAATATATTATTAACAATATTATTTTAAGGGAATGTTACTTAACCATTTTTTTTGTTGAAATTAAATAGTGATAAAAAAATTATGAAAATATGTGGTTAAATGATATATATGATTAATTTATAAGTTACAAATTAATTAGAAATAAATTTGTAAATTGCTTGAATATAATATAAAGAATTACTATAGTCAAAATTCTATCTTATCATAGTAAATTAAATTAATTAAAATTGACAAGAGATATTAATGTAATACATATTTTATATAATCAATGAAATATTTTTTATATTCATGCAGTAGATTATATTTAATTAAGATAATAAAAACCCAAATTTTATGTATAAAAACATCTTTTTAAGGTAGTTTTACGGCCTTTTAATCGAGATCCCATTTTAAATCTAATTTTTGGATCTTTTTTAGATTTAATATTTAAAAAAATGCATGATTTGAAGTGAGACATAAGAATTAGTTTAGGTGATCATTTTGGTATTTTTATGCAAGGTTTTATTTTTGAATGAATAGTAAAAAAATCTGGATTTTAATTCAGAACATGTTTTTTCAAATAATTTATTTATAATTATAATATATATATATATATATATATATATATTATTTAATTACATATATAGAAAACTTTTTTACTAATTAATAAAATTTAGGTCATTGGAACAAATTAAAAATTTAAATTGGAAATAAAAACATAGCATTTTTTTGAAATTTCTACATTAAAACCCCGTTGTGTCGTCCCGTCAACAAGATTATTTTTTTAATTAATGCCACTTTTGTTATTATATTTTTAGAAAATTTATTCCATATTTGGTATTGGAATAATTTTTAATTTCTCATAAGTTTAAAATTTATTACATAAAATATTAGTGGAGGTGAATGATATTAATTACATTGGTTGGGAAAAAAATTAGGTTAATAAAGCACTAAAACATAAATTTTAGAAGCCAAATGACATAGACAAATGCCAAAAACCCATTGGATGGCCATATTTTTACACTATCATCAATATTATCTACCATGGTTCTTTAGTTTATCCACATTCATCATAAAAAACATGCATATAATTCTCTCTTCAAATAATTACAAGAGTGCTGCTCCTCCTCTAATATAAAAGGTCACCACCTCTACCCATTCCCCAAACTAGTCATACCTCTTATTTTCACCCCATAATGGACCAATACAGCTAAAAAATCTTATCTTTTACCTTTAATCCTAATATTGGTCAAAAATCACATCAATGATTCCTTTTGAAAAAAAACCAAAAGGAGTTACCTAATTTTAAGGCAATGTATTCTCTCAAACTACTTTCCTTTATTTTCCATATTCTCCCCTCAACTCATCTTATTAGATTATTGTATAGAAAAAACATTTTCATTCAAAAACTATTATGTTTTATTTAAAATAGTTTTTCTAAACATATACACACCTTCATCTAATTGTTATTGAACATATTGTTTCTTTATATGGTGAACTACTGCATCACAAAACAATGATGGTTCACTTTTTATTTACCACATTTCATGGGGGACATTATGATGATTAATCTACATCTATATGTCATAAATAATATGTATTTTGTATTAAATATTATTTATTCCCTTTACAATACACATGTATTTACTTTCCATTTAGTTTTAATATGATAATCTTGTCTGAGGAAGTGTAGACTACCTACTCCTCAAAGTGATGTGATTCGTTCACATACCCAATGAAATTTATTGTGGATGGGTTAAATGAAATTATATGATATATATTATATAGTCATGTTTATTTATTAGTGAAATATATATACATATATTTATACAAATAAAATTTACATTCTACAATCATGATATATGTATAAGGTCCAATGATATAACAAATTTAGATAGAAACAAAGAACTGAGAAAATCTTACCTGAAGTTAAACCAAAAAATAGGATTGTTTTCAAACAGGTTATATAAGGTCATAATAAAACCATATATGTTAATATATATATAAGAATACAATTATTTATAATATATATTATAAACTAATATTTATTATATAGGAAGCTTGTACGAGTATGGAGAGAGTCAAGACACAAGGTAAGGGTATTTAATTAAATGTTTAAAATTCGTGAGATACATGTTATATTCGCTATTAGTTCAATTATCGTGGTGTGTGTACTTCCCATGATTTTATTATATGTATCTTGTAATTAAATTTATATTTATCCATATATCTATTTTATTATCCTTCATTCATGGGGTTTCAGTTTCAAAGCGACCAAATAGGTAAAATATTTTCATTTCAATTTTCATTCATTGCGACTCATGTTTCATTAAGATCCTAAACTCATACTTCAATGATTATATTCTTCCATTCTATAAGTTTTTTCATTAATATCAATATTTTCATTATAATTTAATCTTCATGTAATTTCATTTCATACATTGAGATTACGATACCATGTTACCATGTTATGAGAGTTTGTTGAGATAATCGCTTCACTTTTCAAGATTTCTTATGTTTATGCTTCATTAGATGAAATATTATTTTCCACCACTCAATAATATTCATGATTTTCTTTATAATATATTTAATAAGTACAAAACTAATTTTGTACCATTTCCACTCTTTGGTACTTATGGTAATGTCTTTGTGTAAAATTTCATTCTCTACCTCATCATTTGTAAATATATTGTATTCATGAACCATGTTTTCAAAAAAATCCAAATGGATTTCAAAATAACCATGAATTGTATTTTCAAGGATAATGTATTTTAAAAATGTTTTCTTGTTTTAAACAATTTTTTATAAGTATCCAATTATATATTCATTGAAAATCGTTTTCAAAATGAATTTATTTTTTAATTATAATTTTTCATGGAATTTTTATAGAAAATGATCTTAAAATGGTTATATCTAACAAAAATTTATTTTTTGGAGGAAGAAAGGATTAACTCATCAAGAATTTTTTTTTAAAGTTATTTGAAAACAATTTTCCATCTAAGATGACATCCATTAATTATACTCATTCCCTTTTTGGAAATTCTCTAATGGTTCCATTTTTATCCTTTCTATTAATGGTTTACTGATAATGGCATTGTCTCAATGAAACCTTTTTCTCTTTCATGGGTTATATGTTGATGAAATTTGTATCCCTTCCACAGGTGATTCTTCGATGTAATGGTTATGAAACCTTTCTATTCTATATAGGTTATGATATGATTAAATGTTATCGATGGCCATTACATTTTATGGGTTGTGATCTGATGTTTAGAATACCAATATCCTTTTATGGGTCCTGATATGATTAATTTTTTATTATATTGTAGAACAAGCATCAATTATTTATCAATGAGATGGATGGGACCTATATCTCCATCCAATGCATTGGATAATGATATGTTTTATATGAGAACAAATGGTACACATCTTGTAGAGAATGAATAAGAAGATATAGGGTCTATATGGTATAGCTCAAACCTAAAAAGGAAGTGGTTACAAGCGTCGAATCCCATGACCAAAAAGAAATAGGGTACACAGGTAGTAGTCGAAGACCGAAAACAAGAAGGTACATGGGTTATAGCCCAATCATGAAAATAAAGAGGGTACATTTGTTGTTTCCCAACTCTAAAAACACATAGGGTACACGGGTAGTATCACATGCCTGAAAATAAGAAGGTACATGGGTTTTATCCCATGTATGAAAAGAAATTGGGTACACAAGTAATATCCCAAGCCCAAAAACAAAAGTTACATGGGTTGTACGAAAGCCTAAATGAATGAATGTATACAGGTAATAGCAAAATCTTGAAAACAAGATGGTACATGGATCATAGACCAAGCCTAAAAGAAATAGGGTAGAAGGGTTGTATCCTAATCCCCAAAACAAGAAGGTACAGGGGTTTTAGCCCATGACTAAAAGAATGTGGGTACATGGATTGCATGGAAGATCCTAAAGTAGGTAAATAGGTCATATCCCATTCTTAACATCTTATAAAGGTCTCTGTACGTTGCCTTGATATAAAGGATTCTATACATATAAGTATGCCACAAATCCTTTATCTTATTCCATAGTTATGGTATTATGGATTGTGATGTTTATTTCATTCTGACTAATGTCTTGTAAAATGATAATCATTATCCCATAACTCATGTTTCTGACCATTGATATGCAGGGTATGATCTCCTAATGTTATGTTCCAAATATCATTCTCCTATGTTCATGTTTATCTTCACAGGTCTCTCTTATTTACCCTTACTGGGCATCGAAGCACACCCCATTATTATGTTTCATTTCACTGTGGTATGAATATTTGTTTTAGGTCTATTTTCTAAAGGCGGATATCATTATGGTAGATGTTGAGGATATTTCACCAAGAGAGAATATTTTTTTTTGATGATTGCAAAGACACTAATTTATTATAGTCTTCTTGAATATATTTTTATAGTGTACTGAATAGTCATATATAATGATGTAATACAATAATATGTTTAGCCTAGGACACTATAGTTTGTATCATGGGAAATATTTAGTCATCCATTGGAAAATGGTATGATAAAACCTTAGTGAGATCGCTAGGATTATTTTTGATTATATATATTGGATGTCACTAAGGATTTGTATAAGGATGAGTTAATATTTAACAACAGGTCTTGGAATTTTGGTATATAGTAGAGTGAGAGGTATCCTATAAATACATCGCTGTATAGATAGTATAAATGTATGTGGCTCAAGAAAATATGTAGTTTGCAGAAAAACTTTTACAAGATGTTCTGAGCCTGACCTTGGGTAATTTGGTACATGAAAATAACACTAACTACAGACCTAGATTGACACTCCAAGTGGATATGCAATGGGAAAACACATACTATTAATGAAACATTATAAAGGATATAAATATAATTAAATTATGAATAACTTTTTAGGAACCATGGGTATTATAGATTAAGGAATGAAACATGAATTAGACATCTTATATGTAATTCATTTCATCACTATTTGGTTTTCTTCTATGATATGTAATTATCACACTATGTTTATAGGATTTTTTCTGATAATGGTAATTGGAAGGAACTTGATTAATTTTGAATTTTATGGACTATTTTCTAGTGAGATGTCAGGTTGGGTGATCATTTTATTTAATGATGTTATTATAATCCCTTATCCATTTTCGGGGAACATGGTTAAAAACATGTATATTACTGAACTCTTAGTCTCACCATGGAATAGAAAGAAGGAGTTCAATGATATTTCAAGTAGTAGATCCCATATAAGAAAGAATAATAAGTTTCATTTATGTCAAAAAATGTGGAAATCATCACATATGTGAATGTATTAGAGGAACAAGAAGATGTTTTATAATGTTGAAAATATGGGCCGAAAGAATGTGAATCCATGGAAAAAATAAAGAGTTCAGTTGATAGAATGGAAGGGAAAGCTGGCCTTCACAATGATTATCGATTTATGATTTTTTTTATATGTATAAAATTTGTGAATTATGAAAATCTATTTCCATTGTGGAAGGATCATGAAGAGAATCAGAACAAACATTCATGTGATGGTTTTTCTACTAATAATGTCGTGACTTCAAATGAAATGTGAAAGGTATGAGATGTTCATCCAGTATTGTTTACATTAAGAATAAAAAGCATTATTATATAGACTTTGAGGATCCGTAATACATTATTAATATTTAATATTCTAGGAAATAGATATTAAGGAATATGTTTCTGAAATATGAGTAATGGTTTAAGAATAATGTTGGTTGAATGACTTATTTATCAATTATGTTATATGAATCATTAAATATGTAAGTATTTTTAGTATATGTTTTTATGTATTGATGAATCCATGTTTAATGGACTTGAGTACATATAAAATTTATTTCATAGAAATGTGATTAAAGGAATGTAACCCTTAATTAATTACTAACAATGATATAACGATGTCTGTATAAATATGTGTTACATCTGAATAACTAAATTGGATGTTAAATATTAACAAAGAATTAATTATTTAAAAAGTGTTATATTTCCTCCTGGATATGGTTTAGAACATCTTGGATTTAATGGATAGATCCAGTAACCATTGGAATATGTATGAATTCATGTTTTCCAAAATGATTTATTGTAATTAATGTTGATAACATTATTTAAGGGAATAAAGGTAAGGTTATTCAAATATTTGGAATTTGAAAACCAAGTGGTACACGGTGATATATTGGGGATCAACTCTAAACTTATTTCCTAAAAAGCGTTCTAATGAATTGGATTTTCATCTTTTGGATGGGTAATATGGGAAAAAATTTATGTAAATCTTAAGATAAAATTCAGGTGAAGCCTGTATGATAAAAGTGTTATATATATCTATATAAGGATTTATGAATATTGGATGTCCTATTAAAATTACCTTGTGTTGTTGGTAAATAAGGAAAATGGGATGCCATATCATGGGACTCATGATATGTTAGTACATCAAGAATGAAAAAGTAACCTTACATGTTTGAGATTGTTGTGAGGTTGATTAATGAAATACAAAGAGAGACTATATCATAAATCATGCAAGTATATATTTTTATTAACATTCATCAACATTAGTAAAAAGTATCTTCTGGACAAAAAATTCTCCTGGTGATTTATTTTCCAAATAATATTAAATTCCCTTAGTTGATTTAATATTTAAGGCTTTTATATTGTTAGAATTCTCCTAAAAATTTTCTATATCACTCCCCATCATAACATGATTTGATGATTTTCCTCCAAGACAATGTTTTAACTTACCACCCATAGACTCCATCATGGAAATATTATTATGAGTTACTTTGGGTAACCATTGTAGTTATAAAGTTACTGGTTATGGAATGTTTTCTTATCCCTTATTACTATGTTGGATTCTATGAATGTAACTTTCATGTATTAAATCTTGGATAACCTAGACGAATTTTGAGGTTGAAATTCATTTTTCTGGGGTATGAATATAACTCCGTATGATTTATATTATTTTTTTCAACATTATTTAATCTATTGAAATTTTTTAGTTCACACAACACATAAAATATCATTTCACAAAGTCTAAAATTCCATTCAAATGGATCCAAATATGGAATATGTTACATGAAATCCCAACTTGGGATCTATTACATGAAACTGAAATATTGTTGACATTACATTTAAAAAAAAAATAGTGTACATTACATGCAATGTTAACCATCCTTGATGACATGGGTAACATATATGTTTGAGTGTAAAATAACTATAATATATTATTAAAAATATTATTATAATGGAATATAATTGAACCATTATTTTTCGGGATACAAAATAGTGTTAACTAAATTATGAAAATATATGGTTTACATAAATATAAGATGAATTCATAGGTTACCAATTAATTATAAATCAATATGAAAACCAGTTGAATATAATTGGAAATAATATTATAGTCTGAAATCTTTCATAAGATAGAAAATTAAATGAAATACAGTTGATACATTATATTAATGTAATTCATATTTATATAACAAGTCTAATTTTTTTATATTAATATAATATATTCAATAGAAATAAGATACGAACAAACCCGATTTTATGCATAAGATCCTATTTCTTAATGAAAATTTATCAATTTCTAATGGAAATCCCATTTTAAATCATATTTTTTCATTTTAATATATTTAATATATAAAAATGAACACAATATTTTGAATTATCATTTAAAAATTAGGTTAGGTTAGATTTTTGGTATATTTAGGTAATGTTTAATCTTTTAATGAATAGTTAAATAATTATATATTAATTCAAAACTAATTTTTCATCTAATTTATTTTGAATGATAAATTATATTTTTACTTTAAAAACCCACAACATCGTTCCATCAGTGGGATTAATTTAAATTAATTTCGACCAATTTTTTTATTAATGTTGGTAAAAATAGATTCCATATTTGGAATCACCCGAATTTATAATTTCTAATAAGTTCAATTTAGTTTTTTACAAAAAAATTATTCTAAAGGTGATTACAATAAATTACTTCAGTAAAGTGAAAAATAAGGATTACAAAGAACTAAATCATTAATTTTAGACTCAAAACGACCTAGAAACATGTCCAATACCCATTAGTTTACCAAATATATCCCCTATAATGAATAGTATCATTAATGGTATATTATTAGATCCCCTACAACATGAAACATGTGGGTGGAATTCTCAGTCCGAATAATTACAAGATTGTCGCTCCTCTTCCACTATAAAAGGCCAACACATCTACCAATTAATTAAACCTCTCACACCTTTTATGTTTAGAAAATAAATGACAAATACCCTCACAAAAAAACCTACCTTTTACCTATAATCCTTCTTCCGATCATACATCCTCTCATGGAGGCATTTTGTCACAAATCAAATGCGGTTACCCGATTTTGAGGTATCATCCTCTCACAATATCATTTCATTTATTTTCATTCATCACCATATCCACTATAATTATTCCACTATTGTGTGAAAAAAGTATAAAACTTACATTATGATGTTTTCATAATTCTATTTATACCTAAAATTAAAAACACCCCTATTTAATGGATATCAAACATATTGTTTCTGTGTATGGATAAATACTACCTCACGAAACTATGATTGTTAATTTTTCATTTACCAGCCATCATGGTGGCCATTATGCTTGAAACTCTATTTATATATGTCATATATAATATATATTATGTATTTTTGCATCATTATTCCTTTTATTAAACAAATCTCTTTACTTTATATTTTGTCTTAATAAGATAAACTCGTCTGAGGATGTGATGATTACCACCCCTCCAAGCGATACGATTCGTTCACTCACCACATGGAATGTATTAAAAATTGGATTAATGAAATTATATGATATATATTTTAAATTAATGATACTTTAATAATTATATATACACACACTTATCTATACATATGTCATTTACATACTTTCTTTCTATACAAACAACAAAAAATAGAAACAACATTCATACGTACATACTTCTTACCGTCTCCATGGATAGTGTATTAAATTTCATATATATTTAGACAGTAAATTATTATAATATGAATATACTTGATAAAAATAGTATATATATCCTTATTTACATTTTTGAATCATGATATAAGTATAATTAACAAACGATATAAAAAATTAAGGCACATGCGTTGAACAAATAATTCATTACATAAAGTGAAACCATAAAATTGGATCGTTAACTAAAGGGTATTATATGGTCATAATAATAAAATATAAAGTAATAGATATAATAATATTATTACAAATAATATATATTAAAAATATATTTATTTTACAGGAATCTTCTACGAGTAGAGAGATAGTCAAGACACAAGGTAAGGAGATTTCATTTCACTTCTTATTACTGTCAGATACATGTTATGTTCGCCACTTGTTCCTTTTTTGTGGTGTATGTACTGCCCATGATTTTATTAAATGTATCTTATACAAAAAATTATGAATTTTCACATGTGTATTTTATGATCCTTTTTTCATGGTTTTTAAGTTTCAAAAGCTACCAAATAGGTAAAAAAATCATGCCTCAATTTTTCTTCTTTGATACTCAAGATTAATTGTGCTCATAAATTTTTTTATTAAGTTGTATTTAAATATATTTTACATGTTATATAATAAATATAAATATTTCCATGAAATTTTATACTCTTTGTAATTTCAATTTTTACATGGAAATTCCAATCACATGTTACCAAGTTATGAGATTTTATTTGGTCAATCATATTTAGTTTCAAGAGCGTTTATGTTTATGCTTATTTTTATGAAATTATATGATAAATATATCATGAATGTTAATGAGTTTCATTATCCTATTTTTATTCAAGAAATCACCATTTTTGGATCTGTTTTTTGTACTCTTTGGTATTTAATATAATGTTTTTATGTAAAAATTTTCAATATCTCTCTTCGGTTGGAAATATATTATATTCAGGAACCATTTTTTATAAAATGATTTCAAAAATGATTTAAAAAGATACATGATTAAAATTTTCATAGAAAATGGATAATATAAATGTTTTATTATTTCCAAATACTATTTTGTTCCATGTAATGGGCTTCATTCTCATTGGGACTTCGGGTTGTGTACTGAATAAATAAGGCTTGAAGGGTGGGATATCCCTTAGGGGGGATATGTCCATCCTTTCCAGCCTATGTGTGGTGTGTGAGTCATTGTTTAATGTAATTTTACTCCCAATATCCTAATATAAAAATACATTTTTTGATGAAGAAAGGATATTTTCCTCATGAATTTTTTTTGAATGATATTTCCAAACCATTTTCCATATATGATGACATTATTTTATGTTAATCATTACCTTTTTAGAAATTATATAATGGTTCCATACTTATCATCTCTATGAATGTGTTACACTTAATTTCATGGTCATTATCAAACATATTTATCTATCACGAGTTATATGTTTAAGAAATTCATTTCTCCTTCACGTTTTATGATGTGATGAAATGTTTCTACAACCAATATTTTTCCCAAATGTAATGATGTGATGAAATTTTAATGACACCAATTTCATTTTATGGTTTATGGTTTTTGTTTATACGAAATATATCTTTTTATGGGTGATGATATGATTAATATTTAATTTTCTTGTCGAACATGTGGGAATGAATTTACAATGTGATGGGTGGGACCTATATCCTCTTCCACTAAATTGGGTAATGATAAGTTTTATATGATCTCAAATGGTATAGTAGATGTAGCCCAAGCCTAAAATGAATGAGTGTTTATGGTTTGTATTCCATGCCAAAAAATAAATAGGAAAGATGGGTTGTAGCCCAACCAGAAAAAGAATGATGGTAAATGAGTAGTAGACTAAGGCACAAAACGAAAGGGTTCATGAGTAGTATCCATAGACAAAAAAAGAAAGATGTTATATGGGTTGTATCCCATGCCTAAAAAGAATTTTTTTACACGGGTAGTATCCCAAACACAAAAAACAAGAAGATACATACATTTTAGCCCACGCCTAAAAAGAAAGAGGGCACGCAGTTAGTAACCTATGAATGAAAACAAGAAGTTTCATAGGATGCTGCCCTAGTCAAAATGAATGATGGTACACATATAGTATCCCAATCACAATAACATGAAGGTACATGGGTTGTTTCCCAATAAATAAAGCAATATGGTACCAGGTTGTAGCATAAGCCTGAAAGTAAGAAGGTTCATGGCTTTTAGTCCAAGGGAAAAAAACATGGTTACACAGTATGCTAGCCCAAGTGCAAACTAGGTACACGGGTCATATCCCATTAATAACATGAAATTATGGTCTTGCTAAATATCCTTTCTATAAAGGTTACTATTGTTATATGTATGTCAAAAATCCATTTTCTTATTCCATTTTTAAGACTGCATGGATCATGAGGTTTATTTCATTATGATTCATGCCTTTTGAACAACCATAAATTATCCCATAAATCATGTTTATAAACTTTTATATGAATGGTATGATCTCTAAATTTTTCAATCATGTTACCATACACCTGTGTTCATGTCTATGCTTACATGACCCCATTATTTACCCTTACTGAGCATCTAAGCTCACCCATTTATAATTTTTTCTTTCTCCTGATTATGAACAATGTTAGATTGGTAAAATTACTATTGGTGGTGTTATTTTAGAGAGATGTTGAAGATCCTTCACTATTATTGAATATTCTATTTCCATGTTTTCAAAATACTAAACTATTGTGGATTTCTTGCAAATATTTTGGTAATGTATGGAATATTCACCTAAAATGGTGTAATATCCATGTATGTAAAGAATTGGTTTCTATAATTATTATTGAAGTGTCTCTATAATTAGATGAATGAAATCAATTAATAGAGGATGAAACATTCTATTTAGATATATTCCCACAAACACCCACTAGGATTCCACAGAACACTCTATGGATTTTACAATTGAAATCTGCATGGGAATCTACTCAGAATGTACAACTCTTGTGTTTAATTATGAATTTTTGGATTGAAGACACGAAAAATCCCTCATATGGTTAAAAGGGGTAGTAATAATTATATCACTGTCGGTACACGTTGTGTTCTCCCAATGGCCCACATGGATGTATACCTCCTCTAGCTTGGGAGTGTAAAATTAACACATATTCAGAGTGTAAAGAAGGAGCAATGAATGTACCCAAAATGTTTTACCTTCCAGTGTCCCTCAACCGGTCCATCTATATACTTGGTCAGTCTATATACATTTACATTGTGTACTACTCACATAGGGATTGGTCTTGGAATCCACATGACCATATACCCCTTAAAAGGGTAGTCAGGACTAAGCATTCGACTACACTACTGAGTACTATTATAAAGAATGTAAAACCATATACACAGTGTTTTCCCCTTAAAAATCATCATACCTAAACTAGAAGTACACATGATGTGTTCCCCTAAACATCACATAGTGTTGAAGTGTTTTCCCAAAAGAAAAACCCTCTAATCACCCCAAAATTCCCGTTTCACCCCCAAAATAGAGGACTAGTCGAAGAGGCCAAATGAATTCAAATATTGTATTTAATACATAAAAAAGGAATATAATGTAGTTTATCTAAAAAACTAAAAAAATTCCTATAACTTTGAGGAAACCGAAAAACATTCTTCAATATCATGGTCCACAAGTGGCACATATCAATCCAATGAATCAAGGGCTCTACAGTGGATGCTCCCCTATTCCTCCATCTCCCTCTTTATCCCTCCCCCTATCATCTCTCAGTCATGTAAATATGGAACCCATAGAGGGGAATACATGATAAGGAATGAATGAAGATAAAGAAAACCAAAATAAAATAAATAATAATGAAAAAATCGTCCCAAGTCACCCCCAGTTCCCACCTCATGTTTGTGCCTAAAATAGGATAAATGCTTCATTATGGACTCAATGGTGGAGAAAGAATATCAATATGATTCTTATTTAATGATTTTAAACTAATTAAACATGCATAAATAAATTACAATTTAATTTTTTAAATACTAAATATTAATTTTTCAATTGAAACTAAAATGGTTCATATTTAGGAAAACATTTATCATATGGTAATCAATATAGTCTAAGACCAACAGATTGGTCTAAATAGAATCTGAGAACCTCTACATGGTCAAATTGACCATTTTAATACATAAAAGCATCTGAAAGTAAAAATTCAAATGTATAGCCAAAATTGTAGTTCGATAAAAACAATGGTCCTTACATATTCCCAACAATAATTGTATATGTCTCTAGGAAGTATGGTAAAAAGGATAGTAGCAATGATGTCATCTCGACAATTTTTGGGTTAAATCAATCTTGGTTATCAAATGACCTGCCTCATAGCATCGTTAATCAACTCTTACCTAGAAGACATTTAACTATGGCAGATATAGTACTCCCCAATATAGGAATAACCTTCCTTTCATATCAAAAGAAAACCTTGAACTCAACAAATCATGAATCTTACAGAAGTTAAAAAAAATTTAGGGTCACCACCCTCCGCTGGAAAAATGTATACTCCCCACCACATGGATTATGTTAAAATTTTCCTTAATAATAACATCATAATGTTTCTTTCTCAACCAAGGAAGAAAAAATAGAATGAAATTGAGCTCAGTGTAGGGATAAAAACATCTCATTATACTCAAGATGAATCAAGATAGAGCATGATAGTATCTACTTGTGTACACCAAGATTCTAAAAGTGGGATTGTAATGATCCCTCTGATCTATGCTCACCATCCTATTAAATGTTGATAAATATTGATCGATGATCAAAAATTATCATTGTAAACTTTTATTTCATGATGTCACCTCTATCACAAAGAGACATTACATACTATGTTTTTTGGAATTAAGCCCGTGAAATGTCTTGCAACATTGATCCATGGATTTCACATGAACACCTACTGATTACTAATCAAACAATAAAATATGTAACCAAAATGTATCCTTAAAACATGACTCATACCCTAGTGAGTTTCCCAATACATTGTTAAGCAAACAATTCTATACAGCATGTCAATTTCATTAAGATAGAAGCTCCCTTGGAACTCCCCTTTAAAATCAATAACCTATCCTATGACACAATCTATTCCATGACAACCATCAACCAGCTTCATCTATGTCACATGTGTCTACCAGCACTCTGAAAACATTTGCAACAGTGGAAACAATGGTCGACACGACTAAGAAATTGAACAGTCCATCCCTTTTAATCCACTCTTTAAAAATAATCATCTAAGGTGATCCATCAAAAGATGAATTCATTATTATGATTACAATGAAAACTCAGTCACCTACTATATCATGATCTGAAAATGGTCATAAAATCAAGATCATTTCCAAAAAAATCAACTGAATGCACGATTCATCCTCTCATGTGGGCTACCCTTGAACAAAATAGAAATTAACCTATAAGGTTCAAAGTAAAAATGATGGGTATCTATGTAACCCAATGAACCAAAAGCATAATGTGACCAATGAGGGGAAAAACTAAAAATACATCATGTATGGGAATGATCCTCTTCGAGCATCCTCATATTGATTTTCTCCCTTGAGGTCATGATACCATTGCATGAGAGAGGCTGTGCTAAAAACCATTGGGCATCCATTTTCAGAAATACCCTAGGGATGCCTAGTTAAAAAGAAATGTTATGGTACCAATGAATTTCATACTCAATGGCCCGAATACATAAACACAACATGAGAACAACACCCAATAAGTGTACAAAAAAACGAATGTTGTACCAAATCGACCTATTATGGTCACTTCACATTTTATGCATGAGGAATGAGTCATCATCCTAAAACCAAATTCCTCAACTTATATCATAATAACCATCCATATAAATGATATATATATATTTATATATCATATGGAATAACAAAATAGTGCTCAGTCTTAGTAGAATCACACACTATAAGTAATGCATGATGTGAATCATACATGATAAATATGATGCATGCGACACCTCTTTCCTTTTCCATACATTATTTAAAATTCATCCCTCGACTCTTTATATTGTATAATACCTAGATATAAATATGAAATCCTAACATCCACACAACATGTGTGTATCTCATGGTAAAAAGCATATATGATTGCAACATTTCTGATCAGAATAACAATCCCATACCCCAATAACCAGAGATTCCTACACGAACATGTGTTATCACACACTAGTTTGTGGTCCATCACACATTTTAAAAAATTATTAACAATATTATCTACAATATCGCAAATATTTAAGACAAGGAAAATATTAGCTTCTCTACAACTCTGTAATGTCCCACCCCGGATGACTCTGTACTGGTGCTCTGAGAAGATAGGTTATGGGGTCTTAAGAATGCCTATCCATACTCCATAGGATATCAAATAGTAGTGATGGCCTATGGGTTGACAGTTGGAAGACGATGACCTCATTTCAGAGTAATAAATTTTGGTAAAATGCTCTGTCTAATATGTAGTTGTAAAATAACAACTTGTAGAATCAGTACATAATAGAAATGGAACATAATGTAATAATAAATGAAAATTTGATAAGAGCCCAGACAACTATAGTATATATCACAACAATGGTCATCCATAGGGAAAACCATACAAATACTATAGTACAAATAAAATTGAATGTAAATGTATAGGTACCTACTACCAACTCCAAGACAGACCACATACCTAATCCCCAAACATTGAAAAAATGCTCCAGCTTGATCATAAGAACCCACATGAGTAGCTCTACTCAAAAATACAACTCTGGGCCTCATCCTTATACATCATACAATTGATAAAAAACATGAAAAGAATAAATAATGTATAAAGTAAAACATAGGTGAATGTATAGGGTGAGAAATAATCACAGTAGGAAACCCCAAAAATCAAACTATATTGTATGATAATAAAATGTGCAAGTAATGAAATTGCTCAGCTTTACTGACAAACAACTAAATGTATGTAAACCAAATGTGGAACCATATATGAAGCCTAGATCCTTAATCCTAGTAATCTAGGAATGTTCCACCATTGATATCTATATATATACACAGGTATACATGAAAATTCATATATATACATACTTATATATATATATATATTAAAAAATTTATATATTCACTATAATGTGGAAAAAATCACATGATATCCAAAAGAAGTCGATCCTTTTATTTGTAATCATGATCTTCTTAAAATATATTGAAAATTAATTGAGCTACACATCCTTCTTCTGAATCCATGTATCATTATGTCGACCTCTGTGTCTATAATATCCATCAAAATATACCTTATTTGTACGATGTCCGGGTTGTACCTTTGAGCATGTGATGTCACCATAGGGGTACACTCATCCTACAACTGGGATCACCCATACTCATGTATAATCCCCAACAAGGATATGGTATAACAGAATTAAATATTTAAAATAAGGATAATGTATACTAATGGTCAGTCCTATAAATAATGATACCATATATCGACAGTTAATACTATGTAGAATACTTCCTTGGAGTACATCAAGACATCTGGTACATGTAACTATTTAAGTTCCCATTCTACCCTAGAATATATATACAATCTAGTCTCATATCACTAGGACTCGGTTTGTAGGTATTCATGACATTCAGAACATAGATAATCCCTAGGGGTCTAATCCTTAGGAGGTCTGTAGAGAGAACTCACTAGTGAGACACTGTACATCACCCCACAAGTCTAATAACTTATGTAAGATGGAATAATCATCTGGAACATAGGATGATGATATTATTATAATCCATACCACTCAAGAGAGTGTAATATACCTTCATCCTTGGGTGCCATACTCGTATAAGGAGAACTCACTTGTGAGATTTCGTAGAACACCACTAGAGTCTCGTAACTGATCAATGAAAGTGTAATTATCTAGATCATATGTATATGAGATTATAATAACCCCCAACACATGAGATTTCATAATTTACCTTCATTCATGAGATCAATACCCTTATAGGAAGATATCACTAGTGGGATTCCATGAAACACCCCTCAAACCTTATAACTGATATGGGATACAGTAATCATCCCGATCATATGATAAATAGATCCTAATCATTCCCTCTAGTTGGGATAGTGTAATCATCAATGAGTCTTGGGTCACTATTCAATTATATCATAACCACATTATCAATAGTTGTATACTAAAAAACAACTCTAAACATCCCAATATAATATATAATCATAAAATATATATATATATATATATATATATCTTGACTCAATAGACAAGTCCCCTGGTAGTCAGACGTGGCATAAAATACAAATAAAATATTGTGTCTCAAAATTTGAATCCTAGTAAAACATGTATGGTCATCCCAAAAAGCATTAATAACCTAAGAATAATGTATGGGAATCCCAATGAAGAATAAGGATGTCGCACGTTAGGGTCAACGACCACCAAATACGAATCACCTCAAATTAACAACACTGTATCAAAAATAATCATTTGAAGGAAAAAAATAATGGAGTGAGGTTGGTCTGAATGACCTTCCCCACACCACTCTCATAGCCCCATGGGATTACATGTTCAATACGAGTTATAAGGTGGAACCTGACACCATCTCTTTGAAAAACCGATATATAACTCGAAGTTGGTCAAAAATTGGTAGTCGTTGGTTCCCTAAGGTTAAGAACTGAGAGGAATCCAACTATGGACCCTGAATGTCTGAAAAAATGTGAAGTAATCGTACTTGCGATCCTTATCTAAAAAGGTCCTCATTGGAATAAAACATGGTATCCTCAAATTGTATGAAACGAAGGCATCATACAAGTGATCTTCAAAATGTCCTATAATACTGAGTCATCAGAAACATGATACACTTAATGATATATAGATACTGAATCCTACCAGGGAACCCCTAATTTTGTTGATATGCAACGGAATCCATCAGGGGATCCATGAATGTAACATGTCTCATGACATCTCACTAAAGATAGGCACATCTCACAAGGGAAATGCCTCAATGGGTATCTGATATGCATTGGTAAAGAGAGAAAATTCATGTCTAATATCATATATAACGTCTCATACTATGGTGGAATATATCCCTGACCTATCATTCTAATTCAATTATATCTCTCAAGAGATGACTAAAATCGATTTCAGGAGGAAGAACCTCTCAATTTTGATAATTGACTAAAACACCCACTAGGAGTCCATAGAATGCTATAAGGGTTTAACCATCACAATCTATGTGGAAAAATACTCATAAAAGAATAATAAAGAAACCAATATTGACTCTAAGGATAGAAGAAACAAAAAACACTCAATGTGATTAAAAGGGTTAGTACATGATGTATCACCCTCAGTACAAGGTGTGTACTCTTAATGGGCCACATGGTTGTGTACCTCCCCCAGAATGAGTTTGTAAATTCCCCAGGTATAAGCATATCAGGAGGGTACATAGTTTCTACCCAAAATTGGCTACTTTTTTCTGTCAGTCAAATAGTATTACCATATAATTGTCCAGTTCGATGACTTTTACATGGTGGGATTCCCTGTTAGGGATAGTTCGTGTACTCTACAGATTCATAAACCTCCTACATGGGTATCCAAACATGTGTACTCATCTTAAATGCTGAGTACTAGTCCATGAAATATACACATCAGTACATGGTGCATAGTCTTAAACATTATCTTCCTAAAATGGGGAGAATACATACCATGTTGCAGTAAACTATACATAGTTTTGTTGGATTTTCCGGAATATAAAACACTCAGATGACACTGAACCTCCATTTTCACGACCGAAAAATATTATATCCAGCCTCAATAGGAAACAAGAATTAATATAGTTTAATTAAAACATGTAAACTTTGAATCTAAGTGTATTTATTGTAATAACAAAAATAGGCCAACGATTGTGTAGAAACATCAAATGATTTATTCGATTTCTTGTTTAACGGCTGTCGGACATTGATCCAATGCATCAGGGGCTCTATCAATGATCATCCCTATATTCCAATATACCTAATTTTCTCCCAATTCCAATCCAATATCATTCACTTGGTGAATGAACCAATAGAGGGGAGTATGCAAGAAATAAGGAATGAATGAAAATAAAAGAAAAAATAAAAGAGAGAAAAATGAAAATAAGAAAGAATAAAAAAAGGGTATGTGATGGCCCAGATGCCCAACTCCAGATTATAAATCTCCTAGTCAGAAATATCCATTAAATACTCAAAGGAAGAGAATGATTGTCAATAAAATGATCCTATTTATAGTTTTTACCGAAAGTAAATGTGTGAATGAATTAATATTTAATTTATTAAACATTAAATATTAGTTATTCATATACAATTTTAAAAAGAACCATTTTGTAATAGAATTAATTCCAAGGGTAAAAACACTAATCTGGGATGAAAATAGTCATAAAAAATTTATTCAAGATCATTTTATCAGGGAAAAGTCCACTTTTCCCATTATAACAATCTGAAAAAAAAATTCAACTCAGAATTGCAATCCGGGGAAAGAAGGGTACTTACATGTTAACCTTCATGGATTTTCATGATGAATTAACATATAGTAAATATCAGAAATAAAATATAACACCATGTGTTCCACCCATGGTGAAACAATAGATACAATAGAACAAAAAAAATATAACATTCCATTCTTTTGAAACTTGGAGGTCGACAATGTTGTTCCCACCGGGAGCTGACATAGTTCCCCTACCTGAGTCCCAATGTCATATCTCTTTTCTAACCTGCCCCAAACTACGGCATGCAGAAACCAGGTTTGTGATTAGCCATCTCTGATACCATTTGGTAATATCCCATGTCGAATCATCTAATACGAGATGGAATTCCACAAGACCTCATACATGTCTCCTTGTATGCAAGAGGTAGTTGTCTAGAAGTAAGGGTATTCGAATATCAGTTAGAACACCATACCCTTAATATCATTTCATAGGATCCACAATCAAAAATAAAAATTATAATAAATATTCAGATTATCATGTGGAAATTGAAAGATGACATACTTGTAATAAATATTAAGTAGCTCCTCTAAGTGGAAAACATGTCGAATGGAAATAAATTCGATAAAGTAAATAAATAAATATTGGATCCTCTATAGTTTATCCCATTTTTCTACTACCTTCACACTTCTCCACTCAGTTATCCGCTATTAGGTTCATCCCTTCTCCAGATCCCTCATGCAATCCAAAGTCAAACAGTTGTGAACTAACCAACCTACCACAAACCCTTGAATGTTCTTTCTTTATCCCTAAGTCGAAAATATAATGTATGATGATATTTATCCAATAGAATAACCAAGGTTGTTCACGATTCACTCAAAATCTACAAAGAATCAAGTGAATGAAACATACCTAGAATCCACAAGGCATCAAGTAATACTCATAATTATGCCTTAATCATGTATATTGTCCCTTAATCAAGTATATTACATGTGAAAAGGTTATCATATTGTGCCTTAATCAATTTTTTACATCATGAACATAGGCCATAAGGCATAAAAACACAACGATTCACACCTGTCATGTATAAACATACCAATAATCCAAAGGGAAACATGAGAATTAAATTCATTATAACAACTATACCACACATCATGAGATACATAACATCATCACAACATCAACATGTGAATCATATATCATCATGGAATCCCACTATCACATCAATATCATCGATACAAAACTTATTATACTATGGGATACACACACCGACTTGTGATTAGAAGTAAATCATGATATCAAGTTAGTCAACATAGAAATTAAATATAGAATCATATATAAAAAATTTCCAAAAAATCAAAAAGAATATTCTAATTCAAATTTAATCAATGTAAGAGGAACGGATAAACCAGTCAAGAACACCTATTCACGACCTTATCTTCAAAACATAAACAGTCATGTTTCACCATGGGTTACAAAAATAAAAATCTATTATTTTATTTCAAAAAAAATAAAATATCACACGTAATGATACATTCTTCCTCCTCAATAATTTACTAATTTTCATTTTATAATTAAATTTTGATAATTTCTCATAAATTATACATTTATAATTATATTTTCATAGTTCGTCTTATATTATCCTTTTATAATTATATTTTTATAATATCTCATATCATGTCCATTTAAAATTTTATTTTGAATATTTTTCTTGAATTATACATTTATAATTATATTTGATAATTTTTCATAAACTATCCCTTTATAATTATATTTTCATAAATTTTAATTACTTAAAATTTTATAATAATTTTTTGAATTTTTTTTAATTATCCTTTTCAAATTATATTTTTATTTGATATAAATTAATATCCTTTTATAATTATTTATTTTTAGTAAATAAATTATCATTTTATTATAGTAGTAATTAACATTCGATAATTGATCAGTTATAGTTTGATAATTTTAAATAAATATCCTGTGATAATTTTTTTTTAATTATAAACAAAATTCTTATTTAAAAATTATCATTTGTCAATCATGTTATGATAAATGTTTTCTAAAAGTTATCATTTGATAATTTGATCAAATACTCCCTTTAAATTTTTTTTGTAATTAAAGTTGACAAAACATGTCATTATTCATAGATAATTAAAATAAATAACTAATGAAAATTTTATAAATAATATTTCAATAAATCAAAGTGATTATTCATTGATACTATTTTTTAAAAATATATTTTAAATATGAAAATGAGATTAAGGATTACCATTCTCCCTTAAAAACATTATTTAGCTTCTTCTTGTTGAGACGAAGCCTATGGTACCGATGATATGTAATTCCCATAAATAATGTAGATTATATTGAATTTTTAAAATTGGATGAATTATAAATGAAAAAAGTAACTAAAAAATATGATTCATCATCATTTATAAGTGAGTAGGAAAATATGATTTGTTTTAGAGACAAGGGGATAAAATCAGGGAATCCATTATCAAACTCATTCAATGTGTTTCGGGGTCTGTAGGACTCAATGGTAATCTATGAATTAAGAACATTTATTTATTCAATAATTTTGAACACAAAAACATGTTTTCCACTATTTAATTTCTAAAACCACTATTTATTCAAGTATTAAATCGAATCATTTAGTGGATTCATTAATTTCCCCCATTTAATGTGTTGATTAAATTATTGGGTCTAAACACCTTCATGTATGACATTTTAGATCTCACCACATGAAAAAATGGTGAAAATTCCTAAAATTTTAGATGATGACCAATTGGAAAATTTTTAAAAATTAAATTATTTAAAATAATTAATAATTATATATTTTTAAATATTAGGAAATAAATAATTAACTAGATAACTATCCACCAACCATTTTTCTTTAATTTTATAACCTTACCGAGGTAAATCCCTTGTTTCGGACCTAATGACGATCTCTTATGTCTCCTACAATGTACTTCATGGGATATAAAAATTATATATTAATAAAAAATTATAACATATTAATAATTAATAATAATAATTGTTATTATTAAGATAGATCCATCCAAATATATGACCCATAAAAATGTTATACCCTTCCTACGGTGAACAAAACATTTCAGACCTAACAGTGGTCTCATATTTTATATAGAAACTCTATTCTAGATTAATTCAATAATTTTGAATATTTTTTTAACAAATTATATAATATAGTTATCATTTTCTCACATCATTCACTGAGGATTTTTAAGCCTCACCAACCATCACGTACTTAAATTCATACATTGGAAATATTCAATTGAATATTTAAAAGGGTTAACTGGGATTTATACAACTGAAAACCATTAAACACATTTTATGTGATTTGTCGTTGATAAAATGTTTTCTACACATATGATATTTATAATTTATCAAAATTAGAGATTTTATTATCATTTTAAATTTCAGATTATTACATGTTGAATGGTACCAATACAATTGATACAATATCAAGTTATTTTTTGGGGAAACACATGTTTAAGGTAATGATTTACTTCAATATGTTCCAAATACTGAGATAATGATGATGGAATAAGGAGATGGATGATTTATAAAAAGTAACATAGATAGTACTAACTACATTGTAACTTGTTACTACTTAGTTGAAAAAGATGTTTACTCCCTTATTTATGGAGTTTACGACAGTTACTGATTTATGGAATATATCCAATAACTTTATTCTCACTTAAGAAATAATGAATAATGCATGTTTCTAATAATTTTTTATGGTATTCATTTTATTTCCTTATTTCATGATAATACATGATTTTGGTGTTCACATATATGGTTTGTTGTAATTAATGAGAAACATCATGCCAATTAAAGGATAAAAAATGTTTATTTTTTAAATTTAGTTACCTTCCTTAAAAAGTGTTGGATCATAATATTTTGGAAAATTTAACCATAAATGAAATTTTTTATATTAATATATTAATAACGTTTTAGAGGTTAATGTATTACATCTCCATATGATGAAAGATGTACTAGGAAATGGATTAAAAATAGCTCAACTAACATCCAAAGGATAAGATTACACCTATTAAATAGAAACATATCAAGTAATTATATTTCCATACCTTCTTAAAGCGTTGAATAATTCTATATCTCTAGCAAAAAAATCATCATGAAATATAAATGATTTCATATATTCCTTGTTCTTTATGACTTCAATGAACTTTATTCATATATATGGATTATGGATTTCTAGTCAAAAAAATATCATGGAAATATTTTCTATCACTCTCCATCAGAACATTATAGTTATATTTCTCTTCCATATCCATGTTTTCACTAAGATTATTCAGTTTGGAATCATAGTTATGTGGTGACCTTCACATAACTCTTTCCGTATTATTTAGCTGATGTGTTATAAAACATATTTCTGATGTAGGGTTTTCAAAAATATTATTTTAAAATATAAAACCCTCTATTTGTAATATCTTGTTTAAATTTTGAGGACATAATTTTATTAAAGTTGGGAGAATGTAACACCATGATATTATAATGAAAGAACACTACATTTAATAGCATGTATGACAAAAAAACCAAGCATAGAATTTAATATAATTTTCCAAGAGTTTACAATATATTTAGAATTTTAAATAATTATTTTCTATAGCTTGAATGAAAAACAAGTATGAGTTTTCTTTATTTTCCAATGAGAAGATATTTGTTTGGTAGTTTGCATTACATTAAAGAATGATTTTAACCAAAAACAATATATTAATTATATATTTACATTTAATATAATAATCTAGAAAAATTTCATGAAATTGATTGTTATGAATTTTATCAACTATAATATGATAATCTATGGTTAAATTCATTTGTATAAATTAAATTAGAAATGTAAAAATGAACCTATTGAATATAAAGGAATGTTGTAAAGAAATAAAAAAATCATTTATCATAAAATATTAAATTAATTATAATTACTACGTGATATTAATGTAATATATATATATATATTATTCAAAAAATTATTTTTTACATTCATCCAATATATTTTATAGGTATAATATAAACATTAGTTCAGTATTATAATTAAAATTTTCTTTTTTTAAAAATTTAATTTACATGCTTTTGATGATGAACCAATATTAAAATTTATTTTTGAATTTTTATAACTTATATATTTCAAAATAATCTTCATTTATGAAACAAGAACATCAAAAATCCTCATAGTGTATATTTTTGGTATTTTTCTGTAATGATTCATATATGGATTAATTGTGAAAAATACTAAATTTTAATTCAAATATACTTCTCATATAATTTATTCATTAGGTCAATTAATATTTTTTATTATTTCTAAATATAAATTAGATAAACTGTATATATATTAATCCAATATAAGTTAATTTAATAAATTTTACTCTCAAATTTTATATAAAATCATAACAATCGTTTGAACGTTTTTATATTAAAAACCAGAGTTATCGTCCCATCATCGGGATAAATCATAAATTAATTTCATCCTATTATATGATTGGATTTTTATAAAAATTTATTACATATTTTGAATTATATTAATTTAATAATAGAATTAGGTAAATTTATTTTTTTGACCAAAAATGTTTTTGGATGTGATCAAAGTTAATTATAGTGATTGAGAGAAATATTTTCTTAAGAAAGGACTAAACCATAAAATTTATTCACCAAAAGATCTAAAATATTTTCCAAAATCAATTTTATGTTAATATTTAGACCCTATATTCCCATATATCTGATTTTTTCTCATTATTTGAGTCAAATTACATCGAATAAAAATAGGTGGAATTACAATTTTCAAAAATTTACAAGAATGTCACTCCTCCTCCACTACAAAATGGAACTCACCCCTCCCACTTATTAACACATCTAAATCCATGTTCCCATCCAAAATATACTATAATTATCAATGTTAACCCCAACCATTATCCTAGAATCCTCATGAAAGAATTACAAAAAACCAAGGTATTCATTTGGTATAAACCGAAAAATTAATCCAGATTAAGACGTATCCTTTTCCAACAATCACTTTTCATTAATTTAATTCTCTACCTCTATTATTATTTTTATATTATTATAATATAATTACCTAATTATAATAAATTTTATAATATTTATTTATGCTCTTATTTATACCAACAACTATAAACACTTCTATAAAATTGATAACAAACTCATCGTTCTTGTGTTCAGTGGTTACCACCTCCCGAAATGACGATTGTTAATTATTCCATTACCACCTTTTAATGTGATAATTATGATTGAAATAAAACATTTCAATGTTATATATTTTATTTTAATGTATTTATAATTTTTAAATTCTTATTTCATAAATTGAATCATGTGTTCAATTTTGTGGGGACACGATAACTTATTTTTGGGATGTAGAGACTACATCCTCCTCAAAGTGATATGATTTATTAATGCAATGCATGGAATGTTTTTGGGTTTGTTTTAATTAAATTAATTTTAAATATATGAAATAAATATGAAATTTTAATTAATATTTATATATATAATCAGTATATTTTAATTCTTTTAATATGACAATGAGATGGATGTAGGGTTCATGCGTATGTGTAGCCTACCTTCACCAAAACCAGTTCATTTCATTTATCATCTCAAAATAATATGGATTATTATAAATACATATATAATTTATATATATATATATGACATTTAAATCATTATTTAAATTTTTTTGTTTATTAAATAATGATCTTATTAATAACAACAATATGTAATATGTCATAAAATCTTCTAAAAACTAGCCAATTAGCATAAAAAATAATAAAAATAGTGAATAATTGTTAACAAATAAGAAAAATAATATTATTAAAAGATAATATAAGAATTTATATATATGATTTTTCTTATCATATAATAATGTGAAATTTATAAAACCAGTAAACATGAGATTAATGTATATTCACCCATAAGGATACACAGTGTAATGGATTGCTTCTCAATTTTAATTCCATTGAGTCTTCAACATTTTTATGCTCTAATTCACATGAATGTGGTAGAAATACAGACCCATCGATATTTAAAAAGGTGAATCTCTCATAGATCAGTTGATTTTTTTTGTTTCACATTGAATTTTCTCACCAATGTAGTTTAGAATGAAAATTACAAAGTGGTAAAAGTAATATTAACAATCTACCATTCTTTTGTGATTTCTAGCATTATCTTAGAAGAATCACCTTATTTCGCTAATCTAAAAATAAAAATTCATGGGTGCTAGATATTATTAGTTCCTAAACAATATACCAATTTGAAATATGTTGTTATATTATACATTAATTTGATTCTAATGGGAAATATTTATAATTTATTATTCTTTATTCATAACAATGATTTTATGATGAATATTGTTTATTAATTGAAACAATTATTTGATATGGGGAATTATTTGGATTTGAAATGATTGGTGGGTCATGACATCATATGTTCCCTTGATGCATTTAAACATTCATAGGAGAAAAACAAGTTGGCCAAATTAAATTGGTATCTACCAATAGATTTAATGAATCTTATGAATGGTCTTGATAGTATAGGTAGTATTCTACCACAGATATGACATCCAGTAATGAGTCATTTACTTCATATATATTTCAGTTGTTATTTTATTTATCACTGATATTATTACTATGAGAAAAATCTATTGATGGATTTAATTCTCATTCTATTGATTAAAGGGAACATGTTTTTAGTTTCTCAACATTCTATTTTGTGTATTACTTATCCAATTTTTAATATAATATTTCTTCTATATTACTTATAATTTTATATGGGTTTATTATTATTGATTCATTATTTATTTCTATTTAAATACCTATATTATTCCATTTTTATCTCACACTTATTATTTTTCTTTTCCCCGGTTACGACGAGGATTCATTTGAATACTTTTTTAATGATGTTGTAATTTTATTTTTATTATGATTTATTTATCTTCCCTGTGTAATATGGTAATCATGTATGTAATCTTGATTTAAAAAAATTATATACAATTTAATCCTAGGGGATTTAAATCATGTATCTATGCCAACGTAATATAATAATGAACCCACTCTAGGATTTGGTGGTCAGGGAGTTAATATATAAATTTAAAATGACAACATTTTATATATTGAAAAAATTTTATGTTTAAAAATGATCTTTTTATAATTAAATGTTACTATTCATATTTAGTATTTATTTCAAAGTTAATGAGATATAATTTATTAAAGTATTTGTCTAAAAATTATATTTTATTCACGTTTTATAATAAAGTAGTTAATTTGATATGATAAAAAATACTCGATATTAATAGGAACATTCATTGAAAATAATAGTTATACCATTATAATAATAATAACCTACATTCCTTAAAATATTATTTTTTTTCTAAAAAATAAATATAATATTTCAAAAAAATCACCATGACGATTATATATATAAATTATATTTTTTTATGAAACTATTTGTGAATTATATATATTTATTATAACAAATGTGCAAGTAATGTGTTAGAACCCGTTTTTAGAAATTTTATTTCTAATCATTAAATTTATGTTTTTGATAAAATTATAAATTTACTTTATATTTATGAAATACATTTGTTTATTATAAAATTAAAAAACTTTATCATTTATTCAAAGGAAGTTGGTAGTTATTTTTATGATAATAAAATTTAGATAAATGAAATATTACAAAACATTGTCTTTTACATGAAAATTTCTCTTTTGTTGACAATATGATAATAATTTCTTTTCTAATTACTAAATGATTTATAATTTTTCTAAATCCATATATTCATATTTTCTCAAATAATGTAATTTATAAATTTATATTTCTTTCTTATATAATTATAGACATAAAATATACCATTCTTGTAAAAATATTATTTTCACTATTCAATGAAAATATAATATATATTAAAAAATATAAGATATTAATATTAATATTATATTTACATGATAAATATAAAAATCATTTCTTTTCATATAATATTGATTAGTGTTTTGAATTAAAACTTTACTTTAAAACCAAAATATATAATTAAAATTGTTTGTAGAGGAAAAGTGCTTTTTAAAAACATTAAATACTCTTATTCTCATTTCATTTTAATTTATTATAAAATTGGAGTCAATATATTTTTACTATCATTAGTATACATTACTCGTAATATATTTTATATATACAAATAAATTTCCTCATAGATACTTTTGAAAAATTTACATTTATAATGAGAAATTTTGTCTTTTTTGTTATATAGATACACTAATTGAACTTTAAACTTCTCATTAGTATTAATGATTGCAATTATTTTTACTTATATATATACATCATAATTGGGTTACCATTACTTTTAAGCATTTAATATATAGAAATAATTTTATGGTTATATATTATTTTTATTTATGTTTTGGTTTGGTGTTTCATGCAAAAGAACCTATTGAATACATAAGATTCTGATAATAAATAAAATATTTAATATTTAATAAATGGGTGTTACACCCACCCCTAATAAAATAAATAATTCAAATTTTATATCATTATCTATAATAAATATTGTTCCTTTCACCCAAAAGATAGTCAAGAACCATGGTTTAGTTTATACTGTGATATCAATCATTTTTATGTAAAAAAAATCATTATTTGGTATCGATACCTATATGATAAAATCTTTTTTTCATATGTAGATCATAGTAATAATTGATACATCATATTGAGTTGATGTTATTTAATTCCCCAAAGCAAATATAGTTACAATCCCATTTAATAGCATATAAACCCATTAATAATACCTCATATACATTTTGGGAAAATACTAAATTTTAAATAACTGACTTCCCACAAAACATAAATAATATTCAGTAATAATCACGCAAAAATTTTATTGTTATTTATAAATTAATATCCAATTTTTTGTGAAACATACAAGATAAAATACATTAGTTAATGTATAGTGGGGAAAAATTATCCACTTCAATATTAGTCATTGCGTAGACAAATAATTATTCTAAAATTCTAGGTTTTTTTCCTGACTATATTCCCTATTGTCCATTAAATTAGTTCATTTATGATTATAGTTTTCAATTTCCATAAAATGTATGTATTTAATATCATTATATTCTCACTTTCCCTTTTACTCATGATTGCGATGTCATTTTTTTCATTGTTATAGAAAATTTACATTCCCTTCGAGAGACCATGGAGGCGTATTTACCACATTTATAACTCACAAGAAATATGAGTCATCATTACATTATCATCACCTTCACCCAAACATCCCTAAGTCACTAATTATCTCGTCATTGGTGTATTTGAGGTTTCCACTATATTTACATTTTTAAGCATAGTTCTTGTTATCCGGTTATTAATTATCATATTTTTTCTCACTCCAAATGATATCATGTTTCATCTCTCATTGGGAATATCTCATTATTATCCATGGAAACCGTTGTTAACATGGTCCTTTAATTATCCAACTATAATTAAATCAAAAAATTATTAACCATTTGTGATAAAATCGAAAATAATTTTTTTTAGTTAATTACATGGAAAAGTCTACATTAACTGGACTCACATTGAGAGAATATTAAATTATAATTATGATCAAAAAAATTTACCCTCAAATAAATATTTGTTTTCTAGGTTGGTTACTCCTATATTCCATAGCCTAATTATTTATCATCACAAATCCATTATAATGGTGTTTAGATATAATGTTATTTTGAAATACATAACACATAATATTGAAAAACATGTTGTATAGTTAGATCATTTTTTCATACACCCTGTGATGATTCAGTTAAAACCCAACACTCCCTTTTCATGGTTTTTACACCTATGTACACTTTTTCCTGACCATGTGTCCACATTTTTAGTCTATATGGGATTGTTATTTATAGTAAAACTAATAAATATCATGTTTACCAAACCTATTGGATGTCATAATATACATATACTCATCCCCTATACTTCTCTATATGTTATTTATAAACATTTCTCTTCTACAATTCCCTAAAATATTTTATATAACAGGAAATAAATTAAATGGTTATAAATAATTTTTTATTTATTACCAATCATATTTTATAAAATGATTATGACAATTATATCTTTAAAAGTATCCTGAAATAAATATATATTAATCTATATAGTTATCTAAACTCTCATTTTAAACCAACTATTAAGACCCTAAACTCAGTAGACTATTGATGGTTCCATACAATATTATATTGAGAAAAAGTACAAGGGATCACATCCTAGAAGAAATGAATATATTTTTATATATGGATAACTAGATACAAACATAAGTAATACATTTATAACATTAGTTCAAATAAAACAAAGTAACTCCTTTTGAAACACATATATTCTTCTAGATTATCCATATATGGTAATAATAATATATATCATGGCCTCTGAGGAAAAAATCCATAATAAAGGGGTGATATAAGTTTCTCATTAGGGATAATCATACCTCAAAAGTTGTGATAAATAAAATTAAAGAATAATTCAATGTGAATTACTAAAAACACATTTCATTAAACCATAATCATGGGAATAATATGTCAGGAATAATAGATGATCAAATAATAATATATAAACAATAACATGAAAAAGAAACTTAACCTTGGATATTTTAATAGTAAAATATTCACATTTCTTAGAAATAACTAATCTCATAATTAGGGAATGCATAATGAAGGAAATCATTAACATACTATCAAGGTTTCGGCTAAAACACAATACATAATCAGGTAAGACATCACCAAATAACCATACCATTTTATCTCATCAGACCTAACAAATAATAGAGGGGATATATTAGGCCCTCACATCAATTACTATATCTAATTATTTCCAAATATCAAAGGGGTGAAACATAATAAACATTTAAACTCATATTCAAACAATCATACAAAATCATATACCATCTAGTGTTATATGATGAATGGCATCCAAATAGAAAATCCATAGTAAAATTGATCATAAAATATTTAAAAAAATATGGTATATGGTATCATAAGAGATAAAACACAATTATGAAAAATACCCAAAAATTATTATTGACATATATGAAAATACTATAATAAAATTATTAAAGATTTCCAATGAGAAATATAACAATTAAATTGAAATAATTTATTTAAAAAATTATAATAGAATAAATTTTACATAAAAATGACATTTTAAAAATTTAATGGATTTCTCAAGAAATTTTATATTAATAAAATCAGTAAAATATGTTCATTCCTTAAAATATTAAAATACATTTCATTTAAAATTTGATTAAAGAAAAATTAAAAATAGTATTTTTAAAATAAATTGTGTTATTTATCCAATTGAATAGATTATTTGTATTAGTTTTAAATCCAAAAAAATATAACTGGAATGAAAAAATATTATAAAAAGTGATTTTACAAAAAATAATAACAATATATGATCAATAGAGTCAGAATTCAACCCAATTAATGGAAATTATGTTAAGAATTATCTTACAACATTGTAATAAGTCGGACCATAAGACCCATAAAAAATAATTATCCAATAAAACGTTATATAGAATGAAGATAAATGGATTCATGATATGATATATCAAATATGTTATACACTAAAAAGGAATAATTTGTAAATAAGGAATATCTAAAATAAATAAAACTGAGATATGAAAAATCATACCTTATTCCCCAAAGCGTTTTAAAATTATATATAATGTCCTGTAAAAGAAAATTTTATACATTAATTACTAAATTAAAAACCACTAAAACATATATTTTATTTATTATTATTTTATTACATTAATTTATGGCTATTTAATAGAGTAATATTGTTGAATTTTGTTGTTATGGGAGAGTCCATTTCAGGGTATTATGGTTGGTTCCCTTGGGTATAAATATGGGATTTATTGTCAAATGGGAATAACAACACTATAAGTGAAATTATTTAGTATGAATGGAATAACATAAATTTATATGAAATATAATAATATAATTTTTTTAGTGAATAAGGATGATTCATTAGATAATATGTTGATGAATTTTTCTTAATTTATTTTGTTGGTTTTTATGACCATCACAAAATTGCATCATTTTATTACGTATTATGTTTATGTATTGGTACCAGAACATTATTAAACATATCAATTGTATATTAAATATGACTTAACCATAATAATGCTTTTATTACTAGTTGATAATGTGTTAATGAAAAATGAAAAATCATCATCCATGAAGGTGTTGAACAGACACATCACGACTGATGATTTTATTTTTTAAATAAATTTGAAGATAAAAGTTTTGATGATGGATATTACATAATATTAGTAAAATATTAGTGTATTTATGATACTAGGGTTACTATTCAACTTTGTATGGGTGGTGAGGTGAGCATAAGAAAATAAAATAAATAAAAAAATTAGAATCAAGATTTTAACTCATGGATATCAACCCCTTGGGAACCTCTTTAAGAAACTCCGATTTTTTATTTTTGTTAATTCCGTATGGTCATGGTCATGGGGAAGAGGATTAGTAAGTTAATTAGGTTGAAATTATAAAATATTCAAGGATTATAAGGTTTTATTATAAACAGTACTACGAGGTGTTATTTATAGAGGAGGGGAGAGGTTTTTCTGGTTATTTTATTAATTAGTATATTATTTTTTCTGATGACTATCAATAGTATTAATTATATTGATTAAATACAATAACTAGATCATGAGATTTAGAAATATTGGGTTACGACCTCATCCCTCCATAATCCATGACTCACTAATTTGATTATTTACTTACTATGTTAAATACCATAAATTTCCATATTTCACAATTCACCAAAAATTAATCTATTATTGAAAAATCACAAACATTGAACATAAAATTTTTCTATTCTGTAGATATAAAGAACTAAATCCATTTGATGAATTTATTTTCTAAATATTAGAAATTAAATTTAAATATAAAATCATCATATATTAAAAATTTTCAATTTATAATATTATAACTGATTTTACAACAGGTTGAGAAATTAGGTATGGTATAATAAATATATATTATAATTATAATGAATCAAAATATTAATTTATGAAACTATTTCATTAAAATGAATTTTCTTTTATAGAATTATGTTAATTATAATATTGGAAATAAACATTTACTTTTTCCCAAAATAAAAACACTTAGTTTATCATTTTTATAACATTTATTTACATAATCCAACATATAAATATATGAAAATTTTATTTATGTGATACATATAATTTAATTATTCATTAATATGATAGTTTATTGTTATTTTTTAGGATGGTTGTGTTCTTATCAAACACCATAACACTAAAATTTATTCAAAAAATTAAGGAGTAATAGGGGAAATTACATGAGACGATAAGTTGGAATTTTTTTGGTGTCTCTAATATAATAAGAAAGAAAATTTTAACAAAGGTTATTCCTCTAAATAACATTGTGAGGAAATACAATATTGACAAGACCATTGGGAATCCTTTTCGCTTCATGTTAGGTGTGAGTGGCAATAAAAATAAAAATACTGAGTGATTTATGACAATGAATCCATTGGGAGGTGGGAGTCCAAGCAAGATGAGAAACACCATTCCAAATATCATTCACTAGAGTTTTAGAGTTTCACTAATTCCAAATGTTGTTCCATTTGTACTTCTTGGAAAAGGAAATGGCGTGAATGACACCCATCATTTCTACCTCCAATGAAAAAGGGAGACCTCATCTTTGGTAGAAACATCCTTGGATTTGATGAAGATGGTATCTAAAGATGCCACTAGAGCCCTAGGGTCCGGGGATTCCCTTTGATGCTTAGTCTACATTGACTTCGATCCATCATGTAGGAGGATCTTTCCAGAAAACATCAATAGTGTATATCAGGGTTCTAAACATGGTGTTGCGTGAAATAAATGATATCGAAGATGTGAAATTGAAATGAAACATAACCAAAAACCTTTTCGTGTTACATCCTTCTCTCCAAAAAATATCAACCTCCAAATTTTCCAGATTAATACCTCATAAAAACATTTTGGTGGATATTCTTCATAGAATCATCAAGTTCCCAGATTGTTTATTAAATTTTAAATTTCCATCAAATATCATTTACTATTTCATTCATATCATTTCTAAATACATTTTTTATAGTGTTAAAAATAAAAATTGGAACTTCACTATAAGGAAAATCAGTTTTGAGTTATATTTCATCATAGGTGAGTAAATGTGTTGGGTTTGAAGTTTATGTCATTATCAAAGAGATGTTGAACACATCGTATACATTATAAAGGCTAGGTGGAATATCCAAATTATAATATAAGATATAATTCATTTTATAATCTTCATTTTTTCGATTTTTCAACCGATCATTTTCAATTTTTTATAGAAATATATGACTACTTTTTAAGGAGATACTTTTAGAAAGGCATGATAAGTAACTTGAAAGTCCAAGTCATTTATGTAGTTTTCATCAAATCTATTTTTCCTAGCTTGTATTACATTAATATGATGATGAATAATCATTACCTTTTATATTTTTTCCTCTACAAGTTCTTAGACTATATATTTCCTTTGACTGGTCTAATACTAACAAGTTGGACTTAAAGATCTCTTTTCATATAATTCATTATATAGTTGCAGATGAAAACTATAATTGAAACTATTATTTTTGGAAAACTCTACCGAAGTAAAATACTGATCCCACATACCTTTAAAATCATGTGAGTTGGACCTCAACATGACATATAATTTTTGGATCATCATTTCTGACTTCCCATTAGTTTGAGGGTGATATTTTGTACACATATATATCTCAATATCCAAATCATTTAGATGAATCTTCTATAATTTTTATGTAAAACATGGATCTTTATCATAAACAATCGATCATGGTGCACCATGAACTCCTAAAACCTCATTAATTTAGTGTGGTGAAAGGTGCTCTAGTGGATAAAGCTTCTTTATAGCTGGTAAATGAATATATTTGGTATGTTGATATATAATTACCCATATTTCATCATTCTTACTTTGTATCGTTTATAATGTAGTGAAAACATCCATAATAATGTCATCCCATTTCTATTAATGAATAATTATATATTTTATGATTTATATATGATGTTTTATTTTATCATTCCCCTGTTAAAAAACTAAATATCTGTATACATAATTATTAATTTCTTGCATTATATTATCCCACTATAAATGTTCATTGAAATCGTTATACATCTTAGTGAAATTAGGTTGTATTGAGAAATATGAGGAATGGGCATCATTCAAAAATTATTTTTTAGATTGGATATAGAGGAAACACAAAGACACTTCCCAAATTTCAAAATTCCACCATCATATAAGAAATAAAAAATTTCACATAATTTACATCATTAATTTTCTTTTCAAAATATAAACTTTATACTGAAAAGATTTAATATTATTCAATAATTATTGTTCAGAAAACATTTTAAAAAGAAGTGATGTTTCACCTTCCATGGAAATTACAATATTCATTTATACTTGATCCATGTACATAGGATACATACCAATCCTCATTTTATTCCGCATAAAATGATACTTTCTGCCTAATGCAACATGAACATCATTTTCCTTCCCTTGGTGGAAGTCTATTGAACAATAATAATTCATTAGTACCTTGAGCTATGTCATTTTACTCATGTTATGTACTTTTTATTAGAATATATATTTCAAAATCTTGTGAGATCTATATATATCAGAGATTTCACCGTAGATATAATGTATCTATATCTTCAAAGAAAGTATTATTCTTGTAAACTCAATATCATGTGTTGGATAGTTCTTTTTATTTGATTTTAACTACCTTAAGTTATAGTCAATAACTCTAACATTATTCAAAAGGAAACAACCATGTCATTTCTTATATGCATCAATATAAATAAAAAATCCACCATTTCCTGATGGTAGATTCAATAAATTTTCTTCAATTATTCAAATAATTCTTAACATTACATTATCAAAATAAACTAATCCTCTTTACATGTATTGTAGGTTAATGTGTTAGCTCATAGGGAAAAATTCGGAACCAGACATTGATAGTAACATGATAGAAAAATGAAACTACATAGATTAGTTATGTTTATTGGTGTAGTCCATTCCAGAACATAGATTTTCATTCCAGTAATAACTACTATTCCATCCTTGGTGATAATATGGAAATGAAAAGAATCTATTTGAATCAAGAATTCACATATTCTAAACATACCATATTATTCATTTCTTGTATGGGTATCCATAATCAACTACATATAGTTCTCATGGTCCTAGTAGATTATATATTACACCATGATATCATCAATTAATATGACAAAAAAATCATCAATATATTTCTTGGAAACAATATTCATTAGATCTATAGAAATAATTGGTGTATTTTTCAGTACAAATAGAATTACTATAAACTTGTAAGTTCGATTACTTGTTCAAAATGTTACTATACTAATTTCATTTTAATTTTCATGATATTGGTGATATCCATAATTATGATAAGTCTTTGAAATATATTGAGCTCCATAAAATTGGTCAGATAATTCATCAACTCAAAGCATATGATACTTTTTCTTTATAAAAACATTTATCACCCTATAGTCAATGTAAAACAGAATATATACATATTTTTTTATTAAAAATGAATAGAAGCTTCCCTAGGTTAAGCACTAAGGAATATAAATAAATTACCACTCAATTAGACTATGTTTTCATTATCTCTAATAAATCCACCATGTTCATTTTATAGAGAGTATTTGATAGAGGACTTCCATCAGGGATTAATAAATAAAATGCTCAACTTATTTCTCTATAGGATGTCTAGGTAATTCCTATGAAAATACTTTAATGTATTTATATAATTAAGTACATTATCAATTATAAGATCACTTTTTTATCGGTAGTGTTTATCTTCTCTTCGTATCTAAGTATATATTCTAGAAGTGATATTGTTGGTGGATCTAAAATTGACTCAGATGATGGTGTCCCCCCTCTAATGATGAGAAATTCTATATCATTATCATGGAATCATGATTTCCATCTCCTTGGAATAAATTCATGCATTATATTTTGAAATAAATTCCTTACCAAGGAAAATATGAAAATCAGCAATAGGTATAACAACATAATAAAATATAAGATAACATTTATGTGACATAATTTTCTTTTCTTTAAACATGTTTGTTACAATATAACTTCCACAATGACTTTTGAATGATAACTACAATATTAAGGTCAATTTTTTATAGATTTTTTTATAGAAAACTTGGATGATGAAAAAGATGTGATTATCCAAAACCATATAAACTACAGTTAAATTTGTAAAGATGATAAATGTACCTACCACCGCATCAATAGGAACTTCACCCTCATTTTTTCAATATATAATTATTTCAATTTTCCTTGTCTATTTTTATGCATATTTTTCTTGATGTCTAGGACAGTCATTACCATACAACCACATATCAGTATAGTTTATTCATTTATCATTAATAAATTTATTCTTTCTCTTGGAATCATATGACTCATGGAATTTTTCTCCACACTTATAACAAACTAAAACTCCCAGTAGGTATGTTCTATGTTGTTTCATTCTACATTTATTTTATGTTGGAAATTCATTACTTCCCTTTTTCAATATTTCCTTTTATAGAGTAATCAAAATCCTACATATTATCTTTCTTCCCTTCCAGTCTATATGTATTGGATAATTATTTCTCCATCGTGATGGAAAATGATACAATATCCTCTTATTATGAGAACATTTTGGAAACTAGTGAACTTAATAAAAATGTATTACTAACATCAAAGAAATGGTAATTTTTTTTATTTGGATTATATTCATAGTCTATGACATCCCTTTACAACCATGTAATGTTGGCTTCATACCAAGCAACATTATCATTACCTTTTTATATTAGAATTAAGAATGGTCACTCCATATCCACTCCTTGTTGATGATGAAAATATGTTTCCAAGAAAAACTTATTCATTTATTTTAAATCCATATTTTTTATGTCATTATCCTTCTTTGTGTTTTGAATTAATGACCACTATTGATCTATATCTCTTATGATATGATACACTACCATGATAAAAATATCCCTTTTTTACCTCCCAATGAATGAAATATCTTTTTTATGGAACATATCCATTGCTTAGTATGAAATGGGCATGTAGTCCAATTGAATAATAGATTATGTTGTCACATAAAGAGGTTTAACATTGATACAACGTGTTATGGATTGATCTATTCCATTAGAGTAGTGTTATTACTCAAAACCTATGTTAATTTTCCAAATATAGTTATAAGTTGTTCAGATACATTTTCATCTCTAGATAAAACAACATTATCATTCATAATATGGGAATACCTACATGTAATATGCGTGTTGATACTATTTCCATATCTTACACTGGTATCCAATTCAAAACAATGGAATACAAATGACTAGATTATAAAATTTAAAAACTTTTCAAAAAAATATATTAAATTTTTGTATAACTAATTTAAAAATTGTAAACACAGCACTATGTGAATATAATGAAAGTCGTTTATAGGGTTATATTTCCCTATTATGTGTTTTCCTAAATATTGTTTCTAAAATTTCAGATAAAATTTCCCTAATTCCTATAATAATGACCCTAAACATAGTATCCAATAGTTGTTTCCTTACATTATTTCATGATTAATGAGTACAAGAGATAAAATCCCAGTGGAAAAAAAGTATATTATAGCTATTGAAAACTAGATACAAAGTTAAGTATTACATTAAAAAATGTAATGAAATAAAAAATAGTAACTCAATTGGAAACATCATGTTCATGGAGATCATCCCTTCATTTTAATCATAATATACCTCATGTAATTATGGAGAAAAATAAAACACAAGAAAGGGGTGACATTAGACGCTCAGAGGGTAGAAAACAATTCATGAAACCACAAACAAAATTAAATAATAAGGAAAGGTGAACAACTAAAAACAAATCTCATTAAAACAATAATATTGGTAATAACATGGAAGGAATACTAGATTATCAAATATTTTTATTGAAATAAAAACATAAAATAAACAATAACCATTGGTATTAAACTACTTGAATAATCACATAGTATATAAATAACTAATATCATAACGAAGAAACACATAATTCATTACTTCATAAACATGTCAGAAATTCTTTGACCAAGACACTATACGTAATCAGTTAAGACATCATCCAATACTCTAAATAGTGTGTCTCATGTGACCTAAAAATGCATCTAGGGGACTTAGCGAGCCTATCCCATCCCTTACCAGGTCCAATTCATTCCTTATATGAATGAGGTGAATCAAAATCAACATATACATTCATATTGAAAATATCATATGAAATCATAAACCATATATTATAATATGATGAATGGTATCAAAATTGCTCACCCACAGTCAAAATGAACATAAAAAATTTAATTACATATAGTATATGGTATCATAAGAGATAAATATAAAATAATATACTTATCCCACAAAATTTATTGATAAATATAAAAAACACAAATAAAATCATTGAAAAATTCCAGAGGCATATTCCACTTTTACATTGAAATGAATTATTAAAAATGATACACAATTATAAAATTAAATTCATATTAGAAAATACCATTATAAATATGTAAATGATTCTTCAAGGAATTATAAAATAAAAAAGTATAAAAATCATCTCCTAATATATATTTTTTTTGACAAAAATCATCAAACTTTTAAAAAAGGTAACATTTAAAAGAGTACTTTTAAATAAAAGTGCGGGATTTTACCGAATGAGTCAATTATGAATATAACATGTAAATGCACATTATAAAAGTGGAAATTCAACATAATATAAAAGAAAAACTTTCCTACATAACAATACCAGGACATAATCATTAGAGTAGATTTTTAAATGAATGAATAGATATTAGGTTAGGAATTCCCTAACCACTTTGCAATCAGTTAGACATCATGCCCCATTAGAGTAATACATATCAAATGTAACATTGAATAATATGAAGAAAAATGGATTCATGAATTTATATATATAATGAAATTTTACATCCACCAAATCAATAAATAATTCATGAATAAGGCATATCCCAAAAAAATAAAAGTGAGATGAGAATACCCTTACCATACTAAAAAAGCGTTATGTGCTTGTAATTGATGTACTAGATATTAAAATTTGATTCATTAATTTCTAAATTACAAACCCATTCAACATATATTTTATTTATTACAATTTTATTATTATTATTATTATCAATTTTTATGAGTTGTATTGTTTAATTTTATTGTTTTATGGGAGTCATTATCTAGTTTTTGATCAGTTTGCTTCTGTATAAATGTCGGAGTTATTGTAAAATTGTAATAACATCTCTATAAGTGAAATAATTGAGTATTAAAAAACATAAAAATGTTTAAATAATATCATATATAAATTTTTTTATGGTATGAGGCTGATCATTACATAAAATTTTGATGAAAATGTTTTAATTTATATTGTCGTTTCTACGAGCAACACGAACATGATTCATTTTATTTACTATTATGTTTGTAAAATTGATATAGAAAATGATAAAACATATAATATGAATAATATAATATTATTTAACCATAATATTTGTTTTATGTCCTTCCGTGAATATGTCAATGAAAAATTAAAATTCATCATTCATGAAGGCGATGAATTGACTCATCAACAATGAAATTATCATTTTTTAAATAAAATTATATGATATGCAATTTGACGATGAATATTCCATTATAAAAATTAAATTCCATTTTATTTATGATAATGGAGTTTCCATTTCACATTGGTTAGGTGCTTTAAGAGATTAGAATAAATGAAAAGAAATTAAAAGAGAAGAATGTTGATTTTACCTCTTCGATATCATCTCCTAGTGATCCTCCTTAAGACACTTCGATTTGGTCTTTTTGTGCAGAAAATAGGTCTTTTAATTATGGAATAGTATTGTGAAGGGAATTGGGATTAAATTAAACAATATAAACATATTAGAACAGTGTGTAGAATGAGAGGGGAGGTTGGGTATTAATAATGGAGGAGAGGTGTGTTTTATTATTATTTTATTTTTTTGGTTTAAGAATATCAATAGTATTTATTTTTATGACTAAATTTAGTAACTAGATCATTTGAGTAATAAATAATTAGTTCTCACAGTATCCACATATTATCAATGATACAATAATTAATTTATTTACTACTAATTTTAATTAACACAAATTATCATATTCTAATATTCAGAATAAATTCAATTATTTTTTAGAAATCCCAAAAAATCACACTAACAATTTTTGATTTGTATATCATCAAAAAGAAACCCTTTTTTATAATAATAATTTAATAAAATTGAAACTTAATTAATAAAATCATCATTTATTCAATAAATACATATCTTAGTGTTGTAACCATTTTGAGACACTTAGAATAGTTAATTATGGTCTTATAATATTATATTATAATTATTGTGAAACACAATATTCATTTATGAATCTATTTTTTAAAAATATATTATGTTTTATATAATTTTAATTATTATGAAATTGAAAATGAATATTTAAGTTTCCCAAAAATACCCACACTAAATTTATCAATTTTAAAACATTTAATTATTTATTCAATTAAATATGTATATCATATTTTAATTTATCACAAACCTGACTTTTATTTAAAAATTAATAGTTATGATTATAATTACATATTACATATTACTATTCCAAATAGAAATATTACTATTATAATAGTCATGTTAATATTTAATAGTATAACATAGTTTAAAACAAAGTGTTACGTGAAACATAGACTATTTAAGATGTTAAATTTAAAAGAGAGATACCATAAACTCTTAGGGAGTTACACCAAATATGGAAATATAGACCCAAGGTCCTTGAATATAATGTGAATTAATAAATTCTTTACATACAATATTTCAAATTAATAGGTGGAAAACAATTTTAAACATAGCAATTACAATATTACTAAAAAATATTTATTCACACATATTCACATAACTATTTTGGTTAATAGTTATATATAATTATGGAAAAAATATAGTAAAAATATAATCCATATCTAATAATAGTAGAATTTTGTTCTACTATATAATAAAATACACTCTCGATATTAAATATTCAACATCCCCCACAAAATTACTAGTATAAAATAGGGTTTTTAGAAATAACATTATTAATACATTACATCATGACCCATGAAAAATGATATACAATAAACAGTGAGATAAAATGATTATGAAGTGAAAATATTAGTGGTAAACATAAAATATCAAAAGATAATATAATATGATCATAAATAATAAGTAAATAATAGATAATAAAATTAAATAGAGAGAATATCATCTTTGTGGTTTTCAATTTAATAAATAAATGCATGGTTAACAATAACTCATAACAAAGTTATAAAATTCATAATTTTGGGAAGTTAATTACATTCACAATGAGAATAAATTGTGATCTTAAGAATCATGATCTTTCAATCAAGGCCTAGTGTCTAGGAATTTTTTGTTTTTTGAAGATATATACCAATATCCCCAAGAAAAATTTTCTCATGATACCTATCGATGTATCATGGGGATACCAATATTGGTTTTCAAACATCTCTAATTAAGTCTTATGATTTAATTATGTGATTTAATTTTTAAACTATATTGTACATAGCTAAGAATTCTTTGTAATAAATAAACATATGTATTGAAATTAATATATGCATGAAGTCAATATTTTTACAATTAATAAATAGAATATCTTTTTATGTATGTATCACTAAAAAATACACTGCATATAGTAATTTTATATGTTAGAATAAATAATTTCCCCAATAAATCAATGCATATCTATCAACGTGAATTCCACTTAAAAATGAAATAAAAAACAAGATATACCTAGAATAAATGCATAAAAATCATTCCAAAAACTGAGGCTAATTTGGGAATATAAATGAAGTGATTTATTTTCTAATGTATTATATCATTGAGGAAAATATTATGAGATAATTTATAATGTGTCACTAAGAAAATTTATTAATCATGAAAAGGAAACAACTGGTGAATAATAATCATATCTTAATGAAACCAAAATTGATATGCAAACACTTTTACGGTAATTGTAATGTTTGAATTTAAACATCATGATAGGGATAAAATTAAATTTAATTATAAAAAACAAAATTTAATCAATAAAATTAAATATAATAAAGGATTTAATACACTATTTATAATGAAATATGTTTCACAATATGAAACATGACTTGAAATTGAAAATGGAGAAAAATAACATTAATGAATTTTAGAATTTTCCAATCAAAACAATTTAAAGGATATAAATTAAAATAAAAATTAAATACCATGACTAATAAAAGTATGGTTAAAAAATTAATATTAATTGGTTATTAGATACCCCATTCAAATGAAATAATCATGTAGAATAAGTAATGTTTATCAATGAGTTAAAATTTGAGACAAGAACAATTATGGTATGGGAAAATCTGGAATCGAAATATAAATAAATAATAGAACTAGATTAGGATTTTTATATCTAATTAAATAGAAAAAAAATGTAATCAAACATTTTTATATGAATTTAATCATAAAAACCACATAAAAATGGAAAAGGAGCACAAAACACAACAAGTCACAAAGTGAGATATTTTATACCATGCCCACTTACAATAATTCAGGAGTTCCACTAATGAACTTAAATTTACTATTTAAAAAAATAACTAAATTAATTATCAATTTCATAGCCTTATTCATATCTATATCCATTTAAAATATTAAATTATAATTATTCTCTACATTTATATTAGTTAGTTATTATTTATTTTCAAAATCATTTATTAGTTATCTTGATCATTTTGAAGTACGTTCCTAAAAAAGTATTACTACGTGTTACTATCTAAAATTTAATAATTTATAAACCATTTTTTTTAAAAATATATATAAAATCATTACTTTTTTACAAGGCTCTTATTTCACACTAATAGTGTGTTATTTATGTTTTATGAAAATGGAATTAAATTTTTTTATTTCAATTATTTTTGAGATTTAATATGATATTTTAATATTATGTTATATACTAAATATAACTTTTTAAAATCATAAAAATAAGGTTATTTTATTTATATTATATTGAAATTTGTAAATACATTCTCATAGTTATCCATGAAAAAATTTATAACATTGTTCAAGTACATGATCTACACTTACCCAAACATGGCCAAGCCATAATTCGATATGCGAATATGGTTAATAAATAGATTATTATAGGATAATATAATTAAAAAATAATTATAACGATATTATTTATATGTTTTTATGCTTTTGATTAATTTTTTAATCGGATTGAATAAACATTAAAAATTAATATGAAACATGAAAAAATTTACGTCATGAAGGCAGTAGTATGCCCAAAATATTGTTAATGATTTCATTTCCTGAATAATGAGTGGAAATTAAGTTTTATAATTATTATTATATTAATTTTATTAATTAAATAATATATTTATAAATTTTATAGTTATATCCTTCTTACCAGTGAAGAGAAGTGGTGGTAAAAAACACAAGATGCCACTTTGTGGAGGTTGTAGTCTACACAATGCTTGATTCATATTATTTTTTTCGATATATATTGGATGGAATAAAAAAGGGGTATTACCTTCATATAGAACTAGATAAGTATACTAATGATACTTTGTTCATTATACAACTCTATTTTGTATATTTTTTTGAGGTAAATAATACTATGAAATTAATAACGATTAAGTAATACTCACTTTGCGAACATGAAAATTATCATGAAGTATCCATGGAAATGAATGGAATAAGATAAATATTTGAGATTGTATTTGTAACATCCCACATAAGTAATGAATAATAGATTTTTTTATCTATGTCTATTAATTAATTAGATAGTGTTTTAGAGGATTAAAATGAAAATAAATCCAATCTTAAGCATGGAATACACTAATATTTTTAAAAGATTGTTTTACTGCCTTTTGATGGAAAACCATATTTTAAATCTATTTTTTTGACAATTTAATAAGATTTATTTTTCAAAATAAACATATTCTTTATGATTGGGATATCAGAAATTATTTTCTGTAATTTTTTGGTATTTTTCTGACAATGTTCATTTTTTATTGAATAGTGAAAAAATACTGCATTTTACATCAAAAGTGCTTTTTAATATAATTTTTTTATATGAGTAGATTATCTTTTGAATTGGTTTTAATGTAAAATTAGAATATATTTTTACGATTTAATCCAATAGTGGTCATTGGAATCAATTTCACATTGAAATTGGACATAAACTGGTGTCAATCTTTTGATACTTATTGTTTCATAAAAACACGCTATTTTTCATGACAACGGGAATTAATTATCAAATAAATTAATGTAACTTATATGATTTGAATTTCGTAAAATAGACATCATTTTTGAATTCAGAATATCTAATATATATTAGGGTGATGTTTTGGTATTTTTCTGAAAAACATCAATTTTTGATGAATAGTGAAACCACTAAGTGGTAGTTAAACAAATTGATTTTTTGTTTAATTGAAACTTTGCCACATCTGTGATTTGATTTTCAAAAATCCGACATACATGGTTTTCATTAAAAAGTAAAATGTGGTTCAATGAGATTAAAATAATTTTTTGATGAATAGTAACTTTTATGTTTTTAATCGCGATTTGTGGTAATTAGTGTAGTTTAAGGTAAAAATAATGTTTTAATAATATGAAATGACCTAGACACATGTCCTACCCTTATTTTATGTGTCATGGCCGACCACGAGAATCCATGGGTCAACTTGGGGACCCCATTGAGCCACTTTGGTAGGAAAATGACATTAATATATTTTTATTTAATGTTAAACTAAAAATGACACAAACATGCATTATTTTACTAAAACAATTTTTACATGGGGTTATACAAGTCAGATTTTTTATTATAAATATTCATTGGAAATATAATAATATTTACAACATCATAGTATTTTATTTATAATTTTTAGACTTTAAATAAATTATATTATATATGACATCATGATGATGCATCGATTACCACATTAATAAATGATTTAAATAAAATGAAATGATAATGTAAAATCTATGACCTAAACATGTCCAAAACCTATTGTATGGGTTTATTTAGAACCCTTGTCACCTTACCCTTGAATTATATCAATGTCTGTCCTTTTGAATCCCAAAATCATTTTAAAATAAATTAATATTTCGTTACTTTCCAAGAGTGCCCCTCCTCTCCTCTTATATAAGGCCCCCACCTCTACCTCCTTACCCACACTTCCAAAGCCTTTGGCTCTGCCAACCCCTTCCCATTGTGTCTCTCCGCATATCTCTCTTACTCCTTCATGCCTCATTTTGGGCAGAAGTCTTCCCAAGGAAGCCTTTGTTCTCAAACCAAAGGGAGTTACCCGATTTTAAGGTAATGTCTTCACTTGAGTCCTTTTGTTTTATTTTACTTCTCCAACCCCCTAAAATCTTTTTATTCATTTCTTTTTAAACAACAACAGTATCTTCCATATACTAGGATGTTGTTATAAGAAGGATTAGAGCTACACTTACACACACCTACATCTAATGGTTAAAGAACATACTGTTTCCGTGGATGGAGAATTTCTGCCTCCCGAAACAATGAATGTTCAACATTCTTTTAACACCTTCAAAGGTGGTCATTAAGATGAAATTATATTTATAGATGATATATAATATGTTTATGTTTTCCTTAAGCTTATATATTTTTCATTTTTAGCATACCTTTATGTGGGACGTATAAAGGATGGAGTTATGATATTATATATGATATTACACTGGAATTATAATACACCTTTATATCATTATTATTTCATTCTATAAAATACGAAATAGAAATGAAAGTAGAGTTCATGCGTACGTACGGATTACCGTCTCCATAAATAGTGCATTTCATTTCTTACCTCTAAATGATTATGTAATATTATAAATGCATGCATGTACTGGATATATATGACATATATGATATCTACATCATGAATACCATTCTGGATATAATGGATACATGAACAACATGTAATTATAAAGGGTTTATTTTTGACTCAAGTACCAATGATCGTTAAAACGACCATTATTAACTTAAATAATTACATAGTGTTCATGACATGGCAATAAGTGATATAAAAGGAACAATGAACTTGAAAAAGGTTCCTGAACAAGTAGAAATTAACTCAAGTTTATTATTTAGGAGATTAAAGAATGACCGAGTCAAGTCGGACCCGAGGTATGGGACTTTGTCTCAATATCCTTTAATTGAGTCATATTTTGTTTTATACACAACCTTCTTTTATATGGTGTATAAACCCCTTTGAATTTTAAATTTATTCAAAAAAAATCTTTTTTATACGAAGCGTTTACTAAAAGACAAAAGGGAATGTTTTTTTCGTACGTATGCGGCGACAACGACTTCTCCACCGTCCTGACCATTATTTGAGTTTCGGCTTCCTATACAAGCCATACCTTTTTTTAAAAGAAAAATAAATACCATGTTTAACTTTTCTTTTATTTTGGTATTGAAAATGGTTTTATAATGTTTTTATATCAATATTTTGTTTTGATATCTTGTGATTGAAAGGTGGAAATGTTATGTTTCCTTTATGCATGTTTTATGTGATACAATTATGTTGAGGTTAATGCATTGGGTAATGAGAAGGAGTGAAACGTTAAGGTTTCTCTGAAGAGATTTAGGGAATATATTGTGATGGGTATTCCAAACGTAACCATGGGGGTTACTCCATACATAAGAATGTTATGAATGCCTCAAGTTACCATTATGTCTTATGATTTCTATGATTTATTTATGATTTGATGAGGTATGTTAAAGTGCTTATGTTTTATGGGTAATGTATGATTTCATTCTTATGTATATATGAACTTATGTTTCCTTTCCATATTTTTTTATAACCCATACTGAGCTTTTTAGGCTCATCCCAAGTTTTTTTTTGAAATTTTTCTCACAGGTCAAGGGAAAGGTACATGATATGATGATAGTGTCAAGGAAGTGTCAAAAATAATCTATGTTTTATATTAAATATGATCCGTTGATGGAAAAAAATGAATATTATCTTTATGTAACAACTTTGTTTAAATGTGGAATGTAATGCAAGTTTTATGATCTAATTCTATAAAACTCAAAACCTGAAAAGATCCTCAATGTGCAATCTTGTAATAACTCAAGATTAAGTATGGTTTATGGCTGGGGCCTTATAGTTGGTATCAGAGGTCAGTTTAGATAACATTAGGAGTTGAAATTCTATTAAATGATTATCCAAAAATATTTTTTAATGGTAAAATTGAAATGATATAGCATTTGAATATTACCATGATGCTTCATCTAAGACATGTTTGTTCAGAATGGTTTTTCGCAGAGGAAACATGGAAGCAGTGCTAGGAAGGCATACAGAAGGAAATAACATTCCGAATCAGCATCCTGAGATGGTCGGAATTGGAACTGAACTGTTTGTTGCAGTAATGGCGCAGTTGACTCAAGCAAAAATGGTGGTGGTATCCATGCACGAGATCAGACATATCAACCATAGAGGAACATGTCAGTGGTGGAACATTTCATGAGGCAACATCCCCCATCATTCAGAGGATCATCTGACCCTGTGTTAGCTGAAGGGTGGATTAAAGCACTAGAGAAGATTTTCGATGTCATGGGGTGTTCAGACAGTCAAAAGGATAGGCTTTCTATTTACTCTTTGGAGGGTGAAGCAGGTCAGTAGTGGTCGATGGTTAAAAATATCAGGGACATTGATGAGATTGATGCTCTCGACTGGGATGAATTTAAAGGTATGTTTCTTGAGAAGTACTTTCCTAAGGCTGTTCGACTTAGGATGGAAAAACAATTCCTGGAATTGAGGTAAGAGGAAGACTTAGTGGCTACCTATGAAGAAAGGTTCACTCGATTGGAAAGGTATGATCCAAATTTTATCCGAGACCTTGATAGTAAAATCAATGTTTTTTACTCAGGATTAAATCCAAAATATAGAAGTGAATTAGCTTCTCGTGAGTTTAAAAGTTATGAAAATATTGTTCGATGTGCTGAGAAGGTGGAAATAGAGTTTTCCGGTGATCAAGTGTTCTATAACAACCAATAGAAGAAAAGACCGAGGTGGCATGAGAAAGAGAAGAATTCTTCAAAAAAGTTTGATGGTAATAAAACTACGTTTCCAGTTTGGGATAAATGTGGCAAAAGGCATGCTGGGGAATGTATTCTGAATTCTGGAAAGTGCTACCGATGTGGTAATATGGGACATAAGGCTCATGATTGCACTGAAAAAGATCAATGTTATGGTAAGTTCAAATTTGATTTACAGTTAGTGAAATGTTTTAAGTGCAATGAGATGGGTCACTATGAAAACAAGTGTCCGACAAAGAGCTCGAGTGATGGGAAGCAGTTAGACTACAAGAAGAAAGGGGTGGTGAAATTCTTTGCAACCACTTCAGCAGACGTCGGGACATAAAATGAAGTTGTATCAGGAACTTTGTTTGTTTTTTCAGATTATTCCAGTGTGTTGTTTGATTCAGGGTCTACCCATTATTTCATCTCTGAAAACTTTTCTAGTAAAATTGGAATACCATATCAAGAAATGACTCCTGAACTTTTTTTAAAAACACCTGGGTGGAAATATTGAGGCAAAAAGAATTTATAAGAATCTTCTATCCTTATCCGGGGGAAGAACCTACTTGAAAAACTTATTTTTCTACCTCTAGTAGTGGTTGATGTTATCCTGGGTATGGATTGGCTCTCTATTTACCATGCTAAGATTGACTGTAGAGCTAAAGAGGTTTCTTTTCAGAAAGACTTTCAGTTTTTGTACAAGAATGAACCCCTACTGTTGATAACATATCAATAGGCCGAGAAACATGTAAAATATAGAAATGAAAGTTACCTTGCACACATCGTTGAAAATAAAGGAACTGTTTAGATTAATGATGTGCCAGTGGTAAATGAGTATCCTGATGAGTTGCCTAGAATAATTACAGATCTAGAAGTTGATTTTACTGTTGACTTAGTTCCCGATGCTAAGTCAATTTCAAAACCCCCTTATCGAATGGCTCAAATTGAACTTTTAGAGTTGAAGGAGAAATTTCCTGATTTATTAGAGAAAGGTTTCATTAGACCTAGCACATCACCATGGGGAGCTCCTATTTTATTTGTTAAAAATTATGATGGTTCTATGAGACTTTTCATTGATTATAGAGCATTGAATAACATCACTGTTAAGAACAAATATCCTTTGCCTCATATTGATGATTTGTTTGATCAGCTCCAGGGAGCACAATATTTTTCAAAGATTGACTTGAGATCGGGGTACCATCAGTTGAAGGTAAAGGAAGAAGATGTTCCGAAGACTGTGTTTCGTACAAGATATGGCCATTATGAATTTGTATTAATGCCTTTTGGGCTAACCAATGCACATGTTGTATTCATGGAAATAATGAATAGAATTTTTCTTGAGTTCTTGGATAAGTTTGTGGTGGTTTTCATTGATGATATTTTGGTGTTTTCTAAAAGTAAAGAGGAGCATGAAAGACATTTAAGGGTTATTTTTTAAACCTTATAAGAAAAGAAATTGTATGGAATATTCAGCAAGTGTGAGTTTTGGTTGCAACAAATTTATTTCCTTCGTCACATTGTTTCTAATGATGGGATAACTGTCGATCCTAAAAAAACAAAGGTTGTTGAAGAATGGCCAAGACCCACAAATGTAACTGAGATTCGTAGTTTCCTTGGTTTGGCAGGCTATTATAAGTGATTTGTTAGAAATTTTTCATGGTTATCTATCTCAATGACTAAGCTAACTCGGAAGGGTGTTAAGTTTATCTGTACAAAATAATGTGATGATTGTTTTCAGGAGTTGAGAAGAAGATTGGTGAATGCTCCAGTTTTGGCACTACCTTCGAAGAATGGTGAGTTTTTTATATATAGTGATGCTTTATTGAAAGGACTTGGTTGTGTCCTAATGCATAATGATCAGGTAATTGCTTATGCTTCATGACAGTTGAAAACTCATGAGGTAAATTACCATACACATGATTTGGATTTAGCTGTTGTTGTTTTCTCTTTAAAAATTTGGAGGCATCATTTGTATGGAGTAAAGTGTAAAATATATACTGATCACAAAAGTTTAATGTATATATTCACTCAGAAAAAGTTAAACATGAGAAAGGGGAGATGGATGGAATTAATCAAGGATTATGATTGTACGATTCATTACCATACAGGAAAAGAAAATAATGTGGATGATGCTTTGAGTCGAAAAAGTAATGCTTCATTAAATATGTTGCGTTTGGAACGTGATACTTTGGTTAAGGATTTGATGAAATTTGGCATAGAAGTTGTTAGTGCGTGATGTTCTTCTGTTTTTTTCAGGTATCAGTGAAATCTTCTCTATCAGACAGAATCAAGCAAGCACAGAAGCAAGACAGTGAGTTGCAGAAAAAGGTAGAGCTGGTTCAGAAGGGTACATTGCCTGAATTCAACATTGATAATGATTGTGTTTTGTGATTTGGGAAGAGATTGTGTGTGCATTGTGATTCACATTTGAAGAGAGAGTTGTTATGTGAAGCTCATAGTTCTCTGTTTTCAGTTCATCCTGGAAGTACTAAGATGTACAGAGATCTGTGGGATTATTACTGGTGGGATGGAATGAAAAGAGATATTGCTGATTTTACTGTGAAGTGCCTGACTTGACAACAAGTTAAAGCACAACGGCAGTTACCGAAATGGATGCTTCATCCTTTACCAATTCCAGAGTGGAAATTGGAGATTATATCCATGGACTTTGTTGTGGGATTACCGAAGACATCTCGAGGTAATAATGCAATCTGGGTTATTGTTGATCTCTTGACTAAATATTCTCATTTCTTTGCTATATGAGATACTTTCTCCCAAGATCAACTTTCCCGTTTGTATCTTAAGGAGATAGTTAGGTTATATGGAGTTCCTCTATCCATTGTATCTGACAGTGATCCCAGTTTCACTTCTAACTTTTGGAAGGGCCTTCAGAAGTCATTGGGTACTGAATTAAATTTTAGTATAGCATTTCATCCTCAATCAGATGGGCAGTCAGAACAAACAATTCAGAAATTGGAGGATATGTTATGTTCTTGCTCTATGGATTATCAGGGAAGTTGGCACCAACAACTTTCTTTGGTTGAATTTTCATATAATAACAGTTTTCATTCCAGTATATAGATGAAACCATTTGAGGCACTATATGGGAAGCGGTGTCGAACTCCAGCAGTTTGGGATGAAGTGGGCGAAAGGAAGCTGATGGGACCAAAATTGGTAGAAGAGATGGAAGAAATAGTTCAGTTGATTCAGAAACACATGAGAATAGCTCAGAGTAGGTAGAAGAGTTATGCGGACAACAGGAGGAAGGATCTCTCTTTTGAGGTAGGTGATCATGATTTTCTCAAAGTATCACCATGGAAAAGTGTGATGCGATTTGGTAAGAAAGGAAATACGAGTCCAAGGTTCATTGGACCATATGAAATTCTGGAGAGAGTTGGATCAGTTGCTTACCGAGTGGCTTTACCTCCGAGTTTATCTTAGGTACACAATGTTTTTCATGTTTCGATGTTGAGAAAGTATATGCCGGATCCATCTCATGTTTTGAGTCCAGAGGTAGTTCAGCAGGAAGAGAACCTATCTTATGAGGAACAACCGGTCTAGATTCTTGACCACAGGGATCAAATGTTACAAAATAAGGTGATTAATTAGGTAAAGGTTTTGTGAAAAAACCACATGATGGAAGAGGCAAATGAGAATCTGAAAATGCAATGAGGGATAAGTACCCCCATTTATTCGATAAGTAAATAAATTACGGGGATGCAATTATCTAAAGGGGGAAGGATGTAAAAATCCAATTAAGTAATTAATAATAGATATTTTTATATACGTCTATTAATGAATTAGATAGTGTTTTAGAGGCTTAAAATGAAAATTAATCCAATCTTAAGCATGGAATACACTAATATTTTTAAAATATTGTTTTACTACCATTTGATGGAAAACCATCATTTAAATATATCTTTTGACAATTGTATAAGCTCTATTTGTCAAAATAAACTTATTCTTTATGATTGGGATATCAAAATTTACTTTTTGTAAATTTTTTGTATTTTTCTGACAATGTTCATTTTTTTAATGAATAGTGAAAAAATACTGCATTTTACATTAAAACTACTTTTTAATCTAATTAATTAATATGATTTGATTATCTTTTGAATTGGTTTTAAAATGAAATTATAATATATTTTTACCATTTAATCCAATAGTGGTCATTGGAATCAATTACACTTTGAAATTGGACTTAAACTGGTGACAATCTTTTGATACTTATTGTTTCATAAAAACACGCTATTTGTCATGAAAGCGGGAATTTATTAATAAATTAATTAATGTAACTTATATGATTTGAATTTTGTAAAATAGAAATCATTTTTGAATTCAGAATATCAAATATATCTTAGGGTGATGTTTTGGTATTTTTCTGAAAAACTTCAATTTTGATGAATAGTGAAACCACTAAGTGGTAGTTAAAGAAACTGATTTTTTGTTTAAATGAAACTTTTCCACCTCTGTGATTTGATTTTCAAAAATCCGACATACATAGTTGTCATTAAGAAGTAAAATGTGGTTCAATGAGATGAAAATAATTTTTTGGTGAAAAGAAACTTTTCTGTTGTTAATCGCGATTAGTGGTAATTAGTGTAGTTTAAGGTAAAAATAATATTTTAATAATATGAAATTACCTAGTCACATGTGCTACCATTATTGGATGTGTTGTGGTAGACCAAGAAAATCCATGGGACAACTTGGGGACCCCATGGAGCCACTTTGGTAGGAAAATGACATTAATATCTTTTTATTTAATGTTAAAGTAAAAAATGACACATACATGAGTTATTTTACTAAAACAATTTTTTCATGGGGTTATACAAGTCAGAATTTTTATTATAAAAATTAAGTGGAAAGTTAATAAGATTTCCTACATCATAGTAATTTTTTTATAATTTTTATACTTTAAATAAATTAAATTATTTATGACATCATTATGATGCAGCGAATACCTCGATAATAAAGGATTTAAATAAAATAAAATGATAATGTAAAATATATGACCTAAACATGTCCAAAACCTATTGTATGGGTTGATTTAAAACCCTTATCACCTTAACCTCTAATTATATCGATGTGGGACCTTTTGAATCCGAAAATCATTTTAAAATAAAGTAACATTTCTTAACTGTCCAAGAGTGCCCCTCCTCTTCTCTTATAAAATCCCCCACCTCTACCTTCTTACCCACACTTCCAAAGCATTTTTCTCGGCCAAACCCTACCCATTTTGTCTCTCCACATCCCTATCTTACTCCTTCAAGCCTCACTCTGGGTAGAAGTCTTCCCAAGGAAGCCTTTAAGCTCAAACCAAAGGGAGTTACCCGATTTTAAGGTAATGTCTTCACTTGAGTCCTTTTGTTTTGTTTTACTTCTCCAGCCCCCTAAACTCTTTTTATTCATTTCATTTTAAACAACACCAGTATCTTACATATACTAGGATTTTATTATAAGATGGATTCGAGCTACACTTACACACACTTACATCTAATGGTTAATGAACATACTGTTTCCGTGGATGGTGAATTTCTGCCTCCCGAAACGATGATTGTTCAACATTCTTTTAACACCTTAAATGGTGGACATTAAGATGACACTATATTTATATATGATATATTATATGTTTATGATTTCCTTAAGCTTATTTATTTTTAATTTTGGGCATACCTTTATGGTTTCCATTATGGGTAAACACGATATTTTCATTTAAGGAAGTGCGGACTACCGCCCCCTCAAAGTTATTTGATTCGTTAATACCATATGTGGTACGTATAAAGGATGTAGTTATGATATTATATATGATATTAAACTGGAATTATAATATACCTTTATATCATTATGATTCCATTCAATAAAATACGAAATAGAAATGAAAGTAGCGTTCATGCGTACGTACGGCTTACCGTCTCCATGAACGGTGCATTTCATTTCATACCTCTATATGATTATGTAATATTATAAATGCATTCATGTACTGGATATATATGACATATATTATATCTACATCATGAATATCATTATGGATATAATGGATATATGAACAACTTGTAATTATAAAGGGTTTATTTTTTACTCAAGTACCAATGATCGTTAAAACGACCGTTATTAACTTAAATAATTACACAGTGTTCATGACATGGAAATAAGTGATATAAAAGGAATAATGAACTTGAAAAGGTTCTTAAACAAGTATAAATTAACTCAATTTTATTATTCAGGAGATTAAAGAATGACCGAGTCAAGTCGGACCCGAGGTATGGGACTTCGTCTCAATCTCCTTTCATTGAGGCATATTTTGTTTTATACACAACCTTCTTTTATACGGTGTATAAACCCCTTTGAAATTTACTTTTATTCAAAAGGAATCTTTTTTATATGAAGCGTTTACTAAATGAAAAAAGGGAATGTTTTTGTCATACGTATGCGGCGACAATGACGTCTCCGCTGCCGTGACCATTATTTGAGTTTCGGGTGCCTCTACAAGCCTTACCTTTTTTAAAAGAAAAATAAATACCGTGTTTTACTTTTCTTTTATTTTGGTATTGAATATGGTTTTCATAATGTTTTTATATCAATGTTTTGTATTGATATCTTGTGACTGAAAGATGGAAATGTTATGTTTCCTTTATGCATGTTTTATGTGATACGATTATGTTGAGGATCTTGGGCATTATTATGAAGACGGGTGGTTCCGTGATAAACTAAGGGTGGGTGAGCCTGATATAGCTCTCCAATGCATTGGGTAAAGCGAAGGAGTGAAACGTTAAGGTTTCTCTGAAGATATTTATGGAATATACTGTGATGGGTATTCCAAATGTAACCAAGAGGCTTACTCCCTACGTAAGAATGTTATGAATGCCTCAAGTTACCTTTATGTATTATGATTTCTATGATTTATTCATGATTTTATGAGTTATGTTAAAGTGCGTGTGTTTTTTGGGTAAAGTATGATTTTATTATTATGTATATATGAACTTATGTTTCCTTTCCATATTTTTTATAAACCATACTGAGCTTTTTATGCTCATCTCAAGTTTTTTTTTTGAAATTTTTTTCACAGGTCAAGGGAAGGTTACATGATATGATGATAGTTTCAATGACGTGTCAAGAAATAATCCATGTTTTATTTTAAATATATTCTGTTGATGGAAAAAAATCAATACTATCTTTATGTAACCCCTTTGTTTAAACGTGGAATGTAATGCAAGTTTTATGATCTAATTCTCTAAAACTCTAAACTTGAAAAGATCCTCAATGTGGAATCATGTAATAACTCAAGATTAAGTAAGGTTTAAGGCAGTGGCCTTATAGTATTCTTATTAAATTGAGAGTAGATTATATAAGTAAACCAAATCATACATTTTGGAAGAAATTTATGGAATGGGTGTTTCATAAAGTGATCTAATTCTCATATTTTTTATGTTATGAAAATGTATCTTTTATAAACAGTAATTATTTTTCAATAATAGATGATACTTTTCAAGGGTAAAGGATTCCAAAATTAATAAATACTAGATTTTTTGGGGATATTTGGTAAAAAATCATAAACAATTATATATATGTAATTTATATATATATTGTAATTCATTTTCTCTTATATATTTTTTCCTTTAACTGGTGTCACTATATCTTATCCAAGTAAATAAATTTTTCACTAATCACATAAAATAACCCTCTTATGAAATTAGGGTCTGATGAAAATGAATTTTAACTAATTAAATTTCTATTTAATTTGAAATTAATTTTATAATTAAAATAATATATATGAGAAAAATAAATTTTAAAAAAATTGTTTTCATGATCAAGTTTTTTTAATATTATTTATAACTCATTTCAAATTTAATGCGAAAAAATTTATTTAACGAAAGGTTTATAAATTTATTTTAATATAATTTTAATAATATAAGATTTAAAATATTTGATAAAATTTAAATAACAATAATTAAAATGTTCATTTAAAATTGAAACTATAAATTTTTCACAATAATTAAGTTTAATCATAGAAATCATATTTTAATGATTAAAATTGAAAAGAAAATTTTTATATACTTTAACCTCTTCATTTTTTTTGAAATGTAATTACATTGTGTTGAAATATAATTTCAACCAAAGTACAATTAGAATGTGAAAACAATTTAGAGAAATATTATATTTAAAATTTTAAATTTTGTAATTGTTATAATTATAAATATTTAGTTTTCATGTTAAAAATTTGTTTATTAAAAAATAAATATTTTTTTTGAATTAAAAGAAAACCAACTTTGAATTTTAACAAAGTAATATTAAATTAATAGAAAATATACAATTTTTTAATATAATATTAGGCCTAAAAATGTTAAATATGTTAGTCATATTATAATGGAATGTGGGGGTTTTTTATAAATTAAACCAAAAAAATACATTGCAAAAATTAAAACAAACTGAATTCAATATGATTATGTGATCAATAAATAAATTCAATTTTTATTATAATGATAATATAAAAGTTCATTATATGACTAATAAAATAAGAATAAATCTATATAATGTTTATTCAATTTATGTGTGTCGATATTGAATGAGGAAATACATAAATAAATAGGTTGGAAATAATAATTCAATAATGAAGTTCATAATTTTTCATTGTGATTCCTTTTGAATACTCCCATAACGTTAAGAGGATTGAATGTTTGTACCTTGATTTTAGGAGATATCAAAAAACACATCCAATATTTATTTCTAGTAGAAGAAGAAAGAACTAAACATTGATGTAACAACTTCTGTTAAAAAAATACTATGTTTGATAACATACATGATACACCACATCTAGCATAAGAGAATACCTAAATATTATTATTTAAATATTACCATTATAACATATCTATTATAATGGTGCAATTGAAAATAAATAACTAAATTATGATATTATTTTTCAAATATATATATATATATAATTATTTTTTGACCAATTAATTGTAAATTAAAAAACACATCTTAAAATAAAAGGAAATTATTTTCTAAAAACTATTTAAATGTAAAGAAGTGTGTTTTATAATAATAAATAAACAAGTAAATATTGTTAGATTATATTTTTGATATTTATATATAATATATTAAATATAATATTTAACATTCATATTATGTGTTTTTGAGACTTGATATAAGTACAAATCCAATTTCAAATATATTAGAAACCAGTTTCCAAAAAGGCACCTTTCCCTATTTTGATGTATATATAGTTTTAAATATAATTTTTTACAATTTTGTAAATTATATTTAAAAAAAAATTATTGGAAATAATAATATAAAAAATATACATTGGATGAATGTTTTTTATTTTTTAGGTATGATTCTCTTTTTGATGAATAGTAAAAATAACTTTCATTTTTAATTGAAAATGGTTTTTCTTCTAAAGAATCTATAGTGTAGAATTATATTATAAATTTTTTAAAGTAAATTTAGATCAAAATTTTATAATTTAATCCAATTAATGTCATTTTAATAAATTTCACATTGATGTTTTATATAAAATCATTTCAATATTTTTAACATTTATATTTTTATAACTCGTTTTCTCGATTTGTCAATGAGATTAATTGTTATTTTATTTTATCTGTTTGTATGCAATAAACTGTTAAAAATTGATTCCATTTTATGGATCATAATGTCATAATCAATTAAATACATTGTTTAATTTTTTGAAAAATGAATAATATTCAATTTGGTAAATTTGTTTCCACTTTAAGGATAAATAAGGTAATTAAATGTAAGAATAATATAATAAATACTATAAAATTAGCTTTAAACTTGTCAAAATTTTGTTAATTGATTATAATTCGTCCACAATCATTAATTATTTGGTTATTTGACCATTTCTATCTATTTGGGACAATACAAACTTTATAATTATTTATTCAAAAAAAGTATATCTTTTCATAAATTTTTTTTAACAAGTTAAATATTTTTAATAAGGAGTAATATTGGTGATATATTCTACTATAAATATTAATTGTAAATATAAAATGTTAATCTTAATCATGGAAAATTATTTTTAATTTTAAAAAAATTTATAATTTCATTAAAGGCTTACACAATAATGATATAATAATTTTTTATTTAAAAGAAATTTCAAATGTATGATACTAAAAATATTAAACTAAATATAATATGAGATAATTAATTTCATAAATTAATTTTGAAGATTAATTTTACATTTTAGTTATGAGTTTGGATATTATTTTATAATATATCACGTTGTTATGATTTTTTAAAAAAGTCTTGTAATAAATAGTGTCAAAATTGACATTAATGATATTTTAAAATAAATAACATTTAAATAAATGATATAAAATTAATAAAAATATAAAACTCTTCCAAGTAGTCGGGATAAGTCTCATAATATATTCAGTGACTCATTTATTCTATTTTTGGATGTTTATACTAATTATAGTAACCATCATAGTGTAAATTAGATGATATCATGATGGCAATTAAAGAGGTTATAAAAGTGTTAATACTAACAGATAAGGATTAAAAAATTGTATAAATTTATATAATTTTCATTGTATGAATTTATTTCTTCACATAGGAATACTATATTAGAAATAAGGCGTATTTGAGCCTATTTTAATAGACAACTAATTTATAAAAATTTATTAATTTGAATAATTCCACTAGTGCCCCCCCCCTCATATAAAAAGGCACTCACTCTTCTCATTTCAATACATATAAAACCTTATCTTGATGCTAATATCTGGCCAAATAACATTATATAATCCCTCAAAACATTCTATGTTCCTTAATTTAGGTAGAAAAACATCCTTAGAGGTGTTATGTTGTCAATCAATGGAAGTCGTCTGAAGTTGAGGGATCATTTTTAATCAGGTATTACTGTTTAATTTCTTATTAAACATCCTACAATTATTTTTAAACATCAATGAAATATTTAATACAGGATAATAAGTATTCTAATATGTTTTTATTATAATATCATAACTTATATCCATCATTATTTTCATCAATTCTGATGTTAATTATTTATTCATGTGTATAACGAACTACCACCTTGCAAACTGATATAATTCATTTTACACAACCATATTTTAGATAGTATAAATGATGTGATTAATTTTTATATATAATATTAATGAAATATTAATAATTATTAAAGAAAAATGTTACATTTATGTTCATAACATTCAATGTGTGTATATATTATAACATCATTGGTGCGTACATGCGAACTATAACCTCCATAAATCAAAGTGATCCGTTTTCCACCACCAATTCAAATGGGTTATATATATAAGTATATTTAAATTATTTATTTTATATTATTGTTATTATTAAATTTTAGTAAAGGTAAAACAATACATACCTTCTTTCCATAATGATCATTTATAAATGTAAAATTTACCCATGTGTATCTATAGCTTATCATCTCCATGATTATAACATATTTTTCATTCTTTCATATCTATATTTAAAATTTAATTAAAAATAAAATTGATATATAAAATTTATTATTATTTTAATAATATTATTATAGATATTCGGGACTAATGATCACTTTTGATTATAGATGTCATACAAATTTCATTTAAGACTCATATTCTATAGATGATCATTATGACCATCAGAGACGTAAATAATTATGAAATTATTATAACACAATAATAATTGATATAAAATTAAAAATAAAAATAAAAAATGTTTTCATTAATAAAAATGAATAAACTAGGATTATTATTCATGAAGATAACAGACAAAAATGACAAATTAGACTCCGAGTAAAGGAATTTGTCTCATTCTCCATTCAATAAGGCATATTTTGTTGTTATAAACCCAAATTCATTTATGAGGTATATATAAATCCCAATTATACATATCATATCAGTAATTCATTTATTATAGTTTTATTTTAGGTGTTCATAATGGTTATTCATTTATACAGATTTCGATTTAAATGTTTAATGTTGTATGGGACACCATGAATGTTTATTGATTTAAATAGAATATGTTTTTCTCTATGCTGATATTATTTATATTACTTTTCATATTTATTTATAAGGATATATAATTATTATGAAAGAAATTTTAATTCTTTTTTAATTCTAATCAAATATTTTCAAAATGTTCTTTCTTATGAATTTTATACAGAATTTTTTGAAAACAACAAAAGGAATTCTCTATTTGTAACATTCATAGTGTTAATGATTTTTACACCATTATCAATATTATTTAATTTGAACATTCCATTGAGAACATACATGTTATGTTTAATGAAAACATTCTTTTTATCCTTTAGGTGTATTTTGGAACTGAAAATGCGTATTTCAATGAAAATCTTAATTTTATAAAACAAATTTATATGGATTTCAAAGAGTTTTTCAATGGAGTTTATAATGAAACTGTATTATTCATGAAATATTTATTGAGCATTCAATAAAACTGGTGATCATGAAATAGTTTATATGAAGGGTTTATCTCCATCATAGCTCATGAGTGATCCCTAAACATATTATATGAATTTTTGATACCCATTATAGGTCATGAGATATGGGTGGGCCCGTTATAGCTTAAACGATGGGATGCACCCCATTGTAGCTCATAGGTGATCTCTATATATCATATAAGATGGGTGATCCCCATTATACATCACTAATTCATTGGTTATTAATAATATTTTAATTTGGACATATTTTTATTCTAATTGAATGTGGTTTGAAAGGGTTTCATATATATGTTACTCTTAGTCTCCTAGAAGATTTCTAATTTCTTCCTATTGGATATAAGGAATATGTTTGGAAAAAACATATGTTTTTTTAATATGTAAATATTTTTTTTTCATTTACTCAAATAATAATAAAACTTGTTTTCGTTTTTTTCACTAGACTGATGGTTTTATCCTTTTTTTCTATTAGTGATATTTTTATGGTTATTACATGATTTAAAAAGTCTTCTAGTATTTTAATGGATTATTAGGGACAATGATGATGAAAAGAATAATTTTTTCATGTTATATCTTGGAAAGAAACTATGTTTTTTTTTAGAATGTATTGTTGGGTGGGAAAATGGATTCTGAGTAAAATCATATACTTATAATCATTGTATTTTTCTATAAGAGTTTTTCCTAATTCACTAAAACTCCAAAATGGAAAGATCATCAAATGTGAACTATTGTTCCAAAAGACTATAATGTGTATTTTTTAATGACATATCCTTATGGTTGGAATCAATATATGATATATATATATTTATAGGTTATGATATTATTAATAACATTCAATTATAAAATTTTACATTATGGTTAAGTTGAAATGACGTATAATTTAAATATTACAATGTTGATTCATCTAAACTATATCTATTTAGAACAATAATATACTGAAGAAATAGGTTAGATGTAATGGTAAGGAATCAAGGGAATAACAACCTCCAAAATCAGCATCTCGAGATGGTTGAAATTGAAACATAATATATTAGTTTAGTGATTGATCAATTGACATGCTCTATAAGTTGTGGTGATATCCATTCAGGTGTGGATACTAATCTACCTTGAAAGAAAATTTCTATATTTGATCATTTCAGGATGAAATATTCTCCATAATTCAATGGATCGTCTGAACCTTTGGTAGCAGATGGATGTATCAATTCCCTAGAGAAGATATTTTATTTCATGGGACGTATAGAACATCAAAAGGCAGCTCATTCTATTTACAATTTTGAATGAGAAGTTGACTGATGGTAGTATTTTGTTAAAAATAACAAATAGAAAGATGATATTGATTCTATGAAATGGGGAACATTTTAAAATATAATCCTTGATAAATACTTCCTTGTGTTTTATGACATTGTATGGGAAAACAATTCATGGAACTGGGGAAAAGTACGACTATTCATGGGTTTTATATGAAGAAAACATCACAAGATTAGTATGGTATGTACAAAATTTTATTTAGAACATTGGAAATAAAATTAATTGATTTTACTATTGATTGAAACCTATTTTACAAATATATTTATCTTTAAGAGAATTTAAATATTCTGAGAATGTGGTTCATTGTACGGAATAATATGAGATGGAGTTTTCCCACACTAATGTTCCACAAGATGATAATGAAATGAAATGGTAATGGTTGTAGGAAATTTATAAGTAGACTACTATGGAATCTGGATGTAATATAAAACTTTTACAATTTTTGGTAAAATACATTTTGGTTAATTTAGGTCAATATTTTCAAAGTGTCACTGATATGGTATGATTGGTCACAATGTTCGCCACTACATTGAAAAGTGTCCAGAACAATTCATCAATGAGGCAACATATAGACAGTCAACAGTAATAACTTTTAGCTTCAATGAGTTGGGGAATTATTCTAATACATGTCTATAGATACTTACTCAGAGAGGACATCATCATGATAAAAAAAGGGTTGGAAAAGCTTTTTATATTTCTACATTTGATTTTTTCACATCTTGTGATGTGATGAAAGATCTTGGGATTTCAATATTTTTCAATGGTTACCCATATGTTCAAAGTTATCAACACATATTTTGACATTCTAGGTGATGTTATCATAAGCTATTAATAACTATTTAGAAGAAGTTTTGTTAGGATTATTTTTTTGTATGTGTTTAATTTAATGTGATGTGTTCTTTTACACTTGGACATGAATTTTTAGGTATTTCTATCCTTTGGGGATTATATCATCTTTGATGGTTAAGATTATTTTTAGGGATATACAATATAGTACATTGAAGGTTATGAGGATAAATTTTATATTATAAAATAAAAATATATAAATTCATTATATTTCATTATGTTCATGGAATGTAACAGAATTCCCCAACTCTAGGAAAAGTATTTTGATTTAAAATTTCTTCATTAACATTTCATTCGAAGTAATTTGTAACCTTATAACCACTAATAGATTTAGGGTTTTGTGATTCATAACATTCCAGTGACCATGTTATTTATTTCTCTACATCATAACATGATACTTTTTTTATCTTATATTTCAATGTGTCCTTACATGGAATCATAGTATGTGTTATCTCCAGTGAGAACCATATATACAATTTTTCCTTATAAATTGTAAGTTACATTATTCATATTTCTGCTATGGGATTTCAATAAATGTACAATGAAAATTAAAACCATAGTTATATATAATGAATTCAAATTTGTGTCGATGAAATGTCCAAAAGTGGTGGAGAATGTAACATCCTTACTATCTTTACAAAGGAATAACTATGTTCAATAACATACATGATATTCCACATCGATCTTAAGATAACAACTTAATATTATTATGTAAATATTTCTATTATAATAAATCCACTACAATAGAGGAAGAAAGTAATATTAACTGAATTGTGAAAATAATGTATACACATTTATATATAATTATTTACTCTGTTATTAGTTAATTATTAATGAAAATAAAACACTTATCAAAATAAAAGGAATTGATTTTCTAAAAAAACAATTTAAATGTGGAGAAATGTCTTTTACACTAATAAATAAACAAAAAAACTATTTTTATATTATATTAATGATATATATATATATAATATTAAATCTAATATTTTACTTTCATCTTATGTGTTTTCAAAACATTAAATATGAAAAAATCCATTTTTAATTTTAAAAGATGTATTTTCCCCAAAATACAGCTTTTCAGCCTTTTAATGTCGCACTTCTTCTAAATATAGTTTTTTAGAGTTGTATAAATTATATTCAAAAAACATTATTTTTTGAAATATTATTTTAATAAATTAGGTCTTTTAATTTTATGGTCAATCTGTGATAAGTTTCATATTTTGTTGAATAGTTATAAAATATTCCAAGCTTTATCGAAAACAAGTTTTGGTCTAAATAATTTATAGTGTAAAAATTTATTTTTATTTGTTATTAATTTAAATTCACATCAATATATTATCATTTAATTCCATTAATTCCATTGACATAATTTTCACAATGAATTTTTATATAAATACATTTCAATCCGTTGGACGTTTTGACATTAAAATATAATTTTCTCATTCATTAAATGAGAATAAATTTAAATAAATATTATCCAACTATTTTTTTTATTTTTAAAAATGGATTCCATATTTGGAATCATATGTTTTAAATTTAATAAATCGTTCCTTTTTATTTAATGATACAACTGAATCATTGGTAATTTTTATTTCCCTAATTAAGACTAAACTTCGTAATTATGGGAAAGAATAATATTTTAACTAGTATGAAAACATGATAACAGTTGTTTTAATTTTATTGTATGAATATATTACATCACTATAATTTATTTTATTGGTTATGTGACCATTAATTTCAATTTAGATGATAATATATAATTTATAATATTTTATTCAAAGAAAAGTCACTATTGTCATACTTTTTTTAACAAGTTAAATTTTTTTAATATTAGGTTATATAGGTGATATGTTCGACTATAAATATGAATTATAAATATAATTAATTTATCATAATTCTATTAATTTATTTTTAATTTTTTTGAATTAAAAATTTACCTTAATGACTTACACAATTATGATACAGTAATTGTTTCATTAAACAACATATTAAATTAATGATTCTAAAAATATGAAGAAAAAAATAAATTGGGTTAATATATCTCATAAAGGAATTTAATGTATTAATTTTACATTTTATTGATTATTTTATAGAGTTTTTTCAAGTACTTAATGTTGTTATGAAATTTTCAAAAAGTCATTAAATGAATAGTGTAAAAATTGGAAGAAAATATAATTTAAAATAAATAATTTTTTATTGAAAAATAAAATGGAATAAAATAGAACATTCCGAAATATTATTTCTATAATTCTCCAAATTTCATTATTTAATCATTTATTTATAGTGTACTTTTTATTTTCATTATATTAACCTTCAAAGTTTAAATTGAATGATATCATAGTAAGAATTAAAAATGATACATAAGGATTAAAACTAAATGAAAAGAATTACAAAATATAAAAAACAAATATATTATTAATTGGATTAATTAATTTTTACCCATAATCAATATATAATGTAAATAAATCAGTTTGGATCATTTTTCAATGGAAAATTAATGTATAGTAATTTAATATTTTGAAAAATTCCAAGAGTACCCTCACCACTCATATAAAAGGCCACCAATTCATCTCATTTCAATACACCAAAAAACATCCTTTTTACAACAATATCTACCCATTTAACTTACAAAAATTCCTCCAAATATTTTAGTGTACCTATTTTAGGCATAACACCCTCCTTGCAGGTGTTAATTTTTTATCAATGTTTTTCATTTGAAAGAGAGCTATCATTTCTAATCAAGTCCTTCTATTTTCATTCCTCTAAAAATTCCTTCAAATATTCCTCAGACATGATGAAATAATAAATAAAATTTTCTATATATACTGAGATTTTTGTTATTTTAAAATCATCACCTTAATATATCTCCAAATTCCTTAAATATAAAATAAATTATTCAGTCATGTGTACGATGGACTACCACCTTACGAATTGATATAATAAATTTTCCATCACCATATCTCAATGTAGTATATAATGATAAATTTAATTTCTATTTATGGTATTTATTACATATTTATCATTGTTAATGTATAATATATCATTTAAATTCTTACATTTCCAATCATGGATAAATGATAACATCATTCATGTTTATATGTGAACTATCACCTCGGTGAAGTGATCTGATTCGTTTTTCATCACCACATAACATGGATAATATATATATGTTTATATAAATTACTAAAATAATATTAATTATTGAAATATAATTATTGAAATATTTTATAATACTTTATTATTTCCATGATGATCATTGAGAAAATTAATTGTTACACATCTGTACGTACAATTTACCGTCTCCATGATTGTAATGTATTTAATTTTTAAATATCCATATTTAATTAAAGGATTTTATTCTAAAATTGATATAAAAATGTTATTAGTATTTCAGGAATATAATTTTTATATAATGGAATAATTATCACTTTTTACTATAGACATCATTCTAAACTCATTCTAAACTCTATTACTGAATATCATCAAAATATCTCACCTGAACCTAAATTTTTAATAAATTGTTTTAACTTGATTATAAGAGATATAAATTGAATAATAATATTTAAAAAGGTTCTAAATTGTTTTAATTATTAATTTCATTTTATTATTCATTAAAATTATTGATTTATATTAAAAATCATACTCCATGTAAGGGACTTTGTCTTAATCTATTTTCATTGGGGAATATTTTGATATTATAAACCCACCTTAATTTATGAGTAGTATATAAAACTCCCTTGGACATATAATATCATTAATTTACATATTATCATTTTTCTAATTTTTTTATATGTTTATTGTTTTCATTGGATTATGATTTAAATGTCCAAAGTGGTTTGGGGCACCTCTAATGTTTAATGATTTAGTTGTAAAATGTTTTTATCCATGTCAGTATTCATGATATTATTTGTCATATTTATTTATATAAATATTAAAGTATTATAAATAAATTTTTTTATATTAATAATTTGACAGAATTTTTTCAAAATAACCTTTTTAAAATTTTTATCTGGAACATTTTGTCCAATGATAAAAGGAATGTTCCATTCATAAAGTACATGGTGAAAACAATTTATCTTCTTCTGTGAATTTTATTTAAAATAATGGTTCATTTGTAATATTACATGTTATCTTAAATGAAAATATTTCTTTTCCTTTTTGGGTGTTTTGGTAATGAAAATGGTGTTTTCTAATAAAATTGTATCATTATACGGGAGCGTTTCCATATGGGATTGATAAATTTTTGCAATGGGTTTTATTATGAATGTGTTATATTCATGAAATGGTTCATAACAATTATATGAAAAGGGAATGATTGATACAACTTATATAAAGGGTTGATCCCCATTACAGCTCTTAGGTGATCCTGATGTGGCTTCAATGATGGTTTGAACCACATTATAGCTCATAAGAAATCCGTTATCTTAATATAGGTTATATCAAGGGTAGTAACCCATTGTAGCACCTGGGTGAGTATTATATAGATTATTCTTATGATATACTTATTATAAATCTCCATTGAATTGGGTAATAATGATATTAGAAGTTGGATGAATAGTTCTTACAAATGAACATGTTTTTGACATGGTTTATATATGATTCTCTTAGACACCTTAAATAGTTATAATAGCTTGCTATTTGTTTTAATGATTTTTATTGAGAATCATTTATTTTTATTTGTCATGTGATTTTTTTGATTCATTCTATCAAATAATAATATATGTGTTTTCGTTTTTCCACAATACTGACATGTTTCTTCAAATTTACATCCCTTAATAATATTTTCGTTCTCATCACTTGTTTTAAAATGTTCTACAAATTTTTTATGGATGATTAGGGACAAGGATGATGATATGATGAAAATTGTGATACTATATCATGGAATGAAACCATGTTTTATGTTAGAATGTATTTTTTGATGTGAAAATTGATATTGAGATCAAGTGTCCACTTATAATATTTGGGTTTAATTTGAAGAGTGTGTAATAATTGTTCAAAACTCTAAACTAACATGATCATAGTTTCATAACTCTATTTAAAAAAAACTAGAATATGTAATATTTAATTCATGGTTTTTAGTGTCCCTTAATTAAATGGTAGTAAGCACAGATCTCACATTCCTTTTACTCATTATAGAATCAAACAAATTATAGAAAATTAGATGATGTGAGAAACAGTTTCCTAGATAAAACAAATAAAAATTATAATATCTTATCCCTATATAATGAATGGTACAATTTATTGTAGAGATATGTATATTAACAGGTGAAATCTTTTGAGAGATTTTGAATTGAATTTTTTATTTTTTATTGAATTTTTTTTTTATTTTTAGAGAATCCCTACTAATTTCATTAGAGTGTTTTTTAACAAGTTTTATTGATAAATTTAATCCTCATTAATCATTTATTTAAAGGCTCTATATAGGCTAGTGGACTGTAGGTTCAATTATAGATCTAATATCCAAAATTATTTATTTTTATACACTATTAAATTCTATTAGGGTGTATTCATAACACGTAAACTATCTATCCTCATGATAGAACTTTCTATCTAATATAACACCTCAGACACAATATGCGGTAAAATATTATATTGGATTGCAGATTATCCTCCACTATTTTGAAGGTGGACATTATATACTTTTAAGGATACTGACATCACCATCATATGTTTGATGGCACTACACCAACTACTAAAAGTTTCTTTCTTGGTTTTTACATCCTTAAGTGGTTCCAAAATATATTTCCATATCCACATATCATATATCTGATTTCATAAAATGATATTTGAAAAAGATTAAGTACAGGTCCAAGCCTCTTACAAGATCATCAATGAATATTAAAATAATTCAATATATTTATCAATTAATATTAAGTTTCTATAAAATGTAAATTTAAATAACATAAATGAAAATATTTGATATATAGGTGACTAGTTTTGATCATCAAAACATAATGATAGGGAGAGAGTGTGTGATAGGCACAATAATCTCTCTATTTTGATGATCAGAAACACATAGCTTAAAAAAGATTAATCGAGTTTATGTCCAGAGTGAATCTGGTAATAAATTTAATTCATGATATTATAGTTAAATATAATCAACATGATGAAGAGATTAACTAGAACATACTCAATATACTCAAGACATAAAATATATGATATTCATTACTATTAAAAGGTAATACATATTAAATATTTTCAAAACATAACAAATGATATACAAATACAGACCCCCATTTTATAAAATATCTTCTCCATGAAAATAATATCACTTAAGTATAAAAATAATATTACATTTAATAATTAATAATTAATAAAAAATATAATAATATTTTAAATCAAATTATTTTATGAGTATAATGGTATTGGGTGTGTGGTGGTTAATTAACATTTAATAGTTAATAAAAAATAAAAGGTGAAATTTAAAAAAAGTCATTGATATTCTAATGTGACAAAGAGATAAAATTGATTCATATTATTAAGTTAATATAAAATTTAAATAAGTTAGTATGTAAATAAAAATATGGTAATATAATATTTATTTACATTGTGAATATTGATATTAGATGATGTAATAGGAAAATAAAAATTGAAGTAAATACAGTTAGATAATAGTGTTTGGAAATATCATTCTGTAATCCCCAAAATATCATCCCATTTTTTGAGAGTATTTTATATTAGTCCCATTATTTTAACATAAAACCTAATTCCCATCCTAACATTATTTATTGACATATTTAGAAAGAAACCAATCCTCTCTTACTTCAATGATATTATTCCCCCTACTGCAATAATTTTTTCTTATTGTAGAAAGAAATATGTTGTTGAATGTGTGATAATAATAGAATTATTATATTCTTAGAAAGAGATTACAATTTCACTCATTCATCTCTATAGAATGATAGATGTAATTTATTAATGATATATGGGGAGAAAATTTTTTAGTTCTTTTTAGAGATATAGAATTGTTATTTGGCACTTTCAGATGATTCTTATTATTTTTAGTTTTTCCATGTCAATTTGTGTAGAGACTTTTTAATCAAGATCATTTAATAGATCAAATCTTCAAAAATAATTAATTATTTAGGATGAATGGTTTTTAGATTATTTAGGGTCGACCCTAAGCCATAATGATATAGTGGAATTTATTTTCATAACTTATAAATAATTAAATAAGGTTCATATATTAATCCACAATCTAGTTAAGAGATTACACCGGCTAGCCAATGCGACACCTAGGACCTATTGGGTACAGCCTACATCAACTCTTAGGTTGGTGTTCTTAAACCATCTAGTCATTGGGTATTATTAAAAAATAAGTCTACTGCATTTACTAGTAGCTGGATGTGGCTCTACAAGAGTGATCTACTAATTCCTACTATTTTCTTCTTCTTGTAGTGGCACCACTACTTATTTTTTTGGACTTATATCATAATTCCAATGTCATTCAATGATATTGGAATAATATTTATTAGTTGTCCAATAATATAAAATTATATAGAAAAACTCTTAAATGACATAAATTAATTTTGTAAGGAATATTCAAATTCAATAAATTAGAAACAGAAATTTGATAAATGAAATTTTATGATACATAGAATATTGCTTGTGATCATTAAAACATTAAATGATATATTGGTATAAAAAACATTATTTTTAAATTTTTTAATTAAATTTATAAATTTATTGTATTTATACATAAATACATCATTGACCAATTAAAAGGTTTTATTTACTTCTATATCATTTTTATATAATCATATATGCAACTAAAAATCTACTGTTTCAAAAAAATCAAACATAATATTCTCAAGATAATGTTGACATGTTAAATAAAAAATGAATTTTCCTATTTTCAAAATCATATTATAAAATTTATCAATTTTACTTATATTTTAAATCATAATGATTTGATGAGAAATAATTATTCAAAAAATTAATTCATTAAAATATTTTCTTTTATTATAACAATTTCTACAAATAATTAATCGTGTCGGATTTAATGTATTATTCAAATCCAAAATATCATTTACCTATTACATATTTGGTATCCAAAACTAAACTTCACCAAATCCAATTATAGAAGAATTTCATTTTAAATAGTTAGCCAATTTTGTTAGTTATCTAACAATAATATTTTTATTCTCAGAAATACCTTAGTATTAGTAGTTAAATATCACATAATTTCTATATATATTTAATACTTTGGTTAAATATTATTTGACTCACCAATTATATGGCATCATTTTAATTCTTATATATTTTCTTATTAATTCATTTTGGATTGATGTTTTATAGATAATAGTCTATCAAACACATATGGTTTTGAGTGAAATAATATATATATAAATATAATATTTGGTAGCTACAATAATCAATGGTGAGATACTATCCCAAAACCAATGATCTCACCACCCACGACCATTGGAATTTATCATATGGCCCCAAGTGGCCAATGTTTTCCCCTTATACTCAACTTATTATTCAAATTCCCACTATGCTTCTTTCCGAAAAGCTCAAAAAAAATATCAAAAGGTTTCAAAATCCTAATGTGATACTAATTACATTCCCTTCAGATTAAAAAAAATAATCTAATATATAATGGTATCATCCTATTCATTTCACATGTTTAATCCCCCATTGTTCCTAATTATGTAATCATGACTCCAGTACAAAAAATTGTATATCAAATTTTATATAAAGACACAACATAAACATTTTTTATTCATTAATGATCCACTTACATATTTTTGGAGGTACCCCTCCACAAATTCTCATTCCACTCCATCCTAGACTAACCAGCATTTTCCATGTAACTAAATCATTTCCAAAACAACAAACCATGATAAATTAATTATAAATATTTTTAATTAATTAATAAACTAAAATCACAATTAATTTAAATTCTATAATGTTAAAAAACTAATTGACTGTGAATAATACAGTAAACAAATAGTATATGATTATTTAATGTTGTTCCCAAGGAAAAACTATTTGAATAATTATTATAATTCAATGTATAAAAAATCATTAATTTTGAATGAAAATAGTAAAATCAAAAGGAATCCTCAGTAGTTAATTTTCATATATTATAATTATGTGTAATGGGTTGTATTCTAACTCTTATGGTGTCTTCTCACCACAACATACCAAATCCATATCATTAACGAAGGATTTTATCATGATCATGTCAAATTATTTATTAAGTTCATTTACTTTTTAGTGAATAATTAATTGAAAAAAGAAGTCAACTAATAGATTAAGAATATTAGGAACCATACTTCAATATAGTACAAAACCCATTGAAAATTTTCTTATATAAAAGGGTTAAAAATCGAGGAAGATAGTATGGAGATTCCAATATAAATATCCTCTCATGAGTGCATTATCCAGATAAAACAAGGGGTGGGATAATATAAGAAATGCTACCAATTTTAGTCTATTTTATAAAGGTATACTATGTATATAATTTACCCAGTTAAGTTCCTCCAGCCATAGGGTGGCATGGCCAATGCTTCATCAAAATTAGATCTCTCATTTGGTACCCAATAGAACCTAAAATAACCATCCCATTTGATATCATTTAGTAAATTACATAAAATCCACTTCATCCTTGTTATAATTGTATCTTCCACTTTTAAATTTCCAATGCAACAATTAAATTTTTTCAAAATTATAACTTCATCAATCCATCTTTTAAAAATTAAAAGTTAACTAAATACTGATGCATTGATGAATGAATTTTTTTATTTTATTAACACATATCTATGTGGTTAATTACATTCATAAAATTTTCATTGAAATGTTTTCGAGTTATTAGATGACTATTGACTAAATCAAATAAGATTTGATTTTGACAAATCCTATATTGATGAATATTGGGGTGATTTCTAGAATTTATTTGATATTCTTATGGTATCTGTGGTGTTTGTGGAAAATGTTTTTTTCATTTATTTAAAAAATATTATTCCAAAAATAATTAAATGGTGATTAAAATGGTTTTATATTAAAAATATTTAAAGGGAGATATGGGTAATATTTTAAAACATAAAGGGCAGGTTTTTGAAGTCATGTAATTTTGATTCAAAATTTAATGAATTCATGAAAAATGAAGAGTAATGTACTCTGATGTCACAAGTTTGAATGTGCATGATTATAATTGTAATGATTTAGAGTGAATGATATTTAATTGGGAATTCACTGATATTTAATGATTGTTTTTTGTAAATTTTATATTATTTTTGTACTTCCCTAGGCTAGTATCATATTTGGGGGTGAATTAAGTTCTGTAATTAATGTTTCATTATCCTTTTGATTCATCATATTGAACATTTTGTGGTACCTTATCCAATATATAATATCTTATAGCCTCGACTCAAATGTAGTAAAAATTAGATAAAACCAAAATAACAATATTTACAAACATTCTATGAAATGAATATATTTTCAATATTTGTTGGATGCCTCAACTTGGATTATCCACTATAGTCACAAGTGGATAAAATTTTATAAACCCATAAAATAAAATTCTAAAATAATTGGTTCTTAATAAAAATTACAATTTTATAGTGATTGGTTAGATTCAGAAATTAATATCCTTCATCAATTTTTTGGACACCCTAGTCACAAGTTTCTTCTTCAACTTTGATATGATTATATAATCATCTCATTCTGCTCCGAGATACTTCAATGACACTTTTTCAGTTTCCCCTACCAAGCGATTGAATTCACACACTCAATTATGGGATCTACCACTCTCATATGTTATCAAGAACTAATTTTATTTTATGCCTTTTACATTTATTTTTGTTATGATGGGATATTATATTACATATTCAAATTATATTCCATTTTATGTATAAATTATTAGATCATACTTTCACTCTCAGTAAAACCAAATTGATCATTTATATATACCCATTACCATGATGAAATATCATAAAGACTCATTTTTCTATTAATGTTTATTCATTACCTTATGCCTTCAATTTAAAAATTTTTATTTTTGGGATATGATTTTCAATTTACCTATTTATGACCATTTTGTGTCCAAATAATGACATACCCCTTTCACAAGAAACTACAATTTTTATGAATTTTTATGTAACATTGTTATGCTGTTGAAATTATACCAACATTATCCATTCCAAAACAATTCTGTATGGAATTCCATACCCATTATTAGATCCAGTGAATTCATTTTTATGCACATATACTTATTTTTTCTGACTTACATGTATTAAATCCACATTCATTGATCATGTAATAAATTATGATGATGAATGAATCTATGTATTATAACCTATGTGGAATACTTTATTATTATAATGAAATGATTATGATGGGTGAAACCAGATATCCCTTCAATGTATTGGGTATTTTCTAGTATCCTGTTAATTCATTTCGGGATTTTGGTGTACCATACTAATTTATAATAATTTTCACCATTATATCGTGGTGGTTTAGCATTGACTTGTGATATTGATTCCTTGTTTTATGGTGTTTTAATACTTTCAATGTTATTTTTATCATGTTATATAATGCATTATTATTCATTTTTCACTTTTAGTCATTGATATTATTATTATCATAAATGTGTCACTTATTCCAGGTTTATTACCATACTGGGATTTATAAAACACCCCATTCTTCTGTATGTCCTTAGGTTATACCATGTAGTTTTATGATTGAAGGTGTATTTTGACCATGTTGATGATGTTTTCAATAAGGATGTCATATTTATTATTTTATTTTGTAATATAACATACCTATTTCCAAAATACAGTAGGCATATAGGACATCTAGGGTGTATTGAGTATAGAATTATGTAATAAATAAAGTATTAATGTGAAATAAAGGGAAGTGTTTTTATAATTTGTATCAAATGAAAAGATTAGTTATTTTTGGTATGAGGAATTAAAAACTATAGTGAAATCCATAGGGTTATGTCTAAGTATAAGAAAACATCCATGAATTTGGGTAAGCATAGATTAATTAGTTTATAAATAAAATACATCCTTTTTGGGATTCTACATGTAGACGTGGTTCTGGAATAGATGTACCATGGATTAAAAACACTAAAAAGGTCTTTCGGGCATGACTCAGGGTATCCTAGTACATGAAAACGGAATATACTACACACCTAGTTTGACACTCTTGGGGGATAAGCTTTGAAAAATTTTAAGTTATTTATAAACCATTATTAGTGGTAAAATCCAATAATAATATATGATAGGATGTATATAATGGATAACAAATATTAAAGACTAGAAATCGATAAGTTAATGAGATAAATGTAATTTACATATTTATAATAGGAGAAACATGATAATGTCATGGAGGAAATTAATTCACTAATTAACACTAAATGCATTGTTCATCGTTACATCTTCTAAGAACCAGGGATCTATTGAAACGAATAACCCAAGCCATGGATTTTCAGAGGAAGCCAATAATCTCCAAGGTAGAAAATCGGATATTTTTTCATCGTTGAAACTAAAGTGGATCCCAATAATGATTTTGTGACATGTATGCTAGTTATTCATTCATGAATAGAAAAAGTAATTTTTTAATATAGTTCTACACATTCTCTCCTGTGAAGAATCTTCAGTTGAACTATATAAGCACAAACAAAAACCATGGAAGTAGAAATTTTAGTGAAAATGGAAAATGAGACAATTATTCAATTCAAAGTATATTAATCCTCCCCTATCACAATTTTTTGGCTGCACTTCTCATAAATCCTTGTCAAAAATCATTTATTGTAATTTGTTTCAATTATAGGCGTTGATTGTCTTTTCTTGTATAAAGGAAACACAAATTTACTTTGAGAAGGAAATCACTATTTTTATTATGAATTATCCCCTAAATAAGTAAAATTACAAAGAGGATGATGAATCTTCAATAAAACCACCTTTGTCAAGAATGGATCTTACATCCCTATGTGTAATGTTATATAGATAAAATCTTTGAGTCTAACCAAGGGTTATAATTGAGTGTATTTTTATTTTGGGGGAATATATTGATGTTCATCTTGAGGAATTTCCTGGTCTTACTCATATAAGGGAGGCTTATTTATCAATCGAGCTTATACCTGGTCCATTGCAAATATCCAAGACTCTATATTGGATATCTATTATAGAACATGAGGAGAAATGAAGAAACTATAGGGGAATCTAGACAAAGGGGTTATATTCTGATGTGCTTCACTATGGGGTTCACTAGTTATCTTCATCAAGAAAAGGATGGGTAGATGCGCCATTGAATTTATTATCGTGAACTCAATAAGATCATAATAAAAAACGAGTATCCACTTCTATAGATTTATGAATTTTTTGATGAGATACAAGGAGAAATATACATTTCCAAGATGGATCACTAGTCTAGATATTATCAAGTAAGGATGAAGAAGGATGATATCCCCAAGATAGATTTTTGTACAAGGTACGAGAACTATGAGTTCATAGTGATTCCATTTAGACTCAGTAATTATCCAATAATCTTCGTGGATTTAATGAATAGGGTCTTTAAGAATTACCTCAAAAAAATTATCGTAGCCTTTATTAATTATATCTTAATATGTATCAAAATAAAGGTGGAGAATGGGGAGAATATGAATAGTATGATTATGACCTTGAAAAATGAAGAGATTTATTCCACATATTACATGTGTAAGTTCTTGTTCCTGGAAGTCTCATTCTTATGGAATATCATCACAACTAGCGAGATATATTTGGATCATTCAATGAAAAAATCAATTAATGGATAGATGAGTCCAACATTAGAGACAAATATCCATACTATCCTATGGTTATAATGGTATTATCATCGATTTTTGAGAAATTTCTCGTGATTTTCAAACCCTCTTAACTTGCTAACTAAGAAGGTAGTAACATTTTCTAGGAATGTGGATTGTGAAGAACGTTTTAATGAGTTAAATATGAGGTTTATCACTGCCCCTATGCTCACACTACCCACAAGTGAATAAACATTCATAGTATAGATTGATGCGTTGAATAAAGGATTATCCTCTTTGTTAATTAAAAATGAAGAAGTCATTTCAAATTACTAAATGAAATTGATAATTAAGGACAAAAACTATCCAATACATGATAAAGAGTTGGAAGCTATGATATATGTGTTGAATATGTAGAGACATTATCCCTTTACGGAGAGGTGTGAAATTTATATGGATCAAAAAATTCTAAAATATAAATTCACACAATGAAAGAGAATAATATGAACTAATGAAGATGATTGTATCTGACCAAGGACTATAATTAATCAATTCACTACAGTACTGGGGAAGTTACCAAAGTGGAAATATCTCTAGGCAGAATGGATCCAAAAATTAAATCATTGATATTAATTGAGAAGGATCCATTATTTTTAGTATTGCATAGTATGGACATTGGAATCATAAAGTAATGAACATCTTAAATCCTTACATAATATATTTCCCAATTTTATCTTCTTGAACGTTGAATGGATGCTCAAAGATGACGTGAGATTTCAGAATAAGTGGATACTATAAGAAAAAACAAATCCTTGGAATTCAATGTTAAATTAGAAGTAATTGAGAGATTTGGATCAATAATATGTGTTTCATAAAATCCAAAGATAAAGAAGAAACTTTTGGATGTTGCATATAGTTTTAATTTCATCATTCACCCAAGAAACTAAATGATGTATAAAGATATCCAAGAGTACCATTGGTGGGAAATCATGAAGAAGTAAATCGCAAAATATACAACAATGTTCCTGGTATGTCAGCAAGTTAAATCTGAAAGGCATAAGTATAAGGGGATTATGTGAACATTACCCATACAATAATGAGAGTTGGATAACATTGCCACAGTCATTTTTTACAGAATTAGGAAGAAATCCAATGAAAAAAATGTTATCTAAGTTGTTTTGGATAATCTAAAAAAGATGAAAAATACATTTTGATTGGTGTGGATTCATTATTGGGTAAACATGAATGGATATACATCATATAAGTTATGAGGCTGCATTGAGTACCACTCTTGATTGTGTCCAATTGAGATCAAAATTCACCTAAATGTTTTGGAAAAGTCTCCATCATGATCTAATCATTTAGATGAACTCTATTATGGCTTATCCCCTTCAAAATGGTACCCAATATGAGTGGTATATCCAAACACAAGAATACATATTGAGATAATTCTCAATTTTCATAAAAGAATGTTGGTACCAATATCATTATTTGATATAGATCTCATAGAACCATAATATCCACTCAATATTTAAAATGTATCCCTATAAAACCTTTTATGGGAAGAAGTGATGAAAACCAACATGTAGGGATGTGGTAGGGGAAGAAAAACTAACAGGTACTCAAAATTGTTGAGAAAAATCGTGGATAAGGTTAAAACCTTTTATAAGAAATTAAATATGCATAGAGTTAATAGAAGATCCATGTGGATAATCATTGATGATACCAAGAGTTTGATGACGATCAAATGGTATTCCACTTCATATCTACATGGAATAATTTCATGACATATGAGAAGACGGGAAATCTTGTCCAAAGTACATTAGTCTATTCCAGATCCATGAATACATCAGATTTGTGGACTATCTAATGTCACTCCCACCGAACATATCTCAAGTTCAAGATTTATTCCATGTATCCTGATTACAGAAGTACAAAATATACCATTCATATGTAGTAAATCCATAAGAGGGACTATTGTATAATAACATTACCTATGAGGGGCATTCTGTTAATAATGTAGATTGTAGTGACAATGTTCTATGAAATAAGACAATTCCCCAAGTTAAATTATTGTGGATGAACCACATGTTTGACTAAGCCGCATGGGAACTGAAGAAATTAATGAAGTAGAGTTACCCTCATCTATATTAGTACGGGAAAAGAATATTTTGAGGGAGAAATTTCTTACGGGTTTAGATTGTAATTACAAAACATGTTATAAATAATATCTATGTTTTGATTCATTTAAATGTATATTGTTATAGAAAAAATATGCAATAATTTTGTTTTATCCAATGATTTTTAAATGACCATTATGTATATTTACCATTGATAAGATAGAATATGAAAAATAATAACATGACTAGCATACGTATTAGGTTTTAACAAATCAAATCTTCATAGAAAAAGGAAGGGATGGCCTCAACCGGTAGTATCGTACCATATGAAGCCCATTTATTTGAACATACTAGTTCAATAGTATTTCTATCCTTTACCGTTGTCCAATCCTAGGCTAGGATCTAATAACATAATCAGGGGAGAATCCATTAATGGTATATGTTCAAGATCATCGAGATTACTCGCCAATCCATTGTCTCTCAACAACCCCATGAAAGAACTACAATCATGAACCTTACTCATATAAAGTTTGATGATGTATTGGATGGATACATATTAAGAACCTAGATTTTAGATTAAGTATATAATTTCATAAAAAATAACGAATATATTTCCATAATATTAATGTTAATTTATAAATCATTTTTATTTTGATTCAACAAAACACAAATTTTGACGAAAATAGGTCTTCGGGTTAGGAATTAATATTTAAAGATTGTTTCAAATAGGTTTATTCATGGAATCAGAAAAAAACAAAAAACATGATTCCAAAGGGACATAATTACAATGGATGGTCCTTATTGCTTAGTATGGAAAATTATGCTTAAGAACTCATATTGTTGAGAGGATAGAAGGATATACTCATCACACCCTTGGGGTGGGGTGATATTTCCGACTCTAGGACACTCTCAAAGATATAATATAGATTTTAAAATCTTTCCTTAAATAAAAATTATGATATGGATTTCCATATAATTAACATATCAATTATTATTAATTATTTTAAAAATAATCATCTATATGTATTAGAGGTTCTCTATCAATGGAGACACGTGTATATATCAAAGGTTTTTAATCAATGGTATCCTCTAATATACAGAATAAAGATTATTATTCATTATTAGAATGATGATGGTATTCTATCCACATAGTGGGGAATTATGGAGTTTATAATCATTCATGGGGACTGTGTTTACTCAGTATTTTATCATCATCTATGAATATGCGATTTTTCGTTGATGTCAAGATCAAACCCACAAATGGGATTCCTTTGTATCCATGTGAATGGAATCGAAACCCAAGTAGTTTGATGCTTCATAATGGGGACATCTACCTTGTAAGTTTATGCGATGAGGACCCAACCATACATTTTAACATCATGTGGAACGGTCCTCTGGGTCGAATATTCGGTGTAAATTTTTAGTGTTGGACATATTCCATATAATCCCAAGGAACCTGGAAGTGATATGAATATACATGTTAAATTCCACCCTACTGGGAAAATGGACCAAGGGGAATATGGTGGGTTATATATTTGGGTTTGAACATTACATAGTCTTCCTACGTATCCCATCCAGACAATCATAAAAGTTTGTGTAGTTTGAATATGAGGACCTACACCTTTGGAGGGCATAAATTATATTTCCCACAAGGGAGTATGGCCCTTTGAGTGGATTTAGCCGGTTTAGATTCCTAATGAGAATTCCTTTTGAGAAAATGGACCATGTGGGAATGTCTGAAGTCAATGTGATTTGGGGTATTAGATCGGGGCTGACATCTATGGAGGATATCTAAATTCAAGGATTATGTTTGGGAATTACTATTAAGGAGGATGCCCATTAAGATCGGACCTTATATATTATTATTATGTATCTTGGTAAACATGAATCATATTTCCCTTTGTTCAATATGTCGTATGGTTTGTGTCGATGTGATGATCATCATTAACTCATAATCCCATGTGAGTTATGACCATTGTGAGAAAAAATTGGAAGTGAAAGATCTAACAATCTATACACATTTCCTTCTACACTAATAAAATAAAAGGGAGAGGATGATGGAAGAGGTCAAGGCTATGACACATCCCTCTCTTCACATAACCACGGGGAGGAAATGAATGTCTAGGACATGGGAGTAGAGATGAGAAATACTAAAACCTCTTACAAGAATTTATAGGGGATTACCCCATAAGGGATATCATTGTTGTTTGATTGGGTGTTATTCCTATGGTGCATGTCAATATGGGGATTTGTTGGGGGTTACTGCTAATGAGGATTCCCGTTTCAGGATTGGTTGCAGCTTAATCCTATGGGGGATTCCCATTTGAAGATTGGTTGGGGAATATTCATAATAAATTTTCCCTTCTGTACTAAAAGATCTGGTATAGGTGTTATGTGATGACAATTCAAGAGTATCATGAGGACTTTGTCAAATCAAGTTACTACAGGAATCCAATAGGATAATATCATCTAGTAACACATGTTATGAACGAATAGGGGTATGTGAACTCATTGAATTTTTAGGGAGTGTTGAGGATTATCTCAAATTATGGTATTGAAAGGATGGACATTAATGTCGTATAAGTTGAAAAAAAAATATTCTTAACTCAACTTGAACATTTTGTGGTCTAAATCTCTATTTTGATGGGGGTCAATGCCGGTAGCAAAGGGAATGGTGGTTTACATAGTTGGGTTGCCAATATGGGTCACCAAATTGGGTCATGCAGGGGGTTCTCCTAGATGGTTATCCAGGGTGGGTCACCCAAGTATCGGTCTCCCGAGTGGTTCTCCTAGGTGGGTAACCTAGGTGGGTTTCCCTGGTGGGTCGCGTAAAAGGGTCACTTAGATATTGGTCATATAGGAAAGGGTCACCCAGTTTTGGGAAGCCCATGCTTGGGTCTCCCAGTTATATATTTTCTAGGTGCTACGGTAAGGGAATATCCATTCTGAGTTCATGAAATGAATGATCTCCCAAGTAGTGATGGACTTCATGGGTGAAAGAACATCATGCCCAGAGCCCCCTTTTGGATTCTTTATTCGGGAGTTTGGACATCCTCTCAAAATTTGAGTAGGGGTATATTTATAGGCCTATAGGTAGACCTGTTTGGATTGATCTATGTGGAAGGGTCTGCACAGAGGGGCCTATATGAATGGCCTACACGAATGCCACGTACAATTCGTATGTGTGGTGACATGATCTCATTTATAAAATTTCACAGCCTTCTGAGTGCTATAAAATTTGATCCCACTTCAGTCTAGTCTATTTGACAAGTCAACATGAATTTATTGTATATATATATGCTTATTTATATATTGAATATATATAATTTTTTTTGAAGGATACTTGAGAATCATATTTTCATTTGTTGATGTATTCACATCATCGATCAAAGAAATACACAACCAACACATGGAGGGAGTTCAATCAACTCATCCCACTTTGTGGAGTAGCCTTATGAGAAATGGGAATTGAATATATTTATTCTTTTATAATCAATAATTATCTCTACTCAAGCAGAACATTTTTTATCTATATGGGAATCACATCAGGAATTCTGTAGCAATGTGCATGAATAACATTTTGTAGTATCAACAAAGACAAATAGTATTTTGGTTAATATTATAAATAAATTAAGAAATATATTTTAATGTATTAATGGATCATTGAAAAAATAAAATTTCCATACAAATTTATTATTATATAAAATTTATGATCATATAATATTTATGATAGTATAATATTTATGAAGTCAAATGTAATTTTAATAAGGATTCAAAAAAATGTTATTTCCAAAAACATATCATTTTCAATAAATGTTTATTTTTATTTTATTGGTGAAGATTAATATATATATAATTATTTAGATATGATAATTATTAATTTTGGAGTCATTATATTGAAATTATCTGATGGTTATGTTTTAATAATTTAACGAGAAAGTCTAATTTTGGGATAAAAATAAAATACCATATAAATATACACTTTCTTTTTAAAACCAAAATTACCAAAATAGATTTAATAAATAAAAAATAATATTCCAAGACCAAATATAAATTTTCTCTTTAAAATAGTTATTTTTTTGTGTTTATTTGAATTATTTTATAAATCCATTATGCATTCTTAAAGAAAAACCATATATTATATTATTTTAAATAAATTTCATTATGAGTGTGTCTCAACTCCACATCACCAAGGGTGATATTTTAATAAGTTCAGCCCTTGTTAATTTAAAATAATAAAACCACTCCAATATGGATGAAACCACATGATTAAAACATTTGATGTTTTTTGTTTTTTGATATTTTATTTTTTAGATTCAAGGATGAAAATAATAAGTAAATCTCACACTCTTCATATATAAACCAACCCAAGCACCCATTTTTCATCGCTCAAAATCCTTGGAGAATGTACATACTCTTACTTCCACTCCCTAGAGTCCATCGATGGCCCCCCAATCTTCCATGAAGCCCCTCCCAATCATTTATTGTCAAACACCCAAGTAAGGGATATTTTCACTCTCATCTTTTATCAAGATATCGTTTTATTTTATGTCTTTTAATTTTCATTTAATTATTATATGATATGATATTCTATATTACCATTACATTCCATTTGATATATAAATTATTATAAATTCCTTTCACTTTCATTAGACCTCCAATGTCACTTTTTATGCACCCTTTATCATGCCAAAATTTTTTAAGGAATTATTATCAATTCAAATTTCTTCATTACCTTGTGCCTTATATTTCCAAATATAAATTCCATGGATATGATATTCCCTATCACTATTACTGTCCATTTTATTTAAAAATAATGAGATAAGCATTCTTCACTTAGAAAATATTTTTATGAATTTTTATGTAACGTCGTTATAATTCATAAATTTTCACCATGATTTTCAATGAAAAAAATTTGTGTAATGAGAACCATAACTATTATTATATTAAGGACATTAAACTTTATGATCATTTATGTATTTATATTGGAAAAAAATATTCAATCCATATCCATTGATCATGGAATAAATTATGATGATGAATGAATCCATATTGTATGATCTATGTGTCACACTTAAGCATGAGAATGAAATGATTACGATTGGTTAACAATGTTAGAGATCTAATGAAATGGGTAACGTTTAGTTTCATGACACATCATGTCGGGTAATGGGTGTACCTAATTCTTTGTGGGATTTATTCCTCCATGAATTCTTTTAGGTGTGTCCTTCACATATATTCCTGATTCAAGGATTTATGTTGTTTCCACAATTGCAATGTAATGATTATCATTATATATCATTCCATATTATTCATGTTCCTTTTTTTATCATTTATATTCTTATTTATTATCATTTATCACTTATCAAATTTTTATTCCCCTAATGGAATTTTTATCTCACCACTTTCTAATGTATTTCCTCTGGTTATCCAATTATGTTTTATGTTTGAATGTGTATTTTGAGAATGTTTAGAATGTTTTCAATAAATATGTTATATTCAAGATTTAAGGTTTTTATATGATGTACCAAATTCCAAAATAAATTGTACAAATTGATAATCTGGGTTGTATTATGTGAATTATTATGTAATAAAACAAATATTAATGTGAAAAAAGAGCATGTTTGTTAGTATAAGGACCTGGCCTTCAACATAACTTATTTTTTTTGTTTTTGAAATAGAATTCACATTAAAAAATAATTTTATCTTGGTGTTCTTTTTGAAATATGAAATAAATTACAATATAGACCCTTACATTAAATATGGACACTTATTCTTAGTATCTTTTTTTCTACTAAAAAGAAAACATATTAAAATAAAACATGACTTTTTATCAGAAAATAAATCATGGATTATTTAATAATGATATATTATTAATCATATCAATTTTAGGACATATAGAAAACATTTTAAAACATTATATGAGCACAAAATATCAGTAAGGGACATAAATTATGGAAAAAATGCCTTAATATATAAATATTTTAAACTCAAGAAAACATTTTCATAGAATCAATCATATCTCACACAAAACATTATCACATTATCTTACCTCATGAAATCATTTGATTCCTGAAATACTCTATAGAAAAAAGAATTCATAAAGGTATCTTATGGAATCCATTTCATTCAAATATTGTAGCATTCGTGACTAAATATAGATTATATTTCTTGGTTACATTCAAAATTCACATCATGGTATATTCCTTTAATTTCATTGGAGAAAAACAACCCAGTTAACTCTATCTCAATACCCAATGCATTAGGGATAAATCATCAGATAACCAACCCTAAATTAGTCACATAACCACCAATATTCATAGTCTATTACCATGAACCATAACATAATCACAATGCACGAATCATGAATAATAGAGTAATAAATTTAAAACAACGAAATCACATTAAAATTTTACAAAGTTTCACCCTAAAAATGAAAAGACAGTATTTGAAAATAAAATTGGAAACATGTAGAGGAGTCATAAAAAATTAAATTTACATTTTACTGTCAAATTAGGTTCATGATTTAGATGATAAAATTCATTCCAAGTTATTTAAATAATAAATACATTTTTAAAACACTATTAAAAAATATAAAAAGAAGACTTTTGAATCAAACCATCCCATACCAATTTGAAACACTTGACATAAATTAAAAAAATTACATCATTCGTCTACATATAAATAAATTATTAAAACCTTTTTTATTATATTGAGGTTAATTTTAATTATTTATCAGAATAAATCATTAAATAATTTAAAATGATGTTTTTACTTAAAAAGGATCTTACCTTAAGTCTGACTAATCACATACAACCATTATCAATTGGAATAATAAACACTTGTTAATTATTTATTTTCATGTGAAATATTTTAAATTTTATAATTACTTTTAGATGATTTATCATATTTTTATAACAGTTACTTAACTATTTAAGTTCACTTTGAGCGCTTTGTGGATATTCTGTTCTCAAGTCCAAAATGTATTTGATATGATGTAAATAGACAACGTGGTCATTATTCAATCATTTACATAAAAATATTAATGTAATAATAACAAATTTTATAGATCAAGTAATCTTTTAAATGAAAAAATTAATTATCTTTATGGAAAATAAACTACATTATAATCATGGAGAAGGTAGGTTGTACGAACACATGAGTAACAATTCCATTTTTCAGTGATCATTTTGGAAAGAAGGTATCCAATATTTTGTCATACCAGAATTATAATAATATCATTAATATCATATAAATCATATAAGTATACTTAATATATTACACATGTGATTTTGTGATTTAAAATGAATCACACTACTTCTTGGAGGTGATAGTTCACAAAAACACACCAACGATGACATCATTTTTATATACATGGAATGTAAGAACATAATTGATATATCATTATCTTATAATGATAAATATGAAATTAAAATCATATATAAGCATTAATAAAGTCATTATAACCTGTATTGAGGGATGTTTATTGAAAACAAAATTTATTGGTTCATGGAGATAATAATTCACTGGTTCACAGAAACAATTAATTAATTTCCCACATGATTGAATAAAAGATAGATTTAGGTAATGATATTAACCTAATAACATATAATTATATTGGTTAATCATTATTTATAAATTTATCATGGTTGAAAATGGTTTCAAGTAAGCGGAATATGAAATAAAGTAGAGTCGCTTAAATAAAAATATTAACATTCCTTCAGACAATCACTTTTGATTAACACCTTAACACATCTATAGAAGGTGTTATGCCTAAAATAAAGCCTATATAATGTATGAAGGTATTATATGATTTTTTTAGGTATATCATCGCCAAAAAAATGGTTATTGATATGTGTGAAATAGAGATGAAAGCGTTCTCTTTTATAGAAGAGGAAAGGGGAGATCATGGAATTATTAAAAATATTAAATTAATAAAAATTAATATTCTATTCTAAAGAGATTTAAAAAATATTATTTCTAAGATATTATGTTATTGGGTCGAAATATCTTAATCGAATTATAATTAGAAAATATTTAATTATTTCTTAATCCTTATCATTTTTAACCCTTATTAATTCTTACCATGACATTATGTAATTTACACTTTCAGTGTAAATATAATTAATATAATATTTAGAACATCCGAAAATGAGTCATTAATTAAATTTTCAGACTTACCCCAATTATTTTTTTAATGGATACATTTTTATGAATTTTATTTCCTTTAATTAAATAATTTAAATTTTTAGATTTGAATTATGTTAATTTTGACACTATTCATTACATGAAATTATAATAAATTCATTAAAACTTTATTACTTCCAAAAAAATAAATTAACTCATCCAAAAATGTCATATTCATTCAAAAGAAATCTTGTAGGAATCTAATATTTCATATTATATTTATTAAACAATTATTAATTTAATTTATTTGAGTCTTCATTTAATATATCAATTACCACATCATCGTTGTGTCACAATTATATTTAATTATTTATTGAATAAAAATTATAAATAAATTTTCATGAAGTATATAAACATTTATTCATTATAATTACTTATTAAAGCCTAATTTATCTTCTCTATAACCCTATATTATAAATAATTAACTCATTAAAAATACGAGAATGACATTTTTAACATATCTTTAAATAAAATATAATAAATGTCATATTCTTACCCAAGTGAATTAAAATGGTTATAATTTCTTCAGAAGGTTCATATTAGTCAAAACCCACTCGTACAATGATATTATGTCATGTTTTAGTGTACTTTTATAATTTCATAATATTTTTTTACCTTTACTTATAGGATTTCACTTAAATGTGGTAAATAAAATATGAAAATTACTATTCACCAAAAATTAATTTGATCCTATTAGAAATGAAAAATTAATAATGATTAAAACTGTGTGTGAACATTTTTTAATATTCAATTCATTAACTTAGTTAAATTATCTATAAAAATAATCTTGAAAATGTGGCAAGAAATTCGGTTAAAAAGATGTTCAAAATTTCAAGAAGTTAATATACCTAATATCGAAATAAATATTATTACAATGACTAATACTTGATTAATATATGTATAATTGAACTATTATTACTTTTAAAATATGTTTAAAATATAATAATTATTTACATAGAAAATATGATTTTGACTACAATGATATAGTTTTCACTACTCTTCATTAAATGAATATTTATAGAAAAATACATAAAATTAACCATAAGGTAATTTTGAAATTGAAAATTCCAAAATTAAGTTTATTTTGAAAAAATAGAATATAAATTTTTTTCAATAACTATATTTTATATAGTTTCTCTATTAAAAGCAGTAAAACTTGGTTTTGTTAAAAAATGCATCTTTTTAGACGTAAAATTTGATTTGTTCTTATATCATATCTAGAAAACACAAAAGATTTATTTTATGAATTATTTTGAATAATATATATATATATATATATATATATTTCATTAATATAATCCTACAATATTGAATTATTAATTTATTATTATAAAACACAGTTATTCACATTTTAATTGATTTTTAGAAAAACATTTACTTTTTATTTAAAAAGGTTTAAATAATCACTTATAATTAATTGGAAACTGAATGATTATTTATATATGAATTTATAAACCATTGTCTAATAATTTCATTAATACTAAAAATTTTCTAAATTCTAACGGCTACGTTATAACATTAACATTATAAGAATAATATTTAACTGTTCATTAAAACATGGTGTGGCGTATCATCTATGAAATCAATCATTGTATTTGGTTTTTACAAAACACAGTTTTTTACATTCTCTCCATCCATTTAATAAACATTTCCCTCTTAATTTTATTTTCGGAAACAAAATGTTTTCTTTGGATTTTTAAAATAATTTTATTGAAATTCCACCTCAAAAAAATCTATAATTAAACATCATCTTTAATATAATGAAAGGGAATTATGATGGTTTCATGAGATAACTCATTCATGGGTCCCATGTATGAAATCATGGATATGGAAGAGAAACCTAACTAACATGTTCCAATGAATAGTGATAGAGAAAAAGATCATAATAAATATAATAATAAAAAACCATAACTCTATGATGTGTTAAAAGGTCATTGATGTCTCAGTATGAAAAGTAAAAAGATAATTATTTTTTTCAATGTCATTTCAAATAGTTGTTAAATTGTTTAACTATATAGACTAATCACATAAGATACTATACGTACATGAGAATTTTGGTTCCATCTTTTAATAAATTAACACATAAAACTCATCATTTTCTCCAAAAAATGAGTAATCAAGATGAATTTTTCATACATGATGCCCAATAATCAACTTCTAAAGAATAACATATTCGAAAAATGATTAACTATATATTTATTTTTTTATTATAATTTAACCAAAACAAAAATGTTTAGTATATGACAAGTTAATTCCCCAAAAATAATAATCCTTTATATCAAGAAGTAAAAATATTAATCTCAACCATTAAATATTAATACCCAATTATTAGCATTGACCATTCAACAAATAAATAACCTTGGAATTTCTCAAAAATATTATAGAATAACACTGAAACCCAAAAATATGAAGGATTGGGTCACATAATCATACATTATAAAATATATAATTTATCTCCAAATAACATCAATTATATTTCATTCCTCATTACAAAAAATATATTTTCGTAATCACATGTTCTCAAATATAGGTTATTCATTTCAATAAATAACTGGAATCTCAATAAGTCCATAATTAAAACATTAATTCATAAAAAAATAATTCAACCATTACTACTCATTTAAAATCTCATACAATTCTATTTTCCTTAATCATATAATGTTCCTAAAATAGGGAATGTCTTTCAAAATATCATTAATCACTTAATAATAAAATCATTTCTTAATCCCATGGTTATTTATTAGATAAAAAAATGGTTCTAAAAATAATCTAATTATTAATACATAAACTCATTTTACTAAAAAAAAGTTATAGTTACCAAGGATATCATATATGCTAGTGGTAGGCAATACACCATTGTCACCCTTTGGTTTTGTGTTCGACTATAGCATCTTTGTCTAATATAACAAGTTGTCACCCAGATTACAGGATGTCTATTCTTTAAAATATTATAATACTTAGAAAATTCCAACAATAAAATTCTCAAAAATAACTATTACAAGTTTTAGACAAAAAAGTTGATCTTATTCATTTAATTTTTCATCCCAAAAGCTAATAAACCATAATTTACTCAACAATAAATATCTCAAAGAAATACCCTTAATCACCCTAAAAATCCATATATTAATGTCTCAAAAGTGTTTTAATCATATCAAACCTATGATCGTCATAAAAATTATAAACTCATGATGTTATCCATATCTCATTTTTAGACATGCTAATATAGAATGTAATTTAAACAATCATTTGATGCTATCTATAAGGACTCCAAATTAAACATGAATTTTTTTAGTTTCTCTGAACAATAATTTAAATTCTTGGATGATTTCTGTTTATAGTTTCAAATAATTTGGAACAACTCTAATAATGTATAACTATACATTACATGTAATCACTTATACTCAGTGTCATTTTTTCCACATAAAATAAACAATTTAAAAAGAAAACATGAATTTAATTCCAGACAAATCATTAACACTATCATCATGACATCCTCTTTATCCGTAATAGTATTACGACCGGATAAAACATTTGAAAACAAGAAATGAGAAAAAAAGCTCAAAATGACATAAAAATAAGAAATAAATTGTTAGTCTGTGAATTTTTTCAACTAATGAAATCATTTTCACAAAATCATACTTTTCACCCGTAAAAATTAAACACATATGAAATCCTCATGAAATCATTGGATTTCTATAATAATATATAGAAATAATAAATCATAATGTTAACATGTGAAATTCATATGATTCTTACATTTTATCTTTCATTTCTACATATTGAGTAAACATCATTGTTATATTTTTAATACCAATCAAGGAATATTCCTTAAATCTCTTTTGTGAAACCCAACTAGTTAACTCGATATCATAACAGAATGCATAGGAGATGCATCACAAGCTCACCTTTGTTTTTGTTATTCATGGAACCACTCATATTCAGGAATTATTCCCAACAACTACAATATAATAAAAATTCATAAATCGTTTTTAAATAAATAATAACTTTACCACTTTGAAACAAATTTTATTTTTTTATATCCAAACATTCAAAAATTAGAAACCGTTATTTGATATTAAAAGTTTTATCTTTTAAGGGAAAAATAAACAAATTAATTTTACATAAAATTGATAATTTTGGTTTATGATGTATTTCTTAAAATATATTCCATGTTAATAAAACAATCAATCCATTGTAAAACATAATTAAAACATTTTTAAAGATTAACTTTTAATTAAAGTGTCCCATACCTTCCTGAATCATTTGAATGGAACTACCTTTTTAAAATATTCATTTACATATAAATAAATCCATAAATCCATTTTTAAAATATTTATATTAATGAGAAATACATAAAATACTAGATTGTTAAACATTTTAAATGATTTTTGTAGTTAAAAAGTCTCTTACCTTTATTCAAACTCATCATGTACAATATTTAACTTCTTGAATAATAAATAATGGTAATTTATTTACATGAATTAGAATATTTAAATTTTAATTTTTAAATTAATTATTTTATTATTAAAACAATTATGTAATTACTTATGTTCACATTGGGTGCTTTGTAGATATTAGAAACTAGAGTTCAAAATGTCTTTGGTATGATGTAAATATTAAAATTTGAAATTAGTACATTATATCAGGAATAATATTCCAAATATAATAATCAATTTTATAAACAAATTATAAATTTAAATAAAACAATTAATTATGGTTATAAAAAATGATCAACATTGTAATCATGGAGATGGTATGTCGTACGTATGGGTGAGTAACGCTTCGATTTTTCAGTAATAATTTTGGAAATATTTTATGTATTATATTATATTAATAGAATGATAATAATATCTGTAATATCATATTAATCATTTAAATATATTATACATGTAATTTGGTTATTATAAAATATCATTTCATTGTGAAGGTGATAGTTAACACGTACCCATGAACGACATTATCATTTTCATGTGCCTGAAATGTAAGAATGTAATTCATATATTATTATATTATAATGATAAATATGTCATAAATATCATGTATGGAAATGAATTCCATCATTATAACTAGTTTTGAGAGACTGTTTGGTAAAACGATTTATATCGAACAGGGGTGGTGATAATTCCCATGTCTACACAAAAGATTAATTCATTTCCAATTTCATGGAATAAGAAGTGTTTTTAGATGATGATATAAACATAATAGCATATAATTATATTAATGAAATAAGAGATATTATTTAATAATTGTTGATAAAGATTATATTGAAGTGGATGATAGAAAAAAACAGAAAAACATAAATAAGATTAACACCTTAACACCTGAAAGGATAATGTTCTTCCCAAAATAAGGTCTCTAGAATGTGGAGAGGTATTTTAGGAATTATTATATTTGGATATGGGTCATCTCGAAATGTTTTTTAAGTGTAAAGAATAACGATGAATGAGTGCCCCGTATAAGGGAGGGGTGGGGCAGTCATGAATTATTAAATATGCTAAATTATTATATGTTAATATAAATTAATTTTATCTTCCAAATAGATTCTAACAATATTATTTTTAATATATAATGTTTTTATGTCTAAATAAATTACTAATATTAAATTTACCCATGTTTTGATGTTTTTTAATCCTTATCATTTTGTTTTAACTCATATTAATTCAAACCACGACATTGTAAAATTTACAATTTTGGAGTAAATATAACTACTATTATATTTAAAAAGGCAAAAAATATTCATTAATTAAATTGTAATATCATCCCCAATAATTTTTCCAATGGATATATTTTTATGAATTTTATATCATTTAATTAAATAATTTATATTTTGAGATATGAATTATGTATATTTGAAGACTATTCATTAATTAAAATTTTTAAATATTCATAAACAACTTTATTTATTCGAATAAAATACATTAAATCATACCTAAAATGCCAAAGATAACCTAAAATTTGGCTATGGAATCTAATATTTCCAATTAAATTAATTTTAACAATATTAATATAATTTATTTTATTCTTCCTTTAATAAATTAATTACAACATTATCATTATCTCACATTTAAATTTAGTTATTTATTGTGTAAAAATAATAAATAGATTATCAGGATTTATATAATCATTTGATGTAGTAAATAACTATTTATAGTATAATTTATCATATATATAACCTTATATTGAAATTATTTTAATTATTAAAAATATGAATTTGACGTTTTTAACTTAACTTTATATAAAATATAATTAATATCATATTCTTACCAAAGTGGCATTAAAAGATTATAATTTTGTAAAAAGTTTTATTTTGGTCAGATTCCACTCATCTAATGAAATTAGCACTTCTTTTAGGGTAATTTTATAATGTTATTGTTTTAGGTTTACCACTAATTACATGATTTACCGTTAATTGTGGTAAATAATATACTAATGCTTCTATTCAAAAAATAATTGTTATCATTGACAAAAATTTCAATAATTATTTCAAATTATTATATATATTTTATAAATTAAATTTATATAATTTATGATTTTTATTTTAATAGTTATCCCACAGATTTGGAGAAAATTTTGTTTAAAAGATATGTTCAAACATTTAATCAGTTTTTATATCTAATTTCATTATATAAATTATTCCAATGACCTAAATTAAACTAATAGATGAATTATTTATCTATTTTTATTTCTTAGATAAGTTTAATTTACAATTTTTTGTTACACAATAAATCAGTTTTTCAATACAATGCAATATTTTTCATTATTCCATAAAAAATAAATATTTTCCAAAACAAATAACAAAACTATCCATAAGATAATCTTGATATAAACATTCAAAAATGAAGTCTGTTTTTTTATTTAATTTAATATACTATCAAAAAAATTAAAATGTGGTTTATATTAAAAGGAGGTAAAAATAAATTTTTTGAATAATACTCCATTTTAGGCATAAAATTAAATTTATTCTTATATCATGTCAATAAAACACATAAGATGAATTTTAAACATGATGTTTTATATTATATATATATATATATTCATTAATATAATCCAATTAGTGTGATTTATTAATTTATTATTATTAAACACACTTATTCACATTTAAATAACATTTTTTAAAAAACATTTCCTATTATTTTTAAAAGTGCTATATTTGGACATATGATTAATCGGTCACTAAAGCATTAACTATATATACATGAATAATATTAATATTTAGTTTTTCATTTAAACATGATGTGGAGTATCATGTTCCCAATAGAACCTAGTATTTATTTTTTAAAACATGGGATGTTACATTCTCCCCCTTTGAATAATTTTTTTCTCACAATTTGAACATAGGATCAAAGACTAGTGGATTGACTTTTCAATAAACATTTTTTGAAATCCAACATCATAAAAAGGATTAATGATACACTATCATTGAAATACTAAAAAGGAAGTATGATGGTCCCATAAGATAACACATACTTAGACTCCATGTAGGAATACATAGATTTTAAAGAGAAAACTAGCTATTATGTTCTTATGAACTGTTATATAGAACCATGTAATGAGAATGTTGATAATTAAAAATCATAAATTCATGATGTGTTAAAAAGTCATTTATATTAATATATGGAAACAAAATTCTATACACTATTGTATACAAATTCTATCATAGAGTTGAAGAATTGTTTTTACAATTTAGACTAAGAATATAAGAAATTTCCCTTACTTGAAAAGTAGAGTTTCCTCTTTTAATATGAAAAAAATTCATTTTTTTCTCCATGAAATTAGTATTCTAGATGAATCATTAAGGCTTGAAGCACTAAAATTATCCTCTAGAGAATAATATATTCCATAAAATATTAACTATCTATTTCTATTGCCTTTAGTCATTATAAATAACCAAAATGTTTAGTAAATGATATGATAATTCCCCCATAAAGAATAATCCATTGTATGATGGATGGAAAATATTAATCTCTAAAATTAAATAGTAATACCCAACGATCAACATATACCATTCAACAAATAATGATAAATAAAATTCCCAAAATTATTAATTTAATATTGTATCCCAAAAATCAGAAGGATTTGATCACATATTCTTCCAAGATAAGTTATAACATTTTTTACAAATAACATCAATTACTATTGATATCTAATATCAATATGAAATTTTCATAATCACATATTCTAAAAGATAGTATAATCATTTACTAAAATAGAATAATCCACTATAAGTCCCAAATTAAATCATCAATTCTTGCTAAATATAATTCAACATTACCTCCTCAATTAAAACCCCATAGAATTTCATTTACCAAAATCATATAATGTTCCAAATAGATAATATCTTCTATAATAACATTAATCACTTAATCACAAAATCATGTCCAAATCCCAATGTTATCACTTCTGTACAACATGGGTTCTCAAAATCTAATCATTTTTAATCCTTCAACACATTTATCTAAAAATAAATGGGCATACTAACTAGAGATATCATATAGTCTAACAGTTGGACACTCACACTTGTCACCCTTTAGTTATGGGTTCGATTCTCGCAGTCTTGTCTGGTTCAATGGGTTGTCAATCATCATGTTTGTTATAATTTTCTAAAACATTATAATAATTATAACATTCCAAAAATAAAGTCTTCAAAAATAACATAAACATGTTATAACCGTAAAATTTATATTATACCATTAAATTTTTATACCAATAAGTAATAGAACAAAATTAAATCACAAATAAATATATAAAAAATTACTACTAGTCAGCTTAAATTTTTAAAACATAATTCCTTAAAAGGGTTTTAGTAAAATCAAACAAGTGATCAACTTAAAAATTCTAGACTATTGATGGTATCCATAACTCTAATGGAAACATCCTAATATTCAATGTTGTCTATAGAATCTTTTTATACATTCCTTATGTACATGATATTAAATATAACTTATTGCAGTGTCGTTGAAAAATAATTCACATTTGAGTACAATTTATGTTTATATCTTTAGGGAATGATGAAACTTTTTTAAAAGTAGAACAATTCATTATATGTGGACACGTGTACTTGGTATAAATGTTTTCCCGCCAATGTAAACCCATTTAATATAAAACATGACTTATTTTCATGAAAAATCATTTATACATTCATTATGAAATACTCATAATACATACTAATAGTAAGACTTGAAAAAAATAAAAAATTAAGATGAGGAAATTAACTAAGTAAGTGACAATTAATAAGGAAACAAACCATTTGTCAATGAATATTTTTAACTCATGAAAACATTTACCCAAAATCATACCTTTCACGCATAAAATATAATCATGTTATCTTACCTGAGAAAATAATAATATTCCTATAATACCTTATAGAAATCATAAATCATAATGGTAATATATTGTGTCCATATAATTCATACATTGTATAGTTCACATATATATAGAGAGTAACCTTCACAGAAATTTTTTGAATATCCATGATGATATATGCCCTAAATCTATTAGGATAATCCGATCCAGATTATACAGTGTCACTACAGAATGCATTGGAGAGCTATAATGGGATCAACCCATTTGGTTTGTCCTATAAACACCTGTATTTATAAGATATTTACATGAACAATAACATAATCACCACCCATAAATTATTTATAAATAATAATAACTTTACCACTTTTAAATCACTTTTCATTTTTACAATGTCGCACACTCAAAAATAAAAATATATTATTTGAAAATAAAAGTTTAAACATGTAAAGGAAGCATACAAACCATAATTTTACATAAAAGAGAGAAATTAAATATATGAGTTATATGTTAAAAAACATTCCAAAATATTGAAATATTCAATCAGTTTTTACAACTCAATTATGAGATTTAAAAATAATACTTTTGAATAAAAGTGTCACATACCACTTTGAAAATTGTGAAAGTAATAGAATTTTCTATAAATTCAGGCCCATATAAAATGAATCCAAAAAAATATTTTGAAGACTTATACATTAATGAGAAATATTAAGAACAATCAAATTTACAAGAAATTAAAATGAATATTTATTCATAATGTCCCTTACCTTGAATCATACTCGTCATGTAAAATCAATAACATGATGAATAATAATCATGGGATAATTATTTAATTGAATGATTTAATATTAAGTGTTTTTTATTCCTTTAAAATGACTTATCATATTCTTATTACAATTACTTAGATATTTATGTCCCATCAGGTGCCTTGTCGATATTCGATACTCGAGTCCAAAATGTCGTTGGTATGATGTCAATAGTTAATGTGATCATTAGACCATAATCATTATAATATTATACATGAATTAATAATTTCATTTATTCATTAGTTATACATTTAAATCAACCCATTAATTGCGGTTATAAAAAATGAACAACGTTATAATCCTATAGATGGTAGGTTGTACATATACATGAGTTAAATTTCTTTTTTTAGATTATCATTTTGGAATAAAGGAAATTATTATATTATCATCCTATAATAATAAAAATATCATTAATGTGATATTAATAACTTACATATAATTATATATATTATCCATGTGATGTGGTGATTGAAACTGAATCACATTACCTCCTTGAGGTGATAGTTCACACATATGAACAAACGATGTTATCATTTTTATGTGAATTGAAAGTAAGAACTTATGTAATATATAATACTATTATAGTGATATGTACTTCATAATATTGCATATAAAAATTAATTCCCTCATTATAACCAGTCTTGAGAGACTTTTATGGAAAACAGATTATATCGGCTCATTTAGGTGATAATTTACACGTTCTCACAAATGAATAATTCATTTCCCATTTGATAGATTCAGATTTGCATCTGAGTGATCATATTAACATAATAAAATCTATTTAGATTTATTAGACTAGAGATATTATATATTAATTGTTGATGAATATTTTAATTAAGTGGAAGAATAAATGAAATAGAAACACCTAAACAATAACATTGCATTTCCTTCAGACGGTCACCTTTTATTAACACCTTAACACATCTATGTATAGAGTTATGCCTAAAATAATGCCTCTAGATTGTGGTGAGATTTTATAGGAATGTTTTTGGGAAGATATTGGCTATAAAAAAAATTATGTGTATGGAATTGATATGAATGGGTTTCCTTTTATTAGATATAGGAGGGGAAATCAAGAAATTATTAAAAATATTAAATTTATATAAATTTATTTTATAAGATATAAGGATCCAAGAGAAATTATTTTAAATTTAAAATTATTTTTGTCAAAATAAATATATCCAATTATAAGTATACATGTTTTGTTAATTATTATATCCTTGTATTTTTGTTTTAATCATTTTTAATTATTTCTATGAAATTATGTAATATACTATTTGAGATTAAAATAATTACAAAAAAATTACTAAGCTCCAAGAAAGTATTATTATTTAATATTCATAAAAATATCCATAATTTATATTAATGATATATTTTTACAAAATTTACAAAATATAATTCGATATTTTTTATTTTAATATATGAATTATTTCAATTTTGACCCTTTTCATTTCATTACATTTTTAAATAATCATGACACCTTGATTTATTCTAAAATAATAAATTAAACCATACTTAAAATTTCATAATCATCCATAAAAATCATTTATTATATTAAATATTTCAAATTATATTTTTTTAATATCATTAATATCATTTATTTGATTCTTCCATTAAAAAATCAATTACTGCGACATTATTGTCTCATAATTAAATTTAATTATATAATGTCTAAAATTTATAAACCAATTATCAAGATCTGTGTAACCATTTTATATTTAAAATGACTATTTATTGTCCATTTTGTCTTCTATATTACCATATTTTAATGAAATTAAATTTTAAAAATCTCAGTATGACATTTTTAACATATGTTTAAACAAAAAATAATAAATGTCACATTTATAACCAAATGCGTTAAAAATGTTATAATTTATGAATATGGTTGGTTATGGTCTAAAACCACTCATCTAATGAAATTATGTCCTGTGTTAGGGTAAATTTAAAATCTTATAATATTTTTTTTCATTTTATTATATGATTTACCTTCATATGTGGTAAATAAAATACTAAAGTTACTATTAAAAAAGAAATTAAGTTGATCCTATCAGACCAAGAGTTTCATAATTATTACAACCTTGTTTTTTTAATTTTAAAATTAAATTCACAGAAGTGGATAAATTTATATTAATAATAATTGTACATATGTGGTGAAAGGATGTGTTAAAATAGATGTTCAAAATTTCAGTATGTTTTAATATATAATTTCAGTATAAAAATAATTCCAACGACCTAAATTTTATTAATAAATGAATTATAGATCTATTTTGACTTTAAAAATCATTTTAATTTATAATATTTATTTAAACAGAAAAAATACTTTTTATATACATTGTTGTATTTTTCACTATGCATCAAAAAATGAATCATATCTAAAAAACACAAAAAATCAACCCGAAGATAATGTTGACATTCTAGAATACAAAATTGAGGATATTTTGAAAATTTTAATATATAAAAGTTTCAAAAACTAGATTTATAATGGGTTCTCCGATATAATAATGTAAAATTGTGTTTTTTGAACAGTACTCTTGTTATGAAATAAAAATGATTTTGTTCTTATTTCATGTCTATAAAATACAAAATATGAATTTAAAAAATTAATATGATATATATATATACATATTTATATTCATTATTATAGTGTAAATTTTTTTTTATTTTTTTATTACTATAAAACACAGTTATTCATTTATAAATAGCCTTTTAAAAAAAATTCTTATTAATTTAAAAAGGGTTTTATATTTCCATATAATTAAATAGTCACTAAATAATTGACTATATATACAAGGGTTTACCATATTTTTATAATTAAATTAATATTATTCATTCCATTCATTCTCATAGGCCAGTTATAATATGAACATTTAAATAATAATTTTTTATTGTTCATTTAAACATGATGTGGCGTATCACATACCCAATCGAACATATTATTTTTATTAAAAAGACACAGCTTTTTACAATTCAAAGGATTAAAACATATTTTTCAACACCCATTGTTTCCTTTTATGTTCAAAATTTACAAAATTTTTATTATTTTCAATATTTGATATATATAAACTCAATGTTATTAAGATGGAGGACTGATCTCTAATTTTAACTTGGTCAAATATATTCCTAATTTATTAATAATTCAAAATAAATTGAAAATCTATTATAATATTAATTTAAATATATATAAAACTAATGAAATTTAATTCATGTAATTCTCGAATAATAATATATATCTTTACACCCATTAAAAATATCGATATGCATATATTCTTGCTTCACCACCTGGTGGATGCCCAACATACGACCTTGAATCATCATGAATATTATATATGTTTTAATGGAATAAAAAAACAATTATCATAATAGATTTTCATTAGCATAAAATATTTATGTATAGATGAAATACGTACACTTAGCAGTAAATCATTAAGGTCATTTCTTTTATGAAATACAATCATGGAAGGACATAAAATATGATGAACAAAATTTTCTCTATGACAGTGTCTTGTGCTTAGTAATTATAAATATTACACTTTTAGAAAGATATAAACTAATCATATTAAAAGGAAAAATCTTAATATAAATATTACAAACACTTATAATGATGTAATATTTTTAACTTAAATACTTATTCCTCAAAAGTATTATGATTAATCCTTTTTAAATTCACTAAACAGAATTTACGATTTTACTACAACTTCTTCAATCAAGAAGAATATCCACTTGTTTGATTCATTAGTTCATATAATGTTCCAAAATATATTTTAAAAGTTAGATAATAGATGAACATAATAGAATGTATCACTAGTTTCATTTCTTTAGAATATATTTTGGTTCTAGAAACTCAAAACTATATCTAATAAAAAATAAATCATTAGATTTCAAAAACATATGATTAATCAGAAAACATGACTCATGTTTACCAAAGTGGAATTCTTATTTATGATGGACATATAATATATTTATAAATAACATCACTTCATTTTTACACATTACATGTATAATGGTTACACAAGAGTATACCAATATTACAAATATCACTCATGTCATGAATTTTTTCTTTAACACCAATAAATTCCTTTTTCATTAAGAATATGCAATAATCATACATTCACATGGTAATACAATGAACTTATACATTCAAGGCCATTAAGAAGTATTACTGATGGTAATGTTAGGTCTGGTATTATATTTTATTATTATTAATGGAATCCACAAATTTCATCCAATAATCACCACTTCTATCCAAAAACATCACTTGTTTCGGCAATAATAAATACAACTCATCTACTCATGAAATGGGAACATTAATATCCCAATTTTTATATATTTTCACTGCCAAAAAAAATTTACCATATAATTATGGGTTGTTTTCATTATTCCCTATATGGATAAGAAATTAAAATTAATCATTCTAAATTTCATATCGTTTACCAACATCCAAATCTCAACTTATTATCTCTTTACACAATAAAATACTACAAGATCCAATATAATGAAGAATTATACCACATGAAAAAAATTAGAAATGATGCTCTATTTAATAGTATTCATGGGATATCCCTCTGTAGAAATAATATTGATCATAAACTGAGGATAAAAATAATTTCAATAAACAACCATGTGTGTGATACAATTATAGGAACATATTTTAGGGTTTGATTCACATATATTTAGTATAAACAAATATATAATTGGTGTCAAGATAAACATACTACCGTGTGTTTGTCATATAACTCACCCATTTCCTCACTATTTTCATCAACAAAAACTCTTGTTTAATAATATGTTATATAAAATAATGAATATGTTTTGAATATTCTATTGAAGTACCTCATAATATAGATCTCATTAGGATATCCATATTTTCCGTAATTTAAAAATTCACCTGGATTTTTCTATATAGAAAGCTCTAAATGAATTTCTCCCCATCAATGGATTCCTTTATTCTACTACAATATAGTTGTTTATACATCATATAATAAAACATATTTGATGCCAATTACTGAAAAATTTACACATCCAATACAAGTCATTTAATGTTATCTCTAGTATAATAAAAATTGGGAGGTATGGATGTGGCTTTTTTACTTATACGTAACCCCATTGCTGATAGTTTCCTCTCACCTTGATCTACTCATTCCTTCTACACTCAACACTTCATTTCTTATCAACCAATCTTTCTAAAATCTACAAATTTTGTGAATTATATGTTTTTTAATGAGATTTCATTACCTCATACATATTGGAAACATTATACCCATGAGCATGAACCATATTTGTTATGGTATATTTTAAATATATAAATATTATCATTGAATGTTTTTTAACAATCCCAATCATCTCACACTTTTCAAATTATTTTTATTCCACCATAAATTCTATTTTTTTGGACATCTTCTCATATATTACGACCACTACATGTGTAACCACTTGTTATCATTTAAATTTATTATATATCTATTCTTTCACTAATCTAATTGTTATATCTAACTAATATTTCTAGATTACAATGCATTCATTCTGGAAACCTCTTATTCTTTTGGATTCGTGCATCGCATCTTTTAAGATTTAATTTCTTTTCACTTTTCCACTTTACATTAATTAAATATATAACAATATAGACCTTCTTATAATATTATAGTAAATAATTCAATGTATTGATAACCCACAACTCCACATCTACCAGAACCCTCATCTAAGGAGTCAAAATTTTTTTGGGTGGACATAAATTGTTTCCTCTAGTTTCACCATGGGTTCTCATGAAGCCCCTAGTTATTGACGCCTCCTTGAAAAAACATATAATTATATTTTTAAAAATTTTTTTGTATATAACTTCATAATTAAATAATATAAAAGTAAATATTAATACTCCAAATGGATTCTAGATCTATCCAATATTATGTAAATGTTTTCATGATCCAATAAACCCATTTTATATTGGGGGAGTTAATTCATGGACTTCTTTATTCCTTTTATGGGGTAGGGTGTATCATATGAATCTTCATGACCAATATAATATATTCATTGTGTTTTGGACATTCATAGTTAGATATAAAATAATTAATGTTGGTCATATTAATTATACACATTCCTTACATATTAAAAAACTTCATCTCTATAATTGTTAAATACTATACCATAGTCTTATAAGCTGTTATGTTTTCTTCTCTAATATTTTCATATCATTTTGAAAATAAATACATATGGATTCTTTCTTGGCCATATATTGAACTCTTTTAGATAAATTTTATTCATGACCACATGTCATCTTTTCTTCTCTATATAGCTTCATGTTTATTTTTTATGATAACACCTACATAGTCTTCTTCCTTATTAATTAGTTCTTCCATTTCTTCAGTTCCCTTATTTGTTTCTATATTAAATTTGTATTCTCATTCATAATGTTTGTAATATCTTTAATACAAAATTCCAAAACAAATTCAAATATCATTCTATAATTATCTTTTATTCACCATGATCATCAACTATTGATGAGTCAATCAAATTTTCAAATTTATAAAGGAAATAAACTCATCATTCAAAACCTTACTTGAAGATAAATCATGTTTCTCATTTTTATCTCATCAAATTTCATTTTCTGGTACTATAATTCTTATACTTAGAATTTTTATATATTTTTTAATTTCTCACCTTCCTCAATAGATTCAAATTCAATATCCTTTATATGTTTCCAATAATAAAAATGTCTAGTCTCATAAAAATTACACTATTTTAGTATTTTTTCCACTACCTATCCAATTTACCTATTCAAAACCTATTATTATATGAGAAATAACCTTTCTAAGATCTATATCACCATAAATATCTTAACATATTATTTTCTCATGATCTTTTCCATTAACATTCTATTTTTTATGACCTTTAAATCCTTATCATATTTTTTCTTTCATCATGAAATACAATTATTTCCATATATAATAATCAATGAGTATATTGTTATTATTATATATTTTATAATATTATCTTTCTTTAAAGGGGGATATTTCTTAATCAAATTGATCTAGAAAAACTCTCATCTGTATTTTGAAAATACTAGAATCATTAATTATATCATTAAAAATCTAGATATAGTTCTCAATCTCATTAACCCAGGTATATTAATCATCATTGGTCTCATAATCATCAATTTTATAGATTTAAATTTTAATCTACAAACATGTTGGTGGGATTCATTGTTTATGTTATTTCTATTATAACTACTTCTAAAATTATACTATATCTCTTTTTTGTTTTGAAGGACCATTAATTTTTTATGGGGAAATAAATATTTAATTTTCTATCTTAACATATTACTCCATAATTATTTTTTCATACCAAATCCTAATAACATATCCAACAATGTGTGGAAAAAAATACTGCAACATCTCTCAAATCTTGTCTATGAGATTAGGGGAAGGGTAGAATCATATTCCACTAATTATTAAATTTTTTTATAAAAAAAGTTTGAACATCTATAATATTTACCAAATTAAGAATATTTATTCCTCCTACGAATATATTATAACTTTATAGGGAATATTTAATTGATAACCATTATTATTCCTGAGTCTAGTTGAATGACTAGGTGTGTGGTGGGGGCTAATGATTGGCCACCATCTATGAATTATTGTCATTTTTATTCAAACTATAATATTTTTATTATTACCAATACACTTAATAATATCTCATAGCCACAACTCATATGGTCCAATTATAATATAGGTAACAACACATAATATTTACAATTGTTGGTATAAAAGTAAACTCATTTTCATGTTGGATGGATGCCCTAACATGGATTATCTACTAAAATCATAAGTGCACATTGGAAAATGGCCACACCTATTTAATTCTCAAAAAATATTTTATATAACCCCCACTGAAATCCTCCAATAATTGTTTGGATACCCCATACATACTCCATGAAAATTTTGATATATGACCTAATAATAATCCTCTTCTTTGCATATGAAGTTCTCGTATAAAGGTTAGTTTTTTCATATGGATTCCACTAAGATAATTTCTGAATTAATCACCCACCATGAATAGGTTGTTCAATAGGTTTTAATGTGTATAATACATTCAAAAAATATAACAACCATTAATTGAAAAAATAATTATTTTTCTAAAAATATCAATCCATATATTGAATAATTTGGGTTCTTCACTTCAATTCATGTTCTTAGGGAACTATTGTATTTCTACAGAAAATTATTTCTCATATTATTACATCCCTCTCTTCAATACTATAATTTATCAAGATCTCAATAATTTTGAAGACTCTATCCTCCACTTAATCACATTATGTTTCCTTTTATATTCACAATCGATAGCATGAATATAATCTTCTATAATATAAATATGGAAACATCATGATCATTACATGTATGGTATATTTAATTATTTAAATCACTCAATAATATTCCATATTTATTACATAAATAAACTAGTTTGAATTTATATTAATATATTTAATTAATTCTTATGAAGACATATAAATGTTGATTTATTTATTTTTCCCAAAAATTCACCTCCTTAAACACAATTTAAATCCCCACATGATTTGTTCCATGCTTCCATACCTTGTGGAATTATATCTTGTAGCGTGGAACATTCATCAATATTCTCATAATATTGATTGACTATACAAAATTAAAATGATAGAATCATATAGTAATCATTGAAGACTTCTGTTCAGATGAAATACATATTCTCATTATAAAATGGATTCACTTAGTTATTTGATCACTTATGGTCACCAAAGGACTTATACATCACTCAAAGAAAGTCTCTAATGGGAAATGGTTACACATATTGATTATAATATTTATCCTGTAATTTTAAAGTCATAATAATAATATATATATAAAATAGGATTTAAATTTATAAATACACTTTTTAAAAATACTTTCACTTCAATGGGTTATTGATTATGTCTTTTTTCCATTCTCAACACCGAATTACATTTTGATAAGAATTTCATTAATTTCCAAGCATCACCTTTTGTTGGATTCTTTGATTCTCATCATGAATCAAAATTTCTCGGTGATGTATTTGTGGTGCATAAAATAAAATAAATAATCATGTGATAAATTTTTTATGGAAAATGTTATTCTATGAACTGAGCACTTCACTCATCCTACCAACAAAAAGGAATCATTAATTCTATTTGGGAAATAAATATTAAAAGTTATAATATTAAACTAACAGAATAATATTTGAAAAATTATTAGAGTGAAGGTCAAGGTAAATCATGATACAATGATGTAAAAAATAGTTATAATGTTTTATGAAATGGTTTGAATACATGAATTTAAAATTGGTTTTTATATAGATAAAAATGAGATGATTGTAGCCTGAATTTGTAAATTCGGTTTCATGTAGTTAGAGAAGGCTATTTTTTTAATTGTTTTAAATTTAAATGGTTACTAAAAAAAATATAGTGATCAAAATTTTAGGTTACTCACCCTATATATTATAAAAATGTCTTTCCCCTCCACGTTACATTGTATAGTTTATAAATAACTTTTTAAAACTGTGTTTAAGGATAGCTACCCATAACACATGGAATGGTCATTTCATGAGGATCGGTAGCCAATTGGGGAATATATTATGTTCACCCTTCAACCTCCACGATTTTAATTAATTTGTGAGAATATTAATATTTAATATGAATGTATATAATGAAACAAACAATTATGATTTTTAATTAAACACATTTTTCGACACTACTTGAAATCCTCATAAATTGCATAGCTTGGTAGAAGAAATTTAAACCCTCATAGTAGTCATGTGGAGATAGAAAAATGAAACTAGGAACCAATATATCAGTAATCTATGGTAAAAACATATCTTGGATTAGTCTCTATTCTTTGTGTTATTTACTAGGGTCCCCCTACAAAACAAATTCTAGGTTCTATTTACAGGAACATAAATCTAAGGATTTTCTTTATTTGGATTTTAATTTTTTTTTACCTCAATAATTATCAATAGGTCAGTATCAGTTCCAACATTTGTTTATGAGGGTTTGGAAAAGTCTTCAATTATATATAAATCCTCATAATATAAGATATTTTAATATTTTTATTTTCCTCAACTAATTATTTATGTATAGTGGATTCCTTTGACCTACTCTTGTGTTTACAAAGACTCCATGTGTTACATATTAAATTTCCCTTGAGACATTTTATATATATCATCGATATATTAAGGATTTAGTTATTTAATATAATGTTACCATTAAATATCCCTTGGACTGGAAGAATTATCATTACAAAATGCATCATACCCTTATTCACACATTGAAAAATATCGGTTTCCATTATGAAACATATTGGTTACCCATAAGAAATATATAAGTCACCCTTACATTACATTTGGAATACCCTTATGCAAATATATGTTTCCTGTAAATTTATATAAATTTTAGTTACTCCATATAAACAAATATTTATTACAACAAAAACTGTTATCTTTGAATACATACCTACAACATACAAAGTCCCGCCATGTAACACCCCAGGAAAATAAAGAATATTACATTTTTATAATTATACCTATTTGTGAATAAAATGTTAATATTAATTTAAAGGTAAGCTATGCTCTATGGCTTACCCAATATGAAACAACGAATTCCTTTGAAATCTTATGTTTCACTCCAATAATAAAATAATTTTATTTTAAATGGTAGTGAACGCCTAGCTATTTTAATGGCGAGAATGAACAGAACTAACTAAAAAATTATTATATATTTTTGTCAAATATTTTTTCTTTTATAAAGTAAATGTTTGAGGACTAAAAATGCAAATGAATCCAATTTTAAGCGTAAAAATTTTAATAATCTTTAAAAGGTTGATTTACCACCTTTTGATGACGAACATCTATTAAATCCACTTTATTACAATTTTTTGTGTTATATTTGACAAAATAAAATTCTTCTTTAGAATCGGGACATCAAATTTTACATTGTGTAAATTTTTTGTATTTTTCGGATAAAGTTCATTTTTTAATGAATAGTGAAAAATGTTGTATTTTAATTCAAAACCTCTTTTTAATATAATTTATTTATATGATCAGATTATCATTTAAATTGGTTTAAAGTTAATTTACAATATATTTTTACCATTTAATCCAATAGTGGTCATTGGAATTAATTTCACTTTGAAATTGGACATAAACTAGAGTCAATCTTTTAATAGATATTGTTTCTTAAAAAAATGCTATTTTTTTGACAGTAGGGATTGATTATTAAATTAATTAATGCAAATTATATGTTTTTAATTTTGTAAAATGGACATCATTTTTGAATATAGAATATAAAATATAGTTTAGGGTGAATTTTTGGTAATTTTCTGAAAAACATCAATTTTTGATGAATAGTGAAACCACTAAGTGGTAGTTAAAGAAACTGATTTTTGGTTTAAATGAATCTTTATCACTTCTGTGTTTGGAATTTCGAACATCCTACAAACATGGTTGTCATTAGGATGTAAAATGTGGATAAATGGGATTAAAATATTTTTTTGGTGAATAGTATCTTTTATGTTTTTAATCGTGATTAGAGGTAATTGGTGTAATTTAAGGTAAAAATAAAGTTTTAATAATATGAAATGACCTATAAACATGTCCTACCCTCATTTAATGTGTCATGGCCGACCAATAAAATCCATGTGTCAACTTAGGGACCCCATGGAGCCACTTTGGTAAGAAAATGATATTAATAACTTCTTATTTATAGTTAAAATAAAAATGTCACAAACATGAGTTGTTTTAGTAAAACAATTTTTAAATGGGGTTATACAAGTCATATTTTTTACTATAAATATTCATTAGAAATATAAAAATATTTCCTACTTCATTATATTTTTTCTATAATTTTTAGACATTAAATAAATTAAATTATTTAGGACACCATGATGATGCAACAATTACCTTATTATTTAACGATTTAAATAAAATGAAAATATAATGTAAAATCTTAGACCTAAACTTGTCACAAACCTATTTTATGGGGGGATTTCTAAACCTTATCACTTTATCCTTGAATATATCCTTTTGGGACCTTTAAAATCAGAAAATCATTTTATAATAAAGTAATATTTTAGAACTTTCTAAGAGTGCCCCTCCTCTCCTCTTACAAAAGGCCCCCACCTCTACCACCTTACAAACACCTCTCAAGCATTTTTCTCGGCCAAACCCTTCCCATTTCATCTCTCCACATCCCTCTCTTCATCATTGAAACCTCATATTTGGGAAGAATCCTTTCCATGGATACCATTGAGCTCAAACCAAAAAGAGTTACCTGATTTATAGGTAATGTCTTCCCTTGTGTTCTTTTGTTTTATTTTCCTCCTCCAACCCCATAAAATCTTTTTATTTATTTATTTTGTAACAACACCAGTATCTTCAACATAAACTAGAATGTTTTTATGAGGAGGATTCGAGCTACACTAACACACACCTCCGTCTAATGTTTAATGAACATACTATTTCCGTTGATGGCGAATTCTTGCCTCACGAAACGATGATTGTTCTATCATCTCATACCACCTCTCATGGTGGCCATTATGATGGTACTATACTTATTTATGATATATATTATATTTATTTCCTCTCTGTGCTTCTGTATTTTATATTTAATACATACCTTTATGCTTTGCATGTTTTGCAAATTCTATAATTTCATTTGAGGAAGTGTGGACTACTGCCCCCTCAAGTGATGTGACTCGTTCATGCAATACATGGAATGTATAAAGAATGAAATTGATTAACTTATGTGATCTATATAACATATATATTATAATTTAGTTATAATATATATCTATCTCATATAGTTTATTTCCATTAATGTTCCAATGAAATGAAAGTAGCGTTCATGCGTACGCACGGCTTGCCGTCTCCATGAACGGTACATTTCATTTCTTATCTCCAAATGTTATGTAATATTAAAAGTACATATATATAATTCTTATGTATTTAATATATTACATATAAATGATGGATATAATTCTGTAATGATAATATATATATCTCTCATTTAGTTTAAACTCCATTAATATGACAAAAAAAGGAAAGTAGCATTCATGCGTACGTACGGCCCACCGTCTCCATGAACGGTGCATTTCATTTTTTTACCTCCAAATGATTTGTAATAGTATAAAATGAATATATACTAGATATTTATGATATTTTAATTATTAATACTATTATGGAGGTGATGTACTTATAACTACATGTAAAATTCTTTCCCAACAACTTCAATTTTTACTCATGTACCGAACCTCGACAAAAACGTTTGATATGAACTCACATTATTAAACAACTATTATAACACTATAATATGTTTTATGAAATGAATTGTAATCTTTAAAGGAGTTCCTTAAGCAATTATAAATTGAATAACGTTTATTATTCAAGAGAAAAAAGAAACGAAAAAGGCAAGTCAGACATGAGGTAAGGGATCCTACCTCTCTCTTTCTTTTTAATTACACTCTTTTATGTCATTCCTTTGAAGCTCGTATTTCATATGATTGGGATGTTATTTTATATTAATATTACTGTAATTTTTATGTTCATATGATGAGAGACCCTATTCTCTTTCATCAATCCATTTTGGATGTTTTGAGTGGCGTCGTTAGGCTACCGAATTTTCGTAAGGATCCAACCTCCCTTTTTTTAAGTACTCTCTTTTATGTCATTTCTATTAAGCTCATATTTCTTGTGTTTGGGGATGTTATTTTATATAACTCATACTTTAATTTTTATGTTAATATTATTAGAGACCCAATTTTATCTCATAAATCCATTTTTGGAAGTTTTATGTGGTGCCGTTAGGCTACCGAGTTTTCGTATAGGACTTTTCATCTCACTTTTATTTCTGTGACATTTATGCTAGGTTTGCCACTATTTCCATTGAGTGGTGTATGTACTGCCTATTATTATACACATAAAGTATTATAATTTCATTTATGGGTATTTACATCTCCATCATAGGACCCTTCTTCCTTGGGCTGGACATTTCGAAAGTTACCCAAATCGGCAATGGGACCATTCACCCTCCTCTTCTTTAAAAAGAATTATTTTTTATGAATTTTAAATTACATATTATTATTTTGGGATATGTTCTTCTATATACTTTTTTATGTAAAGTTAATTTCCAAGTGATGAGATACCATTCTCTCTCTCATCGACTAATTTTCGGAATTTTGAAGTGACGCCATTAGCCTGTCAAATTTTTACAAGGGAACGTCTGAACCCAAATTCGATTTCTTTGGGTTCAACATGTACTTCTTGAACATGTCATCCTATGATAAAGTGTGAATGTCCACTGATTGTTTCACACTTAATATCCACTTATATTGGGTGAATTTATATTTCTCACACATAATTATGTGATAGATTTGTCCTTAATTTAAGGATACCATCTTTATAATGGATTTCATCTCAATTTACATTTCCATTGAGACTTCATTGTTTTTATGCACCAATTCAATCTTATATGGTGTGTATACTGTCCTTTGACATATTATATCATGAATCCATTTATTCTCATGATATTATTAAGCTCGTATTAAATGTAATTCCGCAATTAATTATATTAACAAGTCTCTCATTTTGTTAAAAGCTCTTTAACAAAAATATGGTTTTAAATGTTATAAAGATTCATTATTCTAAATCTTTATATTTAATGTCCATGTATTCAAAATGGTTTTCAGTATTTATTTATATATACTTTAATGTTTTAATATTATAATTCAATTAAAATTTTCAACGTGGTATGGGACACTTTGATTCAAAAATCTCTTTTAAATTGTTTTTGAATATGGATTGATTAATTAAATATCATGGAATTACTTATTGTGATTCCAAATGAAATGTTCTTATTGAAATGTTAATATTTTCAATATATTATGTGTAATAATGGTACTTGTACATTGTATGGGTTGTTACATGATAAACCATATGACGGGTGGTGTCGTGAATACCAGGATGTGTGGTTACATTATAACCTCCAATGCATTGGGTATGGAAGTCAGCTATATGGATATTCCATTAAGTATGTGTGGAAGTAGACTTTTTGGTTATTTTATTTAAGTATCTTTATGTCCCCAGTTACCTTTATATGTTATGTGTTCTTTATATGGGTTTTTATAGTAATCTTTTGGTTACAAAAGGGGTATGTAATGATCTTTTATTCAGTGAAGAGTTTTTTTTACTACTTCATAAAGGTGAAAAGTGTTACTTTGATAAAGAATTCTTAGTTTGCTTGTTTTTTTGAAAAACTAACAGTTTTCCTTCTTAGTGTATCCTTTACTAGGATTTTTATACTCTTCCCAAGTTTTTAAAATGTTTTCCATAGGGCATAAAGATGAATAGGGTCAAGGATGAGATCAAGGAAAGACATGTTATCTAAAACATGGAACTAGACTTGATTCTTTTTAAGATTTTTTTTTATGGAAACTTAGTAGAAGTGTATACTATGTAATCTTTTGAGATGTTATAGTTATGACCTAATTCTCTAAAAATCTAAACCTGAAAAGATCCCTAATGTGAATTATTCATTTAATTCAATAATAAGTTATATTTAAGGCCATGTCCTTATAGTTGGTATCAAAGGACGGTTTAGATAACTTTAGAGGATAGGGTGTTATCTGTGTGTAAGTGAGAGATCCTATATAACAAATAGGGATATTAATATGTTGAAACATCTGGAGAGTTATGGTAAAATAGGTCGTTTTGATAAAAAAACCTAAACAATGGAGATATAAAGAGGTTTATGGATTAGAGTAATGAAAAAGTTTGTATGTTATCTATAAAGGATTCTTTTTTTTAATTATTATAATTTTTTCATACCATGTTTACAAATTGTTTCTTTTCGATATATTAAGGATAAATTTTCAAGATGGAAGGAACGATATCTTGTACAACCTTCTTAACCCTCCATGATGATTTGACCATCACCATTATGGGAAAAGCCTGTTTGAATGATTTTGATAGCTTCTGGTGTATTCAAATCACATACAAGAAATTTTTTGATCTATCCAACACCCACTCTTTTCTAAAACAATTTTATGGGTCATGGAATCTTTTTCATTTGATTTCCATATCTCGACATTTCCGATTCTATTGAAAAGTGAAATTACAGACGTGGAGTGAACGTTTAATTTTTGAATGTATGACCACATGCTGGAAGATAAAGAGTACATCCTGAAGATCATGCTATTTGGATTCACGGTATGATTTATTTTTCATATCCTTAATGAATGAAGAATATTTTGATTTATATTTATAAATAATGAGGATATTCGATATACAGGAATTGGGTATTAAGAAAAAAAGGTGAAAATGCATAGCTAATGGATCAAGAAGAACATTGAATGAGTCAGAAGTCTACATATAAGGGATTCAAGAGTTATGGTAGATGTTAAGATGGCGGAATGGTTAAAAGTATTAAGGATATTTTGATGATGGGGTAACATTAGAAGGCATTTTATATTATGTGTAACCATGATATTTCATATATGAAAATTTTATTCAAGGAATAATTATCCTTTATTTGGTGGATATAGTTATAAAGAACAATTTGGGTTTATATGATCCCTGAATTTGAGGCAATTACTGGTTAATACATTTTGGGTTGCAAAATGAATGTTATTAGATAACCTTCGTGGTTAAAATATTTTATGGTTATTTTTGAAGATTTTATCTCTTTTTGGGGAATGTTTTATGAATTATATAGTTTGGAAAAAATGACAACACGCAGACCGTGTAACAACCCGTCGTGTCAGACAAAGCTACGGGAATCGAACCCACAACCAATGTGCGACTGGTATTTATCACCTACCACTAGACTACGAGAAGTCCCTGTTTAGTTTGACTAATTATTTTTAGTTAGATGATTTTATGAATCAAGAGTATGTTTATTTTGGGTTATCTATGGAATTATTGACCTATCATGGAGGATATATGATTAGGTTAATTACTTTTCAGTATGAGACTTTATGAGTAACTAATGTTATTTGGAGATAAATGTTAAGGTTTATCTTGGAAGGCTATGTGATTAAATCCTTAAGATATTTGGGTTTCAGTATTAGTTTTGATTACTTTGAAGAATTTTATGGATAGATGATTATTGAATGATCTTTTTTGAACTTTGGGAATTGTTTGACAAAATTTGGAGATTAAGAATAGATTTTTTATTTAAAGTATTGTCCTTTTTGGGTATTATCTGATCTCATACTAACCTTTTTGGTTTTAATTTTGGTTATGTACTAAAGACATGGGAGATATATAGTTCTCTTTTTTGGGTTAGGTTATTCTCTAGAAGTTGATTATAGCTCTCTTAATGTGAACAAGCCATCCTAAATACACATCTTTTGAAGAAAATATGAGTTCGTGAAAGAAATATAGTAAAAGTTGAAAGTCAACATGAAAAATAAGTATGTTTCCTTAGGATTTAGTTATGATCATAAATAAATTACTTAATGAAAAGTAACTTAAAAACAAAAATGATGTATGTTAACTTTTCCTACAGGGGAATCGAATACTGTTTCACCCACCACAAGTTTGTGATTTTCATGTGGTTAACTTTCTCCTAAATTTTTTTTCTATCACTCTCCCTCAGAACACGACCCTTTTCTTTTGTCGTCCATATCCATGTTTTCCTACATGTAATCCTAGTATGGGTTAACTCCGGTGAACTCTGTAATTCTATTTCTTTCTTCTAAAGTTATTGTTTTACCGACTTTTGTTCCGATGTGGGACTTTCAATGATGTTTCCGAGCCCAATTTTAAAATTGCGAGGATGGAATTCCCAAAAGGGGGGAAGGATGTAACACCCAAGGTAAATAAATAACATGACATTTTTATATTTATCCCTATTTGTGAACAGAACTAACTAAAAAATGATTATATATGTTTGTAAAATATTTTTACATTTATAAAATTAATTTTAAAGGATTAAAAATGCGAAATAATCCAATTTTAAGCGTAAACATTCTAATATTCTTTAAAAGGTCGATTAACCGCCTTTTGATGGAAAACCTCTTTTAAATCCAATTTTTGACAATTTTATGTGTTAAATTTGACAAAATAAAATTCTTCTTTAGAATCGGGATATCAAAATTTACTTTTTGTTAATTTTTGGTATTTTTCCAATTAAGTTCATTTTTTATGAATAGTGAAAAATGTTGTATTTTAATTCAAAACCTCATTTTAATATAATTTATTTATATGATTAGATTATCTTTTAAATTGGTTTTAAAGTGAAATTATAATATATTTTTACCATTTAATCTAATAATAGACATTGGAATTAATTTTACTTTGAAATTGGACTTAAACTAGAGTCAATCTTTTAATAGATATTGCTTCTTAAAAACAGGCTATTTGTTTTGACAGTGGGGATTTATAATTAAATTAATTAATGAAATTTATATATTTTGAATTTTTTAAAATGGACATCATTTTTTAATTCAGAATATCAAATATATCTTAGGGTGAATTTTTCGTAATTTTCTGAAAAACATCAATTTTTGATGAATAGTGAAACCACTAAGTGGTAGTTCAAGAAACTGATTTTTCATTTAAATGAAAATTTACCACTTCTGTGTTTTGAATTTCAAAAATACAACATAAATGGTTGTCATTAGGATGTAAAATTTGGATCAATGGGATTAAAATAATTTTTTGGTGAATAGTAACTTTTATGATTTTAATCACGATTAGAGGTAATTAGTATAATTTAAGGTAAAAATGATGTTTTAATAAAATGAAATGACCTAGACACATCTCCTACCCTCATTGTATGTTTCATGGTAGACCGAGACAATCCATGGGTCAACTTGGGGTCCCCATGTATCCACTTTGGTAGGAAAATGACATTAATATCTTTTTATTTAATGATAAAATAAAAATGTCACAAACATGAGTTGTTTTACTAAAACAATTTTTAAATGGGGTTATACAAGTCATATTTTTTACTATAAATATTAATTAGAAGGATAATAATATTTTCCACATCATGATATTTTTTTTAATTTTTATACATTAAATAAATTAACTTATTTATGACAACATGATGATGCAGCAATTACCTCATTATTTAACGATTTAAATAAAATGAAATGATAATGTAATATCTAAGAACTAAACTTTTCACAAACCTATTGGATGTGTGGATTTCGAAACCTTATCCTATTATCCTCAAAATATATTCTTTTGAGACCATCAATGTTATAAAATCATTTTATAATAAAGTAATATTTTATAACTTTCCAAGAGTGCCCCTCCTCTCCTCTTATAAAAGGCCCCCACCTCTACCACCTTACACACACATCTCAAGACTTTGGCTCGGCCAACCCCTGCCCATTTAATCTCTCCACATCCCTCTATCATTTAAGCCTCACCTTTTGGAATAATTCTTTCCAAGGAAGCCTTTGAGCTCAAACCAAAAAGAGTTACCTGATTTAATGGTAATGTCTTCCATTGTGTTCTTTTGTTTTATTTTAATTCTCCAACCCCATAAAATATTTTTATTTATTTATTTGGTAACAAAACCAGTATCTTCAATATACTAGGATGTATTTATGAGGAGTATTGGATCTAAACTAACACACACCTCCGTCTAATGTTTAAAGAACATACTGTTTCCGTGGATGGCGAATTACTGCCTCACGAAACGATGATTGTTCAATCTTCTCATACCACCTCTCATGTTGACCATTATAATGGAACTATATTTATTTATGATATATATTATATTTATTTCCACTTTATGCTTCTGTATTTTATATTTAATACATACTTTTATGCTTTGCATGTTGTGCAAATGCGATAATTTCATTTGAGGAAGTGTGGACTACCGCCACCTCATGTGATGTGACTCGTTCATGCAATACATGGAATTTATAAAGAATGAAATTTACGAACATAAGTGATCTATAGAACATATATATTATAATATATATATATCTCTCTCATTTATTTTAATTCCATTAACATTCCAATGAAATGAAAGTAGCGTTCATGCGTACGCACGGCTTACCGTCTCCATGATCGGTACATTTCTTTTCTTATATCCAAATGTTATGTACTATTATAATTACATATATATAATGGATATATATTTCATATATTACATCTAAATTATGGATATAATTCTGTAATTATAATATATATCTCTCTCATTTAGTTTTAATTCCACTAATATGACAAAAAAATGAAAGTAGCGTTCATGCATATGTACGGCCCACCCTCTCTATGGACGGTGCATTTCATTTTTATTATCTCAAAATGTTATGTAATAGTATAAAATGAATATATACTGGATATATATGATATTTAAATCATTAATACTATTATGGAGATGATATATTTATAACTACATGGAAAATTATTTCCCAACAAGTTCAATTTTTACTAATGTACCGAACATCAACAAAAACATTTGATATGAACTCACATTATTAACCAATTATTATAACACTATAATATGTGATATGAAATGAATGATAATATTTAATTGAGTTCCTTAATAAATTTTAAATTTACCAACGTTAATTATTCATGAAAATAAAGAAACAAACAACGCAAGTCAGACATGAGATAAGGGATCCTACCTCTCTCTTTCTTTTTAAGTACACTCTTTTATGTCATTCATTTTAAGATCATATTTCTTATGATTGGGATTTTATTTTATTTTAATATAACTGAAGTTTTTATCTTTATTTGATGCGAGGCCCTATTTTCTTTCATTAATCCATTTTGAATGTTTTGGGTGGCGTCGTTAGGCTGCCGAATTTTCGTAAGAGATCCAACCTCTCTCTTTCTTTTTAAGTACTCTCTTTTATGTCATTTCCTATAAGCTCATCTTTCTGATGTTTGGATATGTTATTTTATATTCCTCATACTGTTATTTTTATGTTCATATTTTGAGAGACCCTATTTGATCTCATAAATCCTTTTTTGGATGTTTTATGTGCCGCCGTTAGGCTGCCAAGTTTTCGTAAGGGGTTTTTCATCTCACTTTTATTCCAATGACATTTATGCTACGTTTTCCACTATTTACTTTGAGTGTTGTATGTACATCCCATTATTATACACTGTTTGTAGTATAATTTCATTTATGGGTATTTACATCTTCATTGTATGACCCTTCTTCCTTAGGGTGTACGTTTCGAAAGATACCCAAATCGGCAAGGGGACCTTTCACCCTCCTCTTCTTTAAAAAGACTTCTTTTATTATGTCTTTTAAATTTAATCTTATTATGTTGGGATATGTTCTTATATATCCTCATTGATGTAATGTTAATTTCCAAGTTATGAGATACCATTCTCTCTCTCATCGAATAATTTTGTGAATTTTGAATTGACGTCGTTAGGATGTCGAATTTTTACAAGGGAACATCTTAACCCAAATTTGATTTCTTTGGGTTCAACTTGTACTTCTTGAAAATGTCATCCTATGATTATGTTTTAATGACCTCTGATTGTTTCACACTTAGTATCCACTTATATTGGGTGTATTTATATTTCTCACACATAATTATGTGATAGATTTGTCCTTAATTTAAGGATTCCATCTTTATAATGGATTGCATCTCAATTTACATTTGCATTGAGACTTCATTGTTTTTATCAACCAATTAACTCTTACATGGTGCATATACTGTCCTTTGACATATTATATCATGAATACCTTTATTATAATGATATTATAAAGCTCAAATTAAATTTTATTCCACAATTATTTGTATTCAAGAGTCTCTCATTTTGTTAAAAACTGTTTAACAAAAATATCATTTTAAATGTTTTAATGATTCATTATTCTAAATCATTATCATTAATGTCGATGATTTCAAAATCGTTTTTAGTATTTATTTATATGGTCAATAATTTTTTAAAATTATAATTCCATTAAAATCTTCAAAGTGGAATGGGACACTTTGAATCAAAAATCTCTATTAAATGGTACTTGAAAATGGATTCATTAATTCAATATCTTGGAGTTACTTATTGTGATTGTAAATGAAATTTTGACATTTAAATGTTTATATTTGAAATATTTTATGTGTAATAATGGTACAGAGACATTTTATGAGTGGTTACGTGATAAACCATATGACGGGTGGTTCCGTGAATACCAGGACGGGTGGTTAACTTATAACCTCTAATGCATTGGGTATGGAAGTCGATCGTACGACTATTCCATTAAGTATGTGTGGAAGTCGACTGTATGGTTATTCCATTTAGGTATGTTAATGTCCCATGTTACCTTTATATGTTATGTGTTCTTTATATGGGTTTTTATGGTAATATTTTGGTTACAAAAGGGGTAATTAATGATCTTTTATTCAGTGAAGAGTTTTTTTTAACTACTTCATAAAGGTGAAAAGTATTACTCTGATAAAGTATTATTGGCTTACTTGTTGTTTTGAAAACATAACAGTTTTCCTTCTTAGTGTATCCTTTACTGGGCTTTTTATGCTTATCCCATGTTTTTGAAATGTTTTCTTCAGAACATAAAGATGAATATGGTCAAGGATGGGATCAAGGAAAGACATGCTATCTAAAACATAGAACTATAGATATTTCTTTTTAAGAGTTTTTTTTATTTCATGGAAACTTAGCAGATGTTTCTACTATGTAATCTTATGAGATGTAATAGTTATGACCAAGTTCTCTAGAGCTCTAAACCTGAAAAAGATCCTCAATGTGAATTATTCATTTAATTCAATAATAAGTAATGTTTAAGGCTGGGTCCTTATACCCCCTGTGTATCCTTCTTCTATTTTATTCTACCAGTTCATCAAATTTTCCCCTTCCAGGACATGAACAAACATTATATCTTAGCCATCCATTAGTCATCTTACTCACCTCCAGCCATGGTGAGTCCTTTTTATTATATCGTATTCTCTATCGTAATTGGATCATCATTCCATGTTCACATAGCTTCTAACTAATGGTTTTTGTGGTGTGCCGGCCATTTTTACTTTGGAACATATCACCCATAAATTCCGATAATTATTGTTTTATGGTGTATTGAGTGATATATATTGTGCAGTGGGTATCTATGAAATGCTACACATAGCTCAGGTTGAAACAAATTCATTTCAGTTTGTTAAGAATGTATCCAGTTGTGAATCTATCCAATGTAGATACCCAAACATCCTATACACAAATATTACATCCTAATAGAATAATATACATTACATAAAAATAATATATGACAGAATCATTATGTATTGTGCCTTAAGAAACATGGACACCTAAATAATTGGTCCATATGTATGTTATTTTATCTCCTACTATGTTCTTGGTAACTATCACCCCATTTATACATAGAATACATAATACCATTCAATATAACATGGTGAAAGTAAACAAAATAAATGGTTGGATCAGATTAAAATAATAAATAAACAATGGAGATATCAATATAAAATTATCATATGCATATGAGGAAATGAGTATAACATTTTAAAATCATATCTTTCTTATCCTAAATAATAAACATGAGTCGTGGATTAATGAATGGTAGTTGATAATACATGAATCATTAGAAAACCAAAAAACATGGTCCATTAGATCATAATATTGACATATTACACATAATTGAGTCTTACACAAAATCATATAAAATAATTTCAATAGTAGTTGAGGCACATTGCCAAGCCTATAATAGAAGAATGGTTTCACCCTGCAAACCATCATAGTATTCAAGGTTCACTTCAAATACTATCATATTGTAATGAGTCCATTTCTGAACTGGGTTCACTCCACATTCCAATCCTATTTATCTCATGAAATATCAATATTTACCTAATTAATTTGATAGAGATATAGGTTACACCAATATTAGATATATTATAAACACACACCCTGATATTAATGTAACCACCATCCTTTGTTATAATTTAACCATCATCTTATAATGAATATCATACATATGTGACTAACTAGATCACAAAACATCTATCATAATTGAACCCATGAAAAGTAATTCATTTTAAAAATAATTCATCATAAAATAACCTATAGAAAATGAACAGGTTCAAAAATAATTTCATCATTACATAAAATCATAAACCATTGAAAAATAAATGTGTTGCATATGAATTTTTTCATGGTATAACCCATGAAAGATAAATGGGTTTTATCAAATTCGTTTCATCATAAACATAATCCATAAAGAGAAATTATATCAATTATTTCCTTGGATAATATCCCCAGTAAAGCATATGTGACTATAAAAGATGTCATATTATATGAAAAATGATTTTAAATGATCAATTGGAAAATTTATTTAGGAGGAAATCTATTCCACCTTTAAAACAAAGTCGAATCATTTTTTTCCAAAATATAAATATTTGAAAGTAAATTTTGAATCTTATAAAAAGATATTTAATATAATATAGAATGTTTCTTGAGGAAAATAGCCATTCTATTTTGAAATTCAAATTTTTTTAAATAAAAATTAATAAAAAATATTACAAATAATTTATTTGAAATATATTCTGGGATAAATATTGAGAAATCTAAAAAAAATTAATGTTCATGATGATGGAAAACACCATTAATTTTATACAATTTAAAACAATTTTTCCTTTAAAATTGTTGATAATAACAGAACATCGATTATTTGGATAAAGACATGATGATTCCTTTCAAAAAAATTTACAATTAAATCATGGGAAAAAATGATTTTCAAAAATCAATTTTATATTATATAAAATATTTGTTAATACATATTTATGAAATATTGTTTGGTATAAAATTGGTTTTCATCCGAATAATGAAATAATGATGATTTTTCATAAAAACATTTTTTGGGACTCTTGAGTACATAAATATGGTTAAATTAAGTTAAACTATATATTGTAATGAAATAACTAGTGTATAATAAAGTTAATGAGTTTATTATAATAAATATCATAGTATTTTATCCTCAGAGAAATATACATTAACAATCCCAATAAATTTTTAGATTCTACAATAAAACAATTACCTCTTTGGTAATATTGAATCATAAAATGCATGAAATAATAAAATTAAATGAATCATAGAATATCACTATATTATAGAAATTCATTATATTACATGTTAAAGGGTCTTTATTTAGACAATATAAAAGATGATAGGTGTATAACATGACATAAGTCTCAAAGAATTAAATTTGAGACAATATTCACTTACCACATTATCATTCATTTAAATATTAAGCACGAATAAAGATTTAAATTAAATGAAATATTAAATAAAATGAAAATAATTTTATTCATGATATTACATTTCAAAGGGGTATTATGTGAAAAATAAATGAGTGTTGAGTTTTCGTATGTCTTCAATTAATAAAAGAGAGACTTGAAATCTTTTAGAATAAGTCTCGTCATCTATCATACATGTTTAAACCTCACATATAATAAATATATGTTCTTTATATATATATTATATAAAAATACATATATATACGTTATATTATTTACATATGACATTTTATTTCCTATTTAATAATGATTTCATGGTAAAATCTTATTTAAGGTAATCACTGCTTTATTTTTATGTGTATATTTTTATTTTTTATTTTAAATACTCTTAAAATGATAATAGTTCCATAATCTATAGAATAAAAAATATGATATAAATATAAAACATATTCACTATATATATCAATATATATATATATATATATCAATATATATATATTTATATATATCGAAAAAAATTCGAGATAGAAAAACAAATACACCATTCATGGAGACACAAGGTTGTGCGTGCGTGTAAATTTTGTTTCCATTTTCAAGATAGACAAAATTAATGAAAAGAAAATAATATATTAATATAATAGAATAATTTTTATTTATTATATATCACATGTTTTTCTTTATACATATCCAAATTAACTTCCATTTAGTGTATATGTAAACAATGAATCACATCGCTTCGCGAGAAGGTAGTCTATCGAACACATGAATGAAATTATCATATTCCCACCAAATGAAATGTTAAATGAAATATGTGATATAATGATTCTATAATAATAAATAAATCATAAAAATGATATATAAAAATTCTATAATTATATAAATCATTGATATGTTTTCATGGAAAACCAATAACGATTGTTCTCAATGTGGTCATCCACAGTTCACATGAATAATGATTTCATAACACATTTGATATAATAGGATATGTATTTTGGATTTTTTAATTAAAATAATAAACCATAATTATATTTATGATACTTTGGTTATTATTTAATAATTTTTAATAATAATTTATGGACGGTAAGGAACAAATAAAATAAGAATCTTCATTTTGGGTGTTACCTATTCTTCAAACAACATCATTTAGTTTTATCAAAATTGATTATTAGGTTGGATTTTTGACCAAAATAAGGATTCTTGGAATAGAGGTAGTAAATAAGGAATTTATTTTGTTGAGGTTTTGTAGGAACATTGGTTTTTGGAAGATTAAAAATAGGGGGCCTCCAATTATATGTGAGGTGACTGGCCTAGTTGAATTTTTTTAAATTGTAATGTTTTATGAAATTTATTTCTATTATAAAATTCTATAAACTAGTCCATTATCTCTACTAATAGTAGATAATGTATAAATATGGAAATAAAATTGTCAGTGGAAATCCTTTTAGGTTTTTCCCCCATATCTTTTAGTTAAACCCATGGTAAACCCATTTGCATCTTACCTTTTTTTATTTATTTTTACCATTAAAAAAATTAAGTATAATGAATAAAATAATATGAACTTATAAGATAATATAAATTATTATGACTAAAAATATTTATCCCTATTTAAAAAAATTCATTCATATGAGTTAAGGTAAAAAATTTCAATTTATCATCCTAAACATGAATAAAATGTTTTTTTCGTTAAGAAATTTTACAAAAATTCTAAAAAGTATAAATGTAATAATTCAACATAAAATTGGTTAAAATGGCCTAAAAATTATTAGTAGATATAAAATAGAAAAAATTTTAATTATAGCACCATATTAAAACAAATTTTATGTTTTTAAGTGATTTTAAATAAATGATAATTGTTAATAAAACCTAGTATTTTTTACATTCCATTGAAAATTTTATCATCTATAATATTTCTCACAATTTTAGGAGAAGAAAACTTTGAAATGGTTATATTGAATATAAATTTAATTTTTTCATTAATATTTTCTAAAATTTACAAAAAAATATTTTAATATTATGGTGAAAATTAAGAAAAAACTGTTATTTAGAAAAATATAGTTTTTTGCATAAAATTTTATTCATTCTTATATGTTTTTTAGAAAAAATATAATATTGATGAATTTTTTTTAATATATATCGTATAATTTTATTTAAAATCATTCATATAAATTTAATTGATTAATTTATTGAGGTACAACGTATATGTGGGAAGAAATAATGTTTTCCATAAAAATATTTCGTTTATTCTTAAATCATGTTATATTTATTTATAATTATTTACTCAACAGATAATTAATTTTATATACAATTTTAATTTATATATTATTCATAATTTTGTTAATTTTATTCAATCACTCCACTCCAATGGCTAGGATATACTGATACAATTAAATAATAAAATTTTAATTTAATGAAATGTTTTGTTTCAACTCAGTTTTATGTGTAACATAATATAAAGGCAATGTTTCATATAATAAATTGTAGAAATGGTGGTTATTCAAACTCAATATAAACTAAGTATTTCATGACACCAAAAATATCAAAAATGATTAATATTTTCGAAAAAAATCACAAAATCTCATGTTGTAACATTCTACCCCACCCCCCCTTTAAATGCATTTGGCTGTCAAAATTAATCAAATTAGTAAAAAGAGGAAATGTTTGACGCAACACATCAATGTGGTCCCACATAACAACCATAATCTATCCGTTTCACCAAATTAATTGAATAAGTGAGTGGTCTTATTTCATATAAATAATACTATATGATCTTGAATCTACACTAATTGTTCTTCATATGAATGAACATTCTCTAATAGTATGACCTATGAGTTAATTGAATGTGAAGGATCTGGTATGTACTTACTCTATAGATATACATGGAACACATTGTAGTCTTATGACATGTTTTATGGAGTGATAATCGATAGGATACCATCCTGATATGATCAATAATTTCAATGTAATTGATATACCTTGTTTGTAGATTATTTTATATCGTGAGGTAAAATTTATCTTTTGGTTGTTCTTAGATGGAAATCATCTTGATCTTTTACTCCCTGAAATTAAGATCAATGCTTAATTGCATATGTGTGAACATATCAAATGATCAATAATAGTGTGATAATTTACTCCTTCTACTTCAACTTATCATCATTAAAAAAAGGTTATCATAAGTTTATCAACAAGTATAAATCATCATATAATGAAGTAATACATTAATCTCTAAAACCAACTACATAGTTCAACATTAAACATTCCAAAAATAGTTAACATTATGACCCAATTTTTTTTAAATTTTTTTTAAATAAGGTGAAAAAATTTCCCAAAATCAACTTCACATTAATTTTTCAAATAACGTTATGTAGCTCTTAGTGGTCACATGGGACATATGTGAATACCTTGTTCATATGTTCTTATAAAGCATGGGAATGAATAAAATTAATAGAAAAAATTAGGGAACACATGAATTATTCATCATTAGTTCAATAAAACTTCAAATTATTTAATTTAATTCATAGATACATTATTTTTTTACACTCCATTAATAAATATATTAACCACATTTTAAACAAATCATTTATCAGTTATATGGTCATTTGTTATATGGAATTTAATTAATCAACATCAATAATTTATTTATATAAACTAAACAACATTTTCTCAATAATAGGAAACAATTAAGGGTTACATTAACATATGAATTTGTTTTACATAAAATATTATGATTTCATTATATAAATTTTCTAGGTCATCAATACCAATCAACATAATACTTAAAATCCATACTGGAAAACATATACAGAAAAAAACTTAATGATTCATGCAACATAATTGTCAAATTCCCACCCACAAACATGTGCATAATTCCACATCATCATTAAATCATTTAGTATACTTCATAATCTTACTACATAACACAAATTTCATATAGTTTGAAACATGAATCATGTGTTATCATTCATCAACCTAAATGTAATCATGCTTTTCACATTTGACAGACAAAATATTGTTTGACCAACATATAACTATCATATATTGTTCATTTCCACTTCATCATCATATTTATAAACAATACTCACTACACCTTGGTACTTCTATTATTGATCATACCTCTTAAAACATTGATTCACATAATATATATAACTTCTACTTATGAAACATTCACTGATTGACGATATATTAAGGAGACTATTATTATCATTCATTTGCTTAAAAAAAAATTTGATTTCCCCGGTGGCATTACTCATTTTGTGACCCTATTTTCCATAATCAAAACAAAATTATTTTTTTATTAGACATATAATTTAGTCATTCTTCACAAATTATCAACACATTTGAAAATTAATATCCTTTCAACCTTTTTCTGAAAAACTAGATATAGAATCTCCAGATTGAGGTATGTAACCCTATATTTATGATTTTTATGTATATAATGTAGCTTTATAAGGTTTGTGAGACTTTGGAATGTTTTGTATGGGGTTTTAGGGATTTTTAAATGGAATATAGTTTGATATTGGTTATTTAAACCTATGAAACACTTACTAGAAACCATGAACTATGTGATATGGGCCAAGGTAAAGGTGTACAGTTTGTACACAGTTTTCCAAATCGTTTATCCTTTGTAGTATAATCATAAAACACTATATAAAGGGATTCTATACCATTGTTAAATAGTTTGTCCAACCATACATTTCAACCCAACAAGGAAGCCTCTTGAGGCATTATTAGGCACATAGTAAGTGCATGGTTTTAGAAACGATGTGGCTAATCATGCGCAGATTAAAAATTTGGTTTTATAAAATGTATACCCCAAAATATTAACACTAAAACACACATTTGATCCCCATTTCAACCTTCACTCGGTATTTCTATCTCTCCAAGTCATTGGATCCTCTCCCCGTCATTCTGGAAGTGATTTGTAGGGTTTTTATTGTGGTTAGAAGCTGAATATTCCTATGTAAGTATCCTTTCATGGTGGTTTAATGGGTTTTCATTGACCTAATCTCTCATATGTTATGGTTTCTTATATTTATATCTATTGAATATAGATATCAGGTTTTCATCTCAAATAATTGTTTTTTTGGATTGTTGATGTTTGGGGAACTAATATAAGCTAGATTTGTGGAGTTTTCCCACAAATTTGTTGATTGTTTGTTTCATTGGTCGATTTCACCGAAATCCTAGAGGTGGGTGGATTAACTCTTGAATACCCTTGTTATAACATGAAAGATTTTATTTAAAATTATTTACTTTTCCATATATTGATCATAAAATTTATTTGTGAGTTTTTTTCAAACCCACATTGGTGTTTATTTATGGGTTTTCTGTGAAATTTGATATTTCTGTGCATTGTTCTATGTTGTTAGATTTTAACATAATATTTTAACAAATGGATTCTTGTTTTTTTATGGGAATAGTGTCTAAAAATGGTTTTACAATAAAAATATTTTTTCATAGAAATGATGATTGGAATAAATGGGTGGGAAGGGATTCGCTATAAATGGGTTGAAATGGTTTTTCCATGTTTATTTGAAATGATTCTTGTCTTAAAGAGTTGTTCGGTTTGGAAATTTTAGGGTGGCATGGTTTTGAAATTATTGGATGATATAATTTTTTTAAATGAAATTTAATGAGGATTGGATTATGTATTTGAGAATGAGTATATTGTGGATGGGTAATGGTCCTGAATTACCCCCAGCAATGTATTGAAATTTTCAATGATATACTACTATAAAAAGGGGACGAGGTTGGATGTGAAGTTCCACTGTCAATGGGAACACTAAGCTCGTGTGGTTTTGTATCTATATGGTTGTGATATGCATGTCGTCATGTGAGATGAAATGGGTGATGCCAACATACATGGGGAAATTGGTAATGACATTTCTATTTTATATCATGTAAAGGTGTTGAAATGATTAAATTTTTTGGTAAGGAGGTGTTTAGATTATTGGAAATCATTGAAATATATTAATGGATTTATATAAATTTATTTATATAGTCATCCTAAATTTTACTATACAAGTGTTGTGATAAGGGGATTCATTTTAAGAAATCCTACTATGATTACTTACTCATCCCCATCTTTGGAACATTGATTCATTGTAGATGTTTTATTATGAGACACTGGTAAATGAATAAAAACTACTTTTTAATGTGGTTTATCATGATGAATGGGTTGTTTGTTGGGTAGAGTTTGGAGCATGGATTGGAGATATTGAGATTTATCTTGGAGTCCTTGTGTTTTGTGGTTTTAGTCTTCCACATTGTAATTCTAATTGTAGTTATGTCATTTTTTGGTCGAAGTGGTCTATTTGGGATTGTTGAATTGAATTACATTATTAGCATGCATCATGTAGTTAAATTTTGTAATGGAATGTTTCATCGGGTATAATTATTTCAATGTTAAAATCTTACACCAATGGTCCATGATGATCTCGAAATTTATTTATATCCTTTGGTTACATGGGGATATTTTTTAAGGCCATGTAGCTTTCAACCACCTTCTCAAGGCAATGAGAATAGGGGAGATGTTACAAGTGTTATCAATCTTGGTATTTCCATATTTATTTTGGGGAATGTTGTAATAGTTTTAATGGACCATTGGCCTCTGTAATCTGTATTTGAGTTAGCATTTATTCGTGGTTTATTTATTGGGTCGTGATGGTAGAAAGGAGTAAAATTATTAGAACATGATATTTTTAGAATAAAAAGATGTTTCTAATATATTTATAATGAAGATATTGTTACCAAGGAGTTTGGTACATAATGGTTTTGGATACACTTCTAGGAAATGAAATCCCATTATCATGGGTTTATCTAATGAGATGATAATGGATTTCTTGGTAGAAATAAATTACAACTAGGATTTCATATATAATTAATAGAAATTATTTATGTGTGGTATCAATGTGTTGATAAATAAAAAATTATAGAATTCATTTCAAATGTGTGAATATAAAACTAGAATCATTGTAGTATTTTCAAAATATATTGATTTTAAAAACACAGTGGATTATTCATACATTATTGATCATGGGAATTTTTTTTAAATATCATGGTCACAATTTTATAAATGAGATTGAATTTAAAATTTTAATCCATTAGTTTATAGAGAGTGAGACTTGTGGTGGATATTCTATTGATAGAAATGGCATCACACAGGCTTCATAGAAACCAACTAGAGGAAGATACAAATAATGTAGTTTCACATGATCTATAAGGGAACTACCATATTGTTAAAATTATAGTTTAAACCAACCCGGATTTGGATAGTGTAAATAGATGGGACGAGTCATGATATGGGTACTAGTCAGTTCAGTCTCAGAAGAAGAATCCACAATTCTTTTGTGGAGATTTTGAAGCTAAAATTGAGGCGGTGTGTCTGAATTGGATAAATCAAATAATAAATTTCTAAGACTCATCGTAAAATTTGACTATCATGTTAGCGACGTGCATCTTGTAATATCTTTATCATCCATGGTGGGAGTTAGTGTGCTAGGCTCGTGAAAAGTAATGTAAGGCATGATAGGATTTTATGTTTTTTTAACAAAAAATTATAGCCTCACAATTTAATAATTTAGTGAACAATGAACATCATCATATTGAAAAAATATAAACATTATTTCATAGAATATGTTTCTAAATTCGTAAAAGTAGTCTAATTTTTACATGATGATGCTTCTAGTCTGTCTTTGAAGGCACATATCTTCGAATTTTGGATGAGACAAGAAATTCATTCACAGATTGTGGTGAGTGGTGTAATGTATTATATATAGATTTAAAATATAGCCATAGTGGATGAAATAAAAATAATGGGAGATATGTGGGGAGGTTATATGTTGACTCCCATGGTAAATAGAGGGAACTCTAACACAAGGAGAAAATAGAAGAGGGCCACATATATCCATCTAGTGACCATGGATTAGAATCTAACAAATAGATAAATGAATCTTCATATGAACATCAATTAAATAGAGGATGTTTCCAATGTTTTACTCTAGGGACGATGATTCAATATTGTATGACACCACCTAGGGAATTCAACAATTTTAACCAGACAAGGCACCTTCATCATTATTATCATAGTTCCCTAAGGTCAAGTGTTTATTAAACTTATCAGGTGTCGTAGGAATATTATACCACAATGGGATAAGGGATGAATCATAAACATATTCATCAGAGAATAGTGAGTCACAGTGATTCATGGAATACCATGACTCATGAGTAAGGAAAATTTCAGTATGGTAATAAAGAGAATTATGTGGTCAGTAAGTAGGTATTTGTAGATAGGCATGTTATTGTGAATGAACATCATGGACCATCGACTGTGCGAGGTACAATTATTTTTAATTATACATTTATGAAATTATTTGTTGATATGGTTTTGCGTCATTCTTTTAATTCATATCTGTTTGTTGAATTTTTTGGGTTTAAATGTAGGAATGATGCCTTCTCTATTAGAACATCAATCTCCTTTAAAATAAAGTGAGTGTCGAGCCTTTATGTGTAGACCTTGTCATATAACTGTTGATGGGTTGAGTTGATATGGTACTTCTCATTGATTGATATGGATTGTTATGATATAATCTTGTGTATATATTGGTCGATGATTCTTATGGATTACATCGAATGTTATGAGTGAACGGTTAGTTTCATGATACATGATGACATCAATAATATCTTTAGTGGATTGAAGGGTGTAAAGGCTACTACAATGGGATTGTTGGAACTAGTATTTAGGGAGATCTAATATTAGTTTAAGTCTCTACCTTCATAATCAATATAAGTGATTGGGGTTGAAATTTTCTAGAAGTTATTGATCAGTATCCAGAAGAATTGACAAAAAAAATCATAGGGTATCTACCAGTAAGATAAGTGGAGTTTATGATTGATATTCTTTCAGGGAACACTACAATATCACATCTGGCATACTGTATGGAACCAGTTCAGTTGAGGTAACTAAATGCTAATTTGGAAGAGATAGAAAACAAATGATACCTTTATATTAACATGTTTCAATGGGAAACACCATTTTTGTTTTCTAAAAATGAATATGGAACTCTTGAGTTGTGTATTTATTATCACAATATTAACCATGTTATGTAAATGAAATAATATCCAATCCCACAAATTAATGAATTGTTTGATCCATTTAGAGGTTATTTGTGGATCCAAATAGCTGACTTGAAATCAAGATATCACCAATTAAGATTGCAGAAGGATTATATCCTTAAAATAGAATTCATTATTTTATATGGCTATTATGATTATGTGGATATGCCCTTTAGTCATAAAAATTCACCAGTGGTATTCATAGAATTGATGAATCATATATTTCAATGATATCTTCATTCATTAATAGTTGTCTTCATGGATTCTATATTGATGTATTCTAGGAAAAGGGATGAACATGATAAATAGTTGGAAGAAATTTTGGGAAATAGGAAAAACAATCAATTGTATGAATAATTATCAACATGTGTTGTTTAGATATATGAGGTGTGTTTCCTATGCCATTTTATTTCTCTGAAATGAGTATCAATGGATTTGGAGAAGATAGAGGCTATCAAATAATGTTAACAAACAAAATGAAATATTTAATATTCAATGATTCCATGGTGTAAATGGTTATTAAGAAATACTTGCTCATGAATTATCATGATTAGCTCCCCCAATTAAATCCTTTATAAGGTGGAATGATATATTTATGTTGAATGAATAATTCAAGAATTATTTTGAAGAGAATAAGGTTAACCTTACAACATCTAGAATAATGGTTATTCTAGAACTAGGGAAAGGGTATGTGGTGTATTGTGATCCATCAAGAATAGGGTTTGGGTGACTTCTCCTGAAATGGGATCATGTTGTGGCATATGGATCACTATAGTTGATGTTTCATGTGAATCAATATCCAACACATGATTTGGAGATAGTGGTAGTGGTGTATGCTTTAAAAACCTAGTGTCATTATCTTTTCAGTGAGAAATTAGATGAAATTACTAATCATAAGATATTGAAGCATATTTTATCACAAATAGATATGAATCATTTTCAAAGGAGATGGATAGAGTATCTCTAGGTGACTAAATTTGACTATGTGGTCACCGATTAATGAAAATTGATTGATTGATGTGTTAAGTATATAGTATTATATTCAAGGAGGTAAAAGATGATTCAAATTCGTGAATTTTGATGTCTGTTATAGATGATATGTGATTAGAATGTGAATATTGAGGTGATGTAGTAATTTTCGTTCCAATTTCATTAGTTCCATATTTGGTAAGCCTAGTTCAACAGGCAAAAATGTCTGATTTAGATTGTTCGATGGTGTAGTATCAACTCAATGGTGCGGAGATCATTATGTACTCTAAAATGAATGGGAATTTTGATTTATGGTATAGTAATTGTTTTCATGTACCATTGTCTTGTTAGGAACAACTCTTTAGTAAATGTCATCATTTTTTATAATTGTTCACCCTAGAATTCATAAAATGTTTAAGGAATGAAACGTGTGGTTCTGATGGGTGTATATGATAATGAATGTGGCATAATTTTTATTAAGATTATTACCTTTTTGTCAAGTCAAGATAGATCATCAATGACCATCAGGTATTTTGTCCTCTTTACATATCCTCATTTGGAGGTGGGATCATATTTCTATGGATTTTTTACAGGTATCCTGAGAATGATTCAGATGAGTGAATCTATATTAGTGAGAGTGGGTCTGCTCACAATGTTATCACATTTAATGCATATTATTGAATCCCCAATGGTGGAGGATCTGTCCAAAATCTATATATGTGAGGTGGTAAAGAGGTAAGGTTTAAAATTTTCGATTATACTTGATAGAAACCTGTGGATCACTTCTCATTTATATAATTATTTAAAATAATTCCCTGAGACATATGTGATTATGATTTTAGTGTATCATCCCAATATGGATGGGAAATTTGATAAGTTGAAAAAAAACATTAGAAGACATGTTCTGGGATTGTGTGATGTATTTTAGTGGCTACTGAGAGGATCACCTACTATCAGTGGAGTTTTCATATAATAACAGTTATAAGTACTAGATACATATGGATCCATTTAATGAATTGTATGGGTGTCTGTGTCGTTATCCACATTATTGACCAGAAACAACGGAGACATTGAATGTTTGGTCGAGCCCGATCTAAATGAATACGAGGTAGATTAAGTTGATGACAAATAGAATGGAGATAGCTTAGTGTTGCCAAAAATATTATGTCATCCATCATCATTGGTCATTGTCATTCGAGGATTGTAATCATGGGTTCTTGAAAATCACTCATGGGAGTGGAAATATCAATTTTGGGAAAAATGTCATGTTATCTCTAACATACATGTTTCCTTTAATGTTACCTGAGTGGGTTCTATAGGTGGGATATCAGTTTTCTTTCCAATGATAGTTCAATGAGGTACATAATTTTTAACATGTATCTCTGTTGAATAACATCTAGCTTGATCTTTACCATGCGATTTGATGGGATCACGATCAGATATAGCTAGATTTATCATTTCTGTATGTTCCAAAGTGGAGTGTTGATAGGAAAGAGAATTTATTTTGAAGAAAAATATTCAATCTAGTTAAGGGTTTTTGGAAACATTGTAAGATTCAAGAGGATACATAGGAATGGGAGAATGAAATTGACGAGTAATGGCCTGAGGGCTTTCACCCATGTATTAGTTTTCTACATTATATGGAAGGAAAAGACAATGGTGGTAAGATTTCAGTACACCCGGTTTGAGGTATATAACAATTTATTTTTTATTCATATCTATTTTATGTGGTTAGGTATGCTTTGGTAGAGTCTATAATGTTTTGGAAGGTGTTTTGATGAATTTGCAAGGGCCCCCTGTGTGAGAAATTTTTGTGAAAACCATATAATACTTGTAAGAAACTATTCACTTGGTCAATGTTTTTTGAGAGAAGCCACATGTTTGTAACACAATTTTTCAAGTCGTGCGTCCCCCCAGTCTAATAATTAAACTTGAGATAGTGGGATTTGACATGTTTATTGCATAGTTTTTCAAACTATGTGGGCCAACTGTGTAAGGAACCCTCTCTATTTAGTTACAAATGGATGGTTAGTAAATGATTTACTTAACAGTGTTGTTAACAATACGTGGTATAAAAAGTGGGTTTTTAAAACTGTATGTATCTGATTTTAAACAAAACCCCCCCATTTAGTACCATTCATGGAGTTTTCACATTGATCTATTGAGAGATTTTTATTTTAGTTAATTTCTCCAAAACCCAAGAGGTAGATAGCTTAACTATCAACTTCTCCTTATAGAACTAGAAGACATTGAATTTAAAATAAAATTTCTTCCAAATATTGACCGTGAAATTGATGTGGGATGCTTTGCTGAAACCCCACATTTGGGTTGATTTATTGTTTTTGGGGGACATGTGATAATATTGGGCATTGTTATTTGTTGTGGAATTTTAAAATAAATATTTTAAAATTTGTTTCATTGGGATTTATGGAAATTTTTTTAAAAATGGGTTTTTCAATAAAAATGAAGTTTCATTAAATTGATTTTTGGCATAATGGGGTAACAATTCGTTTTGGTATAATTAGTTTGAAATTCTTTTCCCATGTTCGTTGGAAATTTAGTTTTTCATAAAGGGTTGTTTGGTTTTTCAATTTTGGGGTGGCATGGTATAAGAATTGTTGGTTGATATAAATTTGGTAAATGTGATTTTATGGATGTTGGATTAAATGTTTGTGCAGGATTAGAATGGGTATGGATAGTTGGTGTGAAGTAACACCATCAAAAAATTGAAATGTGATGTGAAGTACCACAATAACGATGGGAAGGAGACAGACAAGATGTTCTATCGTATATAGGAACACCAAACTCATGTGGTTGAGTGTGTGAATGGTTGTGATGTGGGTGTGGTCACATGAGATGAAATGGGTGATGTGAACATAAAATGGGGAAATGGATTATGACTTATTTTTTCACAACTTGTAAAGGAATTGAATGGAGTAAAATGTTTGCTAACGAGTTCTTTGGCATAGCATAAGTCATTTATCTAATTTAATGGATTTATATAAATTTTATATATATAATTTTCAAAACATTTTCAATCGCAGTTTCATGATTAGAGAAGTCATTTGGGGAAATCCTACTGAGTTTCATTACACACCCCCTACATTGGAACTTTGGTGATTTGTAGTTGTTGTACTTCAAGACATAGGTAAAATCAATGCATCACATTTCTATGGTGGTTCATCTTTGTGGTTGGGTTATTTGATGTGTTGGATCTTAGAGATTAGAAAGGATCTATGCAGATATATCATGTACTCCTTGAATTTTGTTTTTTTAGTCTTCCTCTTTGTTACACCTATTTTGTTTATGTGGTTTTTTTGTTGTAAATTACTATTAGGGATTGTGGAATTTAATTACATTATTAACATGCATCGTGTAGTTGTATTTTCTAATAGAACATGAGGTTTTTTGTTTTTATTTAAAAGGTAAAATCATCCCCCAATTTTTCAAGAAGCTCTCTCCATTTATTAGAAGTGTTCATCCCTTTTAGGAAATATCTTAAGGAAAAGAATCATTCCACTGTTTTCTCAATGCAATGGGATGGGGTGGGACATTACACCCAAGATCTCAGCATACTCCTTCATTGTCTTATATGTTTAGTCTGAGAATTTTTTAAGGTGAATGTTTCTAATATTATATCATGTAAAATGATTAGGTATATTCATGACATATTCTATCAAGTTATCATCCCATTTTGTTTCTCATCAGTACATTTTCGGTCACATTCAATGTTAATCCAATTTCTTCTTGTTCCCACCATTGAATATATGAACAACAAGGCTTAAAGCATGTATTCATTTACTCGTTTAGGAAGAATATTTAATATATAACACAAAATCACCCAAAGATCATATTAATTTAATCCCATTGGAAACATGTATATTTAATCTTTTATACATTTGTGAGCCATATTTACACCCAATGGGTTCTTCCATACTTTCTCCCTTCTTAGAAACATTATTCATATTAAATAAATTCATGACCTGCTGAAGGAAAAATTAAAAGAGTTGAGATTATATGCTCAATATGGGTAGAAAAATGGATATATGTTTGACTAAAAAAAAATAAGGGCACACAGATATGATCATATCATTTTATGATCATAACCTTTATATCATTGTTAATAAACATGAATCATGACAAAATTATTATCAGTCCATAGGACATGAATCATAAGGAAAATAATATCATAAGTTATGGAGCAAAAATGTTGAAATAAGACTTGTAATTCAGGAATACACATAATTATGTAATATAAATATTTATAAGTCAATATACATTTATAAAACATATCATAGAACTTCGTGGTGACTACACCTACTGGACAAGTGACACAACCATCCCAAGTCATATTTATTTAGTTGTAAGGGACTAGGTTTCCCCATATTCTAATAGTGGACCAGGTTTCCCCATATTCCAATAGTGCATTAAATATATCAACAATAATCCCATCATTATAACATGAGATATAAAGATTTAACCACTTTATCGGGGGGATATATGGGTCCCACCGATTTTATAATTAAATCATACAAATATGTTTCATAATATAATTAAACAATAAATATATCATAGTCCATAAAAAGATATAGTTTCATCAATACGCTCACATATCCCATGAAATTAAATGGTCATCACAAAACATTCATAATATAATTTCCTAAGGAAATGGTATTCGATTTATAATAAATTATTAATGCATAACTTGTAAAAAGAAGAGGGTTTCATAAGCATATAACCCCTAAAATTAAATAGGTTTCATAAACATATAATCCATGAAATAGAAATGGGTTTCAAAAAAATATAACCCACGAAAGATAGACAAGGTTCATAAACATTATTCCATCATAATATAAACCTTTTAGAGAAATAATATTAGTGGATCCTTTTGATCATTTTCCACAAAGGCATGTTATAACCAAAATATTTCATCATAAATGGAAAATAATGTTGAAATATCATTTAAAAACATAAATTAAAGAAAATATCTATTATTATTTGTAAAATTATTTTTAAAACATAATATATTTTGGAAACCATTTTCTTGAAAACAAACATGAATATTTATAATGAAAGATTGAAAAAAATTTCAAAACCATTTCTCTAAAAACAATTTGAAAATGTATTATGAAATCAAGAATTTTTATTAAAAACTACTAATATAAAAATATCATCTAGAACATAAAATAAAAGGATGAAATTTATTTGAAAACCATTTCTTTAATAAAACATTGAAAACATATAATTAAATATTGAAAATGTTTTGAAAACAATTTCATTGAAAATAATATTGAATACGTAAAAAGAAAACATGAAAAATTTTATATATAATTTCATTAAATATAATTGTAATATTGTTATTAATTATTGAAAACATTGTTTAGATAATATGGTTTCTAAATAAGAAATATTTTCGACCGAAGAGAGAGGTAATGTCAATCCTTTTTTAAAAACACATTCTTAATGCGCTAAGGAAGAAAAGAGTGTTAAAATTGTACCAATAGATAAATATATAATTAATAACTAGAGGATAAGAAATTTCATGTAATTTAATGGGTTGTTGATCATACTATTTCATCAATGGAAGCAAAATCGTAAACAATTATAATAAATGATGAGATTATTTCAATAAAATCTTACCAAATGGTAACATTAAATTATACTACACATGTAAGAAAATGTAATTAAATAAATCATAAAATATCATTAAAATAATTGGATATATGATATAAAATATCAAATAGAATTATATACACCTTGTAAAATAATATAAGTGTATAACCTGACAAGTGTCTCAAAGAAAGAAAATTTTGACAAAATTACTTTATTGATTTGGTATCTTTTGAAACAAAAAACACATGAAGTGAATATCATAAAATAGATATTTAAATACACATAAATATGATTATAATAATAATAAAATAAATTCAGTGGAAGTAATCACAACACATATATGAAAAATATGGTGAACTTGGTATGTGTCTCATGGAAAATAAAAGTGGGATGAGAAAACCCTTACTACTTGAGTAACTTTAGAATCATGATCACTATGAATGAATAGAATACATTAAATCCTATAATAACATTAAATAAATTAAATTAATGATATAACATGTCATAGGTATGTATATACACCAAACAAATATAAGCGAGTGTTGAATAAGGCATGTATCTCAAGGAAATAAAATGTAAGATGAAATTTCTTTACTTAGATTATGACCTATCAAATGTGTATTTATCATCCATTATAAAAAACTTATGTTAATTATTTAATTTATTCAGAACCTTTTTTACATTTATTTTTAATTTTACTTCACTTGTTATAATATTGTATAAAACTATATAATAATTAAATTTAGATCGTGTGTTTTGTCCAAATTATGTTCATGTATTAAAATGACCTTTGTAGGTAAAATATGTTCAAATGAGTCATTATATAAAGATATAAAAATATTATCCAGAAATAATTTTCATATATATACAACAAGTATAATTTAAAACCCAATAATGGAAGATGGTTTTGAAAAATTAAACAACATTACAATCATGGAGATATTAGGTCATACGTGCACATGAGTAACATTCCAATTTCTCAGTGATCATTATGAAAAAAAAGTTAAGAAAAAGTATATCATTCTAGAATGATAATTATATAATAAATAAAATATTATTTAATCATATTTACATATAAATTGAATTCTTATGATATAAAATGAATCACATCACACCGAGGAGGATGTAGTCCACATGTCCAGAGATAACGTTATCAACTTATTACTGAGTGATAATTGTGACAAAGAAAAGGATATATTTTATTTTCAAAATGGTGATTATGTCATTAATATATTATAGATGTCATTTATGTGAATTTTTTTTTAAATGTAATATGAAAGAATCACATCACATTGAGACGGTGGTAGTCCACACACCCAGATATGATGATATAGTATTTTCACAAAAGTAAAATTATCAAGCTATATGTCATATAAAAATTAAATAAATATTAAGAAAACATAAATACCATCAATATCATATAAATACATCATTTATTTCATAATTACTTACAATGACATGTAGTAATGGAAAAAACAAACTACATCATTTCAAGAGGTGGTAGTTCACCACACACAATAATTTTAAGCTAGTATCCCATTAGATATAAGTGTGTATAAGTGTGGGCAGAAACCTTATAATAAAAATATATCAATATATTTTGAATAATTATTTTATTATTAAATCAAGGAATAATAATATTTTATGGTGAAGATAATTAATATAATATAAGACAACATGGGGAAGGATGTAACCTCTTCATTGGGTAACTATTTTTGGATTTCACTGAAGGGATTCCATTGATGGATTTCTTCCTAAAGGGAGGCTTCTAGGATTTATTTTTTTATGTTTGGAGATTTTTTTTTAGTTTTTGGAAGATCCATATGTCTTCACTAGTGTAAATGAATGTGAGGGTATTTTCCTTTTTATATTTTGATTTCAAAAAATGATGTTTATTTTTTCAAATACAATTTAATAGGTTTTAAAATCATATTTAAAATTGAGATTCAGATAAAATTAGTAAATTTAATTTTTAAAAAAACAAATCTTTTTAATAATAGAATTGTATTTATTAATATATTATAGAAATAAAATATATTTCATTAGTGTAATAATATTTTCTATTGAATATGAAATATATTTATAATATTCATGTGTAGTTTTTTTTCATTTTTTGTGATAATATAGTTCATTTACATAGAAAATTAGTTTTCATAGAAAAATAATATCATTATATTAAAATAGTTATTTCATTTACTTATAACAATTTATAAAAACATTATTTGTTTTATTTGCATGTGTAATGCATATTTTCACATTTTAGTTAATATTATTCTTAATATAAATACTAACAACTAGGTGGTAGTAATAAATATATTTTAATAATCCAATTATTACTCTATTTTAGTTCATTAAAAATATTCTTGGTGTGTTATGAAAGATATCAATGGGACTCTGTATTGTGTCCAATAAAAGACAAACATATTGTTTTGTATAGCATAAGATAATATTTGTGGTTCGTATAATGCTTGATTAAAATGTGTTACAAAAAATACAAGAAATAAAAAATTACATTAATAAAAAAAGCTATATTCTGTTTTTCATGAAATAGGAATTATCAAAATAATAAATTAATTTGAAGAAATAATATTTCACAAAATCATAGGGTGTAACATTCTAGCCCAATTAAAATGAATTTAACCATTTAAATTCATCCTGGTTATTAATATTTTGACACTTAAATGTTTCATTCATAGAAACCCACATTATAAAAATGAATATTAAAATTTCCTTTAAAAATAAAATTTGGATCCATAATGGTTACCCAAATTAAATCAGAAAAAAGATTCCACATAAGATAATATAAGTGAAATGTTCAAATATATACATTTATGATAAATATAACCATCATTTTCTGATGGAGAGTGATATAGAAAAAGATGAGGAGAATGTTAACAATCAAAAATACATAAATATGAAATAATTTAATTTGATATTTAGTTTGTTATAAAAAATGGTATATGATAACATTTTTGGATTCTAGATCCTTTCCCAAGATTTAAATAATTTTAATGTGAATATTTACAAATTCTATTAACTATAATCTATTTCTTTTTTGTGGCTTGAATAATTTACACTTCACCTACTTTTCTAGAAAGGACGGTGATGATTTTTAATTCTTAAGGCACTAACATATCAGGAAATCCATCATAATTCATCCCATATATCATTACATACCATCTACAAAAATTTTTTAAAACAATATATCAAATATGTATATATACTAATGTTGTGAGATAATACATTAATATAAAAAACGTCATCTGACGATTAAAATAAACTATTCCATAAATATCTCACCTTATATCCCTTCTGTAATATGAGAATCCCAAAAATTATAAATAATGACATGGAATATGCTTAACATTTATTCCCTATAAAACAAAAAGTATCTCTTGGTTTTCATATTCCAAACATGTGAATACCCTCATCGTATATTCTCTTGAAACACGGTAATAACCAGAATTACCATAAATCATTTTGGAAACCATGAATAATTCTTTTTTTAAATATTATTGGTTATAAACAAATAATCCAAAAGTAATAAACATAATATATGATGAAATAGACAACATTTTCAAAATAAATAAATAATCCTTTCTAGGGTAATCATTACTATCTAATTAAATTTATCCTTTAAAATCATTTATTAGTACAAGATAAACACAATTTTCTCAACATTGATCAAACATCAAGGGTTTCCTTCCATTAACAAAAATATAAACATTAATTAACCACTTTTATATTTCAGAAACACAATTTAATATATTATTTACAAATAATTAATTAAAAACTATTACATTGTTATTCAAGTAACGTTATTCTTTAATTCCAATACATATATACTTCAATCATCCAATATTTTTCTTATACCATTACATAGGATTCATAATCTTTTCCCATACTAACTCCTTCCAAAATATGAATTATGAATCATGTATTAGGGATCCTCAACCTAACTCTATACACACTTCTTACGTTTAATGTAAATAATACTGGAAGGAAATCCAATGTCTTTCAGATGTCATTTGTGGTATAATTGTCTTCATAAGTATAACCAATACTGATGAACCTTCTAGATTCTCTTCATGAGATTTCCAATTAGAAAATATATTTTCATCATGCCTATAATTTATACATATGAAGCATTAAATGTTAACCATGTTCCATCCAGTTCCCTATATTGACTAAAACCAAAAATTAAAGTGTGAGAAACACTTATTATATCATAAAACTACATAATGATAATGAATTGCTTATATGATGTCTAAATAATGAAACCTCATTCATTAATCTATGCCACCATAGTGTATTCCATTGTTATTCCTAATCATATTCTTTTTAAATCCTACATGTTGGTTCCTATAAATGTTTTTAATTCTCAAATAATTCCCCCAAGAGTTTCAATGCAGGTGTGTGTCAAGACTAGTTGACATGCACCCAATAACAATTTGGTCAGGAATGACACACCTTTTTATAGTTTTTAACCCTAAGTACATCTGTTCTAGAGCCAAATCCACTTGTTGTATATGGAGAGGTATGTAATTATATGAAACCACTCACTCTATAATTTACAAAAATTTTAGGACATTTTTCTAAACATTAAATCATATTTATAAATATACATATAGACAACACTATACATGTTCATAAAAATATCCTAAGGGTTTTATCTAACTTTTTCTCCTTCTAGATACCAATGGTTGAATAATACATCACTATAATACACACTATAATGATCTAGGTCTAATTAACATATAAATTTCACCATTTTTGCAGAATATATAACACATTACACAAAATACACCAATAGAATGAATACGTTTATTTCCCTTAATAAATTGACGCATAAACAATGCTAAATGTGTGAGAAAAATTTTATTCCACAAGGTTACTAATGACTAGAATAATTCAAAGAAAAATTATACATAATATGTATCATTAAAAAATAGGGAAGGAATCAATAAAAGGGGAGGGCTCAGAAAATCAGTATGGGTAATCATGGGAGATATATTAGAAATAAGATAATAATATGGGTATGATAACGTTTTCCCAACATTAAAAAACATAACCTCTATATAAAATATCATTAACCTGAGTCATGGAATGAATATTAGTAGTTCATAAGACATTAATAATAAAGGAATCAAAATCATTATCCATAGAGTAAAAACATTGGAATAAGACATTGAATTGTGGCATAGACATAGACATGTAATATCATTCCATATAAGTCAAGATGCATTGCTATAAAATATTCGGCCACATATTGGGGACTAAAACTACTAGGTGGGACACACCACCATCTTTATTAAGTGTCATTTCCTAGTAAGTCATTATATATCTCCATGTTCCCATAGTGGATCATGTTTCCCCATCTTCCTATTGTGGACTGGTCCCACCTATCAACTGATAGTGGATTGGGTTTTCCCATATTCTGATACTCTATCTAGTTTCCCCATCATTCTATTTTGGATTAAGACCATAGACCTAAATAACCTAATTACATCAAGAGATAAAAATTATTTCCCAAAGAATTGTATGGAGATATAGGTCACAACCAATAAAATAAACCATGCATCATATAATGACCCATAAAATGATATTTTTTCATAAACAATAAACCATAACCAATGAAATGAAATAAGTATTATAATCATTTCGGCATATTATTACCTATGGTAAAGAGATAGGTTTTCTAATAATTTCTTCAAAGAAAAACATGTCAAAATATATGGGTTTCATAAATATATAATCCATGAAAATAAATAACTTTCAGAAACATATAACTTTTGAAATAAAAATGAATTTCAAAAAAATATAATCCATGGAAAAAATATGGATTTCATAAAAATCATTCCATCAATATAAGGACCCTGCATTATAACATAACATAATCTTGAATTAAATGAATAATTCACATTGAGTATCATGTCAATTTTAGATTTTTAGAATATTAGGCTATAACTACTACATATCAACTTGAAAATTACTTGTAAACACTACTACTCAGTATCCATTTTTTCTTAAAGTAAAAACTCTTAAAAAGAATCATGTCTAGTTCCATGTATTAGATAGCATGATTTTTCCATGATCTGATCCATAACACTATTCATATTTAAGACATGTGGAATACATATAAAAAACATGGGATGACCATAATAATCCCATACATGGTTATAAAATAAGGAAATAAAACATTATCCCATAAATAAATTAAAATAAATGAAACTATATTTTCAATCATTACATACCTCATGAAATCAGAAGATTCTATGAATAACACGCAGAATTCGTAATTCATAAAGAGAACTTTTAGTATACATAACATACTTACGTTGTAGATATCACAACTACATAGGGTGTTAGGTTGGAATACCCATCTTTGTATATTCCCTAAATCTCTTTAGATAAACATTAACGTTTACCTCGTTCTCGTTAACTAATGCATTGGAGTGCTATCATAAGCTCACCCACCCTAGGATTATCACAGAACCACCCGTATACGTAAACAATGCCCAGGAACCCTAACATAATCATAACACATAAAACAATCATGAATTTATGATAACATTTCCACATTTAAATCATAATAAATCATTTTAAGATATAGACATAATCGATGCTTTACAAAACAATTTTCAAAACCATTTAAAACATTTAATAATGAGTTTTTTGAATCAAAGTGTCACATACCACATTGAATATTGTAATGTAATTATCATTTTAAAATACTAATGTCCATTTAAATAAATCAGAAAAATTATTTTTAAAACATGGAAATTAATGAGATATATTTTGAAGAATAAATCTTTAAAACAATATTTTAGTAAAGGATTTATTTACAAAATGAGATATTCCTGAATAAAACTAATTGAAGAATAAAGTTCAATAAAACATTATAATATCATGAGAATAATGGTATTCATGATTTAAAATTTCACAGGATGGTTTATACCCCATATAAATGTGAATTGGTGCATAACAACAATGAAGTCTCAATGGAATGTAAATTGAGACGAAATCCCTTATATTGATGGTATATTTACATTAATGATAAATCAATGACATAATTATCTCTAAAAAATATAAATACACCCAATATAAGTCGATATAAACTGTAAAAAAATCAGATGTTACTCACACATATTCATAGTATGACATAATTAAGAAATATAAGATTAACCCAAATAATTGAAATTGGGTAAAGAAGTTCCCTTACAGAAATTCGACAGACTAACAACATCACATTAAAATTTTGTAAATGAGTTGATGAGAGATAAAAGGTATCTCCTCACATGGACATAAAATTTACATAAACAAGGATACAGAAGAACATATCTGTAACACCCTAGGTAAATAAAGAGTATGACATTTTCACATTTATACATATTTGTGAATAAAATATTAATATGACTTTAAAGGGGACACTATGTTCGATGGTGTACCCAACACGCAACAACGAGTTTCTTGGGAATCTTACGTTGCACTCTAATAATAAAATAATATTATTTTAAACAGTAGTTAACACCTAGCCGTCGTAATGGCGGTAATGAACAAAACTAACTACAAAATGATTATATATGTTTGTCAAATATTTTTAATTTTTATAATAAATGTTAGAGGATTACAAATGCATATGAATCCAATTTTAAGCGTAATCATTCTAATATTATTTAAAAGGTCGATTAACCGCCGTTTGCTAGGGAACCTCTTTTAAATCCACTTATTGAAAATTTTATGTGTTATCATTGAAAAAATAAAATTCTTCTTTATAATCGGGACATCAAAATTTACTTTGTGTAAATTTTTGGTATTTTACTGAAAAAGTTCAATTTATAATAAATAGTGAAAAATGTTGTATTTTAATTCAAAACCTCTTTTAATCTAATTTATTTATTTGATTATATTATCTTTTGAATTGTTTTTAAAGTTATATTAGAATATATTTTTACCATTTAATCCAATAGTGGTCGCTGCAATTAATTTTACCTTAAAATCAGACTTAAACTAGTGTCAATTTTTTGATACATTTTGTTACATAAAAACACGCTCTTTGATTTGACAGCGGGAATTAATTATTGAATTAATTAATGCAACTTATATGTTCTGAATTTTGTAAAATAGACATCATTTTTGAATTTGGAATATCATATATAGCTTAGGGTGAAATTTTGTTAATTTTCTGAAAAACATCAATTTTTTATGAATAGTGAAACCACTAAGTGGTACTTATAAAAACTGATTTTCCGTTTCAATGAAATTTTGCCATCATTGTGTTTTGAATTTCAAAAATATAACATACATGGTTGTAATTAAGAATTAAAATATGGTTCAAGGGGATTAAAATAATTTTTTGTGAATAGTAACTTATTAAGATTTTAATCGCGATTAGAGGTAATTAGTGTAGTTTAAGGTAAGAATAATGTTTTAATAAACTGAAATGACCTAGACACATGTCCTACCCTCATTGGATGTGTCATTTCCGACCAAGACAATCCATGGGTCAACTTTAGGACCCCATGGAGCCACTTTGGTTGGAAAATGACATAAATATCTTTTTATTTAATGTTAAAGTAAAAATGACACAAACATGAGATGTTTTACTAAAACAATTTTTACACAGGGTAATAAAATTCAGATTTTTGACTATATATAATCAATGGAAAGATAAAAAGATTTCATACATTATAGTATTTTTTAAAGAAATTTAGACATTAAATAAATTTATTTATTTATGACATCATGATGATGCAGTGATGACCTCATTATTCAACGATTTAAATAAAATGGAAAGATAATGTAAATTCTAAGACCTAAACATGTCCAAAACCTACTGGATGGGTGGATTTAAAACCCTTGTCACCTTATCTTAGAATTATTTCAATGTGGGGCCTTTTAAATCCGAATCTCATTTTAAAATAAAGGAACATTTCTTTACTTTCCAAGGGCGCCCCTCCTCTCCTCTTATAAAAGGCCCCCACCTCTACCTCATTACCCACACATCCAAAGCCTTTGGCTCAGCGAAACCCTGCCCATTTTGTCTCTACACATCCGTATCTTACTCCTTTAAGCCTCACATTGGGCAGAAGTCTTCCCAAAGAAGACTTTGACCTCAAACCAAAGGGAGTTACCTGATTTTAAGGTAATGTCTTCACTTGTGTCCTTTTGTTTTATTTTGCTTCTCCAACCCACTAAACTCTTTTTATTCATTTCTATTGTAACAACTCCAGTATATTCAATATACTAGGATGTTGTTATAAGAATTATTAGAGCTACACTTACACACACTTTCATCTAATGGTTAAAGAACATTCTGTTTCTGTGGTTGGTGATTTTCTGCCTCATTCAATATTCTTTTAACATCTTTAAAGGTGGCCATTATGATGTCACTATATTTTATATAAGATATATATGGTATTTATGTTTACTATATTATTCTGTATCTTATATTTAAACCATTCCTTTATTCTTTTCATGTTGTGTAAATGTGATAATTTAATATGAGGAAGTGCGGACTACCGCCCCCTCAAGTGATGTGACTCGTACATGCAGTACATGGAATGTATAAAGAATGAAATTAATGATCATATGTGACCTATATAACATATATATTATACTGGAATTATAATATATATATATATATCATTCATATTTAATTCTGTTAATATGAAATAGAAATGAAAGTTGTGTTCATGCGTACGTATGGCTTACCGTCTCCATGAACGGTGAATTTCATTTCTTATCCCCAAATGTAATGTACTATTATATGTACATATATATAATGGATATATATGATTTATGTTACATATAAATGATTAATATAATTCTGGAATTAAAATATATATACCTCTCATTTAGTTTTAATTACATTAATATGACATTGAAACGAAAGTAGCGTTCATGCGTACGTACGGCTTACCGTCTCCATGAAAGGTGAATTTGATTTCTTACCACTAAATGATTATGTGATATTATAAATAAATGTATATTCTTGATATATATATGATATATATGATATCCAAATCATGAATTCCATTTTGGATATAAAGAACCTTTGACCACACGAACAACATGTAATTGTAAGAAGTCCACTTTTGACTTAAGAACCAAATATAGACAAAAAAAACATTATTAACGTAAATGATTACATAATGTTTATAACATGTAAATAATTGTTATAAAAGGAATAATGAACTTGAAAATGGTTCTTAAGGATGTATAAATTAACTCAGGTTTATTATTCTGGACGTTAAAGAACGATCGAGTCAAGTCGGACCCGAGGTAAGCGATCCTACTCCACTATTTCTTTTTAAGTACACTATTTTATTCCATTCCTTTCAAGCTCATCATTCTTGTTATTGGGATGTTATTTTATATAATCTTACTATAATTTTTATGTTCATATGAAGAGAGACCCTATTCTCTCTCATCAATCCATTTTGAATGTTTTGAGTGGCGCCATTAGACTGCTGAATTTTCATAAGAGATCTAACCTCTCTCTTTCTTTTTAAGTACTCTCATTTATGTAACTTCTTTTAATCTCCTCTTTGTTAAGTTGGGGGATGTCCTTTTAAATTCCTCTTTCTGTAAACTTTATGTTAATATAATTAGAGACCCTATTTGATCTCATCAATCCATTTTTGTGGCGTCGTTTGGCTGCCGAGTTTCGTAAGGGATTTTTCATCTCACTCTTATTCCCGTGAGATTTATGCTACATTTGCCACAATTTCCTTTGAGTGGTGATTGTACTGCCCATTATTTTACTCATTGTGTAATATAATTTCATTTATGAGTATTTACATCAATTTTGTATTGTCCTTCTTTCAGGGGTTGTATGTTTCGAAAGATACCCATGTCAGTAAGGGAACCTTTAACCCTCCACTTTTTAAAAGACTTATTTTGTTGGGTATTTTAATTTACATATTGTTATGTTGGGATAAGTTCTCATATAAACTTATTGATGTAAATTTTATGTCCAATTGATGAGATGCCCTTTTTATCTCTCTTCAACTCATTTTTTGAATTTTGTAATGACGTCGTTAGGCTGTCATATTTTTGCAAGGGAACTTCTTAACCCAAATTTGATTCTTTGGGATAATCTTGTACTCCTTGAATATGTCATTATATGAATATGTGAGAATAACCTCTAATTGTTTTACACTTAATATTCACTTATATTGGGTTTATTTGTTTGTCACATATAATTATGTAATTGACTTATCCTTAAACCAAGGATACCGTCTTTGTAAGGGACATCGTCTCAATCTCCTTTCATTGAGGCATATTTCATTTTATACACAACTATCTTTTATAGGGTGTATAAACCCCGTTGACTTTTACTTTTATACAAAAGGAATCTGTTTCTACAAAGCGTTTTACTAAACGACAAAAAGGAATGTTTCTTTTAACGTATGCGGTGACAACGACCTTTTCCTCCGCCGCGAGTATTATTTGATCTTTCGCTTCCTCAACAAGCCGTAATGTTTTTAAAATAAAATAAATACCATATACTATTTTTTTTGTATTTTGGTATTCAAAATGGTTTTGATAAAGGATTCTATTATGTCAATATATTTAAATTATATATTGTGATTGAAATGTGTAAATGTTATCATTCCTTTAAGTTGGTTTTATGTGTTATAATTTTATAATGGTACTTAGACATTTTATGGGTGGTTACGTGATAAACCATATGATGGGTGGTGCCGTGAATACCAGGACGGGTTGTTACGTTTTAACCTCTAATGCATTGGGTATGGAAGTCGACTGTATGTATATTCCATTATGTATGTGTGGAAGTCGGATGTATGGCTATTCCGTTAAGTATGTGTGGAAGTCGACCGTATGGTTATTCCACTTAAGTATGTTTATGTCCCATGTTACCTTTATATGTTATGTGATCTTTATATGGGTTTTATGGTAATCTTTTGGTTACAGAAGTGTAAGTAATGAACTTTTATTCAGTGAATAGTTTTTACTACTTAGAAAAGGTGAAAAGTATTACTTTGATAAAGTATACATGGTTTACTTGTTGTTTTGAGAAACTAACAGTTTTCATTCTTTGTGTATCCCTTACTGAGGTTTTTATGCTCATCCCAAGTTTTTGAAATGTTTTTCACAGGACTTAACGTGGAATAGTGCCAATGATGGGATCAAGGGAATGTCATGCTACCTTAAACATGGAACTAGACATGTTTCTTTTTATGAGTTTTTATTTTATGGAAACTTAGTAGAAGTTTCTACTTTGTAATCTTTTGAGTTGTAATAGTTATTTACTAATTCTCTAAAACTCTAAACCTGAAAAGATCCTCGATGTGAATTATTCATTTAATTCAATATTAAGTAAGGTTTAAGGCTGGGGCCTTATAGTTGGTATCAGAGGGAGGTTTAGATAACTTTAGAGGTTAGGGTATTTACTAGGCATAAGTGACATTACCATAATGTTTAGGATTTCAGAAAGAGTCCTAGTTTTAGATAAAGTGAATAAGTAAGTATATCTTAGTGGTTATCTTCCTCATTAGTACATGATGGTTTTGTTGATATACTCACACTGACATTTCTGTTTTTCGTGAATGGATGGATATAGCAGGCACCGAATTGACAAAAGGTTTGAAGGAAACTGTGGTGGTTCTCTGATTAAGTGACTGGATGAAATGGGGGATTCAATGAGGAAACTCACGGTTGTTCTAAACCAACTATCAAGGAGTCATGATCAACCACTTGAACCATGGTATGTTCTGTAATTCATCATCTACGAGATGACCAATCGATGTGGAACTTCAGGTAATAATTATAAATGTAACCATTAGGGTTTATACGATCCTTACTTTTTAGGTAATTATGGGTTACTCTATGATATGATGGAAAATGAAAGGCATGAGATTAGCTTGAGGATAAAATTTGTTATGATCATTTTTGAATATTTTATCTCGTGTTGGGGAATGTTTTAAAATTATATAATTTCGGAAAAAGGACAACACAGAGACCGTGTGACAACCCGTCGCGTCGGACAAAGCTGTGGGAATCGAACCCACAACCAAAGTACGACTGGTATTTATCGCTTACCACTGGACTACGTGATGTCCCTGGTTAGTTTGACTGATTATTTTTAGTTATATGATTTTATGAATTAAGAGTAAGTTGATTTTGGGATATCTATGGAAATTTATTAACCTATCATGGAGGATATGTGATTATGTTAATTACTTTTCAATACGAGACTTTAAGAGCAACTGATGTTGTTTGGAGATAAATGTTGCAATTTAACTTGGAAGACTATGTGACTAAATCCTTCAAATACATGGGTTTCAATCTTAGTTTAGTTTACATTGAATAATTTTATGGACAAATTGATTATCTAATAGTCCTCGTTGAACTTTGGGTTTTGTTGGACAAATTTTGGAGATTAATAATATATTTTCTTTTTATAAAGGGTTATCCTTTTCTGGATTATCTGATCATGTACTAACCTTTTTTTTTGGTTTTGGTTAGAGTCTAATGACATGGAAAGTATACAGTTCTCTATTTTGGATAAGGTTATTCTCTATAAATTGATTATAGTACTCTTAATGCGAAAAAGTCTTCCTAAATAGTCATCTTTTGGAGAAAATATGAGTTTGATTAAGGAATCTAGTAAAAGTTAAAAGTCAACATGATAAGTAATTATATTTTTTATGAATAAATTCCTCAATAAAAAGTAACATAGAACAAAAATGGTGTCTATTAACTTTTCTTACTGAGGAATCGAATACCGTTTAACCCATCACAAGTTTGTGATTTTCTTATGGTTAACTTTCTCCTAGACATGTTTATTATCACTCTCTATCAGAACATGATCCTTTTTTTTCTTCCATATACATATTTTCCTACTTGGAATCATAGTATGGGTTATCTCGGGTGACCTCTTTACTTCTATCCCTTTATTTTAAAGTGATTGTTTTACCAACTCTTGTTCTGATATGGGACTTTCAAGGATTTTTCCGAGCCCAATTTTTAAATTGCGAGGACACAATTTCCAAAAGGGGGAAGGATGTAACACCCTAGGTAAATAAAGAGTATCAAATTTTCACATTTATAAATATTTGTGAATAAAATATTAATATAACATTAAAGGGGACGCTATGCTCGATGGCGTACCCAACACGCAACAACGTGTTTCTTGGGAATCTTACGTTGCACTCTAATAATAAAATAATATTATTTTAAACTGTAGTTAACGCCTAGCCGTTGTAATGGTGGGAATGAACAGAACTAGTTACAAAATTATTATATATGTTTGTCAAATATTTTTACTTTTTACAATAAATGTTAGAGGATTAAAAATGCAAATAAATCCAAATTTAAGCGTAAACATTCTAATATTATTTAAAAGGTAGATTAACCACCTTTTGATGGCGAACCTCTATTAAATCCACCCATTTATAATTTTATGTGTTATCATTGAAAAAATAAAATTCTTCTTTAGAATCGGGACATCAGAATTTACTATGTTTAAATTTTTTGTATTTTTCCGAAAAAGTTCAATTTTTAATGAATAGTGAAAAATGTGGTATTTAAATTCAAAACCTCTTTTAATCTAATTTATTTATATGATTATATTATCTTTTGAATTGGTTTTAAAGTTAAATTAGAATATATTTTTACCATTTAATCTAATAGTGGTCGTTGGAATTAATTTCACCTTGAAATCTGACATAAACTACTGTCAATCTTTTGATACATTTTGTTTCATAAAAACACGCTATTTGTTTTGACGGCGGGAATTAATTATTTAATTAATTAATGAAAATTATATGTTCTGAATTTTGTAAAATAGACATCATTTTTGAATTCGGAATATCAAATATAGATTATGGTGAGCTTTTGGTAATTTTCTGAAAAACATCAAGTTTTGATGAATAGTGAAACCAATAAGTGGTACTTATAAAAATTGATTTTCCATTTAAATGAAATTTTTCCATCATTGTGTTTTAAATTTAAAAAAATCTGACATACATGGTTGTCATTAAGAAGTAAAATGTGGTTCAATGGGATTAAAATAATTTGTTGGTGAATAGTAACTTATTAAGTTTTTAATCGCGATTAGAGGTAATTAATGTAGTTTAAGGTAAGAATAATGTTTTAATAAAATTAAATGACCTAGACACATGTCCTACCCTCATTGGATGTGTCATGGACGACCAAGACAATCCATGGGTCATCTTGGGGACCCCATGGAGCCACTTTTGTTGGAAAATGACATAAATATCGTTTTATTTAATGTTAAAGTAAAAATGACACAAACTTGAGATGTTTTACTAAAAAAATTGTTACATGGAGTTATAAAAGTCATAGTTTTGAATATAAATAATCAATGGAAAGCTAAAACGATTTCCTATATCATAGTATTTTTTTATAATTTTTAGACATTAAATAAATTAAATTATTTATGACATCTTGATGATGCAGCGATGACCTCATTACTCAACGATTTAAATAAAATGGAAACATAATGTAAATTCTAAGACCTAAACATGTACAAAACCTATTGGATGGGTGGATTTAGAACCCTTTTCACCTTATCCTAGAATTATATCAATGTGGGACCTTTTAAATCCGAAACTCATTTTGAATCAGAGGAACATTTCTTTACTTTCCAAGGGTGCCCCTCCTCTCCTCTTATAAAAGGCCCCCACCTCTACCTCCTAACCCACAATTCCAAAGCATTTGGATCGGCCAAACCCTTCCCATTTTGTCTATAAAAATCCCTATCTTACTCCTTGAAGCCTCACTTTGGGAATAAGTCTTCCCAAGGAAGCCTTTGAGCTCAAACCAAAGGGAGTTACCTGATTTTAAGGTAATGTCTTCACTTGTGTCCTTTTTTTTATTTCGCTTCTCCAACCCCATAAACTCTTTTTATTCATTTCTTTTATAACAACTCCAGTATCTTAAATATACTATGATTTTATTATAATAATTATTTGAGATAAACTTACTCACACCTTCGTCTCATGGTTAAAGAACATACTGTTTCTGTGGTTGGCGATTTTCTGCCTCACGAAACGACGATTGTTCAATATTCTTTTAACACCTATAAAGGTGGCCATTATGATGTCAATATATTTTATATATGGTATATATGGTATATATGGTATTTATGTTTACTATATGCTTCTTTATTTTATATTTAAACCATACCTTTATTATTTTCATGTTGTGTAAATGCGATAATTTCATATGTGGAAGTGTGGACTACCGCCCCCTCAAGTGATGTGACTCGTACATGGAATACATCGAACGTATAAAGAATGAAATTAATGATAATATGGGACCTACATAACATATATATTATACTGAAATTATAATATATATATATATATCATTCATTTTTAATTCCGTTATTATGAAATAGAAATGAAAGTAGCGTTAATGCGTACGTACGACTTACCGTCTCCATGAATGGTGCTTTTCATTTCTTATCCCCTAATGTAATGTACTATTATAAGTACATATATATAATGGATATATATGATGTATGTTACATCTAAATTATTAATATAATTCTGGAATTAAAATATACATACCTCTCATTTAGTTTTAATTCCATTTATATGACATAGAAACGAAAGTAGCGTTCATGCGTACGTACGGATTACCGTCTCCATGAACGGTGCATTTCATTTATTACCTCTAAATGATTAAGTGATATTATAAATACTTGTATATGCTAGATATATATGATATATATTATTTACAAATCAGTAATTTCATTCTTGATATAAATAACCTTTGACCACACAAACAATATGTAATTATAAGAAGTCCACTTTTGACTTAAGAACCAAATATCAACAAAACAAACATTATTAACATAAATGATTACATAATGTTTATAACATGTAAATAATTGATATAAAAGGAATAATGAACTTGAAAAAGGATCTTAAGAATGTATAAATTAATTCAAGTTTATTTTCTAGGACGTTAAAGAACGATCGAGTCAAGTCAGACCCGAGGTAAGGGATCCTACTCCTCTCTTTCTTTTTAAGTACACTCTTTTATTCCATTCCTTTTAAGCTCGTCATTCTTGTGATTGGGATGATATTTAATATTAATCTCACTGTAATTTTTATGTTCATATGATGAGAGACCCTATTATCTCTCATCAATCCATTTTGGAAGTTTTGAGTGGCGCTGTTAGGCTGCTGAATTTTCGTAAGAGATCTAACCTCTCTCTTTCTTATTAAGTACTCTCCTTTATGTCACTTATTTTAATATCCTCCTTGTTATGTTGGGGGATGTACTATTATATTCATCTTTCTGTAAACTTTATGTTAATATGATGAGAGACCCTATTTGATCTCATCAATCCATTTTTGAGGCGTAGTTAGGCTGCCGAGTTTTCGTAAGGGATTTTTCATATCACTCTTTTTCACATGAGATGTATGCTACATTTGCCACAATTTCCTTTTATTGGTGTAAGTACTACCCATTATTTTACTAATTGTGTAATATACTTTCATTTATAAGAATTTACATCAATTTTGTATTGTTCTTCATTCACGGGGTGTATGTTTCGAAAGATACCAATGTCGGTAAGGGAACCTTTCACCCTCCTCTTTTTAAAAGACTTCTTTTGTCGGGTCTTTTAATTTACATATTGTTATGTTGGGATACATTCTCATATAACCTTATTGATGTAAATTTTATGTCCAATTGATGAGATACCCATTTTATCTCTCATCAACTCATTTTCGGAATTTTGTAGTGACGTAGTTAGGCTGTCATATTTTTGCAAGGGAACTTCTTAACCCAAATTTGATTCTTTGGGATAATCTTGTACTCCTCGAATATGTCATTCTATGAATATGTGTGAATAACCTCTGATTGTTTTACATTTAATATTCACTTAAATCGGGTGTATTCGTTTGTCACACATAATTATGTAATTGAATTATCCTTAAACCAAGGATACCGTCTTTGTAAGGGACATCGTCTCAATCTCCTTTCATTGAGGAATATTTTGTTTTATACACAACTATCTTTTATAGGGTTTATAAACCCCGTTGACTTTTACTTTTATACAAAAGGAATCTTTTTCTACGAAGAGTTTATTAAACGAAAAAAAGGAATGATTCTTTTAACGTATGCGGTGACAACGACCTTTTACGACGCCGCAAGTATTATTTGATCTTTTGCTTCCTCAACATGCCGTAATGTTTTTAAAATAAAATAAATATCATATACTGTTTTTTTTGTATTTTGGTATTGAAAATGGTTTTGATAAAGGAATCTATTATGTCAATATATTTAAATGATATATTTTGATTGAAATGTTGAAATGTTATCATTCCTTTAAGCTGGTTTTATGTGTTATAATTTTATGATGGTACTTGGACATTTTACGGGTGGTTACGTGATAAACCATATGATGGGTGGTGCTTTGAATACCAGGATGGGTGGTTACGTTATGACCTCCTATGCATTGGGTATGGAAGTCGGCCGTATGGCTATTCCATTAAGTATGTGTGGTAGTCGGCCGTATGACTATTCCATTAAGTATGTGTGGAAGTCGACCGTATGGTTATTCCACTTAAGTATGTTTATGTCCCAAGTTACCTTTATATGTTATGTGATATTTATATGGGTTTTATGGTAATATTTTGGTTACAGAAGGGTAAGTAATGAACTTTTATTCAGTGGAGAGTTTTTACTACTTCGAAAAGGTGAAAAGTATTACTTTGATAAAGTATTCATGGTTTACTTGTTGTTTTGTGAAACTAACAGTTTTCATTCTTTGTGTATCCCTTACTAAGCTTTTTATGCTCATCCCAAGTTTTTGAAATGTTTTTCATAGGAATTAACGTGGAATAGTGTCAAGTATGGGATCAAGGGAAAGTCATGCTACCTAAAACACGGAACTTGACATGTTTCTTTTTATGAGTTTTTATTTTATGGAAACATAGTACAAGTATCTACTTTGTAATCTTTTGAGTTGTAATAGTTATTTCCTAATTCTTTAAAACTCTAAAACTGAAAAGTTCCTCGATGTGAATTATTCTTTTAATTCAATATTAAGTATGGTTTAAGGATGGGGCCTTATAATATCCATACATAATAAGATTTAAATTAATAGAAATAACAAAAAAGAAGTATTTTAAAAAGAATAGGGTGAAAGGTTCCCTTACCGATTTGGTAACTTATGAAAGATACAATCCATGAAAGAATAATCATGCAATGGCGATGTAAATACCAAAAAATTAAACTATTTTACAGAAATAATAAAATAATGGGATATAAATACACCACACAAAAGGAAATAGTGGAAATTATAGCATGAATCTCACGAGAATAAAAAGTGAGATGAAAACCTGTCACCATGTTGTCATCAATCGATTCGTATGAAAAAAAGATAATAACCCCAAAACTATTCATAGAATACCATGAATTAAAATCAAATAATTATAATATATATCATATGGAAGTACAAAATACACCACATGAAATAAATAATTTGGAAACAATGGAATATAACAGAATTAAAATTGAGATAAAAATCTTCTCACTTCGTGTCCGACTTGACCCGTTCATTCTTAATTCTCACGAATAATAATAAAATGTTAATTTATTTATTTTAAGTAAATTTTGGAAGTTTATTATTTCTTTTATATAACTTATTACCATGTTATAAACATTATGTAATCATTTAGGTTAATAAAGGTCATTTTTTCGATATTTGGTACTTGAGTCAAAAATGAACTTCTTATAATTACAAGTTGTCCATGTTGTCTATGTTATATTATATATAGAATAATATTCATGATTTAGATATCATATATAACATATATATCCTATATATATACGTATTCATAATAGTTTATAACATTTGGTGATAAGAAAATAAATGCACAGTTCATGGAGACGGTAAGACGTATGTACGCTTGAAGGCAACATTCATTTATATTTTGTATTTTAATGGAATGAAAACATAATGATACATATTTATATTATAATTCAATTATAACATCATAAATAATTTCATTATCTCAATCCTTTATACATCCCACATATGGTATTAACGAGTCATATTACTTTGAGGGAGCGGTTGTCCGCACTCCCTCCAATAAAATTATCACATTTATCCTTAATGGAAAACATAAAGGTATGATATAAATGGAAAATACATAAAAATAAAGAAATAATAAACATAATATATATCATATATAAATACAGTTCCATCATAATGGCTACCCTGAGAGGCGGTTGGAGATATTTGAACAATCATCATTTAGTGAGGACGTAGTTCGCCGTCCACAAAAAACAGTATGTCCTTTACTCATTCGATGGAGGTGTGTCTAAGTTTAGTTCGAATTTTTCAAATAAAAAAACTATTATATTTATTATAAAGATGTTGTTATAAAATAATGTAATAATAAGATTTTAGGTGTTAGAGAAATTTAATAAAAGAAGAGTATTTAAGAGAAACGATTACCATTAATTCGGGTAAATCCCTTTGGTTTTAGCCAAAAGGTTTACATGAATATCTGTATGCTAATGTAATAACTATAATAGGAAGATAGGGATGTAGGTAGATTAATTGGGTATATTTTGGATGCTCCAAGGGGCTTGAGAGGTGTGATGAATTTTTTAGTAGTGAGTGATTTTTATAAGGGGGTATGGGCTCTTTATGAAAGTGTGAAAATATTAATTTATTTCTATAACGATTTTCTGTTTCTAAAGGTCCAAAACTAATTAAAGTCCAAGATAAGGTGACTCACAGTCAAAATAAAATCATCCAATTAGAATTGGATAGTATTGGGATATTTTATTAATCTTTATAATATTATTTATTTAAATTAGTTATTAATGAGGTATACAGTACATCGTTGTTGTGTCATAAATAATTTTATTTATTTGAGGTATGAAAATTATTAGAAAAATACCATGATGTAGGAAATATTTTATAATTAAAATTAATATTTATAGTCGAATATATAACTTATATAACATTAGGTAAAAATTTATATACTATAAGATATTTGTTTATGTCATTTTTGCCTTTACATTAAGTTTATTAAAATAAAGTGTCATTATCACTTTTAAGTGGCTCCATGGGGTCCCAAAATAGACCAAAGGATTCCCGTGGTTGGACATGACTAATAAAATATGGTAAGGACTTGTTTTATGGTAATTTTTTATTATAATAATATTATTTTTACCTTGAATAACTTTATATACCTTTAACTGCGGTAAATAAATGTGAAAAGGTATTATTCACCAAAAAATTATTCTCATCCTAATAAAAAACATTTTACTTAATAATAACAACCATGTATGTTTTATTTTCTAAATTCAGTACATATAGGTGATAGAATTTTATTTAAACAAGAATTTATGATTTTTAACTTAAACATAGTGGTTTAACAATTCATCAAAAATTAATGTTTTTCAGAAAAATAACAAAAAATTACACCTAAGATATATTTTATATTATGAATTCAAAAAATATGTCTTTTTTCCAAATTAAATTCATAGAATATGGATTAATTAATTAAAAATTTATTTTTCGTTTTCAAATAAAAAATCACATTTTTATGAAATATTAACTATCAAAAGATTGACAGTTGATTATGTATTGTTTCAAAATTAAATTAACTCCAATGATCAAATTGGATTAAATGTTAAAAATATAAACTATTTACACTTGTAAATAAATTAAAAAGATAATCTAACCATATAAATAAATTAGATTAAAAGGCAGTATTGGATTAAAATATTTTATTTTTTACTATTAATTAAAAAATTATCATTATCAGAAAAATACAAAAAATTTACCCAAAGTATATTTTGATGTCCGGATTCAAAAGAATAATTTTATTTTGTCAAGTATAATAAATAAAAGTGACCAAAATATGATTTCATGAGGGCTCTCCATTAAAAGGCAGTAAATAGTCCATTTAAAGTAAATTATGCTTAAAATTATATTTATTCATATTTTAAGCCTCTATCTTTTATTGGATAAATTTAAAAACAATTAACAAACATATATAATAATATTTTTGTTATTTCTATTCATTCATTCCAATACAACGACTAGTCATTAAATACCATTTAAAAAAATATTATTATATTATTAGTGTGCATCGTATGATTTCAAAGAAACCCATTGATGCGTATCAGGTACACTATCGAACATAGCATCCCCTTTAAAGTAAAATTTATATTTAATTTAAAAATATTAATAAATATGAAAGTTTTATATTCTTTTTTTATTTGGGATGTTTCAATCAAAGAATAACCCATTTAAAGAATTAATATGAATGGAACCTTTGGATCACTTCCCAGAAAACAATGATTAACATTATTGAATTTCATCTTATATAGAATATAATTTTGAAATTTTTTTTACGAAAATTTCATGAAGATAATATCCTTTCCTTTTTGGAATATTATTTGAAAAACATAAACCCTTTTAAACGATTTTCCTAATAACAAAATTGAAAACTTATAAAGAATGAGAAATTTTTTTGAAAGGTATTTCATTGAAAACACATTAAAAACATATAAATAATTATTGGAAAAAAATTAAATACAATTTCTTGGAAGAAATATTGAAAACATAAAAAAGAAATATTAAATATGTTTTTAACACCATTTCATTTTGAATAAAATTGAAAATATTAAAATAAATTTGATTTTTTTAAAACCATTTGTTTGAAAACACACAAAATAATTATAAATAAATCATTAATATGTGTTGAAAACCATTTATTTTAAAAACATCGATAACCAACAAATAAATATTCAAAACATTTCGAAATACAGTTCATTGAAACTAAATTTAAAAAATTATAATGAAATATTGAAAACATGTTGGTAATAATATATTTAGATGTTTTTTAAAACATATAAATAATGTTACAAAATATTATTTATAAAACACGGTTTTATATAACACAGTTTGTTGGGTGAAGAGAAGGGTAATGTTGTACTTTATTAAAAATAGTTTATTAATCATATTGTATACCAAACTGTGAATTAAATGTAATAATACAAGAATATATCATCAATTTCAAGAGGTTGAGAAAATTCATGACATTTATTGAGATATGGATCATAATATTTAATCAATGGAAAAAATAGTCATAAGCATCCCATGTCACGACCCGTCCTCAGGGCTTCTTCCGTGACTACCCCAAGCCCTCCTTCCATAGGCCATGGGCTGGCGACTAGTACCAAAGGCATAAATCCAGATAAAAAATGGGATGTCATTGCCTTTATAGAAGTAAAAAACACAACATAGTATGCATCTAATGTAAGCACTAAGAAATACTGTATACAAAAATAAATGCTGAAAGGAAAATGGGATGTAAATACAATCCCAACAGTAAGTACAATACAATAGAAATGCCAGTACAACTATAGTAAAGTAAAACAACCACCACTGAGTCGTCCTCTGGTAATTCCACCTGAAAGGTGGGTACATATGGCCTCCTCATCACCCCAGCTCCATCCATCCGCTCCATGTACATCCCGCCAAGTGGTCCACCTCTGGGTACCGTCCAGCTCCACAAGTCTCTTATTCGATCAGTGTTGTCAGTCGTCTACATTGTACACAGCGTAGTGCGAGCATAGTCCATGTAGGGGTGTGTATGCAATACTTTGTAGGGACCCCGAGACCCCCGAAGGTCTCCCAGAATCCTCGATGGGTAAACCACAGAAGAACAATATAATCATGATGTATCAAACAGCACTACGTAGGTATATTCCCATACATTTACCTAAGTCATCGATCCCAGTTCGACTCCAACTCTCAAGCCCAAGCACGTCCCTGTCCACACAGGAAATAAGTTAATCACATCAATGATAATGATTTAATGTCATGACTCAGCTCACAGATGTATACATCTTTCGTATAACGATACAGATGATCAGATATAGTCAATGATTCATCTAAGCTATCAGACCCACACAGGATACAAGTCCATCTAAGTTGTCGTACTCACCTAGTATACAAGACCAGCTACTCTGCCGGACCTACATAGGATACAATTACAGTGTTCAAACTACCGGACCCACATAGTATACAAGAACAGTAGTCAACGCTATAGAACCCATGGAGATTCTAGTATAGTAGTCGTCGTAGTCACAGCCACCTCTAGGGTTCCCTCACATAGCACGATCGATTACGGGAGGGTTCGCTCCTTGAGAAAAGGTCCTTATACATCAACTATAACAATTTCTTGATTTGATGTATCCTGAAGCTCCGTCTCATCAAAAGGAACCCAATGCAACAGACGGCGCGTCAATCGAATGCCCTGTATGAGAGTTATTGGATTTTCCGTTCTAGGGGACCAGTTGGAATAATGCTCATTCCATCCCAGTCGTTTTAAAAAGTTTCCCAAATATCACTTAGAGTATCGCAAAAGGATTGTCCCATCGCAAAGGTCCCAGTGTCGCTGACGACGCGTCATTCAGACACACGAACGTGATGTTATTCGCATTTAAGTGAAACAGGCCCTGCCCATCAAGCCCTGTGGGCTGGCGGGTCGGCCCGTCCTGGCTCAGCAGGTCCGACATGGCTGAGGGGTCGGCCCGGACCGGTGGAGAGTGGCCCGGCCTGGTGGGGCGAGGCCCAGCCTGGTGGTGTGCGTCCCGGCCTGGTGCGGGCCGAAGTCTTCCCCCCTCCAAGCGGCATCTGGTGTCACAATCCTCTAACGGGCTGATGCATGGCCGCCATTTCCACTGCCTCTTCATTCATCGCCACCGCTTCCATCTCCACCTCCATTTTGAATATAATCAAGGATTAATAGAGGGTCTTCTGGTCGTGTTCGTTTGGCTCGTGCCCTCCGTGTTAGGCTGTAGAATATGGACGATGACAATCCAAATAATTCAACGAAGAACGGGGTAAAAATTATTCATTTAAAGAACAATCAAAACCCCTAAATCCTAATTGATGTCGCATGCCGACGAGACATGGATGATGAGCATCACGGTAGTCGGGCATCGCATAAGATGGCATCGTGGTGAACGTTTTTGTCTCGTCAATGTTGGAGGAAGAGTCATTGTCGTGACGTGGGAAGTGAATCCGAAGATGACATAGATTTTTTGACATTGGGGTGTGTCTGAGGAAATGGCGTCGTTGGAAGAAGTTCTTCACGTTCTTTTTCGGGGATTTTCATTGTTAATGAATGGTGTGCTTCGTCGAAAAAGGATCACCTTTCATTTAATTCTCCAGAGCATCCACAATAGTATATTTCCCCACAGAAATGAAATAAAAGGTTCCCAATATAATAAACTTGACATCCATTTTAAAACAATTCAAAAATGAATCGTTGACACACAAATTAATTAATTATGAGATTAATTAATTCCATTGGTGGGGTTGGAACAATCAATGGGGGGAGGTGAAGAGTTAATATTTTAAGAGGGGAGTTGTCAAATTAAATAAGGTTTATTAATGGGTAATTGAGGGGAGGTGAAAGGTTTTGGGTTCGTGTGGGCCCCACCACACTAAATCCTCTAATAGGAGGTTATGTAGGGTGTGGGCCCCACCCATAACATCCTTTTGGAGGAAATAACCACCTCTTAAAATAAAATTGTGTATCATCAAAATTTTATTTAATTTAAGAAAAATACCCAAATTATAACATTCTACCCGCATAAAAGGCAACTTTGGAAAAGGTTCCCTTAAGAGAATACCAATGCAACGAGTCCATCGACATCGTTGGATTTCAATTCTGAGCACCGGTTCAAAAGATAGAAAAATCCTCACGTATGGTTACTGAATGTACCTGAACAAAACATCAAAAATTGATTCCGGGCACATCGGGCCTCAGAATCATGAGCCTTTAGAAACTGATGACTTTTAATATTCTAAATAATTAAGAATAAAATTACCTTGAAATTTAAAAGTCTTTAAATTACCCCCACCTCAGGGATTTATGTCCCCATAATGTTACAACACACACTTGGGAAACAAATGGGGGTACTGAGCATGAATCCGAGCGTCCCGCTCCCATGTTCTCTCCTGGAGGTTCTCGTGCTGCCAGCAAATGCGTACCAGAATAATAGACCATCCAAATGATACCCCCTCCTATCGATCCTCAATCTCCATAGGGAGCTCAATTAATGTCACCCTATCATCGACAGCCATCCCCATATGGTCGATGATGTGGGTCTATTAATGCACGTATCTTCTCAGGTGAGATATGTGGAAAACGTCGTGCACCCAATGCAACTGAGGTGGATGGGCCAAACGGTAATCCACCTCACCTACCCTACTGAGGACCTAGAATGGTCCGAAGAATTGTGGAGATAAAATGACACCTCATCCAAATCTCTGTAGTCCTCGTCGAGGTGAGACCCATAGAAAAACGTGGTCTCCATCCTCAATATCCAGTGGTCTCCGTCTCCTATCAGCATAGGGCTACTATCTACGTTGAGAATCTTCCAAGAGGTGGTGCGATGTGATCTCACAAGTGGGACACCAGAAGAAAATGGCTTCGTATGAGTTCCAATTCACCTTATCTGATTACCTATATCAAGATAACTTTAGGGCCGATCAATCACAAGAGTTCATAGGTCTGGATCAGGGTACTCATTCTATTCTAGAGTATTCTTCTCGCATCACTAAGTTGCAATGCTTTACACCCTTCCTAGGGGGAGATGAGATGTTCCTTGCATGGAATATTGAGGGTGGTCTTAGGCACGATATATGATCCCAAGTTAACATAATCTGGCTGACATTGATATCTTCTATAGTCAACAGGCGCTGATCACGAAGCACAATTTGAGGGATTCTGGAGCTGTGAGATAGGGCAGTTAGATATCCAGGAATAGTGCATCACTGGCTGATAGCAGGAAGTGACTCAGGGAGGCTAAACGAGGAGATATGAGTAGACAGGATGCATCTTCTGGTATCAATTTGGTGAGATAACAGTGCAGGAGAAGTGGTCATATGAGGCCACATTGCCCCAGAGACCCAGTGGATTGCCTATCTTACAGCAAGATGGGGCATCTCTAGTGTTTCTTTCAGATCTTCTCACTAACAGCAACTGACAGGTGTCCTTCAATAATTTATCATTTAGGGGAAGCACCACCAGTTTCTCACAAGTATGGGATCTAGTGTTCTTCCGACAGTTCAAGCCGAGGTGTGGGTCACGACCATGGTAGTTAGTCACCATGATTGTAGCGACAGTAGGTTGGATCATCTCAAAGTGGTCAGGCAGGGTCATAGTGTCACGATATAGGCCAGAATATTTCATTGGAGTAGACCCAGTAGGAGAAGGATCTCAGACCCTCTACTATTCAAGGTACGATCCTAGTTTCCTTAGTTCTATCTTCTACTCTTTTCATTACAAGGGATTCCCATAGCTTCATATATGTTGTTGTTATGGAGAGCCTTGGGAACTGTATATTTTCTTCTACTAATATCTTGAATCTATACACCTTGTTGGGGACTATAATGACTGGTTTATGTCAGTGCAAGGAGTTCCCTCTCAAGGTTAGTGTGTGTCACTTCTTATGGGCCCTCTGGGTCTTAGAGATGACATTATATGATTTCATTCCTGGAATGGACTAGTTAGTTCATTTCCATTCAGTTGCCGATTTCTATCATCATAGGGTGAGTTTCATATCACAATAGGGTGGGTCGTTTCTTCATAAGAGAGAATGGGATGTCCAAGCGAGAAGAGCGGGGCTAGAGGTTCATGGTTTTGGAGGAGTTACCGCCCAGATCACTAGTGTATATCTATATGACCAAGGGACTTCACAGATGGACTTTCCTCCAGTGGTGGATCATTTTAGTTATGTCTTCCAAGAGGACATTTCTGGTTTTCCTCTAGAGTGAGAGGTGGACATTTCTATTGAACTTGTGCGAGGAGTGGCACCAGTGTCCATTCCTTTTTATAGTATGGATACACTATTATTTCAAGAGCTCAAGAAGAAGTTGCAGGAGTTGTAGGCAAAGGATTTCATCTCACCCAATAATTATACTTGGGGTTCACATGTCCTATTTGAAAAGAAGGTAGATTATACCATCAGAATTTTCATGGATTATCAGAAGCTGAACCAGTTGATAGTGAAGAACTGATATCCCTTACTGAGGATGTATGATCTCTTTGACAATCTTGGTGGCTACTGAGTGTTCTAGATGATTGACATGAGATTTTTCTACCATCAGTTGCATGTTAGGCAATCTGATATACCTCTTATAGATTTCCAGAGTAGGTATGGTCTATACGAGTATGTGGTTATGTCATTCGGTCTCACGAACGTGCTTACAATTTTCATTGCGCTAATGAACCGAGTGTTCCATCCAAATTTGGATTCATTCATGGTGGTCTTCATGGATGATATATTGGTGTACTCTCACACTCAACAGGACCATGCCACACATCTTGAGATCATTTTTTATAAACTACGAAAGCATCAAAAATATTCTAAACTCTCAAAATCACACTTCTGGATGGACTAGATTCACTTCTTGGGTCATGTTATCTCAAAGACTAGAGTTTTAGTTGACCTAGAGAAAGTGAGGGCAGTGGTTTCCTGTGATCAACCAAAGATCATCTTTTAGGTACATAGTTTTATAGGGCAGGTTTGATACAACAAATGATTCATACAGGTCAATTAAAACATAGTATCACCACTTACATGCCTGACTAAGAAAGGTGAAATATTTGTGTGGTCAGATTCTTATGAGTCGGCCTTTCGGGAGCTGAAAGGAAGGATGACATTAGCACCGATACTAGTATTTCTTGATCCAGGGAAGAGCTATAATGTCTTTTGGGATGCTTCAGGTATCGGGCTGGGGGATATGCTAATGCAGGGATGTAGAGTCATTACTTATAGGTCTCGGTAGCTGAGACCACATGAGAGGAATTACCTAATGCACGATCTTGATTTGGTAGATGTTGTTCATTATTTATGCTATTGGATACATTATCTAATGGGAGATCATTTTATTGTTTTCACAGACCACAAAAGTCTCAAGAACATTTTCACTCAGCATGACGTGAATTTGATACAGTGATGGTGGGTTATGTACCTTCAGTCCTTTGACCTTGAGCTTTTCTATAAGCATGGTAATGGTAACATATTGGCTGATGCACTGACTAGGAGGACTCAGATACATGTAGTTCAGGAGGACAGTAGTGAGTGGAAGTATATGGATTTGTTCACTGAGATGCATTTGGAGGTGCACAACAGAGAGGGGAAGATGTTTCATTCTTCTATAGTTGTTACCTCTACTCATCTTGAATGAGTGTGAATGATGAAGCTATCAGATTCCGAAGGCCTAGTCCTATAGAAAACTATGTTATGAGAGGACACTATTCTTGGATGGACCATAGGTAAGGATGAGATCATACGTTTCTAGGGCTGCATATGGGTGTCAGCCGAAAAACAGGAGGAGTTGATGTGGGACATTCATTCCTCATATTGGGAAGTTCATCCTTTCTCCACCGATATGTATTGTGATCTACTCTGTTAGTATTTTTTTTAGGTATGAAGAAACATATTATCTGTTTCGTTTTGAGGTGTTCCACCTATCAGCAGGTGAAGGCAGAGTATAAGTGACTGGTAGGGATTCTACAACAATTATCCATTATCGAGTGGATGTTTAATGATGTAGCGATGAATTTCATGATAGGTTTACTGAGATCACCTCAAGGGAATTATGCCATTTGGGTTATTATAGAATGACTTGCAAACGTTGCTCAATTCTTTACGATTAAGGATACCATCAGTGCGGATGAGCTGGGAAGCTCGTACATATGAGAGATTGTACATTTATATAGTGTTCCACAGTCCATTGTTTCAGATAGGGATTACCTTTTTACATCCCAGGTTTAGCAGGGGTATTAGAAGGCTTTGGGTACATAGGTAAATTGGATTAGAGATTACCATCCTCAGTCAGATTGCCAGTCCGAGCATACGATTCAAGTGCATGAGGACATGCTTCGAGAATGAATTCTAGATTCTGGAAGTTCTTGGGAGAGAAACATACCTCTTGTGGAGTTTTCCTACAATAATAGTTTTCAAGAAATGATTCAGATTGTACCTTATGAGTCTTTTCACAGTAGTCCATGCTGATCACCCTTATGTTGGCTGGAGGCAGGAGAGGCAGCTATGATGGGACATCGTCTTGACCAAGATTCCACTGAGTAGATACAGTTGATTCAGAGGAGGATGGATACTGCACAGTCATGAGAGAAGTCTTTTGTTGATTGAAAGTGACTACTTCTAGAGTTCGATGTCGATGATCAGGTTCTTCTACATGTCTCTATGAGGTTGGGACACAAGCGGATTAGGATATAGGGGAAGCATTTACCAAGGTACATCAGGAAATTTGAAGAGTTTGAAGGATTTGGGCCGGTTTCCTATCAGTTTCAGTTACCACAGAGGTACCGGAATATGCAAAAATTCTTCCATGTTTCTCATCTTCGAAGTTACATCTCAGACACGTCTCATGTTTTTAAACCCGAGGAGGTTGAGTTAAAAGTGGATACAATATTTGAGGAGAATCCAATCCAGATTATTGATCACAGTACGAAGGTTCTTTTTTGCCTGAAATTTTCTAAAGTATGAGTGCTATGAAAACACAGCCGAGTACATGACGAGATAGGGAAGAGGAAGGCAGATGTACGGTCACAGTGGCTGGAGCTGTTCAATGATTGTTTTTCTAAGCCTTGTAGGGAGATTCTGGGACAAATTTCATTAAAGGGGGATGTTTTTATGATCCTGTAAATTCTTTTCTTATATGATTCCTTTTTCTAGTGTTTTTGAGTAAAATGATGAGTTTATGGAAATTTTTTATGTACACGCCCTGTACATTATGAGTACACACCCTGTAATTGGATACAACAGGTAGTCCTGTGCTGGCAGTGTAGTGGCCATGCACACAGTTGTTTGCAGTGACCTGGATACCACCTAATGATGGAGCTGGTAAAGGCAAGTGCACTCCATGTAATTATAAAGTACACTCCATGTACTATTTTTCATTAAATGGATTGGGGTCGCGTTTAACGAATAGGGGTGCATCTTCTTCGACTGAAATGTCCTGGAGCACTCATACGTCGCCGATACTTCCTTGAGCCCCTAATTGTGTTTCCGTTATTTTAATCGACCATCGTTGATTTCATTGAGACTGTAGTGGTAAGATCTTTCATCTTCTAGAGCCTCTTTTCCTGATTTCTCTTCTGGTTCAAGATATCGTTGGATGAGAGTTTCTAACATTTTTGTAGATCTACGGTATTCTAGGTCGATCCAAGGGCCAATTCCAGAGTATATCGAACGTAAAATGCCAAGGTAGGTGGTTTGTGCCATTCCGTTGAAATTATTGGAGTTATATGGGAAATTTTTCCCAATACACATGAACGGGATTTTTCACATTTACCATTTTAGCCTTGAGAATTTCCTACAATGGTTGTATACTTGAGTAGAGGATATTTGATTGTGAATAAGTTTAATTGTTATGCCTTGGATGTTTTTTACCATGCATGTTCTGTTTATGGTTGTTTGTTTTTCTTAGCCAATTAGGCTACCTTTATTATTTTCCATAACCTATTGCAGATAGGATGGAGTGATTTTTTTCTGATGTGCTGATATGGTGTAGACTATTTAGCCAGGTAGTTCTTAAGGTTTACTTAGGACGTATTGCATTGTTATGATTCCTTGACTTACATAGGGTCATGAGAACCTAGTGTAATAGACTATAAGGGGAATTAACTGAGTGAGCTTCCTGAGAGAGTCTTGAATCACTTTTGACTATAAGGTGAATTGACCGAGTGATCTTCCTAGGAGAGTCTTGAATCACTTTAGACTATAAGGGGAATTTGTAAAGTCCGGTAAATTTCAAGGGAAATTTATTTTTCTTAATTTTCATTGAGATTTTACGAGTACGTAGTTTCTAACGACACCTGATTCCGAGGCCCGGTGTGCCCGAGAATCATTTTCCAAAATTTAGCTCAGGTACGTTCAGTGAACGGACGAGCGGGGTTTCCTAACTTTTGAACCGTTTCTCGGAATTGAATTCTGAGGGCACTGAGAAAACCGCAGTGCCGATAATTTCTTTGAAACACCTTTTATGGAGTTGTGTTTGCTCGAGTGAGGTTATTAAAGAAATGGGTTAACTAAAGAATGAAATAAAAATTTGTGATACAATTTATATTTTTCTATTCTATGTAGTTTTAACCTATGCATGGATGTTGGAGGGGGACCCACTACATCCTAACTCCACTTGGTAGGATATTAGTGAAGTGGGGACAACATGATCCCCACCCCTTCAATTCCATTAAACCTCCCACTTTCAATTTATTATGTAACTCAACCGCTCCCCCAAATTAATGACATGTCAACTCTCGCAATTAATTGGATTATTTAACGCTCTTCAATGAAGTCAATTAATAGAAAGAGATCTTTTGATTTTCAAATTAATGTTTCCATGGGAGTGTAAATAAAATAAGACAAGGTCTTATTTTATTGTTTGGGGGATTCGTTGTGTGGAACAAAGGAGAGAACTCTCGCGGTCTTGAAGAACTTAATCTTCTTCACGAAGAACGCCGAGTCTACGACGAAGAACTCCGTCACCGCAAGGGGAGATCGTCATACCATCTCCTCTCCTCTCCACAGGCAGTGAAATACGCCTTCTTCGGAGAATGAAGACGTGCCACATCCTTTATCTGGTAATCACCGACGAAGCATATAAAGCCTCGTTCCACGACGTCGTCTTCCGCGACGTCTTTTTCCCGTGATGATTCTCGTTCGACGACTTCTTCGTGGTAGGGGTTTTATGTTCAATTTGATGGATTAAATTTGTGCCTTGTTTGTCGAAGTTGATTTATGTTAATTTGGTCCGCATGTTATCAATTTAGTGGGAGGTGTTCGGACTGCCTGAACATGGCCATTCCTCCTCCCCCTTGTTGTTGTATTCGTTGCACCTCGAATGAAGGCGGCGCAATGCAACAGCATCGCGTGGAAACTAGGAGGAACGCGGTGAAGAAGCATACCGCCGTCACGCCGCACCATTGAGGATGAAAGAGGCCACGGCCGGAGCGAGTCCGTGGAGGAGGAGTACGGTGACATCATTCTTCACTAGAGCATCATGAAGGGCCGTGGCTGGGGCGGGCCACGGCGGAGGGGCGCGGCGCCGTCGCACCGCGCCGATCGGACCACGGCGGAGCACGGGAGGGCGGCCGGAGCCACCGGCTGCCGGTGCTCAAGAGGCGGGACAGGACAGTCCCACATGGCCCACTGGACGGCCATTAAGGCATGCCAAATCCAGAAAACCAAAGGTTTGATCCCCCGATCAACAAAGCAGGGCGAACCCCCCATGGGTCTGTCGTGCAGTTCGAAGGGGGTTGCGGTTCCCCCCCTTCCGTGCTCAAGCGCCGCGTGGCGCCGTCACCGGGCCGGGCCTCCCCAGCTGGGATAGGCAGCACCCTGATGGTCCGAACCCATGCCCAAGTCGGGTCGCCTGGTTCAGGCCGACCCTGGGGGGTCTCGGGCCCGGTCGGTCTGGGCCCAAAACCCCTTAAAATGGACAGGTTCGTTCAAACGCCCGTATCATGGTCTACGAACCTCTGATCGATGCACCTTAAGTTGCGATGAGATCCTTGGAGAGAGACGGGTGTTTCGATAAATTACACTCAAGGTTTCGCATAACCTTGTGTACAACGGGGGAGGATCAAACACGAAACCAACCAGGCCCTCGGAGCGGAAACACCTTTAATTTGAGCTCTGGACGTCTGATTGACGTGACATCAACTTTGTTGGATTCCAATTAGTGAGAAGGACCATTTGGATTACTCCGATCGAGTTTTGGACACATTTGGAGTATGGTCGGGTTGGTTTTGACTTAAAAACCAATCAGGCCCCTGGAAATAAAAAGCCAATAACTCTCAGACCGGGCGTCCGATTGACGTGCCATCTGTCACGTTGAGTTTCATTTGTGGAGACTGAACTTTGGGGTACATCAACTCCAGAATATATGTTAGTTGATGTATCGACCCCCCTTGGCTCGTGGAGAGGACCCTCCAGGAATCGAGCATTTTGTGTGCGGGAACCATAGAGATGGCTACGATGACAACTGCACTGAAATCCTCCGTGGGTTCGGCAGCGACGACGACTCCACTAAAATCCTCCGTGGGTTCGGTAGTGATGACGACTGTACTAGGATCCTCTATGGGTTCTGTAGCGACGACGACCATAATGAAATCCTCGGTGGGTTCGACGGTGATGTCAACTGTTCTTGTATCCTATGTGGGTCCGGATGTACTATTGTTCTTGTATCCTACGTGGGTCCGGCAGTATTTGAATTTGTACTTGTATTCTATGTGGGTCTGACGGAGTAGCTGGTCTTGTACCCTTTGTGCATCTGACAGCTTAGCTGGACTTGTATCCTACGTGGGTCTGACAGCTTAGATGAATCAGTGGCTACATCTGATCATCTCTATCATCTTACGAAGAAGTATACCTGTGTGAGCTGAGTCCTGATTTTCAATAATTATCTTCGATATAATTGACTTCCTATCCTAAGTTGATTGGATTGTGTTATCCTAATTGGATTACTTATTCTATCTTGTGCAGACTAGATCAAACATGGGATCAGATGTTGGTGCCGGACTAGAATTTATGACATAGGTATATGTATGGGCATATACTAATGTAGTGTTGGTTGTTACTTCGTGATTGTATCTTTCCTTTTTGGATTATCCTTTATGGATTCTGGGATACCTTCAGGGGTCTTGGGGTCCCTACTGAGCAGCGTATACACACCCCTACAAGAGCTATTCCCACACTACGTTGTGTTGGATGCAGATGACAGACAGCGCTGATCGTGGTTGAGGCTTGTGGAGCAAGTCGGTACCTGGAGGTGGACCACTGGGTGGGACGTACCCAGAGCGGACCGCTGGAACCGAGGATTTTAGGAGGCTATTTGTACCCACCCTTCAGGTGGGATTTCCAGTGGATAGCTCGGTGATGCATCTTTACATTTCATTTGCTGTAATTTTTATTCAGTTGTACTTTACTTTAGTTGGGTTTGTATTCTGGCCCATTTACTATCCAGCACTTACAGTTGTACCCAGTTTACTTAGTGTTTACTTCAGCTCGATTACTCTGTGGTGTTTGTTTACTTTATAAAATCAATGCCTTCCCTTTTATCGGGATTTACGCATTTGGTGCTAGTCGCCAGCCCTTGCCCTATGGAAAGCGAGCTTGGGGTGGTCACGACATGTGCCCCGAGGACGGGTCATGACAAATTGTTATCAGAGGAGTTCGGTTCTACCGTAGAACTCAGGACTCAGATATTTGTTCTATATGAACCAATAGTGTTAAGTGTATTAAGTGTGATTATCTACCCAGAGAGTCCAGTGTCGGTGCGGCGGCCGACGTATCCATACACAAGGACCCCGACTTCGGCTTTCCGACTCAGTGCATGAAACATTGATTGCATTTTTGTTTCAAAAGTTTACATTGTGATTATTTGTTTCAGTTCACCTGGTATACTTTATTGACCATGGAACACCTATTTCTTTTCAGGATGGCCCCACTATGGCTGCCTACATGGGTTCAGAGCTTTGTACGAGATGACATTCCACCGAGCGACGAGGCCTCGGTGCAGTGACCTTTTACAGCAAAGGCACCGGCGATACCTCTACTCGGCGAGCCACCAATACCACCAGCCCCAGTCGCTAAGAGTGCATGTCGCCTTAGTTAACTGCACGAGTTTCAGCATCAGAGACCGCTCCGTGGGGAGATGGACCCTCAGGTAGATGAGGATTGGCAGGAGGATGTTGTATGAGTTTTCAGGTTAGTGGGGACACGAGCTGACCTTATGGTGATCTTTGCAGCGAGCCTCCTGCATGTGATAACAGGAATATGGTGGAGCCTGATGCTCCACATGCACGACAAGGCATCTCTCCTCTGTATGGACTTTGACAGCCTCTTCCACTCAGAGTTTGTCCTAGCCACCATACGTGTGGTGCACATTCAGGAGCTACTACAGTTGTGGTAGGGCAGCCTGACGGTATCCCAGTACTCGGTGAGATTTACCGATCTCTCGCATTATTCGACGGACATGGTACGAGACCCATTATTTTGGGCCCAAACCTTTGATAAGGGATTGAGGAATGAGATCAGGGCATTGACGATCTCCCTCAGCATTCCGACGTAGGCAGGAGTACTGGAGCGATCCTTTCTCATACAGAGGTTTCTTGTTAAGCCTACACCAGCAGTGATACCTACCACAGGGTGACACACAACAGAGTATTACACAGTTGGGAGTCGACGGATGTCACAGAGGTCCATGTGGACCATACCATCTGGAGGATGACCTAATGACACTAGATCAGAGGTGTGGGGCACACGGCGCAGAGCCAATCTTCCGAGGATCAAACAGTGCTATGCATGCGTCGGGCAAGGCCACTTAGCTCATGACTGCCCGACCTGCCATGCATAGGAGTAGCAAACGGTTAAGGGACCACCCAGGCAGAGCAGAGGGTCGAGTGCGGTGGTCCGCAGGGAGCAGGCTGATGAGGCAGAGGGGCTGGCTGAGTAGGAGGTGGTGGGCAACACTTTGAGGCTTTACCACCACCACCACCAGGAGGTCCACCCCGACCACAGGGAGCTGGCAGGCAGAGGGAGGCTCAGCTTCAGGCAGCGGAGGCCTATGACCATGGCGCACCAGAGATGATTTGAAGTACTATCTATGTCAACTCCACCCTTTATGTAGTTCTTATAGACACATTATTGAGTAATTATTTCATTGACGCTACCCTTGTTCGGAGCTCGGAAATTCCGACGGAGCCGTTGGCTCAATCCTTACGGCAGAGACTCATACGGGACCAGACTCGACGATCACACACTGGTGACAGCAATGCAACCTTACTCTAGGAGTTGTGATATTCGGCTGGGATCTTCTTGTAGTGGCATCGAGGCCTTACGGAGTCGTCTTGGGCATGGATTGGATATCTACAATCCATGATCAGATCGACCGTATTAGGCGCAAGGTGCGGTGTGTCTGCATCGACAGGAGTAGGTTCACCTTCACAAGTGAGAAGGGAACCACTACAGCGCAGGATGTACTCACACAGAGGAGGGGATAGTCGATCAATAATCAGTTGGCTAGCCTCATCCTTGGAGTAGTTGACGTGCGGAGTCCGAGTTTTCATGTTGTGGTGGATCAGTATGAGAACGTTTTTCTTGACGACATTCTAGGACTACCTCCTCGCAAAGAGGTAGTCTTTTATGTTGACATGTACCCCGTGACGGCCCTGATATACACTCCTGAAAATCGGATGGCTCCAACTGAGCTTTAAGAGCTATGGGAACAGCAGGAGGACTTGCAGGGAAAGGGATTCATCTGACCTAGTGTTTCACCCCTGGCTTCCTCGATTTTGTTCACCAAGAAGGCAGACAGGAGCTTGCGACTATATGTCGATTATGGTCTCCTGAACTAGGTGACTATGAGGACCATGTATCCGCTACCATGGATTGATGTCCTCTTCTATCAGCTCAAGGGAGCACAGTGGTTCTCGAAGATAGACCTCAGGTTAGGCTATCATCAGCTCAGAGTTTGGGATGATGATGTGCAGAAGACGGCCTTTAGATGTCGGTATGGCCACTATGAGTTCTTGGTTATGCCTTTTAGCATAACCAATGCTCTAGAAGTGTTCATGAGACTCATGAATAGGGTCTTTCAGCCTTACCTCGATTGATTTGTCGTGGTCTTCATCGACGAAATTTTGATATACTCGACCACTAAGGAGGAGCACGCCTACCACTTACGGGTTCTACTGGACACACTCTGAGAGCACCATATTTATGGTAAGCTCTCAAAGTGTTAGTTCTGGATACGTGATGTCCACTTCTTGGGGCACGTCATCTCTGATGCGGGAGTTGTGGTGGATCCTGTGAAGATCAAGGCAGTGCTAGCTTGGGAGCCACCCAGGAGCATGATGGGGGTGCAGAGTTTCCTAGGTTTGGATGGTACTACTGAAGGATTGTGCCAGACATATAAAGAGTTGTGGCACCACTTTCAGCTTTGACAAAGAAGGGGAATCCCTTCGTGTGGTTAGATAGATGTCTGCAGAGCTTCTAGGTGCTGAGATAGAGATTGACCAGCGTACATATCTTGAGGCTACCAGAGGAGGGAGTTGGGTACGTAGTCTACTATGATTCATCAGGGACTAGAATCCGATGTGTCCTGATTTAGGAGTGGGAATTGATTGCCTATGGATCACGACAGTTGAGGCAGCATGAGCAGAACTACGCTACCCATGACCTGGAGTTAGCAGCAGTGGTCTTCGCTCTGAAGATGTGGTGACACTATCTGATGGGTGATCACTTTATAGTCTATATTGACCACCGAAGTCTCAGGTACATCTTCTCGCAGATGGAATGGATCCTGAGACAGCGGTGATGGATCATGTTCCTCTAAGACTATGGCATTGAGATACTCTATACTCCTGGAAAGGGGAATGTAGTAGCTGATGCACTCAGCAAGAGGACGGGCATTCAACTACTTGGGGAGGCGAAATAGCAGCTTGCTGCTTTGAAGATAACCTTCATGGATAGAGATGGAGGAGCCTTTCTTCAGTCAGTCACAGTCACTCCTCCACAACTACAGTGGTTCTGAGAGGCACATCATGGGAACGCTGACTGTGAGATGCAACGTGCACATATTTTCATAGGAAAGCAACCTGATGGTTTTTTCTATGGGAGGAGAGCACGTCGTCCTTTTCAGAGGACATACCATGGTACTCGCTACATTACAGGAGAAGGTCTGACAGAGTTCCACACTTCCCCTTTAGCCGTACATCTAGGAGTGGTGAAGATGTACCAGGATCTAAGATGACAGCACTAGTTTCAGGGTATGAAGAAGGTTGTGGCAGGGTTCGTTTCTTGATGCCTTACCTATCAGCAGGTGAAGGCGGAACACCAGGTACTAGAAGGCTTGGTACATCCCTTGGAGGTCCCATAGTGTAAGGGGTAAGGAATATCTATGGATTTCATGACTGGAATTCCACGTACTTTCAGAGGTCACGACTCCATTTGGGTGATTGTCGACCGACTCACAAAGTCGGACCACTTATTACCCATCAGAGAGCAGGGCTAGGTGGAGAGCTTGGGACGCCTCTACATTCAGGAGAATGTACGGCTTCATGGTGTGACATAATCAATCATCTCCAATTGGGATACTCGCTTTACTTCCTATATTTGGAAGGGGTTGCAGGAGGCATTCGGGATGTAGCTACGTCTGAGCACCGCCTTTCACCCTTAGACAGATGGTCAGATGGAGAGGATCATTCAAGATCTTGAGGACATGATCCATGCCTATGTCCTCGACTTTTGTCTTATCTGGGAGGATCACCTAACCTTGGGGTAGATTGTGTACCACAACAACTACCACTCCACCATCGGGATGGCACCATACGAGGCATTGTACGACCGACCATGCCGATCACCTCTGTGCTGGACAGACCCTGGGGAGTCAGCACTTGTTGGACCAGAGATGGTCCCGGCCAAGACCGAAAAGGTCCAGGTCATCCAGGAGTGGATGAGGATAGCTCAGAGCCAACACAAGTCTTATGCTGACAGGAGGTGGAGACCACTAGAGTTCGAGGATGGCGACCACGAATTCTTGCAGGTCTCACCTCGACGTGGATTAAGGAGATTTGGCCAAGGAGTCAAGCTATCTCCACGCTTAATCGGACCATTCTAGGGTCTCAGTAGGATAGATGAGGTGGCTTATCACCTAGATCTACCACCTCAGTTGCACCAGGTGCACGACATAGTCCACATATCTCACATGAGAAGATACATGCACAACCCAACGCATATCATCGACCATGGGGAGATGGACATTGATGACGAGGCGGCTTTTGCGGAGGTCTCAGTAGAGATCGAGGATTGACAAGAGTGGGTCCTACGTGGGCAGTCGATTCCTCTAGTTCACATCAGATGGCAACACGGGAACCTCCAGGTGAGCACTTGGGAGCCGGAGGCTCAGATGCGTGCTCAGTACCCTCATTTCTTTCCCTAGTTCGTGATGTATCTTTTCGAGGACATAAAGCCATGAGGTTGGTGTAATGTGAAGACCCGTAAATTTGAAGGGAAACTTTTTTTCTTAATTTTCGTTGGGATTTTACAAGTACGTTTTTTCTGACGACACCTAATTCCGAGGCCCTGTGTGCCCGGAATCATTTTCCGAATTTTAGCTCGGGAACGTTCAGTGAACAGACAAGCAGGGTTTCCTATCTTTTGAACCGATGCTCAGAATCGAAATTAGAGGGCAGCGATGAAACCAAAGTGCCGATAATTGCATAGGAACACCTTTTATAGAGTTGTGTTTGCTCGGGTGAGGTTATTAAATAAATGGATTTACTAAACAATGAAATAAAAATTTGTGCTACGATTTGTATTTTTATATTCTAAGTAGTTTTAACCAATGCATGGATTTTGGAGTGGGGCCCACTACATCATAAATCCACTTGGTAGGATATTAGTGAAGTGGGGCCCACATAATCCCCACCACTTCAATTCCATTAAAACTCCCTCTTTCAATTTATTGTGTAACTCACCCTCTCCACTAAATTAATGACATGTCAACTCTCGCAATTAATTGGATTATTTAACACTCTTCAATTAAGTCAATTAATTGAATGAGATCTTTTTATTTTCAAATTAATGTTGGAATTTGTGTGTAAATAAAATAAGACAAGGTCATATTTTTTTGGTTGGGGGATTCGTTGTGTGGAATATAGGAGAGAACTCTAGCGGTCTTGAAGAACATCATCTTCTTCGCGAAGAATGTCGTGTCTATGACGAAGAACTCCGTCACTGCAAGGGGATATCATCGTACCATCTCCTATCCTCTCCGCAGATGTGAGTGATGCCTTCTTCGGAGAACAAAAATGCACTGTATCATTCATCGGGCGATCACCGTCGACGCTTACGGAGCCTCGTTCCGCGACGCCGTCTTCCGCGACGTCTTTTTCCCGCGACGATTCTCATTCGATGACTTCTTCGAGGTAGGGGTTTTATGTTCAATTTGATGGATTAAATTTCTTCGTTGTTTGTTGAAGTTGATTTATGTTAATTTGGGCTGCCTGTTATCAATTTAACGGGACGTGGTCAGACCACCCGAAGACGGCCGATCCTCCTTCCCCTTGTTGTTGTATTTGTTGCTGCTCGAACAAAGGTGGCGTGGTGCAAGGGCACCATGAGGAAACAAGGAGGAACGCAGAGAAGAAGGGCGGTGCCGTCGCACCACGCCGTTGCAGCCGAAAGAGGGCGTGGACGGATTGGGGCCGCGGTGGAGGAGTGCGGCGCCATCGCGCCGTGACGAAGCATCACGAAGGGCCGCGGCCGGGGTAGGCAGTTGCAGAGTAAGGGAGGGCGGCCAGAGCCGCTGGTCACCGGTGCTTTGGAGGTGGGATCAGCTGGTCCCGTGCGACACACTGGTCGGCCGTAACATCCGTTCAAATGCAGAAAACTGGGGGTTTGAACCCCCGGTCAATGCAACAGGGTGGACCCCCCGTGGGTCCGCAGTCCAGTTTGAAGGGGGTGGCGGTTCCCCCCCTTCCGCACTGACGCGGTGTGCGGTGCCCGCGCCGGGCTGACCGGCCGCACCAGGCCGGGCCACGCCATTCCAGCCGAGTCGGGCCGTGCCCTGTTGAGATGGACCCGAGCCCGGGTCGGGTCGTCCCGGTTCGGGTCGACCCAGGGGGTCTCGGGTCAGGTCGGTCCGGGCCCAAAACCCCCTACAAAATGGACAGGTTAGTTCAAACACCCATAACATGGGCTACGGACATCTGATCGATGCACCGTCAATCGCGATGTGATACTTGCATCGAGATGGTCATTTAAATATATTACACTAAATGTTTTAAAGAACCTTGGGTATGGACGGGTTGGTTCGAACATGAAACCAACCGGGCCCTCAGAGCAGAAACGCCTATAACTTGAGATCCAGATGTTCGATTGACGTGCCGTTGACATTGTTGGATTACTATTAGTTAGAAATACCGTTTGGATTACTCCACTCGAGGTTTGGATGCAGTTGGAGTATGGTCGGGTTGGTTTTGACTTCAAAACCAACTGGGCCGCTGGAATGAAAAAGCCAATAACTCTCATACCGGGTGTGTGATTGACGCGTCGTCTGTCATGTTGAGTTCCTTTTGTCGAGAAGGAACTTTGGGGTACATCAACTTCGTACTATGTGTCAGTTGATGTATCGACCCCCATGGATTGTGGAGCGGACCCTACTGGAATCGAGCATGCTGTGTGCGGGAACCCTAGAGCTGGATGCGACGACAACTGCATTGAAATCCTCTGTGGGTTCGGCAGCGACGACTACTGCACTGAAATCCTTCATGGGTTTGGCTTTGAAAACGATTGTACTAGGATCCTCTATGGGTTCCGCAGCAACGAAGACCATACTGAAATCCTCCATGGGTTCGACGGCGAAGACAACTATTCTTGTATATACTATTCTCATATCCTATGTGGGTCTGGAAGTATTTGACTCTGTACTTGTATCCTATGTGGGTCTGACAGAGTAGCTGGTCTTGTATCCTTTGTGGGTCTGACAGCTTAGCTGGTCATGTATCCTATGGGGGTCCGACAGCTTAGATGAATCAGTGGCTACATCTGATAATCTCTATCATCTTACAAAGAAGTATACCTGTGTGAGCTGAGTCTTGACTTTCAATCATTATCATCGATATGATTGACTTGCTATCCTATGTGGATAGGATTTTGTTATCCTGTGTGGATCGGTTTTGCTATCCTTTGTGGACTCGATCGAACATGGGCTCAGATGTTGGTGCTGGATTGGAATTGATGACTTAGGTATATGTATGGGCCTGTACCTAAGTAGTGTTGGTTATTACTTCTTTATTGTATCTTTACATTGTGGATTATCCTTTTTTGATTCCTGGGAGATCTTCGGGGTTCTCGGGGTCCCTACTGATTATCGTATACTCACCCCTACACGGGCTATGCCAGCACTACGTTGTGTTGGATACAGACGACGGACAGAGCTGATCGTGGTTGAGGCTTGTAGAGCAAGTCGATACCTGGAGGTGGACCACTGAGCGGGACGTACACAGAGCGGACGGATGGACCCGAGGAGCTGAGGAGGCTATATATACACACCCTTCAGGTGGGATTTCTATTGGATGGCTCAACATTGCTGCTTTACTTTTCAGTTGTTGTACTTTCTGTTCAGTTGTACTTTACTTCAGTTGGGTTTCTATTCCGGACCATTAACTTTCCAACACTTACAGTTGTACCCAGTTTACATAGTGTTTACTTCATCTCATTTACTTTGTGGTGTTTGTTTACTTTATAAATGCAATTCCTTCCTTTTTTTCGAGATTTACGTCTTTGGTGCTAGTCGCCAGCCCCTGGCCTATGGAAGGCGGGCTTGGGGTAGTAACGGCACGGGCCCCGAGGACGGGTCGTGACCAAATTGATCAAGTGAGCTTCATTAGAGAGTCTTTTATCACATTTTACTATACTAGGATTTGACAGAGAGTGCTTCCTTATATAGTCTTTATTATATCATTATGACTGAACCATAGGGGATTGGATCGGTGTGCTTCCTAGATGGTTGCCACTGTGTTTAGTCATTTTATTGTATTTTTTAGGTTTATCCAGAGGGGTTAGGCTTTGATTACTGCCCAGAGTGTTCCCTAATTTTATTAGCTACTATTTTCTATGAGATATTGATTTCTTTGAATAGTATGAATGGATATTGCGGAGTACATCCTTGTTTCTACTATTGTTTACTTCTTGTCTGCCATATATATTCAATAGCTTTTAGGCACAGATCTTTTGGTGGTTTCCTACTGGGATTTAGTCTCACATATTTTTTGGGTCATTTTTTTGGGCTGAAATAGATTATATTTTGTAGGTATAGATAAGGGAATGAACCCTTCTACATTATGTACTTGATCAAGTGGAGTTGGAGAGCATAGGACTAAGCCAAGGTTTGTGATGTTGGGGAGTTTATTTGATTCTTTTCTGTATATTTCATCATAATTTTTCTATTCCATCAATGTGGTTTGTTTGGATTCATTCCTTGACATATGTATCATGCATCATTTATATATGTTCTCTCGCTGTTTGATTATCTGTTTTCTTCTTTTTACAGTTGTATAGATTATTACTGCTTCCTCTATTGTATACATGTTTCCATTTCTGATGTGTTACTCTACCAATGAGGGCCCTGTTTCCCCACTATCACACCCAAGGCCCTCATTTCTAGTCAGTAGCCTCTGGAATTCGAGAAAATTCACAAGAGACCATGTGACCTACCGGGTACAGGGTTCCTCTGGGTGGCTTCCAAAACCAGGATGTTACACTAATATTATTTGATAAGTGTTTTTTAATCCCAAAAGGCTTAAGTGGTGTATTTAAATGGGAGGTGTGAGTTCTTTTTTTACTTTGATGAGTAGTAACATTCACTTAAATTATTGAAAAGTGAATTCCACCGACGTTTTTTCCATGTAAAATTGATCTCATAATAGAACCAATTTGATAAAAGGTATTATATGGTCAAAATTGGTCATCTAATGGATTTTTTATATGTTTATAGATCATTTTATCTGTTATGTTTATTATTATGTTCCTTGTTATCCTTAATTTTACCTTAATCACTATAATAAGATTAAATACATTTAATAATATTTTCGTTAAAAAAATTAGTCAACCTCATTAAAAATTATAAATTATTATAATTTCAAATATGGAATCCATTTTACAATTTATAATCACTTCATAAGCATAAATTGATTTAAATTTAACACCATATATGAGATGATAATGGTGGTTTCTAATGAACAAAATTCAATGGTATTCCAAATTTTTAAAACATGTTTCAATGTAAAATTGATTCCAATAAACTAAATTAGATTAATTATTATATAAATGACCTAATAAGAAATTAAAAATAAAAAAAAATATTATTTCACATTATAAATAAAATAGTAGAAAAAGAAGCTTCAAATTAATAATATTCACCGGTATTCATTATACGTCAAAAAATGATGCCTCTCAAAAAGCTACAAAAAATTCACCAAAAGTAAATATTGACATTCCAATCACAAAATTAAAGATCATTTTCAAATAAAAATACTTAAATATTCATAAATCATTTTTAAAATGATTTCTCCATTTGAAGGTGTTAAAATTTCTTATTTGAAAAATACTTTTTTTTATTCATGAAGTTGCATTCTTTTCTTTTCTAATGGATATAAAATCTATTGGTAGAGTGTAAACCTAATTTATTGAATCGATAATATACTAAAAAATTTCGTCGATAGTGGTTTTTTTAATTTATTGGGAAAAAATTGTGTTTGTACCAATAAAATTTGTTTTCTTATAAAAGTAATTTCTATATTTTCAAATAGTTCTTTTATTCACTTCTACCAATTGATAACCAAAAAATTCACATTATATATTTTTATAAATAATACTTTCATAATTGGTTAATATTATTCCAATATTTTATTCTAGTGGCTAGGTGGTATCTATAAAAATATATTATTAATATTATTAATTGTATATTGTAGTTCGGTAAAACTTGTCCTTGTGCATGATGAAAACTATCGAACAGGCTCAGTATTGTGTGTAATAAAATATTTTTTTTGTTTCAGATACTAAAATATAATCTATTTATTACATGTAGTGAAAAATTAACATTTTTTCTTATAGAAAAATCAAGACACTCATCTTTAATAAAAAACTATATTGGGCGTTTCATCAAATGAAAATTATAAATAATATTAAATTATTTCCAAAAACAATATTTCTCAGAATATGAGGGTGTTATAGACTGAAACAAAAAATCATTCCGTGAGTAAAAAAAATCATATAGGGAATCCAAATAATCATGAAAAATTAGTTATAGGATGGCTAAATCATGAAACATTTTTTTTCAATCTTTTACACCTTAGACTTACCCAAGTTCATCCAGTTTCATTTAAATAATATCTGATGGTTCCTAATGATTTTTTCAATTTATAAATCGTATCACCTAGGTGAATCATAATATTATTGTGTGAAGGCCAATTTAGGTTCACCCAAGTATTATCTAGTCCAGCACAATGCACCATTTTCAAATTTGTTACCCATGTGTGCATATGTTCCAAAGCCACATCCACATATATTATCTAGACCATGATGTAATTTTTTGGAAACCACTCACTATGTCCTTCAACATAATTCCATGAAATTTTCTATTTCATTATCACATCCTTAATGTAATCCTTAGAGACATACCATGAAATATCAATTGAAATATCCCAAGGGATCTCACTAATGTGATCTCATCCAAGTATCTAATGGTTAACTAATCATTTATATGAAACCAACTGTAGAGACCTAATCCTGTCAAAAATTAGTATTACAACTTAATAGAGGAATATTAATTATGTTTAATAATGATCCACACTAGATTCCATTATGTCTAGTGCCTTTGGAAACATAGAATCCTAAAAAATAGGTCTATAAGTGTGATGCTTCATCTCCCTTTATGACCTTCATAACTATAATCATTCATAGACATATAATACTTTATATGTTTCCTCATATCACGGGGAAAGGAAACCAATAAATGGATAATATAAGATTATATCTATGGGTAAGTAAGGGATATATCAATTTAATATGAGAATAGGCTTATGAGAACATACGAATAACATCTGAAAACAAGACCATGCATATAATAGATCATTATCAAAAGTCATTGAATACTGATTAGATGTTCATCAAAAAAGTATCACATTTAATTAAAATAACATAATATATGAGAGCATAAAATTTAAAAAAGACATGGAATTGGGTATACACATAAAAATGGTAAAACATTCACATTGTAGCCAAGGTTTATTTTCAATTCTATCATAGTTGAATGGGTTCACTCCCCAAACCATCATAGTAGTAAAGTATCAAGTCCATGAATTACATAGTGGATATATTACCTTTCTAATCTCGGTTCTAACACCATTATATTACTGTTTTCAAACATTGTGATATATTTTTATAGGAATATTATGTTTGATACTGTAAAAGACATTCTACACTATGTTTGTCGAATGTTAAACACAATATCAAGTTTAGTTTGCATTAAATAAGACAACGAGTATATAAAAACAATATTTTTCGATTATACTAATGAAATTATTATATAATGTATATAATAAAAAAATTTATTAGTCATTTGTAATTTATAGAGAAGAGATTAAAAATTAAAATTTGAATCTTAAAAGTGTACAATTTAAAAAGAGTGGGTTTTCCACCATTTTATAGATCACGTATATAAAAAATAATTTTTAAATCGTATATAAAATTTATCTAAAAATGTAAAATAAATTTTTTAAATAAAATTATATCATGTTACCATTTTTTAATTATTTAGAAAACATTTATTTTGTGATAATTAGTGATTTTTTTAGAAATTTAATTGAAAACTAATTTTTCATATACATAATATATAAGGTTAATTTTTATTTTTATTTGGATCAAAAATAAATTTATTTTATTTTAATATCAATTAATCCAATGTTGGTAATTTTAGTCTTTTTCATGTATAATTTTGAAATAAATTTCTTGTAAATGTTAGATCTTTTAAAAAAACATGTTTTATTATAGCATCACCTTGATTAATTTTAAATAAAATAATTAAATTTTAGAGAATTTAATTTGCAAAAAATAATTCATTATTTGAAATAACAATAATTTAAAATTTATAATAAATCTAAATTAATTTTTTACCATAATTAAAAATGAAAACAATAAAAAATATTTACTATGGTTATATTGAAAACTAATTTATCATAGGGTATGATTAAAGAGATAGGAATGAAATTACCACCAAATATTATCTTAATTTTACTATATAAAATTATTTATACCTTTTACTTCATACTAAAGAATATATAGGAATTTAATTACCATTTCCTTTTAAAATGTTCTATATAAAAAGTAAAGTATGGAAAAATACAAAAAATGAACATTCCATGCACTTAATATCTACAATGATTTGGGATTTTGTGAGAGAAAACATATATTTGGTTATAAATTCATAAATGAAATATAAATGATTTTTTTTATAATTTTCATTTATTATTTTGAATGATAAAAAAAGTACATGAAATTATTATAAAATGTCGATGTAGTAACTATTAAAATTAAGAATAAAATAAAATATATGATTTTGAAAATGTAAAAAGTAATATAATTTGACTAAATAATAATGCTACTTTAATTTTTTTAGATTAATATATCATTTAAAAAATTATTATTTTTAATATAGGAATTGCAGTTCATATTTATGTTATACAAATCAAATTATTTGAATATTGTGAAAACTTAATTTGATGAAATTTTATAATAGTTAATGATTTATTAAATGATTCATAATTACATAAAAACATATCATATGCCATGTGATTTTTAAATGTTAATAAACAAAAACTATAGTACATCAATTTATAAATTGTTCTTTTATATTTAATATATTAATAGACAATTAGTAAAAACTCTATTATTGAAATTATAGTTAAATTAGTGTTTTTCACGTTTCATGTGCTCGTGTTTAAATTAATTTAAAATGTAAATGGGGTTTTATTATAGAATTTGGATACAATAATTTTTATTAGTGCATAAAAATTATCTAATATGGTCCATTTTCATTCTGTTCTTAATGGAATAATTACAAAGATAAAATGCTTCCTTACCCTAGTAAAAACCAAATTAGTAAAATAAGGAATCACAAAATTTAAGGAAAAACATGTATAAAATTGTGTTTTATTTGTTTTAAGTATGTTTGTTTTGACCATGAAGTCCATCCAATAAATTCTTTGTCAATTTTGGGGGCACATGAGGTAATATTTACGTCCAAATAGTGAATACTTTTTTGAATTTACAAAAAATTCACTCCTCCTAAATTACAAAAGGGAACTCACTCCCCTCACTTCTTGAAACCTCTTTAGCGATTTGGCTATACAAAACACTAAAAATTATCTTCTCAACATCACTACCATTATCATAGATTCTTAATTTTTTTTATAAATATATTCTAGGAATGATTTTCTTGAAACCTAGGTAGTATACCCAAAGAAGATGAAACATTCATCAACAAGTGTTTTTTAATATATTACATCACCTAATTCAATTAATATTAAATAGTGATTATATAATAAAATAAGTTTATTACATTTTCAAAAATGTTATTTTTCTAATTTAATAACCTTATTCCTTATCATATTCAGCCAAATGGGTTACAACCTCATCATTTTTGTATACAAAAGATCGCTACGTCATGATCTGATGTCATTAATTTTTGCATTTTCACATCTCACACTCGGGTATGATGATGAATATACATTATATATATAATAATAATAACATAATTATAAATATGGTGTTTTTTATAATATATAATTTTTTACATTGAGTAGGTTATACGATAATGTCACTCGTGTGTATGACATTCTATTACCTCATGAAGCGATGCAATTCATTTTTCTAAAACATGTTAAATGGAAGGTAATAAGGATAATTATAATGATTATATATGATATAAAAAAATAATTAATATATTAAAAATAGATTTAAAATTCGTAATATTTAATATATTAATTGTATTTCATACCTTTTCACTCAATAGAAAATGAAAATGTCATTCGTGGACATGAGAACTAACAACTCCATGAAGCGATGTGATTATTTGTTTCAGCACCAAATCACAAGAATGAATAATATATAACTATATATAATTTAATAATATGATATTTATGATATTATTAATTTTTATGAAATATAAATATGATTATTGTTTTGTGATTATTATTCGTTATTTGATTAAATAATGATAACATTGACCATTGTCATCCTACCAAATTCATTTCTGAAACATAAGAACAATAAGGTCAAAACATCTAATGTTAACCTAATTGACTAAGTAATTGTGTGTAACATGGTAATAATAAAAATAAAAGTAATAAAAAATTGAAAAAGGTTCTAAATAAATAAAATAATTAACATTAATTTAATATTCACAAAGATAAATTCTGAGCATGTTGAATTTAACTCGATGAATTGGTATTATCTTATGACTAAAATATCATGGAGATATATGCCATAATTCACCAATTATTTATACTCTATAGTGTATTAACTACCCTATAATTAATTTAATGATTCTAATATTTAATGTTTCATATATTTACCTATCAATTTTATGATTCTTCTTTCATTTGGTTTATGATTTCAAAGGATCAAATGTGGTAAGGGATTTTTGTCATAATTTTCTTACATTGAGACGTATATTATATTATAAATATATATTCATTTATGTGGTTTATTTAAAATAATTTTGTCATGATAAATCATTAATATCATTTTTTTAAATATTATATGTTTCATTTATTATTATACATTCTTGATGATATTTAGAAATCATACCATCCTCATTCATTCTCTAGAAAGATTAAGATAGTATCATAGAGATTATTAATTAATACATTACATTTCCATAGGTTAACCATGATTGAAATTTATTTTCTTTGATCCCATGAAGTTTTCCTGTTTTAAAAAATTTTCTAGAGGATATCATGTGACCCATTTTTTTCCACAAGTTAACCATGGTTAAATAATATGCTACCGAAACCAATTTTCATTCCATGATTTAACCATGTAATGAATGGAATAATTATTGTTATTATGAGAATATTATTATATGAAATAAATTTAAATTTTAATAATGTTATGTTTTTATATTACATATATGATGGTTCATCCCATATAGTGTCAGATTATCCCATTGCAACATATACGATGGCGTGGACTCGAAAGAATATGGTGATCCCATTACATCTTATATGATTGGGTGAACCAAACAACAATGAGTAAGCATGTTATTTCTTATAGAATGGGTGTCCCCAAATATAACCCAAATTCATTGAATAATTATTATTTTCTATGAATAATTATATTTGATGCCAGTCATACAGTTATTCCAAGTGTATGGTTTCTCTAATGGTTCTATATGTTTTCTATCAAAAATATGTCCCAAGATACCCACACAATTTATCTATCCTTTCTCAGGTTTCATAATATTTATTTTGATCATGATTTATAACTCATGTCTAAGGATTAATTATTATTATGAATAATTACTTTATTAAATCTTTATTCCATTTTCAAGGATTGATGATTCATGTATTGAGTTCATCCATGATTCTCTCATGTAAATTGAATATGGCCTCATTATATTATATAATTCTTATGTTCATTTATGACATTCAATTGTTAGTGCTTATGTTTACCCATTATGGGCATTGGGATTACCCTTCTTATGATTCCTTTTTCACATGTTATCAATAAATATTGTTGAAATTATTATGTCTATAATGGATTTCATGTAGATGATCATGATGACTTAATTTAAAATATTAAAAGGATGGTTAGGTGGGATAAATGCTCATTTAACGACATTGGTATTATGTATATAAAATTTTGTCTTTAATATATAAAAATATAAACCAAAAATTTCATTTATAATTTATTTGATCCAATTCTTCTTATTTAATTTCCAATGTTTTTATAGGAAAATTTGGAAAATAAATTTCTATATTGTAGGAAGAAATATAATGATTATGATTTTAGTATTGGATCCATTTATACAGGTTCCAAGATTTTATAGTATATATCAGAGGAAAGGTTTCAATAAATTTGGAGATTATTTTTCCTAAATTAATGTTGTCTTTATAATTATGGATACCAAAATATTTCTATAATATTTACATTTATAATAAGTTAATTGTCATAGAAAACCCAATTTTCATTATTATGTATTAATAATTTTCATTGAGGTTAGTGATATTTGGGAGTAAGTTTTAATTGCTTTGGTTATTTTTAGTCCATGATATCAACATCAAATTATATTTAGGGAGAAATTCATTTTCATTTCTAAGAAAGGATGTCCCAATGTGCTGCCGACAACCCAATCATACAATAAGGCCATGAGGCTTGATCCTAATACTAAAGGGTTACAATAGTGTAGTTCTTTCCACTATCCTATACATTGTCCTAGTTAGTATGAAATTTTTATGGTTAAAGGTGTTTTTTATTATGGAATCTTTGGGGATGTTTATTGAAGAGTAAAAATTTATTGATCCTAACTTTATATATGATAAAATGCTTATAATCATTAATTTTAAAACATATCAAGGAATGTTTGAATAATTTCATGGATAGTTATTTAATGAATATTTTTGATTGAACTTCTTTGTTTTACTATATAAATTCATGTAATAATTTAATAATATTTTTTTTATATAAATAATATCATTATGTTCTAATTGTTTTATCTTTGGTTAATGTCTAAAGAGAGGAAGAAAATATTATTCTGAGTTTTGGGAATATGAAGTCCATTAAAACATTATTTTCGTACTTCTCTCAAGAGAAATTTATCCTAAATACACATCGTCTTGGAAAAAGTTGAGATTGTGGTGTAAATTGATTAATGGATGATATTTGACTCATTAAGATAGTATATTACTGTATTATATTTTAATATATGGTAATAATATTTATCAACTATATGAAATTATTCTTAAAGAGAATATTTTATCTTAGTACCATCATTTCTGATATATTTATGATCTTTTCAATTATCACATATTAATGGATTTGAGGCCCTAAACATTAAATTGATAATTAAATTTATTTTGATCTGTACCACTATCGCTCAATATAATAATTTAATTTTTTCTTTAATGTCTAAATATTCACTTCTCACATATTTCTTCCAATTTGGAAACATATTATGTGGTGTTCCATATAATATTATTAAACCCTATGATCTCTTATCAAGATGTTATTGTATTAAAACTGGTTACAATTAAGGTATACACATTTTTTTTACAAATATCCATCCATTCATATCCATGATAATGATAATATAATGGGGAAACAATATATAAGATGGGGGATGAGGTAAAACCTAATTTTTTTTTAAAAAAAAATTACTTTCGATAGATTAAAAAACATGAAACATTGAGTTTGACTTTTATTACACGTAATATTAATTTAAGCTTGTGATACACATAGAACTGAGTTCATAAAAATCAAATTATATTCAATATAAAAATGAAATTTATTTGTTATATACTAAATATAAATTTCAAAATTCAATTTATATAATTCTATATAATTGATGAAAATAAATCGATTTTCACACATAAATCTATTTTTTTCAAAATAAATAGTATTATTTCCTTCTTTATGGAAAAATTATTTTATACCGAAATTTTTACAATAAAATAAAATTTAGTTGAAAAAATATAATTATTTTTTTAAATTGTAATTTAAAAAATATTATAAGGTGAATTTAATGATTTTTTATACTATGTTTTAGTTTTTTATGAAATGTGTAAATACTGATTTTTATTTGAAAACATCCATTATGTTTAAAAAATATATATTTTTAATTTATATTTTTAATTTATTTTAAAGTTAAATTAGTTGAGTTATATATCATTTAACATTATTTTGGGATTCATAATCTTTTACACAAGGAATATTGATATAAAAACATTGTAATTTTTCATGTTTTTTATATAGAAAAATTCTTTCTCATAGAATCTACATGAATAATTTTAAATTAAAATTTTCCAAATATGTGAATTGTATTTTTTAAAAATTGATTATATATTCAGAACTAAATTAATTTATAATTTATAATATCTTCAAATTATTTTCCAAAAAAAAATTATAGAGAAAATAATATAACTTAACTATTATTTTATTTAAAAACATATTTACCGTGGGGATAATCTAAATATATATATATAATTCCTTATTTTTTATTATATAACTTTTTATTATTTTGTAGAATTAACTTATCATTTTAAATTTATTTTTATCGAAAAAGGTCATAAAATACATGGAAACATATAACCTTCTTCTAATCCACTTGAAAGGATTCATCATTGGTTTTTCCAAATCACATTTATTATATATCATAACATGGGGACATACATCTAAGTGAAGGGAGAGCATAAAGAACATTAAGGGAAAAAATTGAAATAATTCAAATGTGACCTTGATTAATATCAATATAAACTTGGGGAATATCATAAAGGCTTAATTGAAGGAAATAATAGTAATATTATAACAAAAAGTACCTGAATAATAACATGTAAATGTGTCCACCACATTTAAATGAGACATACATATGTATATCACCATGTTTTTCACCTAGTTGTGAAAAATATTACCAATGATATTCAATAAGGTATCATAAAACAAATCATCTATAGAAATTTTCTTCTTTACCAAGTTAAATGGAGTGTTTTCAGGTTGAACCATTAATATTTATTAATCAACTTTATCCACATAGATAATAATCAATAATTTCATAAATAACCTATGGATAGTAAATGAAATAAGGTTCATATCCAAATCATTCCATTTTAATATTTTTATAAAGACAATATTATTATATCTTGTTTAACAAATGAAAAAATGATGAGGTTTTTAAATATGTCAATTATATAATAATATAAATAAATTTTAATTACTTTCTAATATCCCTTTAATTAAAAATAGCATTGGGTATTAAAAAGGTAATTTATTGAGGACAAGAGAAATGGTTTTAAAAGTATAATCGGCATCATATTTTGTATAAACCATGTTTTTATAAATGATAAAAAATAAGGGATATGGGTTTCCCATTGATAATTTTTTTTACATATATTAATTAATAATAATAAATTAATAAATAATGGACACAACATTTATAATACATTTACGAAAAAGGCGTTCTTGAATCAAATAGAAAATAAAGATATTTCCCTTAACTTGATGAGTTGTTCCTATAACCTTAGTATTTGTCCCATTAGGGCCTAAAGTACCCTTGGGAGGACTCATTGGTAATTAAATATACAATATAATCAAGATGGATGTATTTAGAGTGAATTTAAATGATGAAATGGGTTGCTATATATAGCAATAGGGGAGGAAATTTAATTAATTTCAAAATATTGGCCTTGGAAACCTAGGTTGTTAAAATTGAAAGACCAAGGAATTTCCCATTATATTGTCACAAGTTATTGGAATCATGTGTCATGTAATATTTTATTTTAATATACATGATTTAGACAATATTTTATATTATTTTATTTGTCATGGAATGGTAAATTTTCCCCAAGAAAATATTTATAATTTAAATGTTTCAGTTTTAGACTTTGAAAAGTAAGTTACATGTTTATAAATTTATTAAATTATATTAAAATAATTTCTATTAAGAAAATAATATAATTTTATTTATGGATTATTTTTTTTTAAATTATTACATTAATATAACATAATTATGAATTGTTTAAACATTTCAAAGACCAAAAATTGTAATTTTTACTATTCAATAGAAACGAAAACATTTTTAAAAATTATCATAAATTGAAACTAACATAATGTCAATGTAATGATTTCAAAAAAAAATTTGTATAATAATTCCCTGGATAGGATTCCTTTAACTTTTAAATATTAAAACCCTTATTTATTGAAAATAATTGGGGAATTAAAATGCGTAGTAAAATTTTAATACATTTGAAAAAAATAAATCAATTTTATAATTTATATTTAAATAAGTGTTTATTTATAAAAATATTTCATTAAAATAAGTATTATTCATAATATATTAGTTTATTATAAACATTTATATATTTTTTGGAATGTATTTTTTCAATCCGATAAATTTATTTCTAAAATTCCATCTCGATATTACATTAATTTTTATCTTAAAATGGAATTAATGTAATAAAAATTTCATTTATACAATAGAATTACAATTTATGAAACTAATACCATGATAAATAATCCATCATTACACCCACATATGACCTAATGGTAAGGTGTGTGATAGTGATAGATTCATAGGGTGGCTCAGCTAACATCGCCTGAGGGATAATTTCCGCTAACTTCAACTCCTTTTTTATGCGTTTTTATTTATGCTTCAATTATTGAAGTTCATCTTGGGCTTGGTAAGTGAGAACCAATTTGATTCCACCTCCCTCTCATGTTTTTATATTTCAGATTCATACAATATTACACTATTGGTTGAGGCCATCATTTATCATTTCTGCATTAATTATTCTTCTTAATTCAACATATAAACATAAAACATAACATTGAAATAATAATCAGGATTATCGTTTACAATAGTCATATTGAACAATTGTCATATTTGACTGATGCTCGTATAATGGCCAGATCAGGATGTTCAATTTCCCTCTTATACTCACTTCATTTTTAAAGGGCATTGTTTTGTGTGTAAAAAAGAATATAACACAAATTTTCTGAGGAAAAAATTATTTAAAATGTCTACGATGATATAATATAAGAATTAAAATGACCAAAAATATTAAATTAATTTTTTTTATGACATTATATTTACATTTGAAATTAATATATATAACATCTAGTAATTTTTTCCCTCTTTCATTTTAAAATAACCAATATAATATGTGGAGAAATGAACAAGAAAAAAAGGAACAGTTTTTTTTAATTTCTATAAATCATTGGGAATATAAAAAATACAACCTATATTCACAAATAAATTCATATTTTTAAAAAAATATTAGTTTTTATCATGGTAATTATTTTAGAGATAAAATATTTTCATTAAATTCTAATGAAACATCAATGATGTAATTTTTTGAATTGAATGGAAAATAAAATAAATGATATTAAAAGTAAGAAAAGTATAATAATTTTAGTGAATAATTATGTTATGTTGTAATTTTTTAGATTGATTTTATATTTATAGGAATTTCTAGTTGATTTTATTTGAAATACCTTTATTTATTTATGTTAATAATATAAAAGTAGGTGAATAGTGTTATGATGGACATTAATGATATTTGATAACAAATAATGATTTATAAAGTAATTTAGAATTAGTAAAATTAAAATATTCTACCAAGTTAATTTTTATTTTTAATAACTATCATCAATGGTATATTCATGGTCCAATTTTTCATTTATAATGAATATATTGACCCTTAAATATTAAAAAAAATTAGTATAATTTTGGTAAAAGAAGCATTTTTACATGATTCATTCACTAGTACCAAAAAATAATTTCATCGAACATAGGTATTTTATTTTATAATTTTTATTTAAATTTGTAACTAATTATTTAAAGTTATCTTCTATGATTCATTTTGTTTATTTTATTAACTGATAAATTTCATATATTAAAAGATATATAAATGTAATAAAAACTAAATTGTTAAATGTAATGAAACATAGATGCCAAGGAAAAAAATATTCAAAACATGGGTTTTTTTGTTTTTTTAACATAGACCATAAATTCCCCTCAATCCATATGTTTTCAATTTTTTATTCACATTACATATGGTTGACATCCCAATAGTGAATACACATAGGTATTGAAAAAAATAACACTCCTCAACATTAATAGGGACCTCACTCCTCTCCCTTCCTCCAACCATTGAGTCGATTTGGCTCTACAAAAACATGACAAAATGACTTAAAAACTTGAATATTATCATTATACACTACTTATTTTCATGATAAATCTATCTTAAGATATTTTTGGATCTAACCTTACCTCAAACAGAGGAAATTTTCTTCCCAAATTGTTTTTATTTATTATCTTACTCTTCCACTTTAAGTTATTATTTGTAAAATATTATATAATGAAATAATTATATTTAATATGATGATATGTTATTATTTCAGTTCAATAACTATAATTTTCCCCATATTCCATAAAATCTATTAAAATTCACAATTTGTGAATATATGATATATCCTTCTCGTGAACTGATGTAATTCATTTTTCCCTTACCACATCTCATAGGTGGGTATATGATAATGTCACTAAAATGTATAGCAGACTACGTCCCTGTGAAGTGATATGAATAATTTTTCACTAATAGGTTTAAAAGATGATAATAAGGACAATAATAATTAATATATGTGATATAAATGATTTAATTATGATATGGAAGAAATATATATCATTCTAAATATATAATATTTCAATTTTATTCCTTACCACATGACTCACCAAAAAAATTACAATGTCATTCGAGGAGGTGTGGACTACCACATCCATGAAGCGACGTGATTCCTTTTATCATCCAAACATAAAGGGGAATTATATATATAATTATATATAATTAAATAATAATATATTAATTATATTAGTATAATTATTCAATGATAATATATTAGTAACCTACTTTCCATAATGATCATTGAAAAATAGGAACGTTACTCATGCATACATAGGACCCACTGGCCCCATGATCGTAAAATACATCATTTTTCGTAAACACATTTCTTTATTGGATTCAAATGTATATTTTCTGTTTAAATATGATAATTATATCATCATTATTATTTTATATATGTTTATATAATGACCTATTTTTCCATATTCATTTTCTCAAAGTCATTTATTATACAGAAGCTAAATATGGTCAAAACATCTAACATAATCCATCTTGATTATATAATTGAATGTGAAATTGTAGTAATAGAAATTAATGTATAAATAAACTAGAAATAGTTTGTTAATAATATAAATATCTATTTTAAATTTATTATTTAGAATGTTGCATGTCTAGTCTCATGAATCAAAATAGAGGAAAGGGTTTTTCTTCTTGATTTTATTTCTATGAGATATATTACATAACTGACAACTTATATTTCTTATGTAAGTATATAATACCAATAAATTTAATTTATGATTGTTATAATTATATATTTTGATATTTACATATGGATTTCTATATATATATTTCTTAGGTTTTACTATTACAATGTCACCAATGCGATAAGGTATTTTTGTCAAAATTTTCCTTCTTTGATATGTATGTTATGTTATATATATATCATCTTTTATAAAGTTTAAATAATTCTCATTTAATTTGCTATATCATGAAGATCCTTATTTCATGTTATTTAATGTTTACTTTAATTATATAATTTCTTGGTGATATTTTTTATTGATTCCAAACTCATTCTTTCATTGGATGGATTAAGATTGTTTCGAAGAGAATGTTATGGTAAATATTTTATTTCCATAGTCTAATAATGTTTTAAAAGAGAATATCATGGAAATTTTTTTTCGACAATTTAATTATGTGATAGAGATATTTTCTTTGAACCCATTTCATTTCTAAAGGTTTGTCATGTTCCATAGAGATTACAATGGAACATGTTTCATTTCAATGGGTTAACAATGTTCTGAATGGAATAATGATTTTTTTAGTTAATGATGATGTCAATTTTTTTGTATATTATTATTTTTTATTTTTATTGTATATTAATTATATTATGTGTCGAACAAGATAACACTAAGTGTGACTATAAAAGTTGATATGAATGGGTGGCCCAAATACTATTGGGTGATCTTGTTAAAACTTATCAGATGTGGCAGCCCAGATATTGCTAGGTAAGCCTATTATAGAATACATGATCTGTGTGCCTAGATTGTTCTCCAATTCATTGGATCTTGGTAATGTTATATGGTGAATAATAGTGTATATTTTTTATATGTTTATTCAAATTGTAAGGGTTTTGTAAGGGTTTTGTAAGTGTTAGGTAAAGATGATGTCCCATAATACCAACAACCTTTTTTTATTATTTCCATGTGTTTGTAATATTCATTTTAATCAATATTCATATAAAATTCCTCATGACTATTTATTCTTATGGATACTTCCCCTTTTAATTCCTTATTAAATTTTTTAGGAAATATGATTCTTGGAATTTTTTTCTTAGATGATTTGATAATGTACTATGATTATGTTTTCATACCCTTATAATTATATAATTCTTATTTATGAAATTAAATTGATAATACTTATGTTTTAACTTAATTATCTTTTAATTTAACCCTTTATATGTATCTACTTTCCTAGATTATCAAAAAATGATGTTGAAAAAATTATATCTAAAATGGAGTTTATATAGATGATGATGATGATGACTTAATGTTAAATAAGGATAGATGGGTTATGTGGGGGAAATTATTATTTAATGATATTATTGTTTTTTTTTGTGGTTTTTTTCCCTAATTCTATAAAAAATTAAACCAAAAGGTTCCTTGAGAATGGAAATGATCAAATATTTTCTTTTGAATTTATTACGAATAGACGGGAAAATGGGTAACAATTATGGGTATCAAAACACGAAATGAATATTTCATGATGTTAGCATCAGAATCAAGAGTGTGGGATATATGATGTTATATATTTATCTCATGATATATAAATCATTACACAATTCTCTAGAGTGATATATCGATCCCTCCAATCCAGGTAATAATATATCAACCACCCCTGATTATATCAAAACCACTATACTAAATTATAACAGAACAAACACAAAATTAACAAAATCAAAAATATGTGTTCCATAATATCTTTAAACATTAATCATATCAGAAACCCTTAAAATCAATAGTTTTGATAATAATTTGATCATAACATAAATTGTGTAAAAGAAATAGGTTTTTAGTCCTTTAATCATTTAATTAAATTATAACACATGAAATAAATGGTTCATATAAATTATATTATGGTATATCCCATGGATGATAAATAGGTTCCATAATCATATTTTCATCATAATCATAAACAATACAAAGAAATAATAGTAATGGTTTCCTTCAATCATATCCCATGTATAAAATAAGTAACATCCAAGGATGTCACCTTAGAAGAAATTTTAATTTGAATGATCACTTAGAACATTTTATTTGGTAAATATCCTGTCAACTATGAAAAAACATTTATGAAATAATTTTGAAGTTAATTTTTATTAAATGTATCCTTTGAATCATTTACACAAAAAATATGATTCATTTTAAAACATTATTGAGGAAAACCCCATTAAAATTTTTAAATAATTTTTTTTAACAAATAAGTCATTAATAATTATTTAATTCCTTTAAATTTAAAAAATAATGGAAAACTATAATGGAATATTTAAAAAAAATTAGTTGTGATAATTGATTAACATAACGTTCTTTTTATACAAAGTGAAATAGTGATTCCTTTCATATTTTGTGTAATCCCCATCTAGGTTATGTATATAAAAAAATTTAATATTACTTTAAAAAAACTAAAATTTTAATCATGTTCAAAAATTTATATAATCCATATTTTTGATAATTGATATAAAAATTAACATTTTCTATAAAACATGTTTTTGAAGAAAAAATTAGTTCAAATGAAAAGATGAATTAATGATGTTTTTGTAAAAAATATATTTTCAACTCTTCAGTAAATAAAAATAAGAAAGTGAAAATAAAATATGTATTCACTAAACATTACCAGAGGATAATAATATTAATTATTATATTAAGATATGGATCATAATATTTTATCTAGATATGAAAAAACAAAAAAAAAATAATTATAATCAACAAGAATATTAAATAAAACAAGTACCACTTTGTTACCCTTGAAACATAATACCCATTAAATAATAACATTAAATGAATCCTAAAATTTCATGAGATTGAATCACATAATCATATTACATGTCAATGGGGATTTATAAACACCTCATAAATGAATATAGGTATATAACATGACTTATATCTCAAAGAATGAAATTTGGGGAAAAAATCTATAGTCGATTTAACAATCTTTTGAATCATATGCCCCAATAAGGAATAACATAAAATGAAATATGAAATATCTATAAATGTAGAAATGTAATCATTTAACATTTGAAATATTTTTTATAAGAAAAATAAATGTGTGGTGAAATTGTATATTCCTCCCAAAAATTAAAAATAGACTAGAGATCCTTTACCATAAGTCTCGAAAACTATTGTACATGTCTGAAGAACCTTTATAATAAATATATATATATTTGAAATATATTATAATACTATACTTATAGATACCATTTAAAAATTACTAATTACCTTTTATTATCCATTTATTAACAATCTCATATAAAATTCATGTTTCCTGTAATAACTAATTTTTTAATGTATGTTTTGATTTGGTATTTCTATTCATCTTAATTTTATCTATGATAAACCATCAATTGAATGTTATCCATGAAATAAATATCATATATATTCATTATATACGTATTTTTAGTAATCCATTATTTTCAGATAAAAAAGAAATACACTATTTATTGATACGGTTAGTCGTAAATACGAATGAAATTTGTTTCAATTTTCTCGATAGAGGCAATTAAAGAATTGTAAATAATATAATATCAGTCCAAAATCATTTATTTTTCATATATAATTCATTTTATTATTCAATACTCTTATTAATACCTTGCATTTAATGAATATGTTAAGAATGACTCATATTGCTTCATGACGCAATAATCTGATGTACTCCAAAATGATGATATCATATTCCCTCAAAAAGGAAATTAAAACATAAATATGTGTATAATGATTTAATAATAATATTAATAAAATAAAGATTTATTATAAAAATTATATCCATCATTATATCAATACAATATAGGTGTTTATGGAATGTAAATAATATCTGTTCAGGAGGCGGTAGTCTACATTACACATGAATAATGATTTTATAACCCATTTAATTGAAGAGGGGAATGATTTTGGATATTACATTAACCTAATGACATATAATTTTTTTGATGATATTGAGTATAATATATTAGTAGAGATTAAAATAATTTAAGGTGGTTGAAAAATATATAATATAAAATGCTTGATTGTAGAAATTACATCTTCTTTAGACAACTTATTTTGGTTTCCACTAAAAATATTAAATTAGTTGTATTTAACACAAAAATAATTTTTCTGGAATGAGACTACATAATTGATTATTTTATATTTTTTTCATTGAATGAATGAATTATTCTTGGAAGTGTGTAGAGGAGAATAGTGGTGGTTTTCTTTTGAATAATTGAGGTGAGTGGCACAATTTCAATTTTTTAAATAAAAAAGTTGTACCCAAATTTTTAATATTAAAATAGAAAAAATGATCTATAATACATTCTTATAGTAGTTAATTTATAAATACTTCCATAAAAAGTGTTTCACAAGTTTTCAGGTCAGTTTACACATTATTCTTTTTGTATAACCCCTTTGTAAACACATTTTAATTTTAACTGTGGTAAATAATTTTTCTATTGTATATTATTCATTAAAGTAAAATAATATTTTCAACTAAATAAATAATATAAATTATTGTGTCTTAAAATTTGAAATCCTTTTTTAATTCAAATGACAAATGTTTTCAAATGTTATTTAAAAATATTCCGACAAATGCAACCAAAAATATGATTTCGAAAGTGAAAATGCTAGAAAGTTTAAATAAAATGTATATTAAAATCGAAAATTAAATTTATTACAATGACCTAAATTGAATTAATATGATATATAATTTAAATTATTTTAGTTTGGAACCAATATTAAATTATTTTTTATGTTTTTTATTATTTAAAATAAAATATATTTCGTAATAAAAATATGTATTTTTTTACTATTCATGAAAAAAATCATTTCATACAATTATAAATATATCATTATAAAAAAATTATTAATTGAGGAAATTAATTTAATTTAATTTTTCCTAATATATTTTCAAGAATTAACATAAGTAAATTTTAAAATATGTGCCAAAAATATGACACAACTATTTTTTATAAAAATATTTTTTTTAATGGTAAAATGTGATTAATTATTATCTCATTTATATTGAACATATAAGATGAATGTTAAATAATTAATTTAATATATTATATATAAATAAAAAAAATTATTCAAAAAATATAAATTGTTTAATTATCTAGTTCAATAGAGTTTTTGTGCATAAAATGAGTTTTTTAGAAAAAGATCACATTTTTTTAAAATAGTTCTTATTTTTAATTTAAAATGAAATGAAAACCAAAAATTTCATTTTAAATGCATGTGTAAAATATATATTTTAATAATATAGTAATTATTTTTCATTCCCACCATTCCAATTCCTAGGTGATAACAATTATAGTAAATAATAATATTTTAATAGTATGTTAATTTTTCTTTAAACTTGTGGTTTCATGTAATGCAATCTAAACTAATTGTTTCACGTAATGAAATATAGTATGATTACTAAATGAATTTCATGATAAACATGGTATTATGTGTCTTGAAAAATATCGAAATCATTAAAAAAAATTTGAAAAAATGTTTCACTAAATCTTGGGGTGTTGTATTCCACATTAGAAGAAACCATAGTCAGACTCCACTATTTAAATGATCATGTTCCCTTAGACTAAAGTATATTTTTATTTGTTTATAAGTATTGTTTATGAACCCTTGTACTACACATTTATAGAAAATATTTTCTACCACAATTTCGTGGATATGTTCCACACTTTCCAAAGTATCACCAATCCCATGTAATGGGCGTTATTCTATGTTATGTCTCATGTAGTCAGAATTTCATGTGGGAGGATTTCCCGGTTACCCCTCATGTGGGACCAAGTATCTGTCATTCCTTATGTTTAGGGCCTTCTTCTGTTGTCTAATGTTTTTCGAATAGTCTTTATCTTCCTTAGGAATATTCTACATACATACCACACACTGATAATAATTATAAAATGAAATTCAATAATATAATATTAAGTAATTCTCAAAAGTCAAATATAAATGTTAATTACCAAAATAAAAGTCAAATATTTAAATATTGGACTTATTATTTCAAAAACATCTAAATTAAATCAGAAAAACTAAAAAATGTGTATAAATTATGAACTCATCAAACCCCACATTCATAAAAAATTATTTTCAATATGAAAATATATCCACTAAAAATGTAAAATTATTAACCATGTTACAATTATTTAAAATTAGAAATGAATGAAGATAAAATTATCAATTCTGGAAGTATTTTTATCTTTTACATGTGAGGAATGATTCCAACTCCAAACTAGACACAATTTAAGTGATTTTACATTTGAGAAATGAAATATCATTTCATATATTCTATTCAATCCTATAAATTTGTCATAATTATCATTCCAGTCATCATCTACCTCCCATTTTTTTCTTCATACATCACATAAGGTAAAATATATTTGGATTTTTCTCAATCTTGAGTACATGTCCCAAACTTATGAACATGAATAAGAAATGTATTCACTATATTATAGAGATAAATTTGTCATAAAATATGGATTTCAAAATAAGGTCATATGTGTTGAAGGATAAATAAAATAATGTATATGATGAAAAAAAAATTAATATCATATGGAGGTTTCTTTCTAGCATAGTGAATTATAATCAAAGTTAGTATAATGAAATTATCCGCCCCAAAAAGTGTCATCTACCCCTTTCCCACTATCAAATAATCTACAATGAATCATGAAAGTATAATGAATGATTTACCCTTCTATATATTTTTCTTTTAATTATTTTCCTAATTCTCTAATTTTTTTAAAATTGAGCTATGTAAGGCCTCACATCCACCACTATATTCCCAATGATAAAAATAAGTGTCTGAGTGATTGTGATTTTTTACAATCCATAACTAAAACCATTTTCCCTTCCTTTTAAGTATTATAAGAGAGATAATAAAGAAATATAATGAAAAATTCCATGAAAATTTTCCCATATCAAATAAGATTTCATAAATAATTTCCCATAAATAAATCATACCCCGTTAAAAAATATGTCCTTCACTAGCACACTTGAATATTAAAAATACAAGAAAACACTAGAGTATGTATTGTAATGGATACATTTTCTTATAATGTTGCTCAAATTTATAAAATTACATTCAATGTATGTAAGGGAAAAATGATCAATGTTTGGAAGCTATAATGGGTATTTTTTGAATCAATAATACATTACCCCAAAAACATTTCAAGTGAATTTATGAAATCAGTTTTTTTAACAAAATCAAATTTTATATCTCTTAAGAAACATTAACCAAGATATATAATGAATGTAACTGATAATGATTACAGAAATATTGTCTAAAACCTACTCCAGAATAGGATCATATGATATTGAATATTATATATCATAGATTGTTTAATCATAAATTAATTAATCCATATGATCTTTTGAAATTGAATTCATTAATTATAGAATGGAAATATTTAACTACATGTGGATAAAATGGAAAATCATGACATTTAAAATTCAAATTGAAATATTTATCTCTAACAATTTAGTACCCAAATCATAATCAGTTTCATCAACTTGAAAATTAAAACATGGAACCATGGGTTTTCAAAAAAATTTATGAACCATTGATCAAAATAGTTTCACTAATCTGGGTGTGGGAATACATTTTTTTCCATATAATCTCTAAAAAATTATAAATATATAGGACTAATAATTAATAATAAATTCTTGATATTACTCCCTTTTAACAAAAATAACATAAATTGTTCTCTTTTATTTATTCCTTATGCCCTTGTACAGAGAATATTAATTGGCATGAATATGTAGTTAAATAATTAATGTGCATACCCTTTGTCATGAATTATAAAAAATAATAGTAATATACACCTAAACTAGTTCCAAAACATAATTTAATATAAATTAAAACTCCAATTCATAAATCAAAAAATGGTAGGTTTCATTTGGAATGTCATTTGGTTATGGTTGTTAAATTAGATGTTACCTATCAATGTCATGTGATTGATAGTCCGAAATAGGTTGGCTAGTCATAATCTAAAAATTTCTGAAGCTGTGATTCCTCTATGTAAATGGTTCCTCTTCTATTTTTAGAAAATATCTTCACTCGTCCTATGTGTAAAACTTTTTCAGCCTTCATGGGGCCAATATAGTGGTGTCTGTACTATCTCGACTAAACAATGGGATGCTCATTAATTTCCCATATCTATTTTCTTTCCTTTAAACCATCAATGACAACAATCCTTCCACTCCCATAATATTTTTACATTAAAAAATTCTCATTATATACATTTTTTCACTTTTTTTACATAAATAAATTCCTCAATTATTTTTACAAGGATAGTAGTGTCCTAAAATCCTTGAAAATTCTCCTCTCTCAACTCATCCCAAATTTTAGAAAAATTATACATCATCTAGTGTTTGATGAACATTACCTATTATCCTACAACTATCATGTTTGACTCTCAAAATTTCACATCAATTATTTCTATCAAATAGCTATGAATGGTCTTTCTAAACTTATCCAGGTCATCATTTCTTCCATTTTCATCATAATAAAATCAATGAAAAAGTATAATTTTTCTACCCTAATTATGAAATATTCTAGTAATCAAAGGGTTTGTCGCATTATTATAGTATCAAGTAGTAGAATAAATAGAGTGGTCTTAATATATCTAAATAATTAGATTTTTAATGATTTTAATTACATTTTATTTACAATTTCACTGAATGAATATAAAGAACTACCAAACTCATTAAACACTATGTCACATAGAATAGAAAATATAACTTTTTCACTTTTCTTCTTTAGTGGTATTCATAATATTGCAGTTTGGAAATACATAATCATTATTATAGTTTCCAGTTATTCTAGATTTCATTCTTTTACACCAATTACATCTAAGAAAACAATGTAAGTGGTATTGTATGTGATCTACTCAATAAATTTTCTATTTATGGGAAACATTTAAAAAATAACCAGAACTTTATTATTTTATTATAAATCTAAAATTTTCATAGATTATCTTGAAATGGAAGTGGTGGTGGTTTCATTAGTGGTGTTTACTCTTTAATTAACTTCCAGATTCAATGTTTTTTTATTTATTTATTGCACTTCTTATTTGTCTTCCACAAATTGTTCCTAATATGGATTGAAACCTCTTCTATAATTTTTTTGGTTGCCTTTCAACTATTCGGGGTAATGGATTTTGATTCACCATGTATTAGGACTCCAATTTTACCAGGTAAATCCACCCATAACCTCCTTATAAATTGGTTAACAATCTAACATAAATTAATTTCAAGGTTCCTTATTGCTTCTCATTTGTTTGAGATTTGTATTTTAATTCTTGGAAAGTTCTACAATGATCCATAGAGTATTCTATGTACTCCTTATGAATTGTTTATTTGGATTTCATAAACCCTTAAATGCTCTCCTCTAGTGATTATAATTACCTTGAAATTTATGGGCATTGCAGCTATGTTTGAAAAACTTATGGACTAGGATGAAATATGTGACCATAAGGAATTTATTATCCATTATTCTATTGTGTTTTTAGTAGAATAAATACCTATGGAAATTATAACAACCTTTCTCTTTATTTCACAAATAAAAATAATTAATTACATAAAATTTCACATAAGACAACCTATAGGACTGAGGGGACTTGTGTATTTATAAAATAGGATCATTATATGAAACATTAAGACATAAAATACCAATTCATTATTGAAAAAATATTTTAAATGACAACAATATTCCATTATACATAGCATTTCAGAAGATAACCTGAGAACATACCTAAGAAAATTGTGAGAATTTATGACCTGTATGGGGGTAAAGAAGGAATAACATGAAGAATAAAATACATGTTAGGGAATAGGAATATCAATGGAGCATAGGATGAAAATGAACATAAATTCATGATATAGCAAGATTATCATAACATGGAAATGTGGAAACAATAGTTAACATGATATTAACATGATCCAAGGATCATTTCTCGTGGGGGATGAGTAAAACCTCAATGCACATGAATTACATTGATTAACCCGAAAATTCATTTGAATTAGAATGAGTCAAACCACAATGAACATGGAGTATCATGAAACTTACAATTACCCAATGCATTGTATCACTATTAGGGAACACCGTTTATAAACATTTCATTTCATGCATAATTGTTCAACATGGATCATGAAACATGGAATCATTAAAAATCATCATTTACACCATTATAAAAGAATGTTGAATAAATATATGATAATAAATAATAAATTATTATACGTTTATAATGATGAATTTCCTAGATAGAGAAATGGGCATTGTATTCACTACATAGTGATTTTGGCATGGAAATCACGTTGCAATTTCGGCAGCATTATGGCGTGAAATAATTATTTATAAAATGGTTAATGATAGGTAAATGGATATCTCAAAATATATAAATGTAATTGACAGTAAGGGGTCATATATAAAAATTCCCCGACTTATATAATTTTGATATATATGGTGTACCCTAATAATGAATTTTTATGAAAGAGAAGAAATTAAATAACACGTGCGAAACATCGACATGGTAATGAGTGTACATGGGAGGTATTAATAAAGGAGAATGAGGTCTATAATAATTAAAAAATAATTAGGTCTGTAAGAGGGAGGTTTCAAATCATACCCCAACATTTTTAATTAAAAATTAAAGGGTATAACTACATAAAGAAACGTGAAAAAAATTAGAAAGGGATAAATCCCTTACATTAGTGTGTGACTTCAAGAGCTTTATGAGAGGCATATTGAGAGCTTAGGGAACCTTGGGAGGACTCTTGAAAGAGGAAGGTATATTAGGGACGTTATAATAGGATTTTGAGTTAATATAAGTGGAATAATTGGGGGTTTATATATGAAAACAGAGGGGAATTATTTAATATTTCCCAAACATAGTTTTTTTTAATATATATAATTAAATATTCAAACCACAAACCAACCCATGGTATTTTCCAATGTTTTTTCATTAAGGGGAGTGAAAAATAATTATTTTATAAAGAAAATGGCCAAACATATTAAAATATTAGGCTTTATTATGTGGAGGTGAGTCACACTATCCTGTAAAATCATTTTGAAAAGATAAAATATTTTTTATGTCTTGGAGGGTCCACTAAGGCTCCATAAAATTATTCCAAACAAATAAAAGATATAATTATTTTAACAGAAAAAAATTTAGTAAAATATATATCTTATATTATATTATTAAATTTCTTTTTGGTCATTATGATGTCATAAAATACATTATATATTTAAATGACATTTAAATTTTATCTAAAAATTCAACAACCTCAGAAAATGTTGAAAAATTCACCGTTAGATAATATTGATATCCAGAATCAAAAAATAATATTCATTATATATTTATTAATTTTTGTCAAAATTTATATATTTACTTTTAAAATAAAAACATATATTTATAAATAATTCATGGGTTTCGACAAAAAAAAGCTTTCAAAAGATAATAAAAATTAAAATTGTATAAAAATTATACAATAATTTAAATTTAATTCAAATTAATTTAGTAATAATATTATTTTTTGAAATATTATTTAATTAAAATATCGACTTATTTATCAAAATTGATTTCTTAATTGAATATTATCTTAAAATACTATTTGTGCTTTGAAAACCATTACAATGTAACAATGATAAAATAAATGTATATTCTTTATACAAAAATAATGACAATATTCATAGTTCAAGGGTTGTGTTAAATGAACCCTTATAACACCTGCATAAGTCCTAAGGGTAAGGAGTGTGATGGTGACAGACTCTTAGGATGACACAGATAACATCGCTTGGGTAGTAATCTTGATTAACATAAAAATATCCCATAGGTGGTTCTGTTCAAGCTTAACATGTTAACGCTCAACTTGGTCTTGGTAAAGAGAGAAGCCCAGTGTCTTTACCACCATTCTGAGCTCTTAAAAATGGTCTTTGTATGGATAAATTCTACTGTATGAGGTCATCACTTCCTTTTTCAGAGTATATTGGATTTTTCAAATCCTTATATTTATACTAATAATGTGATCTCTATTCAACAGATGTGTTAGCAACAATAACAATTATTAATGGTATTTTAAAACCCAAAAACATAAAACAAAGAATGTGAACATTTTTTATATAACCATTTTACATTATAATACATTTAATTACATAAAGATGAATATTCATTAATAAGAGTTTGGGTGGTTACAATCTTCCCCCATAAGAAATTTCAGCCTCAAAATATTCATTTCTGACACTAAAATAGATGTGTATAACTCTACCTCATCACTTCCTCTGGTTCCCACTGTCCCTCATCAAACCTGTCGTTTCACCGCAACAGCATGTCAAGTGGAATTTTATTATTACATATAACTTTTTACCTACGCTCTATGATCCTTACTGTATTATCCGCATAGGTGAGGTCATTCTCTAATGGTAATGCCTATAGATTGAGTACTTGGGATGGGTCAGGTATATAATTCCACAAGAGTGATACATGGAATACATCCTTTTCTTGAAATATGTTCGGTGGCAGTGCTAGTTTATTGGCCACTGCTCCAATGCAATGAGGAATCCCAAAAGGGGCGATGTGACATGAAGTAATATTTCCCTTCATCCAAAATCTCATAAATCTATTCCATGGTGAAATATAGAGGTATACCTTGTCTACAAAATCAAACTCTTGTTCTCATCGATGATTATTAACATAGTTCTTTTTTCTACTCTGAGCCGCATTAATGTGCTACTGCATGGTCTTAACCTTCTCCACTATTTCTTTAACCATTTATAGGCCTAAGAGTTTTCTCCACCTATCATTATCCCAACATGCTGGTGTTCTACTTCTCTTCCCATAAAAAGATTCATAAGAATCCATTTGGATGATTTAGTGGAAAATTTTATTATAATAGATCTCAACAAGAAAATTATTTTGATCCCATCCTCATTTTATTTCCATTGGTAATGCCCTAAACATGTCCTCAAGTGTTTCGATAGTCATATACATTGATAAGCTCTATCCATAGTGATTGGAATATGTTCTACTCTTTATGTGTGAATATATACTTGAGGATTTTGTGATTCGTATATATTTCACGATTCTCCCCAAAGAGGTTCAAGTCACCCATTTTTTAAATCGAAGATTATTTCAACCAATTCCAGATCATGTGTTAGATAGTTTTTCTCACGAACATTAAATTACCTAGAAGATTAGTCAATGAATTTTTCATTTTTCATAAACACACAACCCATTACCTTCTTCTAGACATCACTAAAACCTAATTAATGTTCTCAACATGTGGGTAGTGTGAGCACATGTGTAGTGATAAGAATCCTTTTCAACTACTTCCAGTTATCTTTGCATTCATAAGTTCAATAAAATTGACTCCCTTGAATGTTATCTTGGTAACAGGGTTTGAAAATCAAGAGAAATTTCCCACAAATCTATTTTATTATCCAGCTAACCTATGAAATTTATGGATATCCATCACATATTTTGTCCTTATCCACAAATATATTGAATTTTTCATTTAGAGATCAAATGATACCCTATTACTTGTGATGTTGTTTCTCATGAATGAGACCTCTTTCAACCAGAACTCACAATTGTTGTACTTTTCATAGAGCTTCTCCTTTCGCAAGGTCTCTGGTATAGTTCATAGATTCTCCTCATGCTCCACCTTGGTGTTGGAATATATTATAATATCATTTATAAAGACTACCACTTAATTTTCAAGGTAATATCTAAAGACATTATTCATCAGGTCCATAAAGATTTTTGGATAAATAGTGTGTCCTGAAGGAATTACTATGAATTCAAAGTGCTCATACCTTCTTCGAAAATCAGTCATAGGGATATCCTCCTTCTTCACCCTTACATAGTAATATCCCGACCACAAATTGACCTTGGAGAAGTATTGTTCTCCACTTATCTGATCGAACAATTCATAAATTCATGGAAGAGGATACTTTCTATTTATCTTGATTTTTTTAGATCTTGATACACAATGAAAATTCACATTGACCCACCCTTATTCATGACAAAGAGGACAGTTGCACCCAATTCTAAATCACATGGGAATATAAACACTTTTTCCTGATTCTCTTGTATTTGATTATTTATATATACATGCTCCACAATAGCCATTCTATATGGATTATTGGATATTGTGAAATAACCAGGTATAAGATCAATCAATAATTCACTATCTATGACAGGAGGATGGCCATGAAATTCCTCATGAAACACTTCAGAAAATTATCTCTCAATAGGAATGTCTTAAAAGATGGTTACATAGTTAGAATCAATCATCTGTGTGAGATATACATCCTCATAATGAGGAAATATCCATGCCTAAGATGCTGGGGGTAATGAAGATCAATCCACCTCCTTGCACTTTTATAGAATTGGGTGTCTATTCACCAAACGGAGAGTGATTTTTCTCTCAAATAAAAATATGTGGGCTCTATATAACTAAATCCAATCCATTCTAGGAATTGCATCAAATTCCACAAGAGGTTGTATGGTGTGGTTTGATGGGAATTTTAATAAACAAATTGTGATAGGGGATGTGTTATATTAATGGGATGAAATAATTTCCCCATTCTCCTTTATCACTGACATCTCTACTTCCACAGTTTGTGGTGGTGTTGGGATTGTTCTACTAAACTTTTGGGATATAAAGTAATGCGTTGAACCAGAATCAAAAATTAATTCACTATTCTTGAATAAATAACTGGCATACCAGTCAGCACTTCATTTTCCAGATTCAGGTTGTAAATAATGATGGAAAAATCTTCTCTTTCTCCATTTGAGGTTGTTTGTTGCGTCTTGAAGTCCTTGGCTTAGGGAAATGGTTCGAAAATATCCATTATTTTTTTTCAGTTGAAGAAATTAACAATGAACTGAGGGTCAAACAAATAATTCCAATCCTCTATCATAGTAGTGTGTTATTATTGTGTATAATTAATGACTATGTGCCCTTCCTAGCCACACTTAAATCATTAACTCATCACATTCATGCAATTTATGTGGTGCTTCTATACGTACCTTTGGAATGTGGGGTGACTGAATTATATATCCCCATTGGATTTATCAATAAGACTCATAGAATTAAAGTCCAATTTCCACTTATTATCCCCATGATACCCATATAATTCACCAATCTATAATTCTACTTTTACGGAACATCATACAATTACTTCAGAGAAACGAAGTCATGGATAGCTAGGTTTTTTTTGTAGGCAAGGTTTTATCAAACCAAAAAAGCGATCAAACTTGCATTTAGGGGTAATGAAAAATTAAGATTCAAATTATGGAAAACTTGTGAAATTTTTCTCGTACTCTCTGATGGAATCATATTATTTTTTCTTGAGGGAAAGGAAGTCCCTTTCAATCATATGTCATAGGGTGTGAGGAAAATATTTATCAATTAACATTTTCTGGAAATCCTTTAATTCCAATGCCTAGATAACTTCATCAGACATTGTATTTATGATCAATTTCCAGAATTGACTAGTTACATACATTATATGATATGAATCCATAATAACTATCTTTTTTCAGATCATTGATGGTTGGTGATGATCTTCTCAATGGAGTTGATCCATTGTTCAGAAATCGAGGGATCAGGTGATCCATTGAAAGTAGGGCGCCTTTGTATCAGGAAGCTCAGGATTGCAAGTTAATCATTCTTGTGGGGGGGTGGGGGGGGGTTGATGATATTATTGACCCAAATTTCATCGAAAAACATGAGTTCACTGAGAGAGTATCATGACAATGTTTTTGATTCCCGCTTCCATCGGATTGGGAATCCCATTGGAACAATCATTACATTGATCTTTACATTGGGTGTTAGTTCATGCCCTCATATTTCCAGCCATTGGTGATAATTAAAGGAATGTTAGGGGTTAAAAATAAATTAAAAAACAATTAAAAAAGGGATAGAATATAATTTACATTTATTTCCGTATCTTCTGAGTTTTTTGGGATAAATTTATGTTATCCATGATCTACTTCCTAAAATATTTTCATAGGGGGTTTTTTTATTCCCTTTATAATCATTAATACTATGATTATGAATTTAGTAATGCATATTCCCTAGAAGTGTCAAACTAATAGTTCAGCATGGCCCATGGTTGTGCACTAGTTCTTGTATGATTTTAGATCAAATTGGTGTTGTCATGTTTTACCCCAAGAAAAAATTATGCCAGATCCACCTCTACTAGTTCGTATGTAGAAAAAAATATATACTTAAATGATAAAACTTTTAATCAACATAGAAAAAAATTAATGACCTTTTTATTGTGCTTAGTCTAATAAATAAGGATATGAGAAGGGTTTTATAATCCTAATCCCAAAAACAATGAAACATATCCTTTTGATACCAACTATAACAACCATGATCTTTTTTACACAAATAAACATGATTTATTTCATAATTTTGCACTTAAGGAAACTATGAAGATCAAGATGTATTGTATCATGGAAAATTAGGAACATTACATGACAAAATAAGACTTAAAATAAAACAACTTTATTGAAGATGTCTTTTACACGACCACAACATTCCTTCATACGTAGAATTGCAGGGGATAACCAGAGGACATACATAAGAAAAGCGTGAGCTTTAAAGCCTATCATGGGAGTAAAAAAGTCCTAAAATGAAGAATATAGTACATGTATGGAAATATTCATAACAATGGTGCATAATAGATACAAGAACATTAAGGCATTATATATCATTATTATCATGGGATGGAAATATTGCAACAACATTTAACATTATATTAGCAAGAGCCAAGGATCGATGCAAATAGAGTAAGAGTATGCCCTAATTGCACATGAATTAGCATGAGTAAAAACGAATTTTACATAAATTAGCTTGTTTAATCAATCATTGTACACAGTTTATGATGATAGTAAACATTACCCAATGTATTATACTGATATCAGGGCCCACCGTTTATAAACAATTCATTTCATGCATAAGTGTGCAACATAGATCATATAACATGGAATCATTAAACAACATCATTACCTACATGATAATGTAATGTGTAATACATAAATGATACTATATAATCAATATTTATATGAGTATAAAGCTTAATACCCTTGATAGAGAAATGGGCATGGTATTCACTACACGGTTATTTTGGCATGGAAAATCATGATGCAATTTTGGCAGCGTAACAGCGTGCCATAATCATTCATGAAAATTTTTGATGAGAGATAAATGGATATATAATAACATGTGAAATATATTTAAAGTAAAGGGGGCATATAAATACAAGTCACAACACTTGTAATTTTTAAACAGAATGCATAACATAATAAAGAAACCTAATAAAAGAGGAGAAATTGGAATAACTCTTAATAAACTTCGCCATGGTTAAGGGTGTACATGGGATTGATTAATGGTAGAAAAATAGTTATATCCTCATTAATATATATGGATTCTAGTATTGGGTGGTACTAAATCATACCCCAACATTTGTAATTGAAACTAAATGGGTATAACAACTTAAAGAATCTTAGAAAAATGAAAAAGGAAGAAATCCCTTAATTGAGTGTATGACTTCAATAGATTGACGAGGGGCTTCATGAGAGCTTGGGGAACTATTGGAAGATTATATACAGATAATAGAATAGTATTTATGTTCTCCAAGTATTTTGAGTGAAGATTATATGGTGCATGGGTGGGTTTACATACGAAAAGAGAGGGGAATTCATTAATATTTCACAAACATAGGTTTTGGATTCTATATAATTAAATATTCAAAACCACAAACCATCCATTGGTTTTTGACCATGGGTTTTTCCAAAGGGGTGTGTGAAACATTCTTCTACAGTTAAAATGGTAGAACACATGAAAATATGAGGCTTACTTAGGTAGAGGTGAGTCACACTCTCAAAGAAAATCATTTTAAAAAGTTAACATTTTTTAGCCTTCGAGGGTCCACTAAGGCACCATTAAATTAATCAAAAAAAGATAAAATCACATTATATTAATGTTAAAAAATATATTTTTTAAATATAAATTTCATATTGTTTTATTACTTTATTATTGTGCCATTATTATGTCGTAAAACACATTACATATTTAAACGGTATTTAAATTTTACCAAAAATGGACTATCAAAAAATAATATAAAATTCACTTTTAGATAATTTCAACATATTGAATCCAAAAAATTCAATTTATCTAAATATTTTTCTTTGAATTTTAATATTTTACTTTTAAAAAAAACCATCATTTATCGATAATTTATGGGTTTTGAAAAAATATACATTCAAACATTAAGAAAACAATAATTGTAGATAAATTATACGATCAATTGTAATTAAAAAAATAAAATATAGTAATAAGACTTGATAAAAATAATATTTAATTTAAAAATTTATTAAATCATAAAAATATATTTCATAATTTAATATTAACAAAAAATACTATTTGTGCTTTAAAATCCATTTAGAATGTAATAATGTTAAAATGATTGTATATTCTTTATACAAAAATAATTCATATAATCATAGTTCTAGGGTCTTGTAATATAACTCCTTATAACTCCCGTATAGGACCTAAGGGTAAGCTGTATGATGGTGACATACTCTTGGGGAGGCTGGGATAACATCGCCCATGTGGTAATCACTATTAACTATCAATTCTCCCGTAGGAGGTTCTGTTCAAGATTAATGTTTTAATTCTCTTCTTGGGATTGGTCATTAGCATTGCCTTGTAATGCTACCTTCCTTATGAGCTCCAAAAATAGGATTCATATTTCTCAATTTTACTCTATGAGTGCATCACTTCCTTTTTCTGAGTAAATCAGATTTGTTAAATCCCCATATTTTTAATAATCAAGTTATCAATACTCAACAGCTATATTAGAAATTGTAACAGTTCTTAATGGTATTTTAAAATAAGAAAAAATAAAACCATGGAAGTGCATATGTTTTATATAACCATTTTACATAATAAAAAATTTATTTATATCAATTGAAATTTTTTTAATAAAATATTAAGATATTACAATAATGTTTTATGACTATAAAATAATAATTAACACATTCTCAATGCATACATTGGTAATGTTGATAGGCTACCAAAACATTAATTATCATTGACAATGCAATAACATTGGTGGAAACCTACCTATTAGCACTATGAGTATTCCATATAGTTTTCGTCTATCTAACAATCAAAGAAAACTATTTTTGGACATTTCATCCAACAACTCATTTATATTGTCAGGTTATGTACTCATTTGTGAATCTTTGATAGTAATATCTATAATCAAATAGTTATGCTATGGTAATATTCGCTTATACATTTGGATTAGTACCCATGTTTTGATTACATGGAGAAAAATTATTCCAACTATAATTTTTAATCATTCTCAGGGACTATATAATTATTATTTATTCAAATTTTTCAAATTTAGTATACTCACCCACAAATCCAAAGATATTAAAGGAAGAAAGAATATCTTCAAAATCCTCCTTACAATATATTCCCATTTTTTTATTGATTATGAGGGAAACCATTGTATCCACACAAAATATATTTCAATGTGTGAGTGTAACATCCTATATTTTTAATGGGAAACACTATGTTCAATTTCATAATGATACATCACAATGATTTTATATGAACAACATAATATTATTATTTAAATGTTACCATTATAACCTAGTCATTAAAATGATGTGTATGAATATTATTAACTAAACTTTTGAAATATTTTTGACAAATGTATATATAATTTATTCTTTTGTAAAAAATTAATTTTTGAATATAATAAATCACATTTGAAAATAAATGAAAATATTATTCTGAAAAAAAATAAAATGTTAAAAAAAATTATATTAATAAATAAAAAAATAACACATATTGGAATATATAAATTAAATTTATATATAATATATTCATTCTAATTTTCAACATTTATCCAATTTGTTTTCTCAATATGATATAAGAACAAATCCAATTATATTCATAAAAGATGTATTTTTCTAAAGATATAGTTCTATGACATTTTAATGGTGCACATGATTTAATTTTTATTTTTGAAACATTTATAATTATATTTGAAAAAAATATTCTTTTTATTTTAAATATAAATATCAAAATTTACTTTGGATGATTTATTGGTATTTTTTTGATAAGCTTAATGTTTTGATGATTAGTGAAAAAAACTCCATTTTAATTGATAAATGGATTTTCATATATAAAATTTCAAATGATAAAATGTATTTTAATTTTTTAATGTATTATTAGATAAATAATATATTTATTTTTCTAATTATTTTTTTCGGAATCATTTAGATATTGAATTTTTATATAAAAACATTTCACTGTTTTGAATTTTTTCACTTTAAAACCATGTTTTCATATTCCGTAATCAAAATTATTTTTAATTAATTTTATCCAGTTTTGTGATTTGAATTTTGAAAAATGGATTCCATATTTGTAACAATAATTTTCCAATATATTAAATAGTAACTATTTATTTTGGATAATATGAATAATAACTTCAGAAATTTTTATTACCATAGTTAGGGGAAAAACATATAATGAAGTGTCAAAATAATTTTATAAATATTTCAAAATACCCATAAATCATATAATAAATTTAGTGGATGAGTCATTATTGTCCAATATCATCAATGTGATTATTTTTGGAACTCATGGAACAAATTCTATGACAGTAATCCATTTATAGTATTTTATTCAAAATAGTGTCACCCCTTCCATACTTTTGTTCTTAACAAGTGAAATATTCATAACATGGTGTTATATAGGGTATAATTTGGACTATAAAGATGATTTTCGAAGAAAAAATATTTATCGTCAACTTGTAATTTTAATTTTTTAGGGGAGAAATAATTAAATAAATGCCTTTCAAAAAAATGATGTGGTAAATGATAAATTACTGGAAATATCAAACAAATGTTTTTTAAAAAATTAAAATTCAAATACATTGACATAATTAATTTAATGAACAAATATTATTGTTGCATTTGACAATTTAGTGATTTTTTATAAGAGTTGTTTTTAATATATCATGTTTTTATGAAATTTTTATAATGTCATGTAACAAATAGTATCAAAATCGACATTAATGGTAGTTTAAATTAATAAATATTTTATAGAATTATATAAATATTTTAGAAATATAAAATACTGGAAAATTATTTTTATAAGTCATAAATGTCATTGGTGACTCATTTATTAATAGTGTATCATTTTATAGTAATTATATTAACCCTACATGTGTAAATTAAATGATATTATGGTTAGAGTTTGATGATTTAAATAAGGGTCAAAACAAAAGAAAAATTAATAAAGAAACATTTTATATTTTAATTTATTTATGTTATTTTTAACCATATTCACTATATATTATAAATAAATAATTTTTATCCCTTTTAATTGTTAATATTTCAAAGAGTGTCCCTCTTCTCACTTATAAAAGGGTACCACATGTCATTTCATCACCAATGAAATCCTATTTGGATCAGAAAATTTCTTAAAAAAATACAATAATACTTGACCATATTCTGGAGAACTTATTTTCTGAATAAAACCACCCTTAGTGGCTATTAGATGATAAGAAAAGGACCTCATCCAAAGAATATGTATTGTTTTAATCAGGTATTGCTGTTTTATTTTTTCTTCCACTTATGAAAATTATTCTTAAAATATAATGAAATAATAACCCATGTATAATAAATATCATGATAATTTATTTTTTTAATATCATTAAATAAATTCATTTCCACTTCTATCAAATGTGAAAAGAAGTTATTGTTTGAATGTAGGAAGAACAACCACCTCAAAAACATTTGAAATTCATTTTCCATCACCATATCTCAATCCTAGTTATAGTAATGGAATTGAGGTATATATATGATAATAATTAAATAATTATCATTATTCACAGATAATACACCATTTATGTTATTACAATTACATTCATATAAAATGATAACATCATTCATGCATACTTATGAACAATCACCTCCATGAAACAATGTGATTTGTTTTTCTATACCACATCACATGGATGATATATATAAGAATATTAAAATGATTAATCTGATATTGATGACATTATGTTCATCCTAAAAATATAACATAAAACATTCATTATTTTCGTAATGTTAATTAAAAATCGAAATGTTATACATCCGAACATATGACATACCATCTCCATGATTATAACATTTTTCATTATTAAAATCAACTAGTAATTGATGGATTTAAAATTATAATTTGTCTATATAAATTGTTAATATTTCATTACTATTATTCATCAGATGAAATACTAAACACCACTTTGACTATTTACATCATATGATATTCATTTTGGTCTTAAGCACCAAATATCACCAAAACCTTTGATATTAATATAAATAATTAAGTTGTTGTTATAACATTACAATTTATTATAGAAAAGGAATTTAAAACTGGAAAAAAGTTACTAGGAAATAAAATAAATAAAATAATTTTGTTATTTTGGAAGATAAAGATATAATGGGATGATTCATAATCAAGGTAAGGGTGTTTCTTTTAAAAACCACTTTTAAAGTTACTCTTTCAACTATTTTTACAAAAGAAAAAAGGAATATTTTTTTAACATATAATACATGAATTGAATTCCTAGTTTTCATGAATCTTTTATGTTTGTATTATTATTTTACATGATCACAATGTTCTTTTAAAATAAAATCTTTTCATTTATGAGTTTGTAAATTTAAAAAAAATGAAAAGTGATTTCCAAATGGAACTTTTATTTTACTAATGAATGTTTATTTTATTCTAGGATTATGTGTTATTCTTATGATATGATTCTTCAGAATTATTTATGTGTATGGGTGGTTTTTTAATAAAATGAGGGTGGGTGTGCACTTTATATCCCTCTAATGCATTTTTTAATGAGATATAGTTTACCTATAGGGTTTCTCCTAATATATTAAGGGAATATACTATAGTGGTTTATCTGAAACTAACTATGAGAGTTACTCACTATTTAACTGAGAGAGCTATATAAAATTTAAGGGATATATCTAAAATTATGAACTATGTTACCATATTATATTTTATGTTATTTAGTATTAGTTTTCATGAGAAATTTTTATTTTAAAAAACGTTAGATAATGGATCTTTTGGAAATGTTGGTTCTTTTTTTAGGGTAAAAAGTTATTTTTAGGATAATGTGCGTTGGTTTTAAATAAAATAATTATGTTCTTTAATTTATGTCCCTAATTGGTATTTTTATTCTCATACCTTGTTTAAAATTTTTCTTCAATGGTTGATGGATGATTACAGAAAGGTTGAAGACATGATGAAATTATAGAAGATGTGTCTTGAAAATAAAATAAGGATTATTTGATAAGAGATTCCTTTTGTGAAAAAATGGATACTGTGTATAATTTTCCACCTGTAATATATGGGTTTATAATGTAAGAGTTTTTCTTAATTCCATAAAAATATAAACTAAAAAATCCTCTAATTTGAATTCTGGTTTAATAACACTAGAATATGTAATGATTAAGGTCATATCCTTATCGATGGTATCAAAAGATGGTTTATAAAACATTATAGGTTATGATTTTATTTAATCATATTTTACATGTCATATATAATGAATATGGTTAGAATATTGGGAAGGATCATGGTTATATTATATTAAAATAATTTATCTTAGATAACATGAATAATGATATTTTAGTTATTATCATCATCATAAGATTGTATATTATGATTTTATTTCGCACACTAATATTCTTAGTTTTAGTAAGTGGATTTATCTATCAAGAAAAAAACTAACAATGGATGTGAAAGATAATGTGGTGGTTTTACTAATAAGAATCTAAAACAAATTGTAGCTACATTTTGAAATCACTTGGTCACTGTAAACCAACTATCATGATTAATGATTAACCACTTGACCAATGGTGATTTTTCTAATGCATCATATATGAGAGAAATGAATCCATATAGAATTTCAGGCATTAATGATCATAATGATAAATAAATTCAATTAAATCTATGTCAAGGATGTAGAATTAAACACAAAGGAAAATATCCTAATGTGATGGGATGATGTTTTAAATATCAAAAAAGGAAGTTTAAAATCAATAATATACCAAGTAAAAAAATAATTTTTTAGGTCACTTTATGAAATAGTAATAGGTTCATCCATAGTTATCAATAGAATGTTTTAAATGTAGGGATTGTGGTCATTATTATAATTGATGTATTATGAAGAAGTATCATGACTAAGATCGGTTGGTGTGTACAAATATATGTCTAGAAATACCTGATTTCATTATAATTGAAGAAGAGGAAACTAAAAATGACATATGAATGGTGTGGATTATTTATTGGTACATTTTTTAAAATTATTAAATCAGGGGATAAGAATCGTATTATTGACTGTATGACATTATAAATAAACAATAATGTGGATAAGAATGTTTAATGAATTGTCAATAATTATGAATGAATAAAATATCTACATATATAAAGTTAAATAGTTATGATAGATCTACGGATGATAAAAATATTAACTGTATTATTACCCATTTGATGATGGGTGTACCTTGGATTAATTATTTTAGGCTTTTTTATTTAACCCTTGAATTTTTCATGTGAAAATGTTATTAGTGGAATAATAATTATTTTTTTTTACAAAATTATAAAATTGTGTACCACCAATAGGGTTTATAACATCTTCAATTTGAAGTCAATTATGGGATATTACATTTTTGGATGTAAAATGAACGTTTGGAAATAAATTTTTAGGTAAAAATATATTAATTTTAATTTCCTTGTAATATTATCAAATTTATATAATTTTATATAAGGAATCTATAAATATAGATTTAGAAAAAAAAAGATAACTTTTATACCATGTGACAACATGTCACATCTAGCACGACCTAGGAAATTGAACCCACAACCGAAGGGTGAAAATGGTGCATCAACTACCGTTGATGTATGTGATTTCATAGTTAGTATAAAATTGTTTCGATTTATTTAAATTATCTCATGGATAAATGTTAAGTTAATTTTTTGAAAATATATTTTATAGATATCCTTTGGAATGAAATACGATTTCGTTTTTATGTAATTAATATAATTTTGGATGACATTCACTATTTTTGGAATTCTATAAAATTAAGGTAAACATAAAATCAGGAAAAATAATGTAAAAATTTTCTTTTGGAGTCATATTTTATTTTATTGTGGACTTATGGTGATTCAGGTTATTTCTGAAAATTGATAGCATATCATGGTGATTATGTGATTCAGGAAACTAAATTTTCAGCATTATACATTAAGAGTGATTAATGTTATTTTAAAGAATTTGTTATCAAATCCTTCTAATTTTTGTGATTAAATATTATTTTAGAATAGTTTTGAGGGAATATTGTTATTTTCATAATTCTTTATGTTTAAAAATTGGTATTACAATTTAATTTTATATATTTAATTAGAATTTATCATATAATTGTTTTTTATTTTGGAGAAATTATATTATAATATCTAGAATTTTTTTTATTTTAATTAATATATATATGAGGATTATATATTTGTAATTTTTTGTATTTTTTGATCAGTAGAAGTTGATTATAATGATTTAGGCAAGAAAAATTCATCTGAAATACTCATCGTTTGGAGAAAAAGATGACATGGCTGTGGAATTTGATTAATAGTTAATACTCTACATGTCAACACATTATATTTCATTTTTTCCTAGTCTTTGTTTTAAAATAATTCCTCAACATTATTAAAATTATCTTTAAACAAAAAAATTTTCTATTTAATTTTCATACTGAGAAGTCAATAACCTTTTAACCCATCATGGATTTTTTGTTTTTTGATTAATAAAATTCTCAATAACATGTTCTCTATCAATCACCACCATAAATTTATAGTTCATTCTCTATTCCTTTTTCGTTTTTTCCTACATGTACCCCTAGTATGTGTTATCTCAGGTGACCTTCATACTTCCTTTTCAATATTTTATACTGAGTATTTCATTTATCCTTTTCGAATGTCAGATTTCAAAAACAGTATTTAGAAAATTATAACCCCTAGTTTCAGATCTAGAGATCAAATTGAGATGATATAATTTTTGAAAGGTTCGAGAATGTATCATCCTTAGTTTTTAAAATGAAACACTATGTTTGATAGCATACATGATGCCCCACATCGAACATAAACAAACAACTAAATATTATCATTTAGATGTTTCCATTATGACTTTGATGTTAGATTGAAGGATATGAATATGACTTAATGAATTATAAAAATATTTTTTACTCATGTTTAAATAATTAATTATATGGTGTAAAATTATTTATATATTAAAATAAAAGCATTTTGAAAATAATAAAAAAATTCCTGAAAAACTATTTAAATGATCACAAGTGTTTTTATACCAATCTATTAAAAAATTAATCTTGATGGATTATTTTAATGAAATTTATATATAATATATAAAATATGTATTTTATCATTCATTAAAATATTTTCCTGAAATTTTTCACGAACAAATCCTATTATGTGCATAAAAGAAGTATTTTTTTTTCTTCTAAAAAGGCATTTTAAAGGCTTTGATGGGGTATATGATTTAAATATAGTTGTCAAAAACATTCTAAATTTTATATTAAGAAATATAAAATATTAACTTAAATAAGAATATCAAAATTTACCTTTGTTGAACATTTGGTATTTTTTAGATAAGTTTTAATGTTTTTATAAATAGTAAAAAATAATGCATTTTAATTGAAACTGACTTTTTATGTTGAGGATTTTTAATGTTAAATTATATCTGATATTGTATTTAAAGTATAATTATATCAATTATACTTATTTTAATCCAATTAATTTTATTGTAAAATTTTTTATATTGATGTTTGATATAAAAACATTAAAATATATTCAATATTTTCACATTATAAATTGTTTTCTCATTTTGATAATAAAATTAATTTTAAATTTGGATTATCCAGTCATGTTATTCTAATTTTGATAAATGGATTCCATTCTGGGAATAATAACTTAATTTTTTTTCACTATATCCATTTTATTTTTCGTAAATATGGAGAGTAACTTTAGTAATTTTTATTCCATGGTTAAGTGTAAACCACATAATTAACCTTAAAAATAATATTATAAATATTAGAAAATTATCCCAACACTTTTCCTAATTTTATTGTATGGGTTATAATATATCAAAATTAACCATTTTTCGATTTTCTTATATCTATTAACCACTTGGACGAATTTAATCCATTTATATTATTTTATTCAATGAAAATTCAACCTTATCATACCTTTGTTTTTAATAAGTTAAAAAATTTTAATATGTGGTTATCTTGGGGATATTTTTGGATAAAAATATTATTTTGAATTATAATATATTTATCCAAATCATTATAATTTATTTTTAAATTTTATATATTATATAATTAAATAAAAGTCATTCACGATGATGATTCAATAATTGTTTAATTAAAATAAATATCAAATACATATTTTTAAGAAAACTAAAATTTATATAATTTAATATAATTAAAGTCATACAAGAAAATTATACACTAATTAGACACACTATAAATGTTTCAAAATTTTTTTCCTGAATGTATCATGTTTTTATGATATTTTTAGAAAGGCATGTCAAGAATAGTGTGAAAATTAACAATAATGGGAATTTAAAATATAAAATAATTGATTAAATGATACAGAATTTATAAATATATAATATTAAGAAAAAAATTTAGTATAAGGGTTTCAATTTAATTAATTACACATTTAATGGTAGTTTATCATTTTATAGTAATTATATAATCCCAAAAGGTGTAAATTAGATGATATCATGGTAAGTCATAATGGGATTAAATATGGGTTAAAACATAATTATAATGATAATAAATTAATAAAAACGTGTTTAATTTTAATTTTATTAATTTATTTCTTACCATAATATTCCTATCTTCAAAATAAGTAATTTTGGATCCATTTGGAATTTTAAAATTAATTTATAATAATTTACTATCCTCAAGAATTCCAATAGTGTCCCACCTTTCATTTATAAAAGGGAATAACTTATTAGCCTATTTTCAAAAAAAAAGTATTTATTTCAAACATGATCTGACAAAGTAAAATACATGAATTACTCCCCACATTATATAACTCTTATTTTAGGCAGAACATCATCATTTGGGGAATTATGTTGTTATAAAGAAGAGATCTTCCAAAGAGAGATATTGTTTTAATCAAGTATTTCTGTTTTATTTCTTCTTCAAAATAATTAATATATTATTCAAAAATCATGAAATAATTACACAATTGTAATAAATATACATAGAATTTTTTATGTTAATATAATCACCTAAATCCATCACCACATCTATCAAATGGGAAAATAAGTTATCATCTATCTATATGGTGGACTACCATCACGTGATCTCAGAAAATTCATTTTCCATTACCACATCTCAAGAATAATATAAAAGATGGAATAAATTTCTATATAATATATTCAGGAAATATTAATCATTATTTAATAATAGTATCTCATTTATGTTCTTAACTTTCTATGTGCATATAAATGATAAAATAATTCATGCATACTTGTGATCTATCACATCCAGAAAGTAATGTGATTCATCTTTCATAACCACATCACTTGTGTGATAAATACAAGTATATTTAAATGATTAATATGTTATGTATGATGTTATTATAATTTTTTAACAATAAATTAATACTTAACATCTTTCTATAATGATCATTGAAGAATTGAAATCTTACTCATGTGTATGCACGACCTACCATCTATATGATTGTAATGTAGTTCATTGTTCCTATATATATATAATTGATAGGTGTAAGTGTATAATTTTTTTATAAAGTTAATTATTATTACATTAATATTGTCCTATATATTATGTAATAATGACCACTTTTTCTATTTTCATCGTACCATGTTCATTTTGGAATCAGGTAATGAATATTCTAAGAACATTTGAAATGGTCATAAATAATTATGTATTTATTATTACATGCTAATATAAGATATAAAGCTACAATAAAATTAAAAATGGTTCTCAATAATGCAAATAATTAACATAATTTTATTACTCAATATAATAAATATTATACATGGACAGTCGGACTCAATGAAAGGGACAGTCATTTAAAACCCAATTTGAAGTTACTATGTCAAATATTTTTTCAAAATCTAAAAATGAATGTTTTTTAACAAATACAAAGTGAACATAATTTCCCCAATTCGGTATTATTTTATGTTTTATGGATACCAATAAATGTATACAATATAATTTGAAAATAAAATGTTTTCATTTACGAGTCCATGGATTTCTAAAAATAAAATAGTATTTCTAAATGGGAAACATATTTTCCTTAAGAATATTTCCTTTATGAAATCATTATGTCATTTGATTGTGTAATGGATCATGGAAATGTTTTATGAGTACTAGTGGTTTCATGATAATCTGGGGGTGGGTGAGCCCATTATATCTCTCCATTACATTGTTTAATTAGATGGAGTCAATTGGTAGGGTTTTTCCAAAGATATTCAGGGAATATTCTTTGGGGGTTATTTCAAATGTAACTATGAAATTTACTCCCTTTGTAGTCAAGAGAGGAGCATTATGTTTCAAAGTGACAGGGATAATTATATCCCATGTTACTTAACTATATTTTTTGTTATTTATTATTAGTTTTCATGAAAATTATTGATTTAAAAAATTTAAATAATCATCATTTTGAAATTTTGATTCCTTTAATCAGTGTACAAAAAATATTGTTATAATTTTTTTGGGATATTTAATTGGACTCATGGTATTGTTTTTTTATTCCCTTATTATATTTATATGTACAAACCATGATGTAAATAAAATTCATAAGCTAACGAATGATTAGGGATAAGTATGAGTATAATATGGAAATTGTGAATATATGTTTTGAAAATAAAATGGTTTTATCATAAAGAAGATTCCTTTTTAAAAAAATAGATATTTAGTGTTTGTTTTTACTAATAATGTATTGGTTTACACTGTAATAGTTTTTCCTAACTCTCCAAAACACAAATCTAAAAAGGTAATCAAATGAGAAATATAGTTAAAAAACATAGACTTTTAATGATTTTGGATGAGTCCTTATATGAGAATATGAAGTGGAATAATCTTACTAAGTCACTGGTAACATTATTGAACTATAATATATCACACAGTTTAATGAAAATACCAATTTGATAATTGGGTACATCATTTTTTAACCTATTGAATTGGTTCAAATGTGTGATCATTTGTATGCTCCTTGAATTGATCATTAAATGTTGAGAAGTTATTCATTATAAAAGGATGATCATATTGATCCATGTGTTTTAGTATCTTCCGTAATGGAAGAGGAATTTCCTCCCCATGTTCCTTCATTGGAGCTTATTTTGTGTTACTTAATTCGATACTTATCGTTCTCCATGCATATCCAAGATATATTTTAATTTTGTGTTATTCATTAACTTCTTGGGGACCTTTCAATCATAGCATAGATAAAATGATGTCCTTATTTTTTGAATACCCTAATTGAGTACTCATGTGATGATGTTGTACTTAAATCTATTTCATGATAATACCAAGTGTAAAATAGTGTAAAAGGACTAAAAAATGAAAATAGATAAAATTTATAAAGAATAAAAAATAACAATTACCTGATAAAGGTGACTGTTTTGACCCCATGAGACTTATCATTAAATATATTATGGGAATAATTTTTTTTACCAATAATATAAAATTGACATTTAATAGTGTTAAACAATAGTAGAGAATTTGAGGTCCATTAATAGTGAATAGTATAGAAATTACATAGAATGTTTTATGAAATGTACTTAAGACCTAAAATTGAAATGGATTTTGGTTTTAATAAAAAAATATGATTGCTTCAAAAAATAAATAATTTATGTTAATGTACATAATCTGGGATAACTATAGTGATTTTAAATTTAAATTGTCTCAGAAAAATATAATAGAGATCCTCCTCTATGCGAAACCATACACTATTTTATAAATTCCCCTTTATCCCCTCAATATATATTTTAGTTTGTAATGTGATCTTCGAAAACATTATTATGAATAGATACACAAAACTCATGAAATTTTTGTTCCTTGAGGTAGGGTATCAAGTTGATATATATAGTAAGTAGGCCCTTCACTCTTAGATATAGTTATTCCTGATAGAGAAGGGTAATATCTATGATGAAAATGAAATATCTATCAATTCCTTGAACCATCCTAGGTTGTCCATTTACCCGTCATCTAAGTCAACGTGCTTACAGGAATGAAGGGCGTTCCTGATACCCATAGATTGGATACTAGTGTCATACATCAATAGATTAACCAAAGGCAACAATTTCTCTCCATATGAATAAATAAACTGAACAATTGAAATTGAAATAGTATCCCAATATTTTTATATATAAAAAGTATCATAACTGAACATCAGTTTACAAAGCTAATAATACAAAAAACTGAAAAATAAAACCCAAACATTATCCTTCCAAATACAACATCTCTATGTGAACTCGAGGGTAACTTTTTGATTCGAAGATAAATTATCACCCATGATTATCAATCCCAATATGATACTTGCAATTAATGCTAATAACATGAATAAACTATAGGTGTGATTGTTAATCCTTAGTATGAATACCGGAAAATACTTATTCCCAATGCACATTCATTAATAAAATCAACATAAATATCAGGTTTGAAATATTATATATAAATGTATTATTTTCTCCACAATTTCCATCTTAAAACATAATACGAACTATTTCCCATTTTACAATTAAAAACCACATTCCATTCCAATAAGGAACCATAATCATTATGAAGAAGAATTGTTATATATAATTTAAAAAAGATATTATAAAAAACATCCAAATCTATTTCTATCAATAATGATTTAAAAGACTGGTATCTTCTTTAGAATAGGGCTACACTACTCAAGATGTAAGTAACAAATCACACAATAATGGAAATGAAAACATGTTACAGAAGAGTGTTCATCCAATAATGAATCACAATCATTCACTACATGTAAATAAGTTCCAATAAAAATGGGAGAATCCTTGGAGCTCATAAATAATCTATAATATATTATACATCATTAGTCATCTGGAAAAGCATACCTCACTCGATGAAATAAAATTTCACACACATAGTTGATCCCACCTGAAGTGGTCTAACTAAGGGTCCCTATCCCATTTTAAAAAAAATACCTTTGGTATGGTCCACTAGAAAAATCATAATCCTAACTAGTGAACCAATTGTTCTCAGAAAAATCACTAGCTATGTCAATTTTCTCATGTCAAGAGTATAATGGGGTTAATCCAATATATTCCAACCAATCATCTAATCACAAGAAAATATATCATACATAATCGTTCACAAACATGTGAAACACAAAATAAACTCTTGGATCAATTTATTTCTATAAAAATAGATCGAATGGATTTGAAACTAGGGATCTCTCATTCTTCTTAATGTAAATGGGTCACAAGGAGTCAACAGTGAAGAAATCCCAGTCATTCAAATAATCAATCGGGAATATTTCACAAATATGACATCCAATACCATAAATATAAATAATGAAATAATATATTCCATGGAGGGTTTTCATGATATTCATTTTCACAAGTATCACAAAAGTGAAAAATGTGATTCAAAAGTTCCCTTTAAATAAATGAAAACTACCTTTCAAATAATTTGAAGATACATTTTTTTAATTTCATTATTTTTTCTAAAAATACTATTTAATTCCACACAACAAATGTGAAAACCAAAAACATTTCCATCAATGTGCCTAGTCGGCCACACATCATTATCAGATTCCATTCCATTTTTGAGATCTAGAACCATTTATAAAAACATTTTGGAATCCCAAAACCACCATTGATATGACAAAAATAATTTTTTCAAGGAAAATACATGATTTAAATGTCACAAAATACTCAAAAAATCAAACCTGGTATTTCATCAAATACTTTTGGTGCAAAATTAATCAATACAATTCTATTTATAACAAAACAATGTACAGATCACAAGTTTTCTCACCAAAAATTTATTACAAACGTCATTAATCAATATTTATCATATAATTAAGGTGATTAAATCATGAAAACCATGATTACTAAATTAAAAAGGCATGTGAAATGTAATCCTATCTCAATTTCTGGTCTCTTTAACAATGCACACCAAAAACTACCTCATGAAGGATCCAATATCCATGATCATTGAAGATAAACCTTAAAATGGAAAATACCCCAACATAAACCAATAAAATTAATGAAAAATTGTTCTTGGAGGCCCAATGATAATAAAATATCAAAATAGAATAGATAGAGAATGAATAAGAAAAGGTGAATTAATGAATTCCGTGATAAATAACCTCAAAAAATGAAGAATCACTATATATCTACATCTGGAGAGGTTTTAGTAGCTTAGAGAACATAATAGGGGCTCTATAATGGATTTAAAAACTATATTGAGGAATAATAATGCCTTTTGGGATACAAATAAGACGGGTGTAGAATTGGAATTTCATAATTTTTAAGAACTATGAATCTCGCACAGCTTGGCCACACGGTTTGATAAACCATACACCAACCATGTGAAATGGTTTTTCATTAATAAAGAACCTCCAAAATTCATATTTTATTGTTTTTATGATAGTACGTGAGGTATGTTTCTTATAATAGTGGCATCCTTCAGCCCAAATGTTTTCATGGAGCCTGCTGCACAGTTCCCTCTAACTGTGCAACAACTGTGTGCCAGCTGCTCTAAATCACCAAAACTGAATTTTAAAACACGAAATCCCCATAGAAATAAAATAATAACCTAGATACAATGGTAAAAAAATAATACATAAAAACATCAAACTTGTCACATGTAGTACTTGAGGGAAAAACTGAGATCCAAAATGAAGTGGAATAAATGGTTCAAACAAAAACCCATGTGTGACAATTCCCCCCCCCCCCACCATATTTCATTCCTCCCCAGAAAGCCAAAAAAATTATTATTGATCAATCAAGGATGATTAATTTTTAAAAATTGCATGATCTAACCTCTTAAACCCCTGACACATCAACCGCCACCACGTGAAACTCATATCACTTATGAAAATCAACAAAAAAACTAAAACTATATACCACACAATGTAAAATCCCAGGTAAATAAAGAATATGAAGTTTTCATTTTTAATAATATTTTTGAATTAAATATTAATTTTACTTTAATGGGGATTCTATGTTCTATGTTTTATCCAATACACAACAAAGGGTTTCTTTGAAATCATACATTGCACACAACGTTGGGTCATACTAACAAATAATAATATACTATTATTTTAAATGGTAGTTAACACCTATAAATTGTAATGGAGGGAATGAATACATCATACTAAAATATGATTATACATGTTTGTTAAATTTTTTTACATTTATCCAATAATTGTTAGATGGTTAAAATGGGAATAATTCCAATTTTAATTATAAATACTCTAATATTCTTTAAACGGTCGATTTACAGCCATTGATGGATAACCTTCATTAAATCTAGTTTCAGTCAATTTTTTATATTCTATTTTAAAAAATAAAATAATTCTTTAGAATCAAGACATAAAACATTACTTTGGGTAAATATTTTAAATTTTTCTGATAAAGTTCATTTTTTTATGAACAGTGCAAAATATTGTATTTTAATTCAATCTTGCCTTTTAATCTAATTTATTTATATGGCTAGATTATCTTTCTAATTGATTTTAAAGTATAATTAGAATATATTTTAACTATTTAATACAATTTTGGTCATTGGATGTAATTTCACTTTGACATTGGACATAAACAAGTGACAATCTTTTGATAGTTAATATTCTTTAAAACATGTTTTTTGTTTTGACAACCGGAATTACATTTATTTTAATTACTCCAACTTCTATGTTTTTAAAATGGTAAAATTAATATCATTTTTTAATTCGGAATATCAGTTATATATTAGGTTGAATTTGTGTATTTTTCTGAAAAACATCAACTTTTGATGAATAATGAACGAACTGATTAGTAGTTAAAAATCTGAATTTTCCAATTAAATGAAAATTTTACTACTTCTGTGAATTGAATTTCAAAAATAAAATATACATGGTTTTTATTCATAAGTAAAATTATGTTCAATAAGATTAAAATATTATTTTCTGAATACTAGATTTTTACTTTTATTTATCGTGGATAAGGTTTAATAGGGTAATTCAAGGTAAGAATAATATTAAATTAACATAACATTGCCTAGAAACTTATCCTAACATTATTGGATGTGTAATGGATGACCATGGGAATACATGGGTTGATTTTGGGACACCATGGAGCCACTTATGAGTGATAATTACACTTTATATTAATTAACTTGAAGTAATGGTAAAAATGACTTAAACAATATCTTTTAGTAAATAAATTTTTACATTGGGTTATATAAGTTATATTTTCAACTATAAATTGTCATTGGACAGCTTAAATGATTTCCTACATTATGGTATTTATTAATTAATTTTTATAAATAAAATAAATAAAATTATTTATGATAGAATAATGATGTAGTGTTTATATCATTTATAAATGATTTAAATAAATAAGATTATAATGATTAAAATAATATCCAAAACCTAATCAATTATTATTGGATGATTTTATTTTGACCATGAGTCATCATATCTTCAGACTTAATGATTTTGAACCTTTTGAAACTGATTATAAGTTTATAATAAAATAATTGTCTCAAACATTCATAAAGAGACCCTCCTCTCCTTTATAGAAGGAGGCCACTTCTATCTAATTCCTCACACCACTGATAAGTTACTCAATCGGTAAGAAAACCTGTCGCCCTCCACTTCTTAAAAGGATTATTTTTGTTATGTCTTTTAATTTACAACTTATTATGTTGGGGTATGATCTTCTATAGCCTTAATGATGTAAATTTTCTGTCCTAGTCATGAGATACCATTTTCTCTCTCATCAACTAATTTTTTGAGTTTTAATTGGATGTCATTAGGCTGTCAAATTTTTTCAGGGGAACTTGTAATCCCAATTTCAATTATTTGGGTTAAACATGTACTTATTGAATATGTCTTCCTATGAATATATGTGAATTACCTCTTATTGTTTTACAATTAATATCCACTTATATTGGGTGTATTCTAATTTGTCACAGATAATTATGTAATTGATTTATCCTTAATCAAACGATACCATCTTTATAAGGTATTTAGTCTCTATTTACAATCCATTGAGAAATCATTGTTGTTATGAGCCAATTCCCATTGATATGGTGTATATACAATCTTTGTAATATAATATCATGAATACCTTTATTCTCAATATATTATAATGTTTTGATTAAATATTATTCCTCAATTATTGGTATTCAAGCATCTCTCATTTTGTTAAAAACCATTTAACTAAAATATCATTTTAAATGATTTAAAGATATATTCTTCTAAATATTTCTCATTAATGTCCATGTATTCCAAATGGATTTTAGGATTTATATGTACATTAATTATTTAAAAAGCCAATATCTTTAAATGCTTCGAAGTGGTATGATAAAATTTGATTCAAAATTCACTTTATTTAAATGGTTTTGAAAATGGCTTGATAAAACAATGATTTTGTCGATATCTTGATATGATATATTATGATTGAAAATGAAATTTTAATAGGGAAATGTTTATATTTTCATGATTTTATGTGCTCTGTTTTTATAATGGTACTTGAACATTTGATGGGTGGTTACATGATAAAACAAATGACGAGTGGTGTCGTGATAAACCAAGACACGTGGTTATGTTATAACCTCCAATGCATTGGGTATGGATGTCAGCCTTGTGGATATTCTGTTTAGTGATATGGGTGGAAGTCTACAGTATGGTTATTTCATTGACGTATGTTTATATCCCATGTTACCATTATATGTTATGTGTTCATTCAATGGGTTTTATTGTAATCATTTCATTACAAAAGGGTATGAAATGATCATTGATTCATTGAAGAGTATATAATAAATAATAAAGGTGAAAAGTATTACATATGATATAGTATTCATGTTATAATTATTGTTTTAAAAAAAAATAGTTTTTCTTCATTCTGTATCACTTACTGAGTTTTTTCTGCTCATCCAATGTTTTGGAAATGTTTTCCAAAAGACATAAAGATGAATATGGTCAAAGATGGGATCAATGAAAATTCATGTTTTCTAAAACATGGATCATTACATGTCTCTTTTTAAGAGTTTCTTTTAAGATAAATAGATACTAAGTAGTAGTGTCTACTTGTAATATTCAAGTTGTTGTGTAATAGTTAGGGCCTAATTATCAGAAAATCTAAACCTGAAAAGATCCTCAATGTGAATTATTCATTAATTCAAGATTATGAAATGTTGTAAGGCCGGGTCGTTACAGTTTGTATCAGAGGTTAGTTTAGATAACATTATAGGTTAGGGTGTTCCCTAATCATTAGTGACATTACCATAATGGTTAGGAATTTATAAAGAGTCATATCTTTTTTTATAATGTGAATGATTATAAGATAACATGAATATGTATGTCTTAGTATTTACCCTCCTCATAATAGATTATATGATGATTTTACTGATATACTCACTGTTACATTATTTTTTTATTAAATGGTTGGATCTAGCAGGCCCCAAAGTAACAATGGATGTGAAGAAAACTATGATGGTTTTCTAAATGAGAAATTGAATGAAATAGGAGATGCAATGGGAACTCTTATGGTTGTTCTCAACCAACTATCTTGAATCATGTTTGACCACCTAAACCTTGGTTATTTTTATTTGGCCTCGTATATGCGAGAAACAATTACCCACAGAATTTTAGGTAATTATCATAAAGGTAATTATATTAAAACACCTATATGTCATGGATGTGTAAAGAAACACATAAGAAAATGTTTCAATGCGACAGGGAGATGTTATTGATGTGGAAATGAAGGCCCTAAAGAAATAACCTTCCTTGTAAAGAGGAAGCATCCAGTTGACTCTTGGAAAGGGAATGAAGTTCTTTCTGAGGGATCAATTGAATGATTTAAATGTGCTATGCATGGTCATTATAAAAACAGATGTCCTATGAAGAGGTTTCAAGAGTGGGATCACCAGTATCGTACAAATATATGTTTACCAATACCTAATGCCATTCTGATTGAGTGTGTAGAAACTGATAATAACAAATGAATGGTATGTATTATTTCTTATCATGTGTTTTTATATTATTGAATCTTAAGATATGATTCATGATTTTGTTTGAAGGAAATAATTATTTCAAAATAATATGGAATGTAATGTATAATGGATCATGAAGAACATCAAATGGGTAAGAAGTCAAAAAATAAGGGAATCAAGTGTTATAGTAGATATAGTATGGTGAAATGATTAAAGTATTAAAGCTATTTTGATGATGAGATTACATTATAAGAGTTTTTATAGTATGTGAAACCCTGAAGATTGATATAAGAAAAATTTATTCAAGTAATAATTATCTTTTAATTTGTGGATATTGATATAATGAACCATTTGGGTTTATATGTTCCCTGAAATTGATGCAATAATAGGTTAATATGTTTTGGGAAGCAAAATGAACGTTATTAGATAACCTTAGTGGTAAAAATATGTTTTGTTTATTTTTGATGAATTTATCTCTTTTTGGGAATGTTATAGAATTATATTGTTTTTTAAAAGGGACAACACGTAGACTATGGGACAACCCATCGCATCAGACAAAGTTGTGTGAATAGAACCCATAACCAAAGTGCAACTGGGATTTATTTCCTACCATTGGACTATGTGAAGTCATTGGTTAGTATGACTAATTCTTTTTAGTTAGATGATTTTATGAATCAAGAATATGTTGATTTTGGGTTATCTATAGAAATGATAAACCTATCAAATAGATTATGTGATTTGGTTAATTACACTTCAGTATGAGACATTAAGAGTAGTTGATGTTTTTGGAGATACATGTTATGATTTTTGTGGAAAACTATGTGATAAAATCCTTTGGAATTTTTTTGTTTCAATAATATTTTGTGTTACTTTGAATAATTTATGGATAGTTGTTTATTGAATGATCTTTGTTAAGCATTTGGTATTGTTAGGGAAATTTTAGAGATTAAGAGTAGTTTTTCTTTGTGTAAAATTTTATCTTTTTTGGGGATTATCTGATCTTATACTAAACGTATTGGTTTTGGATAATTTATAAATACATGGGAAATATACAGTTCATCTTCTGTGGATTATGTGATACTATTGAAGATGATTCTAGCGCTTTTAATATGAACAAGTCATATTGAATACTCATTTTTCGGAGAAAATATGACGTAGAGGTAGCAATCTAGTAACGTATGAAAGTCTACATGAAAAGTAAGTATGTTTCCTTGTGTTCTTATTCAAGCCCTTAAATAAATTCCTCAACATTTTGTAAATTATCACTAGTACAAAAAACGTTTTTTAGGTCATTTTTTTTCTTTTTAACATCGGTTTTTAAGCGACGTTATTGCGAGCGACGTTAAAAATATGATTTTTTACGTCGCTTATTTAATAATCGACATAAAAAATGTGGTAATATAGTTTTTAACATCAGTTTTTAAAAAACGGACGTGAAATACATTCTGGAAAATGGCTATAATAATCCATTTTTTACGTCGGTTTTTTAAAAAACCGACTTTATAAGTCATTTTTTCATCGGTTTTTTAATAACCGACGTTAAAAGATATTTTTAACGTCTGTTATTAAATAACCGACGTAAAAAATGTGTACTATCTTGTAGAATATTTTCTAGGCTTTCATTTGATAGGTCATAGAGCTCAAATGGATTTACGGATCAAAAGTTATGACCATCAGAAGTTTGATATTTTTTTCGAGGAAAGATTGAATGAGCCAACCGTAACTTCAAATTAAAAGTAATTTTTGAATCCGTAGGGGGATTTTCAGTTTTATCATGATATAAAGAATCATCCATCATTATAATAAATTAACAATTGTTAAATGGTATATGAATTAAGAAAACTACTCATATAAAATTTAAATCATGGGAAAATAATTACAAATACCTTGACGAGGTCAAGGAAATAAGAAATCGTTGATTCACGTTGAAGATAAAACAATTTGATTCAGTGTAATGAAGATGGTTGAATGAAATGATTATAAAATGGTATATCAATTATGAAAACAAATCATAAAAACCGTAAATCATGGATGTATGATTAAATATACCTTGACGAGATCGCAGAAAGAAGAAATAATTGATTCCCGTTCGAGAGAAAAAGAGTCGACTTGGGGGAACGATAATGGTTGAAATAAATGATCTTCAAATTAGGATGGGTGTATAATGGAAACATATAATTGAGAATCTATGAGAAAACAAGGTATTAAAAATTTTATGTGGCAGTTCAAAATTTTGATGCCGCAATGTAAAAAAAATAAAATTTCGCGTTCGCGGGATATTAAAAATTTCATTCAAGTCGGTTCTATGATAACCGACGTGAAAAGATATTAAAATTTTCACTTATTTTTCACGTCGGTTATGATAAAACCGACGTGAAAAATCAATCTTCATCACTCTTTCACGTCGGTTATTAAATAACCAACGTGAAAAATTGATTTTCATAACTTTTTCACGTCGGTTATTTAATAACCGATGTTAAAAAAGTTTACAAAAATGTACTTGATTTTCCAAGATTTAATTTGATAGGTCACAGATCTCAAACGAAGTTACGGATTATGTGTTATGGGTTTTAGAAGTTGGACATCCTTAAGACATCGTTTAGAGATGATCAACTTCTGAAAGACATAACTTTTAATCCGTAACTCTGTTTGATCTCTGTGACATGTCAAATTAAATATTGGGAAATGAACTACATTTCTGTAAACATTTTTTACATTGGTTATTAAATAACCGACGTGAAAAATAATTGATAATTTTAATATATTTTCCTGGGAAAGAATTTTTCACGTCGGTTCTTTAATAACTGACGTCAAAAAAGTTTACAAAAATGCACTTCATTTTCCATGCTTTTATTTGACTGGTCATAGAGCTCAAACGGAGTTACGGATTAAAAGTTATGGCCTTTAGAAGTTGGACATTTTTAAGAAATCGTTTAGAGATGATCAACTTCTGAAGGCCATAAGTTTTAATCCATAACTCCATTTGAGCTCCGTGACCTGTCAAATTAAATCTTGAGAAATGAACTACATTTTTGCAAACATTTATCATGAAGGTTATTAAATAACTGTCCTGAAAAAGTCACGAATATGGATTTTTCACGTCGGTTATTTAATAACCGACGTGAAAAATCAGCGAGAATGTATTTTAACGTCTGTTATATAATAACTGATGTGAAAAATCGATTTTTAGATATTTTCACGTCGGTTCTAAAAACCCGACGTGAAAAATAGTGACGTAAAAAAAGGTTTTTGTACTAGTGTATCTTTAAAAAAAATGTTTTTCATTAACTATTACTACTGGTGAATCAAATACCGTTTAACCCATCACAATTTTTTGATTTTATGGTGGTTAACTTTAACCAAATCATGGTTTCTATCAATCTCTATCAGAACACGATGGATTGTTTTCTCCTAAATTTCCCTATTTTCACAAAACCCTAGTATCTTTTGTCTTGGGTGACCTTTGTACTTCTATTCCGTTATTTTAAATTGAATGTTTTATTGACTGTTTTTCTGATTTGGGACTTTCAATGATATTTTTAGCCCAATTTTAAAATTGCAAAGACACAATTTTAAAAAGGGTGGAAGGATTTAACATCACAGGTAAATAAAGAATATGAAGTTTTCATATTTATTAATATTTTTGAATTAAATATTAATTTCACTTTAAGGTGGATTCTATGTTCGATGGCGTACCCAATAGACAACAACGAATTTCTTTGAAATCATATGTTGCACAAAACGTTGGGTCATACTGAAAAATAATAATATAATATTAATTTAAATAGTAGTTAACGCCTAGCTGTTGTAATGGCAGAAATTAAAATAGCTAACTAAAATATGATTATACATAGTTGTTAAATGTTTTTACATTTATCCAATAAATGTTTGAGGCGTGAAATGTGAATGAACCAAATTTTAAGCATAAGAACTCTAATATTCATTAAATGGATGCTTTACCACCTTTTGATAGCTAACCCTCATTTAATATAGTTTCGGTCACTTTTAAATGTTCTATTTTACTAAATTAAATACTTATTTATAATTGGGACATCAAAATTTACTTTGGGTAAATGTTAGGTATTTTTCTGATAAAGTTCATTTTTTAATGAACAGTGAAAAATGTTGTATTTTAATTCGGAACTGTTTTTTAATCTAATTTATATTTATGGTTAGATTATATTTTTAATTGGTTTTAAAGTGTATTAATAATATATTTTTACCATTTAATATAATTTTGGTAATTTCGTGTAATTTCCTTTTAAAATTAGATATAAACAAGTGTCAATCTTTTGATAATTAATATTTTTTAAAAACACAGTATTTTTAAAAGGAAATAGATTTTAAATTAATTAATCCAACTTCTATGTTTTGAATTACATAAAATGAACATCATTTTTTAATTCAGAATAAAAATTATATATTAGGCTGAATTTTTGGTATTTTTCTAATAAACATCAATTTTTGATAAATTGTGAAACCACTAAGTAGTAGTTAAAAATCACACTTCTTCAATTAAATGAAATTTTACCTCTTCAATGAATTGAATTTAGAAAATTCGACAATCATGGTTTTTATTTAAATGTAAAATGTGGTTCAATGTGATAAAATAATTTTCGGTAAATAGTAACATTTTACTTTTATTTACCGTGGTTAAAGGTAAATAGGGTAATTCAAGTTAAGAATAATATTAAATTAATATAAAATTACCATAACACATTTCATATTCTTATTTTATTAGTAATGGTCGATTATGGGAATCCTTTGGTCGATTTTGGGACCAAATTGAGCCACTTATGTGTAATAATGACACTACAGATTAATTAACTAAAAGTAAAGGCAAAAATGACACAAACAAATATATTTAAGGCAATCAATTTTTACATAAGGTTATATAAGTTATATTTTCTTCTATAAATACTAATTGGAAAGATAAAAATATTTCTTAATTTATGGTAGTTTTGTTATAATTTTTAGAAATCAAATATATAATATTATTTATCACATAGTAATGATGTTGTGTTTACCTCATTAATAAAGGATTTAAATAAATAAGATTATAATGATTAAAATATGATTCAAAACCTGTAAAATTCTTATTGGATGATTCTATATCGACCAGGAGTCATCTTATCTTCAACTTTAATGATTTTTGGACCTTTTTAAAAATAATACATGTCTATAATAAAATAATTGTTTCAAACTATCCTAAAGAGACCCTCCTCTCCCTTATAAATGAAGACCACTTCTAACCAATTCTACACCCCTCTAAAGCCTTTTGGATCTTCCAACCTCTACCAAATTAATCTCTATACATTTCTCTCTTCCACAAAGATGCCTTAACTTAGGCAGAAGGCACCTCATGTAGCCCTTTTGGTTCAAATCAAAGGGAGTTACCCAAATTAAAGGTAATGATTTATCTTAAATTGTTTTCATTTATTTTACTTCTCCAACCCCCTAAAATATTTTTATTCCTTTTTATAAAAGAAATCAAGTATAATCAATATTATTGGATGTTTTTATGGGATGTATTCAAAAAACACATACACACACATCGATCTATTGGGTGAAGAACATACTGTTTTTGTGGATGGAAGACTAACGCTTCAAAAAACGATGATTTTTCAATTACCTCCAACCACCTATCATGGTGGAAATTATGATGGAATTGTAAATATACGTGATATATATTATAATTATTTTTCTTTATGATTTTTTTTTCATTTATAGCATGCCTTTATGGTTTCCATTAGTGGTAAACGTGATAAATTCTATTGAGAAAATGTGGACTATCGCCCCGTCAAAGTGATATTACTCATTCATACAATAAGTTGGACATATAAAGGATGATGCTATAGAAATTATATATGATATTATACTACAATTATAATATAACTGTGTATCATTATGTTTTTATTTAATTAAACTACAAAATAGAAATGAAATTAGTGTTCATGCGTACGTACGACTTACCGTCTCTATGAACGGTGAATTTCATTTCTTATCTCCAAATGTAATGTACTGTTATACAAAACCTAGCCAATAAAAAATCCAAAAAGAGTGATTCAAATTCCAAAAATTCCCTCAAATGGATAGGATCTCATATTTATATAACATCAAACGAATCCACATATTTATAAGATAACGCCGGAGCAACACTAGATTACCAACACGGGAGACCCGAAAAGAATTTCCATCATAAGAAACCAACTAACACTGGATGAATATAGAGGTGACCACATTGTTACCCTCTAGGGGTCTCAAAATAATTATAATTATTCATATATTTTCCCAAAAACCAACCCCTTCTAAAAATCCCTATATAATGGGGGAAAATAAAATGAATGAAACTCCATCCCATTTGGAAAAACCCTAACCAACTTAAGAAGGCTATCTATTTAAGGCTCCATCCATAAAATTTATATAACCTTGAGTTATGTGAATAATTTGAGTTTATTTCCCTTTGTGTATCTTTTAAATTTTATAGATCTAAATAATTATTTCGTAAAACATATATATCAAAATCATAGAAATACAAGGTGGACACTTCAAAGAGTATACATTTCTTCCATAATACAAAATCATTTAAAGTAAAACGTAATTTTTTCATGATTAATCATCATACCTTTTACATGATCTCATCATTGACTGTATTATACCTTAAATACAATTAAAAACATTTCAAAAACACGGTATAAGCACAAAATTCTTAGTAAGGGATATAAAACAAGTAATGATACCTTTAGTCCATAAAAATTTTTAAATCCTGAAAACATTTTAAAAAAGTCATACTTTTCACACATTAAACAAAAAACCTTTAATATACCTCATCAAATTATAATATTTAGGAAAAACTAATAGAATAATAAATAATAATTATATCATATGGCATCCATATTGTACATACATTGTAGCATTCAAAACTACATATGGGGTATCCTTAATGGCTATTTTTTCAATTCCAATCAATGTATATTCTCTAAATCTCTTAGGAGAAGCCATTTCATTTAAATTTGTCTCATTACCCAATGCATTGGAGAGATATAATGGGCTTACATTACCATGGTTTATCATGGAAGCAACCATATACTATGAAAATTTGATTTATCATAAAATAATCAAAACACATAAAACATCCATATTGGAAAAATAACATTTCCACTTTGAAATCACAATTCTTCTTTACAAGTCAGACACTAATAAATGAAAAAACATTATGTTAAATTAAAATGGTAAAATTGTTATGTAATCATCAATACATTATATATTCATGAATGTAAGAACACCATTTGTGGAATATATTTTAAAAAACATTCCTAGTTATTGAAATAATCACGCCATTTTTAAAAAATAATTTAATGAATTAAGAAGGATACTTTTGAATCAGAGTGTCCCAAAAAACTTTTAAACAATTGAATGGAAGTAAAATTTTCAAAAAAAAAATCCAACATTATTATATCCTGAAACCATTTTTTGATCATTGACAGTAAATGAAAATAATTATCTGAAAAAATCATCGATACATTAAAATGAGGATTTGAGTTAAATAGTCTCTTACATTGAGTCTCACTCATCACATACCATCTTTATAATCCCTAATAATAAACATAGATTAATTTATACATTCATTGTAACATTTTTCATGTTTATTATGGATTTTATATCACGTATTACCATGTTATAACAATTAAATATTTATTTAAGTCTATATGAGATGTTTTGTTGTTATTAGGTAAATTATTCGAAAATGAACATGGTAGAGGTCAATAGTCCATGTGGTCATTAGTCCATCATAATCAAATTAATATTCATGAAATAATGGTAACATTTATACATACATGATAATCATAAATCAAACCATTGTTTATGGTGATGAAAAATGAACAACGGTATAATCATGGAGACGGTATGTCGTACGCACAAGTGACATCTTTATTTTTCATTGATTGTTTTGGAAATAAGATAACCACTGATGTATATATAAAATATTATAATAACCTAATTAATATAATATTAATAATTTAAATATAATTATATATATTATAGAGGTGATGTAGTGAATAAAAATTAATCACATCGCTTCAAGTAGGTGATAGTTTACACATACACATGAACAAAGTTATCATTTTAATGTGCATGAAATGTAAGAATTTAATTGATATATTATTATAATATAATGATTAATATGTAACGAATATATCATATTAAAATTAATTCCATTATTATAACCATACATGATTGATGATTATGGAAAATGAATTAGATCGGTTCGTTGAGGTGATTGTTTACACGTACATATGAATGATTAATTCCATTCCCAATTAATGGATGTGGAGTTGGATTTAGTTGATTATAATAACATAATAAATTCTTAGTATATTAATAATTATGTATTATTAATTTCTTCCTGTTTTTAGGATATTTCATGGAGGGGATGAAGAATTAAAATATAAATACATAAATAAAACGATACCTCTTTTTCAGTTGATCACTTTATAAGAAGACATTAACACATATAATAAAGGTTTTATGCCTAATATAAGTCCTCAAAGATGTATTTAGGGATTCTAATAAGGGTTTTGGGTAGCTATTATGTGGGAAAATTAGATTATGAATTGTTAGTAATATAGAGGAATGGTTTTCTTTTTATAGGAGAGGGGAGGGGCACCCTTGGAATTATAAAAAGTATTAAAATAATATAATTTTGATTTCAATTAAAAATGTTCCAAAACTAATTTATTTCAAATATATGATTGTATTGGGCCTAATTAAAATAATATAATTAAAATTATAAATGTTTTGTATATTTTTTAGTCCTTATCATTTTCTTTTAACCCATATTTTACTTTTTCTAATCGTGCCTGTATATCATATTTTTAAAACGTTGTGGGTTAATGTCATTACAATCACCTATCAAACGATCAATAAAAGTGTAATTTATAAAATATTAGGACTTATCAAATTTTTTTTTTCGAATCATAGATAATTAGGAATTTTATAACATTTCATAATTTATTTTATATTTTCAAATACCGATAGTGTAAGTTATTACACTATTCTTTTGTTTACTTCTAAACAATATCCTAACAGCAAGATATGTTCTAAAAAACTCTTTTAAATAATCACCAACAAGTTAAATATATCAATAAAATAATTATATGTAAAAAATTATGTAAAATAATATTTATTTTTTATTTATAATATTCTTTATTTGATTATTTCATTAATTTAAAAATTACTACATCATTATTGTGTAATAATTATATTTTATTATCTTATCTCTTAATATAAGAATTATATTACCAGGAATTTGGTAATATTTTTATATTTGAAATTATTATTTATAGAATAAGATTTCCCATATATAACACTATATTATAATACATTACTTTTTTAAAAACAAAAGTTTAAGAAAAAAGACTACTCATTAAATATAACATTATAAAAGGCATTTAAGCCATCCAAATGGAATCAAGAGGTCATAAAATCGACCCTATATTCTAATGGACGTTATGAACTCTTCCAATTAAATTAATATATTTTTTTGGTTATTTTATTATTTTTACATACTTATTTTTACCTTTAATTACTAGATTTTCCTTCAACTGTGGTAATAATAATATTTACTAAAGTTAATATTCATTATGTGTTAAAATTACATGGGCATATTTAAAAAATTTTAAACTTTAGATTCCAAATATGGAATACATTTTTTCAAATTCAAAATGTATAAGTTCCAGTAATTAATTAAAAATTAACGCTTATTGTTAAAACAGTAAAATGGGTTTTTTAAAAGTAAAAAAACTCAAAAGATTGTCATATGATTTTATCTAACTACTATATGATATTACTTAAACAAAAACAATTATATTAAATTATTATAAATATATATATTTATACATTCAAAAAATATTAAAAATACAATCTTACAATATAAATAAATTAGATTAAAATATTGTTTTAAATTAAATTGTAGTATTTTTAACTACTAATTAAAATATGAGTTTTGTCATAAAAATATCAAAATTTTAACCAAATTAAACATTTATTTCCAATTTCAAAATTAGAAGTTTATTTTGTCTAATATAATGAAAAAATTATTAAAAACTATATTTAAAATGGGTTCTCCACCAAAAGGTGGTAAAACTATATTTTTAGAAACACACTCATTTTATCAGAAAATTGTATTAGTTTTTATATAATGTCTAAAAACACATCAGATTAATTTTAAACATTATATTGAATTAATATTTTATTAATACAATCCAAAATAGTTATTTTTTATTTTATAAAACCAATTATTCACATTAAAATAGTGTTTCATAAAAATATATCATTTATATTCAATTGGTTTTTAGTTTCATTTCAAGTTAATTTTGTATCCAATGATTCATTATATAAACCTGTGTAAACCATATTTTCATAATTCAGTTAATAATTTTCTTTCCCTCTAATTTAAAGTCTAGGTTATAACTACTATATTTAAAAATAATATTTAGTTGTTTGTTTTATGCTCGATGTGGTATGTCATGTATGCTATCAAACATTATGATTCCTTTTAAAACTAAAGATGTTACATCCCCCCTAGAAATTGAGTCCTTGAAATTTTAAATGTGGGTGGGTTACTAATGTATGACTCTCCAAAATACATTTATTTTGTTTCAACATCCTAAAAAGTATTAAATAACATCCACTTTAAATGAAATAATGGACATTATAAGGTATCCTGAGATAACACATACTTGTATTCCATGTAGTAAAACATGGATATTGATTAAAAAAGTACCATTATGTTATGATAGAGAGTGATAAAAAATTCTGGGAAAAATGTTAACAATGAAAAAGCTATAAATTTTTTATTCTTTGAATGTTCTTTAACTTCATAGTAGTAAAAGTTAAGAGAAAATGATTTTGTTTCAAGATCATTTTCATTATGATGTGGAATTATTTTACTTCCCTGAATAATAACATAAGGAAACATACTGTCTTGAAAAATAGAGTCTCATCCTTTAATAAATTTCCATAAAAAACAGATATTTTTCTCCAAATGAAGAATATTCAAGATGAATCAACTTCAATGAAGTCACATAATTTACAAAGGATTAAATATACATTTATCATGTCTTGAAACATCAACCAAAACAAATATAGTAATGATAAGATAAGAAAATTCACCAAAAATAATCCTTTATAATAACAAAGACAACTTTTAATCTCCAAAATTCCAAAATATACCCAAACATCAAAATAGACCATTCCAAAAATAACTATGCATAAAATTATACAAAATAATCTAAACTAATATTGAAACCCAAAATTCAGGTGGATTTGATCACATTGTCTTCCAAGATAAATTTTATATTTTTCCCTAAATGACATAAATCACTATTAATGTCTCATTATAAAAAGTAATTAACCTAGTAAAATATTCTCCAAGATAGGTTAATCATTTACATAAATAACATAACTCATCATATCTAAACATACGAAATCATATATTCTTCCAAAATATATTTCAACATATAATCCTCAATAAAAATCATGTAGTATTATATTAACCATAATCATGTATAATTCTTAAATTAGTGAACGTATTCTAAAATAACATTTACCACCTTATTCAAAAATCATTTTCTAACACCATGGATATCCATTTGATAAAAAAAGATCCATAATTAAACATATTATTATTTCATCTACTCATTTAACAAAAAATATAATGTCATACTAACCAGGGACCTCACGTAGGACAGTGGTAGGTGATGAAGCATTCTCTCAAATCATATGTGGGTTCGATTCTAAAAACCTTGTCCAATACGACAGGTTTTCTCACATATTGTTGGTTGTCCTTATTTTAAACAATATACTTCTTATAAAATTTCCAAAATGAGTTAAAATCCACAAAAATAAAAAAAATCATTTACCAATCATTTTATCTTATTTCATTCATTTTACATCAAAAAATATAACAACCCATATTTACCTGAAAAATAAATATCTCTAAAAAATTAACCACATTATTATTTTGGATCATAAATGATCAAAAAGGAAATCTAAGACATTATACATCTAAGCATAAAAAAAATTATAAACTCATGATGAAATTTCTACCTCTTTATAAAATATCCTAATCTCCAAAGCTGTTTAAACCATCCTCTGAAACAAACTATAAGGCCCCAACTATAATCATTACATAATATTGAGTTAAGTCAATAATATCACATTATATCACATTGATCACATTTTCAAGTTTAATTATCTGGGGAATTAGGAAATTACTCAAACATTAAAATAACTATAGAAATACAATGTGGACACTTACAACAATATATTTTTCGTCCATAAAACATAAACTGTTAAAATGAAATGTGGTTTCTTTTCATAATTTACCATCATAAAATTTCCATGGTCCCATCCATGACACAATTATCCCATATATATTATTTAAAACAATTCAAAAACATTGGATTGACAAAAAATCTCAACAATGGATACCAATTAAGGAATGGACCCCTTGTTACATGAATATTTTAAAATCATGATAAAAAATATATAAGAATACTTTTCACCGATAAATCATAAAATCATTAGATTTACTCTTGAAATCATAATATTCCTAAAAATATCCTATAAATAATAAATTATAAATGTAACATGTGGAATACATATCATACAAAAAATGTTTCTTTTGTAGCTTCATAGGGGTTTGCATTCATTGGTTCTTTTGGAATATTTATCACAGTATATACAAAAATTATAGTTGTTCAAACACGTTCGTTTAACTCTATATAATTACCCAATGCATTAGATATTTCTCATAGGTACACCCACCCTCAGTTTATCATGGATCTAATAAAATACATAAGCAATTATCAAAAACCATAACATAATCATAACACATAAAAAAAGTATAAAAGAAAAATATAACATTTCCACTTTAAAATCACATTTCATCTTTACAATCCACACACTCATAAATGAAAAATAATTATTTTAAAATAAAATGGTAAATTTATAATGTAAACATAAATAAATGATAGATACATGAAACTGAGAAATTATATTCACAGTGTATATGTTAAAAAATCATTCCTATTTATTAAAATAATCAATAAATTTTTAAAACACAATTTATACAATTAAAAAGATGATTATTGAATCAATGTGTCCCATAAAACATTGAATATATATAAATGAATTACATTTAAAAAAATTCATGTCCTTATATATAAATAATTAAAACCATTTTTAAAACATTGAAATTAAATAGAATTATTTATTAGAATAAATAATCATAACATTTAATCGAGGTTTTGAGTTAAAAAGGCCCTTACCATGAGTTTGAATCATCATGTACGATATTTATAATTATCAATAATAAAATTATTTTAATTTATAATTTCAAGCTATCCTTTTTAATTTTTATTATCTCTTTTATATCATGTATTACCATGTTATAACAATTACATGTTTATTTTTGTTCATATTGGATGTTTTTTCCTTATTCAATACTTGATTCAAAAATGAACACGGTATGATATTAATTGTCCCTGTGGTAATAATTCCATCATATACATAATTATATTTATGATATTAGGGTCACTTTTAGATATCCATTATAATTTTTAATCAAACCATTAATTATGTTTATGAAAAATGAACACCATTATAATCATCAAGATGGTAGGCAGTGCGTACGCTTGACTCATATCTTCATGTTTCATTGATCGTTGTGGAAAGAAGGGGAGTACTTATTTATCTTTATGAAAATATAATAAAATCAATAATATCATATAAATAATTTAAATATACTTATATATAACATACATGTGATGTAATGAATTAAAATTAATTGTATCACTTTATGGAGGTGATAGTTCACACAAACGCATGAAGGATATATTCATTTTTATGTGCATGGAAAGTAAGAATGTAACTGATATATTTTTATCATATCATAATTAATATGTAAGTAATATAACATATGAAAATTAATTCAATTATTATAACAAGCCATCAATGATTGTTATGGAAAACAAATAAGATATGTTCGTGGAGGCGATAGTTCATATGTACACACGATTGATTAATTTGATTCCCATTTAATAGAAGTGGAGACATATTTATGAAATGATATCAATATAATATAATCTATGTATATTGAGAATACTTTAGTTATTATTTAATCATGGTTGGAGGATATTTTAAGTGTATATAAGATGAAATAATATAAAATTACTTAATGAAAATGATACCTTATCTTTAGTTGATCTCATTTGAAAACACCTTAACACATCTATGAATTTTATTCTTCATAATATATGAAAAAAATAATGTGGCAGGGATTATTGAAATGTTATTGGGTTGATAATGTCCAATATAAATTGGTTAAGGATTGTTAGTAATATATAGGGATGACTTCCATTTTACAGAAGAGGGGAGAGGCACCCATTGAATTATTAAAATTATAAAATTAATATAAATTCAATTTAATTCCTAAATATTCCGAAACTAATTTATTTCTAATATAATAAAATTTTCGGTCAAATACAAAAAATATAATAAAATATAGACATTTATTGAATATTTTTTTATCCATATATTTTTTAAGCCTTATTTTACTCTTTCTAATGTTACCGTGATATCATGTTATTTAATCCTTATGGGTTAATGTTAAACCATAACATGTAAAATGATAAAAAAACATTCATTTATAACATATTATTATTTTCATTACAATTTTGATGAATCTTTTATTTTTAGTAATTCTAGAACATTTAATAAACTATCTTATTTTTTAAAATACCAATACTATCAATTCAGAAAATAATAATTAGTTTACCATTTAAAAATATCATAACTAGAAGATAAGTTTGAAAAACATTTATAAATAATGAAAAACATTTAAAATATATCCATAAAATTTTTCGATGTCATCAATTATGTCAAATAATTTTTTAACATATTTATAGTATCATTTATTTAATTAATTAATTAATTAATTAATTACTAAAAAATCTATGTTTAATAATTATGTATAATTTTTTAATTTCTAATAATTATAAATAAATTTCCATAAAGTAAGTAATAATTTTATATATACAATTACTATTTATCATCGGTGAGATCCCCTGTATAAATCCTTATAAAAATACATTTCATTTTTAAAAACAAAAGTGTAACAAAAATGACTATTCAATGAATATAATATTATAAATACATTAATGTCATCAATATAGCTCTAAGTGGTCCAAAAATTTACCCAATGATTCTCATGGTCGAAATAAACTCATCCTAAAAATAGGAAAAGTGTTAGAGTAGTTTTATATTATTATAATATTATTTTTACAATTAATTAACTGATTTTCCTTAAACCGTGGTAGTAAAAATAATAAATAAAGTTACTATTCATAATGTCTAAAAATAAATGGTGTATATTTACATAATTTGGACCTTCTTATTCAAAATAAAGAATAAATTTTTTCAAATCTAGAATATAGATGTTTGATTAAATAATTTAAAATTATTCATCATTTTCAAAATGATTAAACATGTTTTTTAAATGTAAAAATCCATCAAATTTTTGACATGCATTTGTATATAATATCAATGTGAAAAAACATCCAATGAGAAAAATTGGATTAAATTATAAAACATAATGTAATTATACTTTTAAAATAATTGAAAATATAATCTAAAAATATAAATAAAATACCAAAAAATAGAAATTTCAATTAAAATGTAGTATTTTTTTCTATTATTTAAAATATGAATATTATCAAAAAAATACAAATATATCAACAAAAGTAAATATTTATGTCTCAATTCAAATTTAGAATTTTTTTTTCAAATAGAACATACAAAAGTGATAGAATATAGATTTAAAATGTGTTCTCCACCAAAATGTGGTAAAACCATATTTTTATAAAACCACTCTAAAAATCAATAAAGATGTATTTCTTATTATTTAATTACTAGAAAACACTCACGATGAATTTTAAAAATTATTTCGAAAAAATATTTAATTAATATTGTCCAAAAAAGAATGATTTTATTATTTTATGACAACAATTATTCACATTTAAATAGTTTTTTCATAAAAATGCATCCATTATATTCAATTGTTTTTTTTTTCAATTTAATTTGGTAACAACTGAATCATTATATAAAATTTTTTAAAAATGTTTTCATAAATCAGTTAAAAATATTTATTACCTCCATTAGAAAGACTAGGTGACAACTACCATATTAAATAATAATATTTAGTTGTTCTCCTAATCTTTATTTGGTGTATTATATACCCTATCAAACATTGTGTATACTTTTAAAAACGTAGGACGTTCCAAACCAAACAAGGAAACTCAATTAAGTTGCCGACATCCAAAATTGAACAATCACCAAAATATCAAGAAAACGAGAACACCAAGTCACCTTATTTCCCAATATAAACTTTTGAACTAGGAGAAGCACAATAAGGCATCATAGTCTATATGAACTTTTTATCAAAATGAGTCATTTTATGATTAGAAACTACAAAAGGAATCCTAAAATACCCCCATTCAATTACTAAAGTCCAAAATAAATCATTTTCCCTCCCACCCATGGTCATTCTGACTATGTGTGAGTTTCAATATGGGTCATATGTCTTGATCCATGATGTTTGAAGAATCCAATTCCTATGATTTAGGAGGTGATAATCCCTGATTATGATTCCTTATTTCCAAGGAAACATGGAATCAAAAAATATGCACTACACATTTATTTCACATTAGATAGGAAGAAATAGGAATAAGAAATATAGTGGAACACACTTACAATAATGAATGTAATAATTTAGTACATTTAATAGAAATAAATTCATACAATATAATAGAAATTCACATTATACAAACATCATCAATTTTTAAAATATAAAGTGAATGAAACACTAAAGAAAACCACAAGACACATATGTTACAACCAAAGATAAAAACATGGTAAAGTACATTATATTGGGACGTAAACATAAGTCTCCTCCTATTAACTAGATCTATGGCACATCCTAGTACCACCAAGATAGAACTACAACAATTTTATTAAGAATACAACAGAATTATATGTCTATGAAGAAACCAAACCTGAATAATATTTTATATATGGATTGTCGTACTGATGGAAACACATTATCTGTGCTTAGAAAAAGATGACAAAATATAAAGATTCCTTTTAATTCTATGACCAGAACCAATATCTTCCAGCCACTTCCCGATTTCCTTACTACATTTTCCATCATTTCATATAGTGATTTGAAGAAGACAATCTACCACAAGAACTCATTCTATCACAACTTCCCCAAAAATATCCTTCTTTGACACATCATAAAAATAAGTTATTCTAGACACCGATGCATTTGACTGGAATTTAGGATGAAGCCTGAAATCATAACATTAATCCTTTACGTAAATTTTTATAGCCCACTCTCGAAGGTAAAAAAGTACATAATCAAAATTAAAATATAACTACAAATTAGATACATCACCTTACTATAAAAAACATATCTCCTTCAACATTCACACCTTGACTACCTTAGAGAAATAATGCTTGTTAAAAAAATCCTTGATGAACTCTTGTGTAATATCTTTTTGAGGATTTCTTCATGAAACTGACATCCAACACTTCCTGGTCGGACCTTCAAGAATGATGGTAGAAAACATAACATTTATCAACATGGGAAACTCAATGACACTAAATATCCTTTCTATTTTCCAAATCAACTCTTCCACATCGAGAGGTTCTACATGCCCATAATAATGGGTTGGTTTATACTTTGGAAATCCAAGGAGGAAATCAATATTTTGATCAATTGGCAGGTCTTAAAAATGTGGAAAACCTATAGTCACACGTTGAGTATGAATTGAATGTATATGGGGGAAAACTATGATAAAATAAATCCTAGAACTTAATAAAAACCTATTAATGAACCAATTATCCCCTCACAAAAAAACCATAACAAAGGGGAACTATCTCAAATATTCACAAAATGATTTCTAGAAAAAAGCTCTATACATTACTTCAAAACCAAATCATAAACATGGTTTCAAAATTGAAACAGAACAAATGAAACACTTCCAAAACATAGAAAAACAATATACATATCCACTTCCTAACAAAAAATCGCAATTTTAATCATAAAAATAAATTTGGAAGAGAAAAAACATGGGGGATGACACATCCATCAATGGTATTCCATGGAGACTCACACATCCACATTCTATGTCCACCTAGGGACTCATCAAGTCATTCTAATATAGGTACTCATCCTCCCATATCGACATCTGTTCAGTTTCCCCAATATCTATCCATGTGAACACCCATGGAGATAACAATGTTAAATATAAACATTTCCACTTCTTAAAACAAAACATTTAATCCATTATTTCACATTCTCAATTCACTTGGAATATCAAAAATCACAAACTCTATCAGCATATCCCTAACCACTAAGTCAACAAAAAATTTTCAAAATTGTTCTTCAAAAAATTTTATTCTATTGAAATGAAAATAATGATTCTAAAAATACCCATTCAATAAAAATAATTTTAATACAATTCATTTCATATTATTAAAAAAATTAATACCATATTTTAAAAAAATCCCCAAGCATTCAATTTCAATAAACCCTTAGATCTGATTATAAAAAAAATCATCTCAAAAAACTAGTACCCATTTTAGCGGTAAATAATTTGAAAAAATCCAATTTTTAATGATTCCTTTAAAATTATTATGAAAATTTGTATTATTTATTATATAAATCAAACCATTACTAATCTAAATCTAGTCTTCCCAATACTAAAACAAGATTATTCCAAAAAAATGATAATTACGGAAGACAAAAATTGACTCCTAAGGGGAAACTAGTATTGAAGGGTGACATGGCCATATGGTTTTCATCTATACCCACACCACACCACTATCATATTGTGTCCAGTAAAATCATTTCCCATGATCCAAATGTGATTTCCGGCCCTAGAATATCACTGCGACCATTAGACCAAAATTATTTTCATCTCCAAAGAAATACAAAATCATCAAGAACCAAATAAAAAAAACATGGATTCCCCTTGATACTCATTATTTGATCCATAATTTTTTGGCCAAAACCTCCACCAAAAATTCAACCCAATTTTCTACACTCCTACTCCATCTACCATGTAATTCCCAAGTAACAAAAGGGTATATTAAATGATAGTTCCTCCAAGGTAACCACGATCTGATACCATGTTGTCAAAAACCAACTACGATAATACCTGAACTTCTCTCAAGATTCACCCCATGGAAAGGCCTGAATTTCATTCCATATCCCCATATGCTGGAAACAACTTCCAAACATCAAAATATAAACCAAATTTAATTATTTCTCCAAATAGAAATAAATAATCTAAACTACGTAAATGGATACAGAAATCTAATATATATATATATATATTTATAATATATATATAAAAATAATTTCAAAAAACTCAAAATACATTAAAAAATGAAAAACCAAACCCAAACTAAAACCTAATGACCACAACATATCCATTTAACCTTGAGGGTCACTATCTAATACGAAAATAAACCATTTTAAAAAGTGATCAGAACTAAGATAAAACCCACACCAAATGATTCAAAAAGTAAATACCTATAGGTGAAAGTAGTAAAACCAGGTAGTAATTCCTGAAAAAAATCAATTCCCTATGTAATTAAATTAAATAAAAGAAAAATCAATTTCAGGTTTGAAATAAAATAAATTAAAGTCATTTTTTTCTACACATAAAAAATTATAAAGAAAAAAATGGTCTATTTTCATTTTAATAATTTAAAATCAAATTACTTTCTAAGAATCCATCACAATAATTTTATGAAGAATAATAACATTTAATATTATTCAGAGAGTATAAAAAAACTCAAAAATAGTTTATTTCCATAAACCATAGAATTTTTTTATCATTTTTGGCATAAATTCACAATGCTAAATTTTCCACGAAAATAATCATACAACACAAGAAATGGGAAACTTTCACACAAAAGTATGCAACCAACAATTTCTCACAATCATTTGATGCATAAAAATGTGTCCCAAGAGACACGGGAGAAACAATGGAGCTCATAAATAATCCAAATAATAATATTCATTTTGGATCATCCTCAAATTCCAGCCTCACATGATGACATCAAATTTCTCCTGAAAGCATCATATCACCATAAATGATAATCGAGGGGAGATTTCCTATATAAATGATAAAAAAATATCCATCTTTTATGGGAAATAGACAGAGTATAATCCTAATTTCAGAAACAATCATTAACAAAAAATTCACTAGTATTGATAGATTCACATGTCTATATTGTAAAGGGTGTATGAAAAATAATGCCAACCGAGAATCCAATCATAATCACAACTATCATACATAATAATTTACAGAATAGACAACCCTCCCATAATCACTACATGTATCAATATATTTCCATAACAAATATATTCGAGAGGAGTCCACATCGTGGATCTCCCATTTTTTCAAAGTAAATGAGTCGCATGTTGTCCATAGTTAGGTTATCCCACCCATTCAAATAATGGATCACGAGTATTACACAAATAGAAAATCCAATCCATTAAACACAAATAAAGAAAGAGGTCATATATGTATGGATTTCATGATGATCATTTTCACAAGTTTCAAAAGTTTCTAAATGGGCCTCAAGCAGTCCCTTTCAATATATCAAAACCACCATTAAAAAAACATGAAAACAAAATGTTTTCTATTTAGAAACTACTTAGAAAAATACCATTTAATTACATGCAAAACATGGTCAAACCAAATTAGAGTTCCTATCAGGTCACACATCATTATCACATTCCATTCAATGTTTAAGAGCCAATACCATTTATAAAACAATTTAGGAAATCAAAATAACACCATTTAGATGTCGAAATATATTTTAAAATCCAATATATTATATAATTATCACAAAACACTCAGAAAAAGCATACCAAGTATATTATTAAACACATGGTTTGAAATATTAAGCCAAACAAGCCCATTTCTTATATTACAAATTATAATTCACCAATTTTCATAGAATAATATTATTCTAAATATCATTCATAATAATTAATATATAATTTAGGTCCAAAAAATTGAAACCAAAGATTATTAAATTTAATGGAATGTGCAAAGGGAAACCTACTAAATCTCGAAATGATTAAACAACACACACTGGAAGCAAACTCATAAAGGATCCAAGATACATGATCGGCCAAAATAAATCATAAAAAAGACCCCCACCCCCCAATAAAACAAGGAAATATAATAAATATATGCCCAAGAGATCATAATGGAAGAATAAATCAAAATTAAATATAGGGAGAAGGAATGTGAAGAATATAGGAGGAGATTATCTAGACAAATCACCCACAAATGATGAAGAATCACGTTAGATCTACACCAAGGAGGAAAGAGAATCTAATATAACATCGGATGGGGCATTATAAGGCCTTTAAAATAAATAAGAAGTATAATATAGTATTTTGGGTTTAAATTCCATGGGTATCATTATAATTTTACAATTTTAATTATCTAGACTGCTCTCATAGTTTGGGTGAATAGTTTGGTAAATTGTGCACCATACATGAAAAATGGATCTACATTGAGATATAACTTACATGATATATTAAAATACATTTTCACTAAATATTCATGAATAATGTTCCCTCAACCAGTAGTGTCCCAAGGCCTACATGGTTTTCTGGTGAATTGTTTCTTCTAACTGTGTGCAAAACGAAGACCACCTTATATAAATCCCAAAAAATAATATTTTCATAAAAAAATACTTGGTGAAAATATAGAATAATTACATGATAAAATATACACATAATATTACCCCAAAACAAAAATCATACACAACCAAAACATGATAGAAAAACAGTGATCCACAAATAAATATGAGAAAAGTGTTAAAAAAACCAAATGATGATGAACGACCCATTAAAATTTTTTGTTCAACATATTTTCCAACACTATGTGAACTAATCCTATATTACATATATTTTTTGAATAAATTTAATTTTATTTCATAGACTAAATCACTCAATAATAGTATCCAAACTAGTTGAAAAATGGCTTAATGCATGACACATCATGTTCCTGAGGCTCCCAACTAGCTGTGAGGGTTTTTAATAGTTTGGATGGGTGACTATACCATCATGATAAAGGTGTATAAAAATCATATAATATTAAAAATAAAATGATAAATATGTATTACATATACACCAGATAAATCAATAGGAATGTGTAATAAACTATAAAACTAACTTGACACAATATCATATATAAAATGAGGATCATATAATGATATAAAAAATCCTTACATGGGAATATTTAGCATTGTTATAAAATATTCTACAAAAAAATGAACAAACTCTCCAAATATGCCTCAATGTGGATCAGGAAAATAATATCAGTCCTCTACTCAAATAATCTATCATTGTTTATAAAATCCAACACCAATTTTTGGAATGTTTACCATATCTTTACATACAACCAAGAAGTATTTATAGGTACCAATTAGAATCCAGAAAAAGTTTTGATATATACTCTAAAGGCTACACCAAGGATTTCTAAATCCATACATTCCATGAATATATATGAAGTAGTATTCAGGTAATATTATAAACTGTGAGTGAAATACAAAAATCACATGTTGGACTGGGTTCAAAATTGTACAACCATCTCATACCACCAACATTGGCCTATGATGGAATGTCTAGGAATTATTACAAATTTAATATTTAAATTTATAAAAATGTCACAAGACCTAGAACATAGGCAAGGATTTCCATGCTGATCACATCAATATTTTGGTTGAGCACATCAAATATTATTTAAAAAATCACAAAGAGATAAAATTGGGTATTAATTTTTTTAATCTCTGAAGAAATCAGGGAATGTTCTAGGACATGCTATATGTGTCATATAAATTAATTAATCAATTTAATTTTTGGAATCCTAAGCCCATCCAAGTCATTCTATAAGATGAACCCATATATAATTCCATGTGTACTATGAACCTTTCACTCTACATGTTTAACTATGAAATTCCTCATAAGAATATAGGTATCACTTTAGGAGTGGTATAAAAAAACAACCCTGTGAATCCATCCCTTTTATTCCAAATTTGACACCCAATTACCAATCATGGAATAATATACTAATCTTACCTCTAATTTCATCCTTGGTATTTCATACCTAGAACCCACGTGTCACTCAAGGCATAATATAATCAACATTCCTTGTGTTTCCATCCTTAGGGTTCTTATGAGAGGCAATTTATCACTTAAGGTATTATATAAATCACTTGATAACACATTTAATTTTATTAATAATAATGAATTGATCCATGGAATTTAATGTTGGAACCCAGGTGTCATCCTTGACATGTAATAATGTATGGATAATGGATCATAGTATACCAATAAAACTTATTAATACATTATATTCATAATGGATATTTCATTTAAATGAAAACAACTCATCTCATAAGGTGTTTAAAATACATAGCCTAAGTCCAGTCAGGGTATCAGTCAATCCATTTTAATTATTTAATTTATCTCATTATCTTATGGATAAACTCTCTATTGTATGGATAAATAATAAAACTCGTATAGTGAACTAATTTTATAAGAAAAAAATTGTTTTTATTTTATTTCAGCAACCCACCCAATGGGGTTTTTGTAATTTCACTTCCAACCCTTATTAATGATTACATGTTAGAAAACATAGGCGCAATCACTTAATTTAATGAATACCTCATTTATAAGGAAACTCTAGAGATATTTGGTTCACTACAGAATGAAACAATATATATAATACTATACTTTGAGGTAAAATCATGATAGAACATAACGTAGATTGTTGTTGTATTCCTCATCTATTATTGGACTCCGGTATATGATATAATTAGAGAAATTGCTGAAATAGAAAACATTTCTGAAAATAGGGGTACTATCTCATAAGCATTTAGTATCCCATAAAGTGGGATAAAGGAATAAAGGATGTAAAATGACCAAATAACATAATGTTATTTATCCTATCTAATCGACGGTGATGAATTCCATGTATGGATATATAATATAACTTAATTGTTAATATTAAGGAGAAAGAAGCTCCCAATGAAGAAGGAGGATGGTGTATTTGTTGATAAAAATTAACATTAAAACTTAAAATAATTCTAAAAAAGTTGAAATTTTTCCCATTTTTAAATGGATCATGGTTTCTCCAATATTTTTGGATAAACTATTTATTGAAAATGCACACCCACTACCAACGTGGTGCTAATAATGTGTGTTGGGATCACAGTTTTTCCAAACAGTTCAAAGAATGTGTACCCCTCTATAATCTTTATATAGAACCCTATGTGGTTTTCCAAAATCATGTTTCCCTATGTGATTGGTTTAAAAACAATATAGACCCTTATTTCCTAAAAACCCTAGCTCTCTAGGCTCAAAAAAACCATACACTCTTGGAATGCTTGTCTTTCTCTTGGAAACATTCACATGGATCAAATGAAAGATCTAAACATGAATTTAAATAATCTATATTTCATAAGAATATTGGGATCAAAAAATATAATTTGTTTATGAAAAATCATCTTTGAGTTTCCATTATAAGGGTTTTAAATCACCATCTAAGAATAACTACATCAACATAGCAAATAAATCAACCACTCTCTCCCAAGTCTCATTTTATATCTGGACATAGTGTTATTACACCTATACAAGAGGAACAAAAAATCATCATAAGGCCTTCATTCATCAATCAATGATTCAAATAGGATGCTCCTAAATGGACTCATCTACATATAACTCACCCTCATTAAGCTATATAATATGAGGTAATGATGACTAATAACACCATAGATGATATACGCGGAAGATGTTGTGCATAGCTGAATACCCTTTAGATAACTATGTCTAATAAGTTACCTACTAGACTCAATAAAGAATATAAAATGGCTCAAAATAATGTGTAAAGATCATACTCTATATATGAATCCATAAATTCCGTAGTCTCGGTGAAATACAATGTAAACATGATTCCCAACCATAAAATGCAGCGGTCAACAATGAAAATATGTGCAATACTTCTTCCTAGATTGGGTTTTATATATATTCTTCTTGATAAGTTGTATATACTCCAAATTCACCTAAATTATTTGAGTTCATAATAGCACTACCACTCCAACCATTACCCATTGTTGGTGTGAATGACATGTCATACCACATATTTCCCCATATGGAGCCACCTATATAGTCTCTCAGTTACGTTTTCTAATGGAAAATTATTTACAGGTATTTATTTCTCAAAATAACCTCCAAAATATAATATGCATTTCCATATAATGGATTATAACACTATGATTGTATGCTTGGAACAACCATCAGTCTATGGGTAATAGGATGTATATAACAGTACCAGTGAAGCTAGTTCCATCGACAACCCTTCAAGGACAAGGATGTAAAATTAAAATCTCTGTATGATATTATATTATGTGGAATTTAGTGAAGGTGTATAATATCTCTAATATGTATCCATCCTAGATCATACAATTAAATAAATTCTTTGACAAGTAGAATGTGAGAGTCCTTTCTCAATATCATTATAATAACCCATTCTATGTGACAACCGCATGTCGACCTTGGTAATCTTGTCACAACAACCATAGTAATGTTATCCCATTTCTACTAAAGAATTGGTAATGACTACTAAATTCATAGTGGTTCATGTTGTCGCATATTCCACTATTGATAGCTGAAACACCATTTAAAAAAAACCATTGATATCCTTTTTCATCCTCATCTTCCAATATTGGTGGTGTAAGTCACATTACATCCTACTATAACTGGGATGTTAAGACCATGTATATGTACGATAATCTAAAATAAAATCATTTCCTAAGTCTTTAAGAACCAATAGATCGATTCAATACAGAAGTTATAATACCCATTAACTACCCAATTATGTGGTGGTTCCTCACCTGAAAAAATACCAACGACCAGACCCTCGGGATTTTAAAACTGTCTCGTTATCACTGTATCTAAAATTAAAGAGGTCCCAACTAAATATTGTATCACTAGCCATCCTTTATGGTCCAAAAACACCCGATTTGTTGCAAAACGTAGGTCTATTAACTAAAACTCAACAATAGCCAATCAAATTTCCTATGTCTGAGTCTTATGAATCATATAATCAGAAAAAATATTTCTTTTACCATGCATATAAGCAAACTCAATGTTGTATAACTGTTGTTATTCGACCACCCAATCTATCTGGGGTTAAATGTATGCTACATGAATAAGTATTTAACTATTTTTTCGTCCATGAACACAACAAACTTCTCTCTAGGAATTTAATTACAACAAAAACACTGGGTGTGAACCATTACATTTAGACTAATATCGTGCCTTTGGTAATTATGATCATGAGGCCTCAACTAATGATATGTTTACAAAATGAATTGGTATTCCTATATCATAATATCATCTCTCCTAATAACTGATGCATCATAATAAAACATTTCACATCTTATTAGATCAGGTAAAATAAACAATGGTGTAGAATTAAAACTCCCTTTCAACTTATAGAATGATTTATCAATTGCTTCAGACCACATAAACAGGAAACCTTTCTTTGCAAAGAATGTGAGTTTTCCTATAAGACATGAGAATATATTTTATAAAAAAATTCTAATATATATGTATCCTCAAGAAACTTCATATATCATATATGTTCACGGGATGATCCTAAGAAACTAATTCACTCACCTTGTCCATGTCATAAAATAATCATTTCGTTCAGATAATTTAAACAATTGAGTAATCCTTGTTAAACGAAAACTATATTTTTTTAACATACAATACATATGGTTCTGTCTCTATATGATATTGATGGTATAAAGATGTTGGGAATTTTCATGTTGATTATGTGATTATGATATGATGTATTCTATGAAGACAACTATAAATTAAGTATGTTATGGGTGAGAAAATCAATTCAAAAAATCCATAAATTCTGTTAGAATGTTCAAAAGATTGAACGACAAAAAAATACTCCTACAAGACACGTATACTATGAAATGTTGTACATGGTATATCTAATGGTACAACATTCTCCTGATGGTATCCCAACTACAAACTGATAATTTAGATAACCCTCACTCTTCAAAAATGGTCTAATATGTATTCTATACCTGGACATGGATACCGGTTCACAATCCTATGTTTGTTCAACCAATGGTAATTCACATAAAACAGAATGGTTCCATCATCTTTGTTAGAATATGTGATAGGTTAACCATGGTGGGAAATATTGGATGGTATAATCTCTTATCATCACTATCATCTAACTATATCTTGTGCACACAAAATTAATTAGTATAAATGTTGTATGAATAAATGGATTCCTTTGAATCTATTGGAATTAGTTCAACTGTAGACTCTAAAATTGTTTTAGGTGTCATTCCAGAAATGATTTTAGGGAAGACCCCTCTAAAATGATCTACCTGAAGATAGAAAATAAATCCAAACTTGTTCCTTGGTCATTCATTTGAATTCTTGAAATATTGGATATAATGTTTCCCAGCAAACAATTATTTTGTTATACTCTACCTACCTCAATATTCTATTAAAACATATGAATTTATTTACCACTATATGATGATGTAAATGAAAAAACTTTAATGATAAAAATTCACATAGTGATGAGAATGAGCTAACTCACCTATCATGAGAATGCTGTCAAATATAATCATATCAATGTTGAAGAGGTTCAATGTGAAACCACAACCACCTAACTAAAGTAGGAATTAATTTCACTAGGGTATTCTTCCACGTCAATTTCATCATGGGGTAACAATTTTCATTACACCAAAGTAGTACTAAATTGAAATCCCAAGTATCACTAAAATTGAAATATATATAGAATAGTTGGGGGCACCAATATCATGTAATGAAGAAACTTGATTATAGACTACTATGATCATACATATAACTATAGATAAAGTAAAACTATGATCCTTAGGATTACCTATACTACATATATCTGACCATATCTATGGGCCTGAGATGTAGCATGACTTATATAATCATTCACACTCTATTTTTTCTGTATGTCCAACATCAGTCTCCCTCGACCATGACCTCCTTTTTGGGATGATGTACTGGTAGTATTCTATCATCTAACCTAATGAGGGGCTACTAACCATGATCATTAAGGTTGATTTAGTAAATATACTCTATCACTACCCTAAGGCAGTAAATATCTACTTTTGTGATAAATATTACCCATCTTACTACAAGAATAACACACGACTAGATTCTTGATAAACTTGTTCTTCATATTTATGGACAAACACAATGATGGCATAACACCTAGATTAATGGACAGACACTTTAGAATCTAATTCTCTTATGAAATGACTCAAAACTGTGATTTCTTATACTAGTTAATGAAGGTCTAGGTCTATATGCTAAACCAACAAAGAATGCATCTTAATCATCACTTATGTTATTCTTGGTAATTAGTGCTTGGTTCACTATCCCAAAACATAGTAGTAAACAAGAATATGTTCACATGTGATCTGATGTAAAACTTGACACCATCCTCAAATCACATATCCTTGGATAACTTGACACATATAGTGATATTTTTGATGTAATGGTTCATTTTGAAATATAAATATTTGTCAAGGAATAGTATGGTTCCTTACTTCATGTTCATAAAATGTCAAGTTCAATCGTCCCCCAATATCCCGCATATAGAAATAATCATAGAAGGCCTTATGGAATTCCCTCTAAAAAATATACTACTAAAAAAATTACTAGGAAAAATATCCTAACCATTTCTTGGAATAATCTCATAAAATATACCTTGATAGATTTAGTATCCTCTTTGGGTGTGTCTCACAGTACTCAAAAATATTTAGCATAGTCTCTATCCCTGACTTTGCTTCGTATGGGATGTCATCCCTAGAAAATGTGGGAAGTTGCAGCTTCTAAAATTTAAATTTCAGCTCTACCAATATAGGGGATAGTCATAGGTCTCCCATCATAGATTACATCACCAATAAGAATTCATCTTGTAACTTGGCATCAGCTCCCTAGTCAAGGATAATATGGTGTTCTGCATATACCACTATAGAAGGTAATGTAGGTGGCTCAAGACCCACCACCTCAAAATCATGGTTGTAACCACCTTCTTGGATCATGACTCAATTCATTCTAATGGGTTACCACAATAAATCCAAGAATATATCTTATCAGGGGGTTGAGAATGATATATATCACACAAATAAGAATAATATAGCTATATGGCATCTAATATAAGAATCAAACCCATCTTTATGATCCAATAACAAGGTTTGGGAAACAAATAAAACCATGAAGAATTATTAGATACATTTTAATTCCCACTACTAATGTCTTATCAATGTTATTTTCTTAGTTTAACATATATGTTCTAGAATATTGGGTTTCAATTGAATTTTATAGAAGAAAACACTTTTTAAGTTTCAATTGGAATAACAATTTAATGGATACTATTACATTTAATTTTTTTTATCAATACTTCGTACTCATTATTCTAAATAATGGTCTAGTTAGATATGTCAACATTCCCATGTTATAGAGTACCACACATTATATGTTTCAATTGGAATGACATGTAACTGTAACCATGATTTTACATTTGGTCATAGAATATAACATGTTCATATATAATGTTTGATTATATGGGTTACCATTACAAATTTATAATTTCCCATTATATTTACAAATTTCAATCATTCACAATTTAATCATTAATGTTTCATCCCATGAATAAATAGTTTATGGATCTAGTTGGTCATAATTAGTTAATTATGGTGCCACCATCAAGCAATATGGGAGTGTACGATTTAGGATTTTTCAAAAAAATTACTAATGAATATTATATCATAACTATAATAATTAATTATTTCATATAGAAATAATACCAATAAACATGAAAATGAATAAATAGTGTTTGTATACAAATAAGCTTCTTCAATCTGTACAATAACATGTTATTCATATAAAAATGGCCCAAGATCAATTTATCATGCAATAAAATTTCTGTGGCATGAATTGGCATGTCATGTAAATATCATTATCACTAAAATGATGTATATAGTAATACCTCATTTTCATAATTTAAAAATCATAAATATTACTAATAAATAAAATAATCACCTAAAAAATTATTTCACCCAATGGTGAAATCAACACAATTGTTGTTGTCATAATAAAAAAGAATAATTCCAACCCCATGTAATTTTTACTTTCTATGTATATTTGATAACTAATCCTAGGAACAAACTCATTACCAATTTATGAAACATTCTATACCATTTATCAACCATCCCAAATAGCATGACAAACAGAAAATAGCCTTCTATGCAACTTTGTGACATACTAGCGTAGGTAAATCAACAAGAGTAGATGAATTGGAGGCCACACATCCTCAAACATTTTTCCTCATATACTAGATACATCTGACTAGTAGTGAGGGTCTGTAATAGTATAGTCGAGAGACTATTACCACATTATTTGAGTGTATAATAATAGCATATTAATGATAATAAATATAGGAATAAGTAAATAATTCATATCAAATAAATTATCATTAATGTAGTATAAAAAATAAATAGAACAATATCCAATATCATATAAAAATTGTTATAAAGTCATATTATAGAAAAAGGGAATACATGGGAAATAGATCGGTATGAATATACAACATTATATAAAAATGTAAAAAATTATAAAAGATATCTCTAATAACATTATCATCATAATCTTGGTCAAATATTTCTATACCCCATCATAGTATATAAAATCAAGTGTCCACATAAGGTTGTGTACCTTATCATTAAAAAAATAAGTGAAATGTTTCTAGGTACCCATAATTTTCCTGAACTGGGTTTCAGATACACTAAATAATCCACCAAAAATGGTGTATAAAGCTTTACATCCTATGAATTTGTAAATAATTAGTGTGCATGTAATAATATGAACTGTGACTAAAATTCATTTATCATATGTTCAACCAAGATCCAAACCAGGAAAATATCTGATACAACCATCACTGGACTCATATAGAATAATTCTAAATCATTATAAAATTGTGATTTAAATTTATAAAAATAGATTGGGACCCATCTCATTACAATGACATCCATTATGCATTGTATTAGTATTGGCTTTAAACATGTCTCATATATCTTACTACATGGAAAAGAGAAAAAATGTGGTATTCATTTATTTAATCATCTAATTGAATACATTTATGTCCATTGTCTTGGTAGATGTTTCAAATTAATTAATTAAACAATAAATTTATTGGATTCATGAGCCTATCCATGGTGTTCCATAAGTGGAAAATAATTATCAGTCTATGTGTATTATGAAACCATCAACCTACAAACCAATCCATGTAATTACTCATAGTATCCCAGGTATTTCTCATAGTGAGGTATACTATATTGAATTACCATTTGATCACATACATATAATTCCATATCAGGAACCCCAGTTTCAGTGTAGGCATAATAAAATATTCCCAAATTATGTTCCCTTCCATGGAGTTCATAATAGAACATGTGAATCTCTCATAGTGTGATATATATCCCTTGATAATTCATTTTAATTCAATAATCCTGATATGTCCATCCATGGTATTATTAGTAAAAATCCATGTGTCACACTTTGAATACCATAATTAGTATTGATGGGATAATATTGAAATAATATAGTATAACAATACATTTAATTTATATTGGATCTTCTATTTAACGGGAACAAAATCAACTCAAATGGTGTGTCAATTATATAACTTAGGATTAGAAAGCCTAGAAAGGTATCAATCCATATATTTTAATTATTTAATCTATATAATTTAGTTAATCATAACCTCTCTATTATAATGGTTGGTATGATACCTCTAAACTTGGTCCATATATATATGAAACCCATTTTTTTAATATAGTTTTTGAATACACACAATGGGGTTTTTCTACTTGATGTTCTCATCCCTCATCGAGTCTTACAGGGCACACAATGTTGTACCACACATTTTATTTAATAAAAACATCTTTTCAAAGGATGTTATCAGGATTTACACCACACTACACAATTTATCAATATATATATACCTATAATTTATGTAAAATTATGATAACACAAACCATTTATGTTTAGTTTATTCCTCGTTTATTATCAGACAATAATAGAGACTAGAACAAGAAAACACAACGAAAAAAAACAAATTCCCTAAAATAGGACAATTATTTTCCATGAATTTAGTTTCCTGTAAAGATAGATGTACGAATATATAAAGGCAGATGATCAAAGTTCAAATATTTTTATATCAATATAATCTAATGGTGAGTGATTTGGGTTCTAGAAGGATAATCCAGTTTAAAGACAATTTTTATGGATGATGCAGATCCCATGACAAAGGGGTCTTCAAAGCATGGATAATGGATAAGAAAATATGATTAAAAAATATAATTAGGCAAGGTAAAAGTCAATATGTCACCCATTTTTATAGGTTTCATTGTTTGGCCACAATTTTCGGGAAAACTATGCACCAAGTTTTCACATCAACTACTTATGTGACACTAAGCATGTCAGATATTCATATGGTTTCTCTAAATAATGAATTACCTATGAACCCCTCTGTAGTCCCTTTGTGTCACTTTACAGTGATTACCCATAATAGATGGCCTTAGGTTAATGTTATAAGAAACTACAAGACCAAACATTTTCATCTAAAAATATGAGAACATGGACCTAAACAAGATTCATACAATGATGAATAACTTCATTCTCATTGGAACATTCAAATAAATCAAAAAAAATAATCCAAAATTTAATTTATTCATAACTCGTAATAGAAGATGGGATATTAAAATTACCCTCTCATTTTAGTTACAAGGGGATATGAAAATAAAACTCAGACCCAATCCAGTAACAGTATATGGAGATAGTATCCCTAGGTTCATGCTCTACACTCTTGGTTTGTGATTTGTGTCCCTTTGTAATATAGTTTTTAGAATCAATTAATTAGAAGATACATCTCGATTAGTCTTCAACATTTATTTTTAAATTTTATTTCATCAATTTTATTTTATACTGGTAAGAATGGGATCCTCTATTTCAGGGGAGGGTTTGGACAAGTATTATCTTCCAAGAAAATAATTACGAGGATCTTATTTATAAATATGTTGATTTTCCTTCACTACATAGCCTAGTATTATTGAGTGCATCGACCTCCCTCGATAGAGTAGAGGCCTACATACTTTTATTCATCATTTTCTTCCAATAATCAGTCATTGGAATGTGGATATCTTGAAGATTTTAGTTATTTGGTGAATTTTTCCTTACAAGACCCTTAGATATAAAGAATTACCCTTATGAAATGAAACACTACACTTAAACATCCTTTGAAATCACTATTTTCACATTATGTATTGTATATGTTACCCTTACTTAATGTATATGTTACCCTTATGGGAAGCTAAGAAGATCCATTTCTAGTATATTTTTAACCCTTAATAATATATTATTTTCTAGTACACCATGATGTTGAATGTTCATTACAATACATCGTTGTTTCATAGAATTCATGGATAATGTGTAGCCTATCTCTAATAGTGAAACCTTCATCTATTCATTCTCTAAATTATTTCAACTTTTCTATTCCACATCATCTTTATACCCTTTGTGGAATCCGACCTTCCTCCATATAACACCAAATATTTTTATGGGCCTTTTTTCAAATTAATTCAAAAATTCTGATATATTACATTCCACACTACATTGAATATATATATATATATTAAATCACCATGTTTTTATTTAGTTACATGAAATAAAAATATTATCATGAACTATACTAAACATAATGGTTATATTTCTCTATATGATACACTATGGTTATGTTGCGCTACAGACAACACCTATGTGGATCGCAATACAAGCCCAACCGATATGTAAAAAAATATATATTATTAAAATATTGGTTTTTACATAAGAATATATAAAGTAGAGGTTATGAATATAATTTACTTAATTATGAAAATATTTGGTTTACCCAATATATAAAATGAATTCATTGGTCACAAATTATTAGAAGTGTATATATCAACCAATTGATGATAATGGAATATATTTTTTATAGTATTTTAATAATCAAAGAGTTATTAATCGTAATATATTGGATTAATAACATTTTTATAATTATATTAATGAAATTTATTCTTCATTTTCAATCAAATATTTTGGACATTAATCTAATATATTTGATAAACATATGATACTAACAATCCAAATATTTCACATAATATCAATAAAATAAATGAACATTTCCCACCATTTAGTGAAGAACATTTTTTAAATCAAATTTTTATCACTTATATAAATATTATATATAAAACAATCATCATTTAAATAAAAAATAAGTTATATTATGGTGAATTATTGTTTCTTATGATTCTTTTATTAACTAATACTAAAAAATACATATTTTTAATTCAAAATCGTTTTTTTAACTTATTTAATGATATTTTAAGGTTATATTTTAATATTGTTTTAAAGAAATATTATTAAAATTTTATATCTATTAAAAAATATTTCATTTTAATAAATTAACATTTAAATTGAATAAAAATCATAGAAACCCTTTGAATGATTTTAATTTCAGTACCACATTGTTGTCCTGAGTGCGCGATTAATTTTAATTTAAATTATTCCAATTCTATGATTGGAATTTGGAAAAATGGATTCCATATTTTGAATGAAAATAATTTTTAATTCCTAATAATGTTAATTTTTTTAATTAAAATAATAGTAATTGTAATTAAAATTGATTACAATGGTTATTGTGAAATTAATCTTAACAAGGGAATAAACCATGATATTAAGGGACCAAATGAACAATCATCTTGTAAAAAACCTCATTTGATGATCATTATTCAGAAATTAAACTTCCATTATTGTGTTATATTGGTTTTTTATGAATTATTTAGGTCATAACGTGAGTACACCTATCTTGCTATAAAAAATACCAAGTGAGTACTTTCCCTCCCCTGTAAATGGTACCACATATGCCACTTCCAAAACCCTCTAATGCCCCTTAGGATCAGCCATGTTATTCCCAAAACACTTCCCAATATCTAATAAATTCTATAAGAAGCCCCCATTTGGGTATAATTCAATAAATGTAATCTATTTGGTGAAAACCTCAAAGAATTACCAAAAGAAGAGGTAATATCCTTCTTCAATATCCTTTAACCTATTTTAATTAAAAAACCCATAGATTATATTTATTATATTACTCTAAAAATATAATAGTATAAAAAATATTGAAGTCATTTTTTATTCTATATATTTTACCTATAGCTACACACACATCCATCTAAGGTGTGATGAACGCACTGTTTATGTGCACAACAGACTACTGCATCATGAATGGTGATTGTCCGATTTTCCTTTACCACATTTCAGGGTTGGGAATTTTGATGAATATGATATTAAAATATGATATCCATGATACATATAATATCATTAATATTCTATAAAAAATTTAAAATACACATTATTATATTTTCAATTTTTTTAAATATGATAATTTCATTTTATGAAATGTGGACTATCGCCCCCTCATAGCAATGTGATTTTTTCACAAACTACATGGAATGTATTAAAGACATCTTAGTAAAATTATATGAAAATTATAAAATAATAATTATAATTTAAAAATATTATATTGATATATACATATATTTCATAATCTTTCTTTCTTTCTATGTGATAATAAAATGAAAGTGTGTTCATGTGTATGTACCACCTACCATCTCTAGGACCAATGTATTCCATTTCATAGGTCTATGATATATATACTATTATAATACAAATATAATGAATATAAATGATATTTATATCACTTTTTAATTTTTTTAAATCATGATATATGTATAAGTACTAAATATTAGATAAATTAAGATACATGCGAAAAACCAAAGTTAATATTTATAGAAGCATAATATCAACATGAAATTGTTAATAAGAGTGTTATATAACATCCTAATATAACCATATATGGTAGGTATTATATTTAATAATATGTTTTTGTGATATATTTATAATAAAATTATATATTATTATACATTAATTTTGTATGAGAATGAAAAGATTCAAAACACAGGGTAAGGGAATTCCATATAAATTTTTATTTATATGAGATACATGCATCATTCATCTCCCATTCCTCTTGTGTGGTGTTTATAATAACCATGTAAGAATTATATGAATCACCTAATAATATTTTTGGGTATATAAATATATATTTTATGATCATTATTTCACCGATTTTATGATTCTAATGTTACCAAATCAATAAATTAATTTTGTCTTAGTTTTCCCCCTTTATGACATATGTCATGTTATACACCATTATTTTTACATGATGTGTATATACTATCATTGTAATGATATATCATGAATATAGTTATTTTCATGGTATGTTAAGATTAATTTAATTTAATTTAATTTAATTTGTAGTATGGTGCAATTTTACCAAGTGTTAAGAGTCCATTAAAACAATCTCATCATTTTTTTTATTTTTTTTTATGATTCCATTGAAGAAATATTTTTATTTAGATTTCAATATCACTCAATAATTTTATTAAAATATATTTTTTCATTGTATATTGATTTATTGATACCACATATTCACTAATTGGTACATAATATAGTAAAGAAAGTGTTTTGAAGAACGCCCAAATTTACAACCCTCTTTTATTAGAAATTTTTGTAATTTAAAACCGTGTTTTGTAAATTTGTTGTCAATATTATTTTTATGATGTGGTTTTCATAATGTTTTCATGATTATTTAGTAATTATTGGTTAATTTTTTTCTCAAATTTTTTTCACGTTTCTTTTATATGTTTTAATGGAAAATTATTTTTATATATTTTCAATTTTAATTTATATGTTTTCAATGAAAATGGTTTTCACTAATTTTTATAAATATTATTTTATAAAAATTTTATGGAAAAATGGATTTCAAAACGTTTTCAATCATTATTAATATTTTTTCTATGTGTTTTCTATGAAAAATATTTTCAAAAAGGCTTTATGGATCAATGTTTTCAAATGTATTCTATAATCCTTTCTATCATTCAATAATATTTTAAAGGAAAATATTTCAAAAAAGAATTTATGTTTCAAAATGTATATTTCATATAATAAAAGACAATTTCCATAAGAAATGTTTTTAAAATATATGTTAAAATTACATTACATCCAAAATGACATCAGTTTCTATTACTCGTGACTTTATAAAAATGATCCAAAGGATCCATTCATATTATTTCATTGGAGGGTTCTGTTTTTTTATGAGATAATGTTTATTAAAAACCATTAATATATTATAGGTTATATATTTATGAAACTCTTTCCACATCCATATATTATATGATTTTAAAACTCATTTCACTTCAATGGGATATTGCATGAAAATTTATAAAGAAACCATTTTCCTTTTATTAGTTATTAAAGGGTAAATTGATAATGAACCCTATATATTTTTCACAGGTTATGATGTGATTACATTTATATAATAACAATTTCATTTCATGGTTTATGACATTATCTCTTTCTATGGGTTCTTATATAATTGATGTTTATTTTTTTGTGGAACATGCAGGAATGATGTTATTATGAGATGATAGGGACCTATATATCCCAAAATAAATTAGTTAACTATAATTTTTTAATAAGATAAATGGTTATACGGGTGGGAATCCTATTCCCATAATAAGAGGGTACAAATTAGATCATCTGAATCAATAAATAAGGGGACATCTAATGCCCAAAATAATAGCGTACATAGGTGGCTATACCATGCCTGAAATAATAGCGTAAATGGGTTGGAATCCCAAGAATTAAATTGGTTCTTGGGTTATCATAGTAGGCAAAACATTTTAAGAATGTATTGGTGGGAATCTTTTATATATGGATTGTTTATGATTATGTATATGTAAAAAATTACAGTTTTTATTCCTATGTTATGTTTCATGGATAATGTTATTTGTCTTCATTTGATTCATTCCTTATGATCTAAAAATTATTATTCCATGACTCTTGGATATGATATTTGATATTCCGGGTATCAACATCGATTTTCACGATCCTATTCTCATAACCTTATGCTCATTATTATATTTAAATATCCTCCATTTGTATTCACACTATGAATCTAAGATCACCCCTTATTTATGTTTCTTTCCCCATTTTATGAAGATATGTATTATGTATGATGTGTCAAAGAAGGGTCCTAGTCAAGAATAACATAGTGGGATATAATATTTCTCACACATGTAACATTTATTAAATTTTCTTGTTCTGAAATCCACTAAACTAATACAATCATTGGTAACCTTATTCGTGTAATGATTAAAGTATTCCAATAAATTGAAGTAATATATTTCTATGTTATGACCGGTTTATTATAGTTGGTATTCAAGAAAAGGTTTTGTCAAACATTGTAAACTATTTTGAGAAAACATTAGTGATATCCCTAAGTATTTTTCTAAGGATATAATAGGTATCTCTCTAAGTATAATTATAAGGATGAGTAATCATTTAGGAAAATTTCATGAGATTTTTGTAATGGATAGAGTGAGTTTTATACTAGAAATAACTATGATTCTTGATACAAAAATTTGATTTGAATCCAGAAATAATTTACCTAGGGGTAATAACACTGGAAAGTTATGTTAAACATGGCTTTGCATAACCTGGTACACGAAAATGAGTATTGCAACATAGTTGGTTTGAGAGTCCAATGAGATATTAGTTAGAAATTCACAATATATATTCATACCATCCTGAAGGATTTAAATAGAATATGACTATGAATAAACTATTATAAACCTATTGATTAATCGATTTAAAAGTAGGTTTGATGAATCAAACAACCAATAATTAAATTTTCATGATTATGGGGTTTTCATCAATGATTTTTTTCCCACTCTATTCTTTCTTGTTTTATTCACCATATAGAACAATAAATAACATAGTTAACATTGAATGTTTCATATTTTTATACTATAGTCATTAAGAATATTTATATCTTAAGTGTAAATCTCATAATTATATTCATAGAGGTGGTATGAGTATTGGTTATACTTTTAAAGATAAAGAAACTATATTGGACATGTTAAAGGTATGTAATTTGCTTCTAGTATAGTTTACATTAAACATAAAAATAATGATTTGATTGTGTTTGAGGAACCTTACACATGATTAATATATCATATTCAATAAATTATTTATTAAGGAATATTTTAATTAATCATGAGTAATGTTGGATGAGTAAAGATGGATGAGTGACATATTTTATTTAGAATTCAAATAATCTGTTTTATGAATCCGGAAACAGATTATTATTTTCAGTATAATATTTAATTTATGATTGAAATGATATGTTTAATGGTGATGAATAATAGTAAAAGTTCAATTTTGATTAAGGGAAAGAAACCCTTAATGTGATCATGATGTTGAAAAAATTATGTTTATCTTGGATAATGATACCATTGATTTGGATAAGTAAATTTTATTGTATCAATTGTCTTAGAACCAATTAATGATTTGATGAAATATGTAATATATTTTATCATGGATGAATATTAAAACATACTAGAGTTATGGAATATATCCACCAATCTTTGGAATAAGGGAGCATACATTTTTTCAAAATGGAGTTATGGTAATTATGGTTTTACCATGTTTCAAAAGACTATACAATGAGGATATTCACATGTTGGGAGTGTAACAACCAAGTTATAATTTGTGATAAATGGGGGTTCAATAGTAATATGATTTCATTACATTATTTCTAATGTTTTGGTTTTTTATCTTCTGTAAGGGTTATAAGGTTAACAATTAATGAAATATTTAAGATAAACATCACATGATGTTTATGAGATTAATATATTATCACAACCCTTGAAAATATATTTATATTGGCCAACCTTCTCTAATAGCCTTATATTGATGTTAACTGAATATATATGGGATGACTTATCAAGGATCTCAAAATCTGTTAGTGCTTTTTGAATGAACAATTCACATTCCTTTTTTTAGGAAAGAGGTGATGAGGAAATTGGTCAAGAAACGAAAAAAGGTGATATTTTACTTGTGAGAGGGAATTAAAACAAGTTATTATAAATTCGATTGATAATTATTCAACTCTTGTGAATGAATCATGAAACCAAAATGGATATCCTAGTACAATTTTTTCAATGAATTATATAGTCCCTTAGATAATGACAAAATTAGTGATTTCTAATTATTAAATTTATAATAACCAACTTATCTCTCAATATCCTGTAAAACACGATAGTTATATTTTTCTTCCATGTCCATGTATTCACATTCCACATATGTTCTCCATTGTCGAAACCAATTTATATGATACTTTGTGTAACTGTTATGTTTCTGAATTTTCTATTTTTAATGTATGTTGTAGTATTCATATTTAAAAAATTTGTTTCTATGAAATAAACATTAAATTAATAAAAATTTGATAATCCCGATGAATTTTGGGGGTGGAATTAATTTTTATCGGGTAGAATATATCACCCCATGTTTTAATCGATCTTTTTTTGTATTAAATATATATATTTATATTTTTCATTTCACGAAACAATGAAATTAGATTTTTATATATTTTAAAGAACTATGTTTAGCTTGAATTACATGAAATACCAAGATAATAAAGCACCTATATAAACATAAAAGGATACATTTCTCAATATTACCATGATGTGCTTTCACTACACGGGACACCAACGTGGCTTGTGATACCTAAATTACCTAGTTTTCATAACAACCATATATAATTAAAATATTATTGTTATCACATTAATATTTGACATAGTGTTTATTAATAGTATTTACTAAATTATAAATTTACGTGGTTCATAAAAAATATAAAATGAAGTAATTCATTAAAAATTGATTATAAATGGATATATTAACCAATTGATAGAAAAATTAATATAAAATAATTTTTACACTACACAAACATTTTTATCATAATAAATTAAATTAATTATATTTATGAAATGATAATAATTAAATAAATATTTTATATTTTTAGTCAAATATTTTTTATATTCATCCAATATATATGATAAGCATATGATAAGATCAAATCTAATGTTTCACATAAAAATCAAATATCCGTATTAAGAAGCTTTTATCGTTGTTTAATGGAGAACATATTTTAAATCAAATTTTTTATAATTTAAGGAATATTAAATATAAAAATAAATTTAATCACTAATGTTAGAATATAAAATTATCATATAGTTTTTTCTTTAATTTTTCAATGAAGTTTAATTTTTTTAATGAATAGTGATACATAATGAATTTTATTTAAAAACCAATTTTTAGTATAAATTTTTTTACAGTGGTAAATTATATTTTAATGTATATTTTATTAAATATTATATTAATAATTTGTAAAATAATCCAATTTAGGTATTTCTAATCAATTTCGCAATTAAGTTTAATATAAAACCATAGAAAATGTTTCAACAATTTTACATTAAACACCCACATTATCATCCCATCTATGAGATTTATTTTAAATTAATTTATTCCACTTCTATGATATAAATTTAGAAAAATGGATTATAAAATTATAATAGTATTTTTTATTGATATTTTATAATATAGAATATATATTTTTAAAACAAAATATTACAGAAAGTACTTAATTTGATTTTCAATGATTAAAATGAAATTATGCTTAACATGGGACTAACCCAAATATTTAAGGCCCCAAATTATATAGAAACTTATAAAAAATATGTGAAATTGTAATCATTATAACATATTACTTCATTTATTATGGTTTTTTGTGTTTTAATTACTATTTTATTTAAAAATGTGTGTACGCATAACTTATTTTAAAAAATACAATTTAGTCCTTTCCCTCCAAAATAAAAGGCCACCACCTCTCACACATCCTCACACATCTCCAACCATGCAGGTTCATCTAGTCATTGATAAATACACTTACCAAAATCCCTAATATCCTACTTTAGTCCAAGCTTTGTGTATAATGAAATCTAACGAATCCCTTTGGTGAAAACTAAAAGGAGTTACCCAAAGAAGAGGTAACATCCTTCATGAAAACCATTTTCTTAGTTCAATTCTCCACCCCATCCCCTCTCTTTATTGAATTATTATAAAAAAATAGTATCTTTAATATATATATCTATTATTATCCTTTTCCTTGACCTACACTTACACACAATTCTATTAAATAACTAACAAACATACTATTTATGTGTACACTAGACTACCACCCCACAAAATGATGATTGTTTTTTCCCTTTACCACTCATAATGGTCTAGAATTAATATGACAAAATATATTTATATATGATATATGTGATAGATACTATGCCTCTAATATTATATAATTATTTTAAAACACTTAACATTATACCTTCTACTCTTTGTAAATATTATAATTTTGTTTGAGGAAGTGTGGACTGTCACCCCCTAAAATAATGTGATTCATTCACAACCTAAATAAAATGTTTTAAGGATGAATTTAGTAAATGTTAATGATATATTTGACATAATAAAACTAAAATTAATTATAACATATAAATATATACATTTATTTCTTTTTCTTTCTTTCATTCAAATGGACAATAATATAGAAACATCTTTCATGCGTGCACATGACATACTGTCTCCATGAACGGTGTATTCCATTTCATGATTTGATATTGTACAGATCATTATAATACACATATATTGTATATTAATTGTATTTATGTAATTTTTTAAATTTTTTAAATGATGGTATATGTATAAAAACCAATGAAACAATAATTTATGAAACATGTTAAAAGAAGCGAATATTACATGAAGCATAATTGTAACATGAAATTGTTTAGAAGAGGGGAATATAAAAAAATAATAAATTTTTATTTGGTATTATATATAATAATATGGTTATATGATAGATTTATAATAATGTTATATTTGTTATACAATAAAAGTTAATGAGTAAGATGAGACTCCGGACAGAAAATAAAGTAATTTCATCTCACCTTTAATTTCCATGACATCTATTCTTTATTCACCACCAAATACTTTTATATGGTGTGTATGCCACCCATGTATTAATTATATAAATATTATAGTTAATTTATGGGTATTTAAAAATCAATTTTATTATGTTTCTTTAAGGGGATTCAACTTTCAAAATTTAACTAATTGGTAAAGTAATTTTGTCTCAATTTTCCTACATTGAGACACTTGTCATGTTATGAAACAATATTTTTCCTTATGGTGTATATACTGTATTTGAACTGTTATATCATGAATCTCCATATTTTAATGAATTTTTAAGGTTCATGTATTTTCATTTTCTTAACATTGGAGTAGGGCTCAATTTTACAAAGTGAGAGGAGTCTATTGAAACAATCTAATCATTTTGTAGTATTTATTTTTATATGCTTCCATTAATGAAATTTTATAATCCTTCTCTAATGAACAATCATTAAATTTCTTCCCATTGGTTTATTAAATATATATTTATGTATTTTTTCCATTTTCCCACTCTATTATACATAATATGGTTAATAAATTTTTTTAAAAATCCTAAATTTACTTTTCATTGGTCGGAAATATATGTTCATTTGAACCAGATATTATAAAAATATTTTCATTATTTATTTATATTTAAAAAATTTATTCTAAAAATGTTTTCAATAATATTTTTTATGTTTTCAAATATTTTTTTCTTAATGTTTTCAATTTTCTTTTTAATGTTTTTACAAAAAATATTTTTCGATATTTTTTCATGTTTCTTTTATATATATTTTTAGAAAGTGGTTTTCAAAAAAAAATTTAAGATTATTTTATATGTTTTCATGGAAAATGGTCTTCAAATAATGTTCAATATTTCCAAATAAGTTTTCAATGTGTTTTCCTGAAAATAATATTTCAAAATATTTTTAGCCTAATTTTATAATCTTTCATAGAAAAATATTTTCCAAAATATTATTTATGTTTTCAGTATTATTTTAAATGAAAATGTTATTCATAAGGTGTTAGGTTTTAAAACAATTTTACATTGTATAATGGAAATTTTAATGAGGGAATATTTTTAAATGATATATCAAAATTATTTGTTATATATAATTATATCAAGTGATGTTACTCATTCATTTCTTGGAAATTATCCAATGGTTCCATTAATATTGTTTATCTAAATTGTTTTGGTTTTAATGGAATGGAATTTATAAAAACCCATTTCTCATTAAAAGAGAATATGATAAAGAAACTTATTCCCCTTCCAGTGGTTATATGATTATAAAACCCATTTCAATTCAATGGGTTATTACATGATAAATGATTATGAATCATAATTCCTTTTATAGGTAATATTGGGATTGATTTACTATGAAACATAAATATTTTCCATAAATGATTATATGATTAACTGTTTATAATAAGAATTTTATTTAATATGGTATGACATGATTTCTTTTTATGGGTTATGATATTATGAATTTTTTATTATTTTCTATCACATATATGAATGAGGTTATTATGAGATGGGAGGGACCTATTTCTCCCGCCAATACATTGGGTAATGGTAAATGTTTTGTAAATAGAAATATTATAATGGAGGGAATCCCAAGCCCCAAAAAAGTTCGTACATGGTTGGGAGTCATAATCCCAAATCAAGAGGGAATCTTATGCTTGAAATAAGATGGTACACAAGAGGGAATCCCAGTCCCAAAATAAGAGGGTATATAGGAGGGAATCTGAATCCTGGAGAAATTAAACATGTGATTATCTGAATCCTAATATTTTATGATAGACATGGTATACAACCATGACATAGGGGTTTTATATGCTTGCTTATATGCCACAAATTCCCGGTTTTGTTACTAATTTATAATTTCATTGATTATTTCCATTATTTTATTATGATTCTTATCTTTTGAACTACCAATATTTATTCCATGATTCATGTATATGACATTTGATATGTAGGGTATTATCTTCTATCATAATGATCATGTTATCATAAAATAATTTTCATGATAATGATTACATATCTCCCTTGATTAACTTTATTAGGAGAATGACCACACCAATATTTATATATCCTTCCCCCGATTATAAAGATATGAAATAATTATGATGTGTCTAAGAGGGGGTCTAGTCAGGAAGAATATTGTGGGAGATAATGTAGATCTCTCATTTCTCAGTGTCAAAATTTCCATGTTTCTAAAGGCACTAAACTGATATAGTCTTTGGGTATCTATTTTGGTAATGTATTAAGTATTCTGAAAATGAAATGTAAGATATTTTTATGTTAAGACTGGGTTGTTATAACCCATATTCATATCCTCCATCGGAGAATAAACCCTTATAAAATGTTTCACCCTCTATCATCATCAGTTCGAGAATTGAAGTTCACTAATCCACATAAACATGGATTTATAATAGTGGATCTCAATATTCTATTTGTGTAGAACTCCAATATCATCTGACCGTGGTAGTTCCATATTGTAGTGTGTGATCTTTATTATTTAATTGGTTCCCATGGATGGTGACATTCAATTTCGGTTGAAACGATAACATTTAAATAAGTTACAATACTATCCCGAAGTGGAGCCATCCCACATTAGATAAATCAGTTGTCAACTTATTATATTAAATAAATTGTGTTCAATTTTTCCATCATCATTTCAGATAGATATCATAGGATTCTCTATGTCTTTATTCCCTACCCCGCACCAGTGAATCATTCCTTCAACTACCACAAGGACCTATCCCTAGTGTTTTAGTGCTATTATGATCATGTGCATTATACATGTTCACCCTATCATATGATTGTGTCTAGACTCTCTTGAGTGTGGCCTGGAAAGCTACTCCTCATGGGGAGGATTTATGGATTTCATCCCAAAATTTTATTTCATTCCCATGCTAGAAAATAATATTTTATAAAATTCATCATCTTCATTATCCATATCATTCACACATAGTACACAATTAGATAAATTTTAAAAAATATTTTAAATTAAATATATTTCTTTTTTCTCTAAAATAGAATCTAAAATGTAAATTACCCACATTTAAGATTAATTCATTAAAAATTGATTTTCGTTTCCAATAAAAATTTATTAAATGTGAAACAAATTAAAATAAAATTATGTAAATAATGAAATCATCATCTACATACAAGAGACCAGAAGAAGATATTATTACTAGAGTAACAATTTAGTCTTAATTAATGATTATGATGTAATATTTCATGATTAATCAACATCTATATGATGTTTACCCAAAAAAACATTGTTTTTATGGAACACCTGTAGGAAAGATACACAATAATACTATGTTATTACTATACTCACTAAACTCATTGATGCTTCTTCATCAATGAATAATTTTTTTTTCTTGAAGAATAGTGCAACATTCATCATATTGTTTTTTTATTATTTTATATCTATCTAGCTTAGTACTTTAGGGTTCTAAAACAATTCCCATATGAGGTTATGTTAATGGTAAAAAAATTATGTATGGAATCTAAAACAATCATCTATTAATCACTATTTATACAAAAATACACATATTTACACATTGATCATAAATACATCACATCAAATAGTCTAATTTTGACAAAACATTTCTTTTATTGGGTATGATGATATAAGAAAAATCATTAAACAAAACATGTTTTATAGATAATAATTATGGATTGTGGTTAATGAAATGATGAAATGGGGTTATGAAAGTGAGCTTTATGAATTAAATAATTTTCACATATGACGTTTATTAAAATAAAAATCAGGCAAGGAGAAGATTTACAATATAATATCGTGGATGGTTTGAAATTGTTTACTTACATTAATAAATTTATATTCAATTTATTAAAAATGATATATATTGTTTGATGTTTTAAATTTTTAAAATCTTGATGGAAAGAGATATTTCATTTTTTGGGATAAATCATGTAACTTATTTGTATAGCATATAAATGTAGTGATTGGGAAATTTTATGTCATGGAATATAAAATTTCATATTTTCATTATTGATGGATTATTATTATAATGAACTGAACATATATATCATGATCCTATTGGAATAATATGTAAAATTTTAATTGAACATGTTATTAAATAATTATTATTCTTACTTTAGGAATTATAGGATTAGATACTGTTTGAAATCATCACTTTTCAAAAATAATTAAAGGATTAATTAATTTAGATCTACTATTTTCTAATCATTTTATATGTTAATTGAATTCTTAGATAATGTTTTAATAAAATGTTTTTTTTGAGAAACATAAAGTGAATACTTTTTTTCATAAAATTAAATCTATTTTTAGAAATATAATTTCAATTTCCATTAAATTTTTAGGACTACTTAAATGAAATTTTATTCATATATAATTTTATATAGATATAGATTTTTGATTAAAAATAATAATAAGAATATATAATATAAATATCTATAAATTATTTGTTCTTGTAATGAACATATTTATTTGGTCTTTTGGTGAAATTTATTGATATATTTATTCATATATTTTTAGATTATATGTTGATGTAATTGAGAAAGTTTATATCTAATCCTGAGTAATGAGAGGGTGCAAAATAATATTATAGGATGGTCATAATTTTGTTTTCATTATGATTATTAAAATATAAATTTTTTTTCTAGGTCTTGATTATATTTTTATGGTCCTCAAAATTATATTTTTATTATTTAAATTCTAATATACTATCCACTTTGTAAATATTTCATTTATTTTTGAATGTGATTACATAAAGATCAATATTGACTATTATATTTTAGAATAGGGTGTGATAATAACAATTTATTCCAATGAACTTGTGATTATATTTATTTTTGTAATATGTAGATAAGAACACATTTATATATTATTGTTGTTTAATAAAACATTTTACTCAAAATATGAATAAGTAGAATATTCATTTTTTTGAGAGATTCCTATCTTGGGAGTCTCAAAAATAATTTCATTCATTTTAGGCAATAATAATTAGTTAAATGTTAAAATAAATGATGAAACATTTGTTTGGATACATTTACGATTTAATTTAATTTATTATATTTGAATTTATTAATTGAGAAGAGGACGTGTGGTCAATGTGATCATTGTTGATAACTATTTATTTTATTGATACATCACATGAATAAAAAACCTTATGTCATGAGTTTGTTTTGAATTTGGATTTATCAAAATCATCTAGAATTAATTTTTTATTATAAATTTAATCATGTACGAATAGAGTGAAATTTGGTGTTGTAGGGGTAAAATATAAATTATTTCCAAAGTATGATAGATGAACTGTGTTTGATGAAAATGTGTCTTTAAATACACTTTCTATTATATGTATATAAAATAAATGTTTTATATAATATAGTTTGTTACATGTTATATCCACAAGGACAAGAATTGATAATAAATAATATTAGATAGATTATTTTATAATATTGTTGTGTAATAATATTTGTGTGCGATAGGAAAATAATAATAATAAATGTGGCCTAGAAAAGAATTTCTAACCAAAGAGATCACATTCACATGGAGTGGATCATAGTTTTCATTGATATGAAAATCAACTGGGTCATTTTAATTTCTCTTATTATTTATAGAAATAAAATTATCCATCATCATTTTCAACCAATATATAATCATCCAAGTTACCAAAAAATCATTCTAATATATATTTTGGTCTTCTTATGTCTCCCTAACTTGACTCGAAAGAAGAAATTCGGTTTATGTTTAACGGTTTTTTCTAAAACTACTTATTTTATTAGGTGATTATATTTGGTTCTTCCATTCCCCAAATATTTTGTTTGTCATGTATAATTATGCAATAATCATATCCCTTGAATACCCACAAAAAGAAATAATAAACTACAACATATACATTATGTCAGTTAATATTTTATATTTATCGCACACAAAGAGTTCATAAAAAAGTGAAAATGTTTTGATAAGTAGTGGGTTGTATGATATTACTCTTTCAGTTCATTACTCACACATACATCACATCCATCAACTACCATACAAAAAAATTAAGAAATATAAAATAAATTGAAATTATGGAAAACAATGTATTTTAATAAAAAACATCAATTATAAATAAATTACATATATAGATGAATAAGAATTAAATGTTATCTTGTTATCATTTTTGTGATTCAAAGTAGGTTAAGTGAGGTTATAATATTTTTTTTGGGTACTGGTCCTGAGCCCATAGCTTGGAAAAAAGGTATGGGTCATAACATCCCAATAATGGGATTTCAAAAATATATAGAGGTCAAACATCCTATGAAAAAACACAATAGAATATAAAAATAATTTTAATAGAAGAAGAATCTTATGTAATCCATATAGTCTTTTGGATGGATTTACCTGATTAGTGTTTTTGTATTTGAGATTCATATCACTTCTATAAATCTTCTCCTTTACTCAATACAATTCATCCAAAATCAAATATTCTCTTCTACATTTTTCAAATGAAAAAACCTACATATATTTAATCATGTTCTATAAATAAGATTCTCACTGCCTCTATTAATTTGGTATATAGATCACAACAATAGAGAGAATTATGGTAAAGTGATGTCCATAAATGAATAGTGTATTATTCGTTATTAGTTATGCATAAAAATTAGTACCCATTCCTAAGATATCGTTATATCTCCAGACACATATAATTTCTTCCATGTGTGTATCTCCATTGAATTTTTCATAAATTGCATAGTAAATTTGTTACAAATAATATTTTCGCACCGAAAGGCTCTATAATTATGTCAAATGTACATGATATGATATTTCTATATATTTTTCATATTTTCCATCCCATATTTAATTCTTTTTGAGTGTAATGATGGTTCTAAAATAATATGATTATCATGGGTGATGATAATGGTATTTTAAATTAATATTTAACTATATAGATCAATATTATATATATTTATTAATATGTGTTGACTCACACAATAATGGATTTTTCTAGTTGTTAGCATTAGAATTTCATTAAATGTTAGTATTTTGTTCATATTTTGTTTTAACATATGAAATCATTATGTCAGTGAGGATTACTATTGTTGAATCCTAGACACTGATGGCATTCACATGATAGAATCGTTGAAGCGATTCGACATCCTTGAAAACAAAGTATTATATCACTGCTTATGTTCTTGTGGGTTTTCTATGTGTGTGGAACTTATATCCCACATTTAAGTTGAAACTCTCCCTTCTATTTTGATATTAATAGAATCCATAATTTAAATTGCATTAGTTCGGGATAAATAACATCATTCGTATTCTAATGCTTCCAATGTTTTGGTGAAATAGGTATTGTCTTATAACACCATATTACATTATAATGTGAATGAAAATAGTTTATTTTCACTTTATCTAATTAGTTCCTTGTAGGATTGGATCCTATGGTGCTTCCATGACATCTAACATGGAAAAAATCTAATTTCTATAGTCATAATTTCTAATTTCCAAAAAAAATAAATTATTAAATATGTTAGTCATAGAAAATTAAATTTAATGAGTAAATAATTCAGTAATAATAATTTTTCATGGTATATAAGGACAATAAATACATAAATATATTTATTTTTTATTAATGTATACAGTTAAAATTCATATTTCATATTTTTTTCAGAAAGGATTTAACAATTAAATGTAGTGTTTATTTTGAAAAATCAAAATATAAAACACTAAAAAAAATTAATCAATATAAAACAACATATATTTTTATAATTTATATATAAAAAAATTAAGAAATGATAAGATATAAGAATATATCAGTTCACCACATACCCTAATACTCAAACCACGCAGATCTTCAAGAATTGTATGTATTTAAATAATGGATCTGTTTAAAATTTTATGATAAAAAAATTACTCCCTATTTTATCGCTTTTCAATGGTTATTAAAAAAACATGTTATGTTATGCCATTATATATCTCTACTTAAAATTATTAATTAATGTTAAAAATTTCATTAATTACATGAGAAATTCAAAACCTCATCCTCCATTATCTCTTATAATTGGTTTTTCACATCACACTATTATTTTGTTTTTCCCTAATTAATCATTTTTTGTGATGTAATAATTCATGTATGAATTAAGAATTTTTAGAACTAAACTATTACAATCTGCATGAATTACATGAGTTTATGTATAATAACCATATAACTGAATCAATAATTTATTGTTATCACGAAAACTAATTATTATTCAATTACGACTTTATATAATTAAAAAAATATGAAATTCTAATATTCAGAATTCTATGTTATAATGTTTAGCAAACAAGGAATGAAAACAATGAGGATAAAAATTTTAATAAATCCTTTTAATATTATTGAAGTATTTATTTTTATAGAAACTGTTTTTATTATACACTTTTTATTGAAAAAAATTCCAAAATATTATGTGAAAATTAAAAACTCACATCATTTCATTTTATATTATAATTTGTAAAATTCCAATGTTGATTAATCATTTAAAAATAGAATATAATATTTATTAACAAGAAAATAATTGGAAACTCACATAAGTTTTCATTTATATATATACTCTACCATGCTAATTAAATAATTCAAACATTTATATTTAAATTCAAAATAATGATGATTCCAAAACTAGATCATTTAAACCAATAATAAGTAATATATATCCTTTGTTAAAAAAATAACATGATATAAATATGTATAGATGAATTAAATTCCACTCACACATAACAAAAAATATATTTTTAATTTATATAACTAAGTGACATATCAAAAATATTCTTATAAAATAACATTTTTTAAATTATTTATCTTTAAGATAAGTTAAATTAAAAAAATATTAAAATGTGTTGTTTGTCTCCTTGTCTTGGTATTGGGTTGGGCCAAATCATTTGTTGTTTAACCTTTAGGTGACTTAATTCCCCTAAAATATAATATAGAGTAACTTAAAAATTATTTTTATTTATATAAACTAAAATAAATAAAAAAATAATAAATAAAAATAAAAATAAATAATGCAAATAAAAATACCTAATATCCATGGGATTCCTCCAATGAAGTGATTAAATTATAGCCTTTATGAGTATTTTTCTTGGAAACTATCACCTTTTGGATGCGGGTACAGTTTCAATAGATAGAACGCGCACATATTGGATGATCAACAACTCCTTGGTATGATTGTTTATCTCTTTTCTTTAATGTCTTTTTAGAAACATAAAATTAATTTAAATTCATTAAAGTAGTCCTTAATTTTTTAATTACTAGTGTAATATTAATGATTTCACAAATTATCCGTGATATTATAAATAATTTTAAATACTATGGGGTGGAAATATAATTTTGGGGTTATCTTCATCAAAGAATCGATGAATCCCAAAATTAATTCCCATATTCATCACATCATCCCTAATTTTTATTATTCATAATGAAACTATTAAAAAAATCATTATTTTCAAATATTATATCTATAACCATTCCAAATGGAATGCCCAAAATATTAATTTATATTGTAATTTTTTTTCATACTGCCCTCTTTAACTAATGTTGTTAACATTATGATGAAAAAATTCTCACATTATTAAACTCACAATTCTAGTGAAGTATATAAAAAATATAAAGTAAGTAATGAATATTATTTATATGATATATCAACCAATATTAATAGTAAAAAAGGAATCAGAATCATATACATTAAGATATTTTTTTCATATTATTAATACTGAATTATATATATATATATATTATTTTTATCTTTATCATGCTTTTATTTTGATTAATTTAGTGTAGAAAATTCAATACCGATTCATTCACTAAATATTTTCTAATTTATAAGGAAATATGTCATACCTAACTGTAATGATTAAATTACTTTTGCATTTTTATTCATTTTAATAATGTTTTTTATTTTTTTCATCCTAATAACAATTGTAACACCAAATATTATCATTGAAAATGGATATAATATTCTTGATGAGAATGTATAATTAAATTAATAGTACATTCAATGTATATGGAGTAATTGTATAAAAGAATTTGGTGATAAAAATATCATCTACATATGGAATGGATTGCATTAAAATTAAACATGGTTGACTTTTATATAGAAAGATATAAAAATATGGAGTTCAGATGATTTACTGCGATGTTGGGGTTAATGTATAAACCAATTATCCAAGCAATAATCATATAAATAGATATTTAAAATTCCTGTGAGTGGATTCAAATTTCAATGGAAATTAAAATGAACAAAATCAACATGAGAATTCCTATTATTCATCCAAGGAAATTTTAAAATAGCAATTTTTCATTTATAGATAATATTTTATAAGATAAACCTAATTATCTATATGAAATATGATGGTCATTATAAGGATTCCTAACTCCTAAAAATAATTAATTGTTTTTTAGTTCCATGTTTTTATGTATGACCACTGACTCACATAGTTTTTATGGTCAACAGGGGTTTTAGGCCCTAAATATAGTGGTTTTTAAGAACACTTTGGTTTAAATATATACATAAAAATGAAAAAATAAAACAATTAACTAGGTTAGGTTATTAGTGTAACATCAATTTTCATATTTACCACACAGTCATTAGGAACTATTTTATTAAAAAATTATACTCGATAGATGGTGTAGGTTCAACTTTTTATAATTCCCTCACAAACATTGGGAATCCATCCATATCTATTTAAATTTTCATTAAAAATAGGTACAAAATCATATATAATACAATTACATTATTTTAACAAGTGAAAATTTTAATTAAAAAATAATACAATATATACTTGAATAATATACCATTATACAAATAAATTAAATTTTATTATTTTGTGAAATGAATATTAATGATTAGTTTTCTATAAATACATGTCATATATATCCCAATTTATTATTCTCTCACTACTAGAAAATGGACCTATAACCACAGTTTTGGGGAAACCTGTGGGTATATGTCACCATATCCCCACAGTTTTGGGAAAATTGTGGGCATATGCTACCCTATCCCATGGTTTTCTCCAAGCTCTGGGTCTAGAGTATCAAAATATGCTAATACCCATGGTTTTCCTAAAACAGTGGGGATAGGGTGCCCTATACCCATGGTTTTCTAAAAACCTTGGGTATAGATGTAGGATAAATAAACCTATACCCACGGGATTGACAAAAAATTGGTATAGGTTTCCCACATGTGCGTGGGAAATTTATTTTATCCACGAGAACATAAATTAATTTGGCGGGAGTTTTATACCCACGATTTATACCTCTATACCCATAGTTTAAGTAAATATATTTATTAATATATATATATACATACATACATATATGCAGTCATGGGGTAGTGGTATGGATGCTCATGAATGGAGAAGTGGTTGCGAGATTGAATCCCGTAGGCCACTATTCTGTAAAATATGATATACCCATGGTTTCCAAACAGTGGGTATAGAGTTATGAACCAGTAGAAAAACATATACCCATGGTTTGTAAAAACTTTGGGTATAGGTCATGGACCTATACTGACACCACCAATGGCCACGGTTCCCCAATCTGTGGGTATAGCCTATACCCGCGGTTTTGGGGTCTATACCCACGGTTTTGAACCGTGGGTTTAGGATCATTTTCCAGTAGTGTCTCTTATAAATAAAACTCACTCTATGAAATCTCCAACTGTCCTAGCCTAAATTCTGCCATAAAATCATATACTACCCATTTCTATATAGAAATAACTCCAAACATTATTTCTTATTATTCATCATTAAAACAGATTCAATTGGTCTCCTTTCAATTGTTTTTGTAGATCACTACAACATTGAAAATGATATGTGCGTGATCTATTAATGTGAATGGTGGATTATCCTTTCTTGGTTAATATTAAATTAATGTATCCATTCCCATGATATCATTTTTCCTCATCTATCATATATCTTTCTCTATATAGAAGTCTCATTAAAATTTCTTTGGACTTGTTTAGGTAATTTGGTACATAGATTATTTTAGTCCTCATGGTTTATTAATATAATATACATACATTTTAGGTTTCATTATTAGAAAGTATTCATCATTATAGAACCTATTAGAATATCACATTCACGTGATAATGGTTATATACAGAAATAATGTTAATAGGTGATAAAAAAGATAGTTTTTGTAATAAATGTGATAGATAGAACATTACTGGGATATTGTTGATCAACATGTAGACAAATGAAACATTGGTATTCAATCACTATCTATATTCGGATCATTGAAACTAATGAATTCTAATTTATTTAGTAAAAAATTTAGGGTATCATTGAGGCTACGATGCTATAAAATTATTATTAAAAAACTAATTTATTATTCTCCAAAGTGTCACCAAAATATTCTAAAATCATTTGAAACAAACTATCTCAATAATGATTATATTTTTTTGGGTTTTTTGGGTTTTATGAATTCACAATACTCATTTTGATATGGAGTCCCTATATTGATTGTATACATAGATTTTTTCCAATTTAAATGATTCATGATCTTTAGACAAAGGAAAAAATGGAATTTCAACACCTTACTAAGTGCTAGAACAAGTTCCATGGCCTTTGTTTGCTATAATATCCTTTAACACAAACAATTATTGTTTATTATGACTTAATTATAATTGAATTAATGTATAATTGGATTCTAGGTCACATTCATTTCTTATAAAAGGGATATATATCTCCTTTATCACTATAGGCATTGGATTTATTATTTTATTCAAAATATATAATATAACATATTTTTCAAATAATAATATCATGAATTAATTAAATAATTAGTTAATAAATTATCATAATATATATATATAAATGAATATATATGTATATTATACTAGTACAAGTTCATCGTCAATATAGGTATTCATGTTTGAATGTATTTGTTCAAATGTTTTTTCTAAATATTTCCCAAAAATGAATCAAATGATGCAATTATTTCAATATTTCTAAAAATGAAAATATAAAACCATAAAATGTTTGAACTCAATATAATAATGTAGTTTTTTACATGGAATTTTTATATAATAAAGGAAAAATAAAAGTCCAAATTTTAAACATTATGACTATTCAATTTAATATTATAGTTTAATGTAATAGGTCACCTGGAAATTGGTGGCTACAATAAAGAGTATTATTTTTTTGATAGTGAGGGTGTTCCTTTTTATTGATGATAAGGATAATATTCTCCCAAAATCATGAAATTAATAATCCATTTTTAGTGATTTGGGGGCTCAGTAATTGTTGATTGTTATTTTTTTCATTTGAATTTTTATATGAGAAATTATATTATTTTCATGTCAATATTTAATAATTAAAAAATATATGAGGATAATTTGAATAATAATACATGTACTAATATCATTGTGTCATACATGGGTGGACTAATTATGTAGGTAAAAATCCTCATGCCTTCATACCATGTTCTAGAGGTAAGAGACTAGAACTGAGGTATCGACACAACAAGAGAGATATTACTTCTATATTAACAGTTTTATCCTACTAACAACACAACATCATTTATAATATTAATTTTTAAAATAATATAATGTAAAAAAATCTATGAATGAATGTGGAATATTTTCATAATAAAATTTCATATAAAAACGTATACAACCCCTATGTATAACCCTTCCATACTATAATTATAGATATAAATAAAACCCCTTCATGAGTGACGTTTTGTTTGTTACTTGATAAAGAAATTTAGTTAACATGACCCAAGTTTCACACCAACCACCCCTTCCCAAAAACCTCCATTTGTTAAACTAGATAATCTTAAAAAACATGGGAAATAATTATACAAGTATACATATAGGTGTGAGAAATGATTATCAATTTCACTATCTCAGGCAGTAAGAAAACCATCATGTAATTTGAGTAAAATGTACATGATTTAAATTTAATGTATAAACACAATGATATTGAATCTCATCGATATCATAAATCCTATACAAAAATAAAAAACCATTATTGTTAAAATCACCAATCACAATTTACCTCTTATTAAATTTCATCATGTCTTACAATAGAAAATTGTTTTAAAAATTGTATGATGATAAATTTTTGAGAAAAAAATAGTTCCAAAATCCAGACACTGATAGCCACCAGAGAAAAATATTTAAAGAAATAGTATATCAAGCTATTCGACATGATAATAAGATGAATGAATAAAAAACCCCATCATAGAGGATCATGTAATTTAAAACTATACTAAATGAAAAGGAATACTTTCCACCATGTACCAATCAGTGGTGGATCATGTATAATAATTGGAATATCAAATAAAAATAATTATAAACTCCACTAAATTGAATGTGTAGGATCACAAAATAGAATTGGTAATTTCATGAAAGGGAATACAAAAATTCTATAGTTTCCAAAAATACATGGATTGGAAATTGATGAATCATTCTAAAGTTATAGAATGTCAAAGAAGAACATTGTATGTAGTTAACAATTGTGAAATCTATGAAATAATAATTAATTATAGAAGTAACATATCAACTTTATCTATAAATTAATTAATGATTAAAAAAGACTATGCTCTAGTCAAATAAAAATATCAGTATCAAATCAATGAAAAATTTAATGAAATAGGTATGAATGGAGTTGTGATGTCCTATTGTTCTCCATTATAGGATTGATATCATAAACATATAAAAATAATTATTTCAAAACATAATATCAACTTCATCACCATAATAATTTGACATATTTATCATGAATGTTCATTAACAACATAAAACACCAAAAAAACATAATAGTATGATAATATGACATCTCTATGGATAAAACATAAATCTTGCTCCTCAATACACTAATTCAGGAACCATAACTATTTTATGTATTAAATAAGAACCATAATTTAAACCATCATATTAAATTATAAGGATGGGGTGATATTTTTATACAAATGAATTATGAACTATTAACAGTCACTATATTTTTTCATCTTGAAAAAGATATCAAATAATATTCAAAAATTATAATATAAAATTAAATTATAAAAAAATATATATTGAATAATCTGAATCAATTGGTATTCATTGTATTACCCAAGATATGAGGGGCCATTTATTCCCCATACACATCAGCGTCAACATAGTTTTCATTAGACTAAATTCAGACATTTCCTCATTCATGATCAATATATTACAAATCATTCACTTTAATAGCTCCAAATGAACCAAAAGGACACAAAATATTTTTATAAAAAAAAATTAAAATGACACACTAAATATTTTATTTTCGTTTTTTCACCATTAATATCAATGAATAAATATTATAATTTTAAAAAACATACAATAAAAGAACACTTATGGAAATAAAATTTCCATTAACCAACATAACTAAACTTATGCTGAAACATGATGCAACCTTTCACAAGTTCTAAATCATATTCATTATTTCTATTTATTAGAATCAACTGATGTGAAAATAAATTTTACATGTTCTGTGGAGAAGATACAACTACGATGTGGCCTTCAGTTTGACCTGATGGATGATTGTTGGTGAGGGGGGAAATGTGTTGCACAATCATTTACATCAATATGCCGTCAAATTTATTATTGGATACTCTCAATGGATCCCTCATCCATAACAGGGGATGTAGATTATTTTCAAATGAAGGAGGTCAATTTTGGTTTGAGACCTAATGAAACATATGGAATCACATTGTTTAATATGATGGATGCGTTGGCTCATAATACACTATTTGAATGAATTTTTTACCACTCAGAGACTCCCTTATATATTTAATATATGTTCTATAATCACATACTAATCCTTATACGAGATCTGTATCCTTAATAAAATGATTATTGGTTACGAATACCTTTATTAAAAAAAGTAGGTATCCTATTAGTTAGTCAATTTTTATGTTTCCAATAACCTACATACATAAAATAGTGATGGATAACTACTTATATTCTAAATTTGTATAACCATGTGCATCATAATTTCTTCCATTCTGAGAGGCAGTTAAAATTTTGAGTAGGGGATTGGGCCATTATGATTCATCCTGCATATCATATTTATTGAAAAAATAAAAAAATACAATGTTTTTAAAACCTAGTTAGTTTAATTTCATGAGAAGTAGACATATTTTAGGGAACTCAAGAACATAATATTTGATTTCAAGTCTCAAGAAGACATCCTACATATCCTATCTATAGTAGGAATCATAGTTATTTTAGTTCAATCATGCATGTGGGACTACCTACAAGGATGATTCAATTATATGGGGGATTTTATTCTCATTCCACTCAATAAGTATTTCATAGTGATATTACCTTGGAAATAAGAGATTAATGACATGACTGAGATCACCATCATGTCTCCCTATACCAATATGAGACATGCTCTAAGTGAGAAACAATGTATAACATTTAATTAGTCTCGCAACATATGGATGTGGGATTTGTGTACTAGTATAACCTTTGGGATGTTTATTAGGGATCTCAAAACATAGGATGGAATCATATATATCTTTTTTATCATAGGAATTAGAGTCACCAAGGATCAATAAGATTCTCTGTCCACCGATTGGTAAGGTATAATGATCATTCCATGGGAATGATTCGGTCTCTTTGGTGAAAATATCAGTGACATGGTGGGAATCACTCTATGGGGTATTCCCATTTGATTTCTATATGTGGTCACATGAAGGTGTCCTATATATGTTAGTTATGGTAGGAATCGGAATAATTATAGTTCAATTGATCGGGGCATTCACACTTAGGTTTCACATATGATATGGGCATACATACGGAAGATTTAACAATGTTAACAAGTACTAGTATTCGCTTTCTTTTATAAATTTTTTTAACATGAATGATTATGATCATTTCAACTACCTATTTTCATTTGATCTATGATCGATGTGAAAAAAATGTATAGGAAATCATCAATGTCATTGATTGTGGATGTGGGACTAGTGAGCTGTAACATCCATTTGAATGGTTGATATGGATAGTTGGCCTTATGAAATCATCCTATGTATCCTCGTTATGGAAGGAATCAGAGTCAACATAGTTTAGTATGTATGGGCTTTCACAATGAGGTTTCTATTATAATAAAGTCTCACATATTAGGGATTGGACAATGTTATGATGTCCTATGATGCCTTATTGTCATTAAATGGTTATCATCCTAACATTAGATTATTGTTTTCTTGGCATGCCTATATTTTCTACTTGAAAAGTCATATAATATTTTTATGAAATTTATTAAATTAATAATTTGATCTAGTTGACTTTTAAGAGGGAAGTCTCATATCTTACATAACATGTATATAGGATGTTGAATTATCCTGGTTGACTTTTCTAGAGGACATCACATGACCCATATAGCACATCCTGGAAGCGATCTCATGATTGAAAATGAAATTTCCAGAGGGAATCACAACCTGAATAAACATTTACGTTGGTTTCAATGAGATAGATAACTGACCATCTTGAATGGTGTCATGAGATTCAATGTCACATGTATGGAGAGTAAAACATTATCCATGATTAAATATGTGGAGAAAAACGTGAGGTCTTGTTGGTGTGCCCGAAGTGCATCGCGAGAGACAGTTGATATGATCGAGTGATTCCGTGATACTCAGATAAAATGTACTAATGCATCAGTATTAGTTTGGTGACACTTATTAAGGGCACCACAGGGTTTTTATTTCATTTACGGAGAGATTCTTGAGTCTAGGTTAGAATTCCCATGGGATCCACGTGACTTCAGTTTTCATGTATAGAGGACTTCACATGATCCAAATAGTATACTCAAGGAGTTTTGTGAGATCTCAATGATATAAACATGTGTTGTTGGATGAATTGGGTGGTTCACATGAAGTTAATTGGGATCAAATTATATTTTAATTCCTCCAATCTCTCGAACCAAGGACTTTTTTTCATCCAATTATTAAAAATTTCTTATATTTTAATAGTGTTATCTTATTTTATGCCTCTCATGATCTAGCAGATACATGGGATGTTCGACACAATTCCTTCATTAAGTCCATCGCCTGATCGATGAATGATTAGGAGAAGTAATAATTTATATTGAATAGTTTATCTTGTTGTTCCATAGCTCTTACCTGATTGGAAGTATTTCTGGTCATGAGATCCACTCCTCTGATAAGTCCGGTCTGGTGCATGGGTGCACTAGTGCATCTGGATGAGGAATGTGCATGATCTAAATAATAATATAGATGCACAATGAGTAGGGTATCTAACAACATTGGATAAAGGTACCTTGATTTATAAATTCAAGAAAGTTTATCTTACACACACCCAGGTAATCCCTTGATAGAAATATCAGAGTCTGTCTTGCTATACCAGCATGCCCTCAAACATTAAGGTAGTCGGCTCCTCTGTCTTTCTATCCCCAGAATTACTCGATTGTACACAACAAAAATCGGAGTCGCACGATGAAATCTGAACAAGGTGTTCAATATTAAATGTGAACGATAGTATCTCTCTCTAGAAATCTCTTCAACAACATGTGGTCTCTAGATTTCTAGAACTATCATCAATTTTTGGAGCTCTTTCAAATGATCTCCAATTTATATGAACTTTTCCAATGGTCATCTCCCTCCTCCAATGGTCATATTTTTCCTTGAAACTCAATGGGACCAGTACACATGTAACTCAAAAAATATATTTTTGGAAATATATTTCACAAAATCATTTCATAACTATGACATGTGTAATCAAAATTTGGTGGCATGACCAAATCCATTTTTCAGATTCTAAGGAAAAATAATCGTTCGGAGTGTAAGAAAAAAAATATGGAGTCTATATTATATGGATATTCAGATTCTTCTTATTAAGGAATTTGGAGTCATAATTATATAGACTTCAATGTCTAAACTATAATGAATTCAGAGTCGTAAATCTAAGGAATTCAGGCTCTCAATTCGGTGGAATTCGGAGTTTAAATTATGAGGATTTTAGATTCCGAATTTTAGATAATTTAGAGTCATAATTTCAGAGTATTCAGTGTCTGAATTTCAAATAATTTGGAGTATGAATTTTAGAGAAACTGGACTCTAGATTTCAGAGAATTTGATGTCCAAATTTTAGATAATTTGGAGTCTGAATTTTAGAGAATTCTAAGACTGAATTTCCGTGAATTTAGAGTCTGAATTTGGATCCCGAAAACAGAATACTCTATATCTAAGTATTTACAAGATTTCGAGGTTTTAGATATGAAAATGAATTTTACACTTTGAAATAAAATGAGTTAGATTTAGTCAATCCATAAAATGAACAAAGAAAACAAGGGTGAGGATAAAATTTCCTCGACGATTGAAATTTTTTCTAATTAAGATAAATGTCAGAGAATCTATGACATGAACAATGAAAACAAGGGTGAGGATAAAATTTCCTTGGCGTAGGAAAATTTTCTTTGTTATAAAAAATCATAGAGGAAATGAAATTTTTTTTAAGATAGGGTGTTTGTGATTTTCAAAACATAAAGGGATGAAGAAAATAATAAAGAAACTTTATTGACTCAAAAATCTACCCTTTTTTTAAAGCAGAAACATCCCTACTAAAAAGAATATATGGAATTTAAAATTTCTATGAACTTGAAAATAAGAATTATCTCCCTTTACATATGGATCATAGTGAATATGACTAACTCCCCTTTATGCATTGAAATCCAAAAGGATAAAATTATTGATCTCTTGAATGATATTTTACAATTTCTTGTATAGAAAAATCTTCATTGATAAGAACATTCCCATAGATGAACTCCCCCTGACTAAGTAAAATATCTTCTAACATATTATATTTTTTATCAATACTTTCTCCCCCTTTGTGATTTTTCATAAGGAATATAAGTAATGGAAAAAAATTTGTACCAGAAATATTAGTACTAAACAACCAAAAATATAGAGAACAATATAAATTTCATTAATATTGAAATGTTTATTACAAGAAGGAAATAAAATAAAAGATTATATTTTGAAAAAAAATAGACATCTATGTCCTTCCACATCAGCTTATTGACAATGGTTTTTAGTTTCATTTATTTCTTGTGATCTTCTTCCATACTCTTAATAAATTTATCATTATCTTTACTTTTCTTCTATAAGGATTTAATTTTTTCTTCATATGCCATAAGACACTTTTCATGAGCCTTAGACACTTTTTATTGCATAAAAATACTTTCCTCAAATTCCATTATGAGATCCCTTTACCTCTACCAATTCAAGGAAACAGAATTTAGCTTCCCTTTCAAATCCTTAACTTCATGTTTCTGAGTTGTCTATTCAAGAGTTATGTTTTCCTAAAAACTAGAATAATGGTCCTTGATCTTTACTTCTTCTGTGTGAAATTAATCTTTGAAATTATCATAAAATTCATCAAAAGCTCTTAGATCAATGATTAACTTCCTTTAACATCTTGTACTCTTCTCATATAATATTTTATGAGCCTCACAACCAATGATGAATTTTTTTAAATCAGCATCTAGTCCGAATAATTTTTCCATAACCATTGAAACTGAATATGATTTTGGATTTATCTTATGCTAATGCATCTGGAACCTTGATTCTATAATTGGGAATAAAAGAATAGTAACATCCATATTTTTTAATGACTTAACATCAAAGTCATGTCCAAGGGAAAACAATTATAAATTAGAGAGTTTGGTGGGTGAGGATTATTTTTCTAACTCATCATCTTTCCTCTTTGATAAAGCACCAACTTCTTTCTTCTTCACCACCTGATTTAGTTGGTGTATCTAGTACCACATGTTTTCCATTATCAACTCTCGGAATGATGTATTGATCTTTAGGTGATTCGTGTTCACAATCTAATAGCTGAAAAATATGATATTCATCTACTACTTTTTATCTCGGCTCCTGCCTCAACATCCTCTAGAAAGATTAAATCCTGGTTTCTAATTTCCTCTTAAGAAAATTATTTCACTTCTTCATCACCCATCTCATCATTTCCTTGGGTAGAATTTTTTGAAGATTCGGCTTCAGATATTCAGATTGAGAGCTTCTCAGAAGGACAATCTTTCTCATGATAATCCTCTACATTCTTTATTATGTCTTCGGTGTCATCACTTCCTTCTTCTTCTTATTCACGTTACTCTTCTTTTTGTGGTTCTAGAATCACAAATTTCTTTCTCAGAGTCTCATTAAGTGAATCTTATAGAATGGATTTTGGTACATTAATTTTCTCAGATGATTTTTCATTATCCTTAAGAAGAGAGTGGAAGATTTTAGATTCTGAAAATTTCTTCTTCTTCTTTTCTTTCTCTTTCTTTTCCAGATTCTCAGCAACCTTTTCCTTTAACTCTTTTTTCATCTGCAAGATCCAAGCCAAACATAGGATCCCCTTCCTTCCAGTTCATATTATCTTCTCTCCAATTTTCCACTACAATATCTTAGAGGTTTCATCCACATCTAGCTTCTTTTTCAATGACTCTACTTCTTCTTCACATAGATCATAAAATTATTCATATTAGTTAAAGAATACATACTTCATCCTCTTTATGGTATAATCACTTAAAAACATTACCATGTAATTTCTCATCTTATAACTACATGTAATATTGAATGATTCTAAAAAAATAACTATAAAATTTGAGATAATAGCTGGATACATAATGATTTGATATTTCTGATTCATATTCTTGATATTCTCAATCCTAACCACGATACACATAACAAAGTTTATCTTCCTAATGTTATCCAAGAAATCCAATACATAGATATCACTCATTATCAGGGAATTCTTATCCCCTTCTATCGTAATGATACAACCATGAACCCATAACTCAAGAATTCATATGTTTTCTGATAAATGAACAATCTTCAGAGTCTTCACTTCTTCTAAACCACAATATGCTAGAGGCTTATACATATCAAAAGTCCCTAAATAATCGATTAATTTGAGAGTATATCACTAGTAATCTCCTTCGTAAGGAATTCCAATTAGACTTTATACCTTCCTGTAAGAAAGATAATAGGTCTTTCCATAACACCTAAATGAGAACATTTCTCTACCTTTTTCCTTGAAGAATGTTTCAGGCTCATGGAACTCACTCAACAAGTCCGAATAGACTAGATCCTGTTATTTTGGTTTCGGTACACATACACTCTCCCAACCATTCATCTTGATATTCTTATACTGGATAGAGTCATACTTGGCATAAAACTTTGGATCAACTAACCATTCTCTATATATCATCCACTCAAATATTTCCTTAACAGTAGTCATTTATTTCTAAAGAGAGTCTTCAGCATACATACATAACTGAGGAAACATTGAAGGTATGGAATTGTCCTTAAGTACAGAGGTTCAACTTCTGCAGGTGAAGGCCTGGAATTCAATGTGGGATAATCAATATTGGTTCCTTATATAGGCATTTTAGATTACTATTCAACATCCTTCGTTGATCCAATGGTTGAAAAATCCTTGATAGGATATGATGGTTGATATGATATCTAAAGAAGGATTTTGATATATTTTGATCATTTGAGTTTATTTAAAAATAAAAACATATTTAAGAAACAATCTGAAACCTAAAAAGTTAAAAACAAAATGAAAATAACAACAAGTAAAAGTTTATAATGATAATTTAGGAAAGGAAACATACCTTTTTCATTTGTCGGAAGATTATTCACAATGAGGAATTTTTTTTGAATAACATTAGATTATGAAAATTTTAATTGCCATAAATTTTAGATTTCAATAATTTTAGATTACAAAAAAATTTAGATAATGAAAAAATTAAATATTATAAATAAATTTTAGATTAAGAAAAAAATTTAGATTCTAAAATAAAATTCAGACTATGACAAAATTTTAGATTACAAAAAAATTTAGACCACAATAATATTTTAGATTTCGAAAATAAAAGTACAATATGAAAAAAATTTAGATTATGAAAAGTTTTAGACTATTAAAGAATTATATATTATGAAAAAATTTAGATTAGGAAAAAATTTTACATTTTGAAAAATTTTAGACTACAAAAATATTTTCGATAATGAACAGTTTTAGACAGTGAAAAATTTATATTTTTAATTTACAAGAAAATGTGCTCCCCCTATGAAAAGGAGTTTATTACTCCAAGAAAATAGATTTAAATAGTAAGTTAACAAAGTGGATTACCTTATGGTTATCATTTATAACTTCTGTTTAATGTATTGAAATCTGACGGAGGGTCCATATTTTGTGAAAATATCAGTAAGTTGATCTTCTATTCTATAAAATTGAAGAATTATATCTCATTTTTGTGTGTGGTCCCTACGAAAGTGATGCCTAATATCTATGTGTTTTTTAATAAAGTGATGTGGAAGGTTTTTTCGTAGGGAAACAAAACTAGTATTATTACTCAAAATTTGTGTTTAGGTAAAACACAAGCCATAGTCTGTGAGTGTGTGTTGCATCCACAACACTTCAGCACAACAACTTCCCGTTGTTACATATTTAGTTTCAGCAGTGGAAAGTGATGTTGACTGTTTATTTTTGCATGAACATGAATCTAATGAGTCTCCTATGAGATGAAAAGTTTCCATATTTACATTTTCAATCCATTATACATCCACCAAGGTCAGCATCCTAAAAAATTTGTAAAACCAAATCATTTCCAGAAGTATAAAAGTGTCTTATATCCATGGTTCCCTTTAAGTTGTGAAAAATTATTTTCACTGCCTTTAAATTAAATTCATTAGGATTGGATTGATATCAGGAACATAAACATATTGAAAACATTATGTCTAGATGATTGTCTTTCAATTACAGTAAACTTCCTATCATACCTTCGAATGTTGTTTTATCCACTGGTTTCCCAGCTTCATCAAAATCAGGTGAATTTGAGGTACCAGTGGGAGTACTAATACTTTTATTTTTATCATATCCATGCTTTTTAGAAAGATATTTTATATACATATGTCGGTATATATATTATTCTTCTAATTTTTGAGATATTTTAAAATCTTGAAAAAATGTTATCTCACCCACCATAAAAAAATCAAACACAGATTTCATTAGATCCACAAAAGAATCAGTTAAATAATACTGAGATAAACTAAATATAATTTCATTAACATAAATTTGAACAATGAAAACATTTTTCTTATCTTTCTTTATTAAAAATTTGGGATCATTGTTTTCCTTACCATAATTGTTTAGATGAAAAAATCATGTAAGTCAATCATAAAAAGCTCTAGGGGCTTGTTTAAGTCAATAAAAAGCTTTGGTTTGTTTGAAAACATGTTCCAGATATCTATTATCTTCAAATAAAGGTGGTTGTTCAAATAAATCTCCTCTTGAACATAACCATTATGGAAGGACATTTTAACATCCATTTGAAATATTTTGAAATTAACGATTGCTGTGAAGGTAAGTAAATACGAATAGTTTCAATTCTAGATTCTGGATCATAGTTATATTCATAATATATACCTTCTTGTTGGTTATATCCTTTAGTAATTAATATAGCTTTATTTCATAATATGATTCTATTTTCATCACACTCATTTCAGAAGACCCATTTTACTCCATTAATAGATGATTCGATAAGTCTTTCAACCAATATCCATAACTTATTCCTTTTGAATTCATTTATCTCATCTTGCATTTCTTTAATTCATGCATTATAACCTAAATCTTCAAAAGTTATTTTTGGATCTAATTGTGATATGAAAAATTAATGTTCTACTTTATTTTTATAAAGAACTTCTAGTCCGTGCCAGATAATTTACACCACCATTGATACTATTATAGGGATGATTCTTATGAAACAAATAATTTGGGTTTGGTAAAACATTTTCATCAACATATTTCAGGAAATATTTTTGGGTTAAGTGCATCAAAAATATTTTCTTGAATATTTTACTTATCATAAGGATCTTCTATCAAATGTTGATAATGAATTTTTAAAATCACATATGAAGATGTAGGTTTGGGTTCTTTAAAAACAAATGGTTTGGTTTCATCAAATTTAATATGCACTGTTTCTTCAATAGTAAAAGTATTATTATGGAAAACTCTATAAGAATTAGAAGATGTGGAGTAGCCAAAGAATATTATTTCATCAGATTTGGTTGTGAATTTATGTAAATTATCTTTAGTATTCTGAATGAATAATTTGCAACCAATTAATTTGATATAGGAAATTCAAGGATTTCTACCATTCCACAATTCATAAGGGGTATTATGGTGAAAAGGTATTATTAAAACTCGATTTATAGTATAACAATAAGTACTTATTACTTTAGCCCATAATTTTTTAGGTATCGAATATTCACTCAACATGGTTCTTATTATCTCTTATAGATTTCAATTTCTTCTTTCAACAATACCATTTTGTTGAGGGGTTTTTGGTGCTGAGATGTTATTAGTAATGTGTTTTCTACTAAAAAAGTTTCAAAATCCGAATTTTGAAATTATCCTTCATGATCATTATGAATAGTTATCAATGTATGGTTTTTTGATTATTAACATGGGATCTAAAAATTTGGAAATAAGAAAAATCTTTTGGTTTCTTTGTTAGAAAATAGACCCACATAAATATAGTGTACTAATCAACTAAGATAAATAGATAATATTTTCTTCCAATGCTTCTGGTTTTTGTTGGACCAAAAAGATCCAAATGCACCTTCTGTAATGCATAAGTGGTTGAGACCTCACCGATTGATTTAAAATGTGATTTATATTTCCTTCCATATTGAAAAGAATCACAAACTACTTAAGAGTCAAATATATGATCAGGTAGATCCTTAACAACTCATTTCTTAGAGATTTTTCATAGGTTTTTATGGTTATAGTGTCCTAGAATTCTATACCATAACAAAGATTGATCATCCATTTCACTAAGACAAGGTAGGACTTTGCTCCTAAGCTCTTCATTGTTTAGTGTGTATATATTATATTTCATATGGGAAGAAATAATAAACTCTTACTTGGAATTGTGTACTAAGCATTTATCATTCCTAAAAATCACAAGGTAACTTTAATTACATAATTGACATATGCTAATGAGGTTTTGTTAATACACATCACAAATAATACATTTTAAATCAATGTTTTTCCAAGAAGAACAATGATACATATACCAATAATTTCTCCATGAGCATTATCTTCCAAGGTTATTTTCCCCCTTTTAACTTCATAATGTTTTCAAAGAATTTTTGGTTACCAGTCATATGCTGGGAACATCCACTATCCATATACAATGTATTGTTGTTCGTACTTTATTTAATTTCCTAAGAATATAAGTGTTATACTTTCAGAAACCAAATATTCTTGGATCCGAAAATTTCGGAAAGAAAAATTTTAGTTATCCAACTTTTCATAGAAAAATATGATATATTAAAACATAAATAATGGGTTTTATTTAAAGAAAAAATTTCACTCAATGTCAACTACACAGTCATTTAGTGCATAATAGAGCACTTTGAGGAACAAAATAGTTATTAATGAAAACTGTTTTAGAATGAGTATTTCCAAAACCAGAATTATTCCTTAGCGTTCGAATTTGTGAATACATTTTATCAGAGTTTTCCTTACCTAATGTAAAGTATAAAAAAAGCTTCCACAAGGAAAATATTTTAGACATTAGTTTAATAAGGATGTTTTAATCATCAAAAACATTTGTTTCAGAACTAGATTTATACTCTGAAATATTTTTCTTAGAATTAAATTTTTCAAGATACATAAAAAGTTTATCCTTATCAGAATTAACTTCCTTAAGGTTTTTGGAAATACATTAAAAATAAAAAGTTATCTTATCAAGATCTTTAGAAAGATATGATTATTCTTTAATATAAATATAAATTCTAGATTTTTCCTTGTCATTATTTTTGTTGATTTTATAATTTTCATTTTCAAGACGTTTAGAAAACCAATATACTTCTTCATAAGTAGGTAATGTATTATCTTCATCAGAAAAATATTCTTCATCCAAAGACTCATAATATTTACTTTCACTATAATTTGAATTTTAGGAAACATTTATAATAGATTCATCATTGTGTGCCTTATACTTTAGGAAATTATTTTCAGTAGGTAATTTGGCTAGTAAACCTTGACTCTTCTCACCATAAAGATTAATTCTCTGAGGATTCATCAAATGATTTTCCACCACTTACACTCAAGGTATTGGCATTCAAAAAATTTGTATCGTTATCTTTGTAATATCTATTTCTATTCCACTCATAATTATTTTCCTTCTTATCCTTTTTCTTAAGTATAGGAAAATATGGCTTTATATGCCCTGCTCTTTTACATTCATAGTATGTAACTTCTAATTCATTCTTATCTTTCCTCTCTTTCTTATTAAATATAAACATAAAGTCATTTTTCCCAACTATCTTGTCCATCCTTAAAGAAATATTATATTGTTCATTCTCACTATGTTCACTTTCACTCGATTCAGATAGAATAGTGAATTTCTTAGACTTGGATATTGTAACCCTTTTAGGTGTCTTGGATTTAGAAGTAGTAAAAGCTACAGTTCCATTTCCATTCTTCTTCTTATTCATATAACAATCTCTTTTCATTCTTATCTCATTTTGAATAAGACTTCCAAAATGTTAGTCAGAAGTATTATGAGATACATTCATATTCTAATCAATATTTGTCCACAAAGATTCCCACACATTAAGCATGATATGAATAATCTTGTCCACAAGAACTTCATCATCAAGACCTTTTTCACATGTAGATTTTAAACTGTTAACAATAGTTATACACCTTTGTTGAACCTTACATACAGGTTCTCCATAAAAAATATAAATCCATGATATTCTGCTCTGATCATAGCTCTTCATGTTTCTATAACATTGGATGTACGAAAATGGGTGGCTTCCATTTTCTTCTAGGTACAATTTTCAACTTCACAAGAAGAAATATGACTATATATATTCCAATTCATGGAACACAAGAAATTATTACATACCATGTATTTTAATTGATATTCTGTCTTTTCATGATTAGTAAAAGTTTTAACTTCCTTATCAAGAATCTTGTAATCTCATGTAAGAATAAAAAATTTGTACACTCCAATATTAATAAAAAAATAATTCATATGATATCTCCAATATTCCTAATCATTCGCATCATGAAAATCCTAGACTGGTAGGATTTTGATTGTAAATCGAACCAACATTCATTCTTTCCATCTAAAAGAAATCATCTTTCCATAGTAACTTATTAATAATAAATGATTGATAACAAGGGTTAATTTCCAATGCAATGAAAATTTGAAGAATGAAAACATGAGGAAGAAATATTATATGTAGATATTTGATTCCTAGATACCTCCATTGATACTGATTTTAGAATCAAAATAATGCTGTATATGCTCAATATACAAGAGGGGTGAATTGTTTTATTTAAAAATTCCTTTTGAACCTTTGATTTATTTATAAAATATTTGTTTTTAACCTCAAAGAAAACTATGTTTAACAATGTTAAACAAGGTAGATTCACAAGACCTCTTAGTTATACAAACTTCCTAGGTTCTGAAAATATGATTCCGTAAGTGAACCATGAGTTAATTTTACAAGGAAAATATTATACATTAAAGAGAATAGAATTTAAAGACACGGGATTTACATGTAATGTTTTTTATATATGGGAATTTAATTAGTCTGTGTAAATTGATGGGACATGATTCTGAGGCCCGGAGTGCCTGGAATCGATTTTTGTTCTTTTCTTCTAGTACATTCAGTAAATGTACAAGCTGGTTTTTCTAACTTTGGAAACGGTGCTCAGAATTGAAATTTGAGGGCACCGTTTAACTCGCAGCTCTAGTATTCGCTTAAAGAGACTTTCTCCTCGATGGATGTTGGTTAAGGGTGGAAGTTAGTTTTGGGTTTTTTTGTGGAAATAATAAAAAGAAATAGTCACATATTTTATTTTATTTAACCACCCATGTGGATGTTAGGAGGTGGGTTCCAACGAAAACTAAACCTCATATTCTAGTTTTATTGTGGTGGGGACCACCCAAGACCTCAAAACCTCCCAATTTGAATATGGGGACAGGGACCACCCGACCCCCAATTAATGGGGGAGAATAAAAACTCTCTACTCCCTTATTAATATGGAGGAGCTTCTTGAGATTCCTCCAAATTAATTAAACCAATGCACCAAATTAATTGTGCCAACCTATGTGATTAATTATCTCATTTTGAATTAGTTCCAATGATTAATGTTGGGGGAAAAGTCAACAGTTTTCCATTTTCTTTTTGGTGGTGCCTTGGGAAAAAATCTATCCAAATAATAACACTTTATTCCATGAAAAACGATCCACCAATGAAGAACGCCGACCTCAACTTCATGCTTCATCCTCGGTACGTGCTCCAACATAGGACGTGTTCGTCTACAATGAATCAAAGTCCGACTTTTCGCACCAACATTTACCAAAAATGAATAGGGTAGGGGTTTAATGCTGATTGATTCTCACTTCACAAGTACACCCCATATTTTTCTATTGCAGGTTGGAAAGAATCATTGTGGGAGGGTTTGATGTGCTTCTTTATAATGCAGAGAGTGTGGGCAAAAATAACACGGCCCATCCTCTCAGTAACCCTTATGATGATTTGTAGTGTTCTTCAAAATGGAGGTTGAAGATGAAAAAAACAATGTCGCCACCCGCGACCTCCATGAACTTCGATGCCCTTGTGGCACTCTGACCTATCGGCCTAACCGGCCCGACATTGTCGTCAGATGAACCGGCCCCTCGCCGCCTCAAGCTGAACTGACCCATGCCAGATCGCGCCACGGCCGCGCCGCACCCCTCCCATGCCACACACCATATGCGCCATCCGTTGGCCCCCAGCCACCCTGGAATCCTAGCCAAGCATCCATGGTCGCGGCCTTTGCCAGTCGAGCCACCCTGGATACTCCGGCATCCCAGACGAACCGGCCCTGGTCATTCCCCCTGATGGCCAAACCGACCCTGACCGCGCCACCCTGGCCTCCGGGCCAAGCCACCCCAAGCCGCACCCCTGCGGCCCTCCGAGCCAAACTGGCCCCATGCCCCGGGCTGAGCTATCCTCACGGAACCCTCCAGACCGAGCAACCAACGCGGCTCCCTCTGGGACAAACCTCCCTTGCACCGACCCGTAGCCTTTTCGCGCCCTCGTGGCCCATCCGCACCCTAATTGATCTCTGCAGCCCCACACAGACAACATGGTGGGGTTCAATGGGCCAGGCTGAACCCAATGGGTTGTCCTGCCAAATGGCTATGCCAGACCCAACAGGTCATGCCGGGTCGGTCCAGGTTAGTCCGACAGGGTTGGACCAGACCCTTTCCCACTTCTACCTATATTACTTCATTTAGCCATAACATTGGAATCATACATCCGTTTGACGAACTGTCAACGACACTAGAAATCATGGAGTGTGACGGTTCCTTTGGGTATACCCCACAAGAGTTTTGGATGTAGTTGATATACAGTCAGTTTGAATCATGCACAAAGACAACCGGGCCCCTAAGATAAAAAAAGCTAATAACTCACAGACCAGGTATCCGATTGACGCGTCATCTATTACGTTGAGACCCCCCATGACATGGCAGAACATTGAGATAGTTCTATATGGGAATTCGTTGAAGTTGGAGTATTATCTAGTAGCTCATTGACCAGATCCTCCCAGAGATGAGTAACCATAGTGCGAGATCCTAGTAGTTGGCCTTGACTTGAAGACAGATAACCCTTCTCAACTCGGTGGACTGGATGAGCATTGTGGCGAGAGCCATGGAGACACAGCAGAACCATGGTGGGGAGCGCCTATTTATGACACTGAATACCCACGGTACTTGACCGGAGAAGTACCTCAGTAGGCTATGAGGGGGGCACCTCTGCGTGATACGGTAGACCCACGATACTCGATAGAAGGAGGACCTCACTAGTCATGGACTTGACATGCCCAGTGGGGAGAGCCTATGTATGACGCACCATACCCACGGTGGGGAGCACCTCTCAATGATGCGATAGACCCACGGTACTCAACACGAGAAGTGTCTCGGTAGGATAAAAGGGGGAGCACCTCTATGTGACACAGCAGTCCCACAGTACTCAAAAGGAGGAGTACATCAATAGTCCAAGATTAGTGGGAAGCGCCTCTGTGGGACACGATTGACCCACTATACCTGAGAAGAGGATTGATCTAGTTTCTTAAGTGATTGAAAATGTGATAGGGGGTGTTTCTTGACACTACCCCCATCAATAAATCCAAGTGTGAGCTGAGTCAGTATCTTTGTGTCTTCCTCAAGATTCAGACAGATTACATTATAACATATGTATATGTATGGGCATACACATAAGTGGTGTTATCTATTGATTTTATACTTTTAGAATTATCCTTGGTGGATATTGTGAGACCTTGAGGGTATCAATATCCTTACTGAGTATCGTTATACTCACCCATGTATGACTTATGCCCGCACCTTGTTGTGTGGGTTACAGACAACATACATCACTGACTGAGGATGTGAGTACTAGGACTGGACGTTCTTAGAGGTGGACCACACGGCGTGTCGAGGCATGGAGGAGACAGATGGATATAGATTTTTGAGGAGGCTATCTATACCTACCCATTAGGTGGGAACACCAGAGGATGATCCAGTAGATTTCTTTCTCATTCTTTAGTTGTATTGAATCTTAGTTGTTATTGTACTTTCCAGTTGGGCTTGTATTCTAGCCCCCTTATTTTACTTACAGTACTCACTTGTTCACTATACAGTTGTCTTTCGTTAGTATCTTAATGTGTTTTTGGTGGTGTGTGTTCACATGTTTTAAAGGCAATGCCTTCCCAGTTTTAGGGAATGTGCCTTTGGTGCTAGTCACCAGCCCTATGACTATGGAATGCGGGATTGGGGATCTCACTGCACAGGCACAAGGGAATGGGTCTAGAAAACTTGGAATCTAAACAGTCTGTTCTACAACAGAACTTTGGACTCTGATCATTTCTATGAAGTAATAATCTTAATGGATATGTGTGTGGTTTTTATATCAAGGAGTCTAGTGTTGGTGTGGCGGCTGACGTATCCATACACCAGGACCCTGAATTCTGATATCCAACACAGTGCATGAAAACTATGATTGTGTGTCTGTTTTCAAGAGTCTTCTTTGTGAAATCGTTGATTCAGCTCACTAGGCCAGCTGACCAAGTATAACTTTTGACCATGGCAGACCTATTTTCATTGATGATGCCTCCATGTAGATAGCTAGCTACTATTCTAGGTGTTGTATGCACTGTTATCCCACCAAACGATGAGGCCTCAGTGTAGGGCCTTTTCCAATAGTGGAAGCAGTGGAGGAACCAGTGGTTCCAATAATCATTGGGCCACCGATTCCACCATCCCCAATAGTAGACGGTGCACACCACTTGAGTGTGTTTCATGAGTTGCAGTTCGAGAGGCCACCCAGGTTCAGGGGAGAGATGGACCCACATGTGGGTGAGGATTGGCTAGAGGCTGTAGGGAGAGTCTTTCGACTGGTAGGGACACCAGCAGACCTCATGGTAATCCTTTACATAAGCCTTCTATAGGAAGCAGTTGGAAGATGGTGGAGCTTGATGCTCCATTTCCAAGATTAGGTGATGCTTCTCTGGACAGACTTCGAGAGCCTATTTGAAGTAGAGTTTGTTCCAGTGACTCTTTGCAAAGTGCGCATACAGGAGCTGCTTCATCTATAGTACGGTGCCATTATAGTAACTCAATACTCAGTGAGGTTCACATACTTCTCATGCTACTCCAATGATATGGATCGGGACCCATTATTCAGGCCCCATACCTTCGAGCATGGGATTAGGTGGGAGATCAGGTCTTTAGTGATCTCACTTAGAATCTCGACGTAGGCGGTGGTTTTAGAGAGATCCATCTTTTTGGAGAGTTTCCTTTCTGAGCAGTCACCAGCATCAAGACTCTCTACCAGTCATCAAGTATCAGAGTCTTCTGCAGCTGGTAGCAGACAGATGTCACAGAGGTCCAAGATGAACAAACCTAAAGGTGGACAACCACATGACTTAGGATCGGTTGTGCGGGGCCCCCAAGGTATTGACAGACATGACAGGAGTGGCTAGTGTTACTCATGCATCGGGCATGATCACATTTATCATGACTTTACAACCCATCATACAGATTATCAGCAGACGGTCGAGGGACTACCCAGGCAGAGATAGAGGTTTGATCGAGGTGGTCCACATGGAGTAGACAGACGTGGAAGAGGAGCTAGTCATGCTACTGGTGGTGGGAAAAAATTCTATATATTATTGCCACGATCACCAGGAGGTCCACCACAACTGGAGGGAGCAGGTGGATAGGGGAGAGCTCATCTCCAGGCAGCTGAGGCCTATGAACAAGGCACCCCAGAGATGATACAAGGTACGTTCTATGTCTATTACACCATTGCTGTAGTACTTATAGACATATGTTCCAGTAATTCGTTAATTTCCACTGCCCTCGTTAGGAGTTCGGAGATTCCGACGGAGCAGTTGGTTCAATCCTTTCTACTAAATACTCCTACGGGAGCGTATTCGACGATTACACACTGGTTCTAGTAGTGTGAACTTACTCTAGGAGGTGATAGCTTCCTCTGGGATCTCCTTGTAGCGGCGTCGAGGCCTTATGATATCATTTTGGGTATGTAGTAGTTATCTACAGTCCATTCTTAGATTGACTGTATTAGGTGAATAGAGTAGTGTGTCCTCACAAATGATATATGGATTTCCTTCACTAGTGAGAAGGGAGCCTTTGCAGCACAGGAAGGACATGCTTGGAGGATGGTGCAGCTGATAACTCCTTAGTTGGATAGCCTTTCCGTTGGAGTTGTTGATGTGGAGAGTTCGAGTTATCCTATATTGGTCGACCAGTACATGGATGTCTTCACTGAAGATGTTCTTGGCCTATATCCTCACAGAGATGTGGAATTTTATATAGACTTATACCCACTGATGTCATCGATATCTACTCCCACATATCGGATGGCTCCCATGGAGCATCGTGAGATGTGGGTAAAGCTAGTGGAATTGGAGGGGAAGGGATTCATCCAGCCCAGTGTTTCTCCATTGGTATCCCCGATTCGATTTTCCAAGAAGGCGGATTGGATCTTGAGGCTTGTGTTGATTATCGGAACTTGAACCAGGTGACCGTGAAGAACATTTACCCTCTCCCGAGAATTGACGACCTCTTTGAACAGCTGAAGGGAGCACGGTGGTTCTGGAAGATAGACCCCAGATCAGGCTATCACTAGCTTAGAGTGTGAGATGAGGATGTGCCGAAGACAGCTTTCAGATGTCATTATGGCCACTACTAGTTCTTGGTTATGCCATTTGACGTAACCAATGCCCAAGAAGAGTTCATGGGACTCAGGAACAAGATCTTACAGCCATACCATGATCGCTTAATCAATGTCTTTATTGATGACATTATGATCTACTCGACTATTGAGGAGGAGCATTCCTATCATTTGTGAGTAGTACTGGACACACTCTGAGAGCACCTACATTATGGTACGCTCTCGAAGTGACAGTTTTGGATCCAAGAGGTTCACTTTCTAGGTCATGTCATCTCAGAGGCTGGAGTTGCAGTAGATCCAGCAAAGATTGAGGCAGTACATTCTTAGGAGACACCCAGGAGGGTGAGGGAGGTATTGAGATTCCTAGGATTGGATGGATATTTACGGAGATTTCTATTAGATTTCCCCATAGTTGTAGCACCACTTTCAGCGTTGAAGAAGAAGGGTAAGCACTTTGTGTGGTCAAAAAGGTCCCAACAGAGTTTTCAAGAGCTGAGGTATAGGCTGAATTGTTCCTCCATCTTGAGTCTTCCAAAAGAGGGCATAGGGTACGTAGTTTACTGAGATGCATCAGGGAACGAGCTCAGATGTGTCCTGATGTAGGAGAAATTAGTGATTTCATTTGAATCTCGGCAACTAAGACAGCATGAGATGAACTATGCTACCAATGACCTGGAGTTAGTAGTAGTGGTCTTCGCCTTGAAGATGTGGAAGCACTATCTCTTGGGTGAACGTTTTACAGTAAACTATGATCCCAAGAGTCTCATGTATATCATCTCTCATAAGGATATGAACCGGAGACAACGATGTTGTCTAGAGTTCCTCCAGGACTATGACTTTGAATAGTCTATACTCCTAAGAAGGAGAACGTTTTAGCATAATAAATCTGCGGGAGGTCGGGTATACAACTACTAAGTGAGGCGACAGAGTAGCTGGCTGCTTTGTAGATATCCTTTGTGGGTAGAGACGAAGCAACCTTTCTTTAGTCACATACAGTCACTCCTCCACTTCTTTAGTGAGTTATGGAGGTGCATCATGGGGACGCCGACTATGAGACACGACATGCTCACATATCCACAAGACAAGCACCTGATGGATTTTCTGAAGGTGGGGAGACCATAATTCTCTTCAGGGGATGTACCATCATACCAGTGTCACTTCAAGAAGAATTGTTTAGGGAGTTCCATACATCTCATCTAGTTGTACACCCAAGAGTGGCGATGATGTATCAGGACCTCTGACGACAGCACAACTGGTAAGGAATGAAGAAAGTAGTCATAGAGTTTGTCTCTCAAGGACTCACTTGACCACAAATGAGGTTGATGCATCAGGTACCAGCAGGATTGGTTCAGCCTTTAGTGGTTCTATAGTGGAAGTGGGATGGGATTTCCATGGACTTCGTGATGGTTCATCACATAAATACGGGGACACGACTCGATTTGGGTGATTGTCGACCGACATATCTAGTCATCCCACTTCCTACCGATCAGAGAGAAGGGTTTAATAGAGAGATTGGGTTGCATATATGTGCCAGATATTGTGTGGTTAGATGGTGTACCCTTGATGATTTTATCAAATCATGATACACGATTTACTTCCCGGACATGGAAGGGGTTGTAGGAGGATTTTGCGACACAACTTCATTTGAGCGCCGCCTTCCATCCATAGATGGATGGTGAGACTGAGCAAACCATTTAGACACTTGAGGAAATTTTGTATGCTTGTCCTAGACTTTGGTCATAGTTGGGAGGATTAATTACCTTGGGTGGAGTTTCCATACAACAACAGATATCACTCCACTATAGGGTTGCCTCTTTTTGAGGCGTTGCACGGGTGACCTTTCTAATCACCCTTGTGTTGGACTGACCCTGGGAAGTCAGCACTCGTGGGATGAGAGATGTTATGGTATACCACAGAGAAGGTACAAATCATCCAGGAGTGGATGAAGACTTCATAGAGTAGGAAGATGTCTTATATTGATAGTAGACAGATACCTCTGGAGTTCGAGGATGGCGACCACGTCTTTCAATAGATCTCACTTCGATGAGGTTTGCAAGGATTTTTTTGGAGCCGAAAAGATATCTCTAAGATTCATCAACCATTTCCAAGTCCTCAGCATAGTTTTCAAGGTTGCATAGAACATAGCTCTTCCACTTCAGTTGCACTAGGTGCACGATGTCTTCCATGTATCCCAGCTGAGGAGATGCAAGCGCTACACTTCCCATATAATCGACCGCGGGGAGCTGGACATCGACGATGGGGTGACTATTATTAATGTTTTCGTATAGATTTAAAATCGATAGGAGTGGTCACTTCATGGACGATAGATACCTATGGTGCACATTCTTTGGCAACACGGGAACCTCCAAGAGAGCACATGAGAGCGGGAGGCTCAGATTCAAGCTCAGTACCCCCCATTTGATACATTAGTTTGAGTAGTGGTTTATGGGGACGAAAATCTCTGAGGTGGGGATAATTTATTGGCCCGTAATTTCCAGGTAATTTATTTAATGTATTGGAATTTTACGAGTCCGTGAAAATTGACGGCGGGTGATTCCGAGCCCCGGAGTGCCTGAAATCGATTTCTGAACATTTCTTCGGGTACGTTTAGTAAACGTACGAGCATGTTTTTATAACATTGGAACTACTGCCCAGAATTGAAATCTGAGGGCTACGATGAACATGCAGTGCTGATAATCAATTAAAGAGACCATCATATCAATGGTAGTTGGTCGAGGGTGGAAGTTAGTTTTTGGATTTTTCATGGAAATAATAAAATGAAATAGTCACATATTTTATTTTATTTAACCACCCATGTGGATGTTAGGAGTTGGGGTCCACAGAAAACTAAACATCCTCTAATAGTTTTATTGTGGTGGGGAACACCCGAGACCTTAAAACCTCCCAATTTAAATTTTTGGTTGGGGACCACTCGACCCCCAATTAATGGGGGGGAGAGGAAAACCCCTAAACTCCCACATTAATGTGGAGGAGCCTCTTGAGCTTCCTCCACATCAATTAATCAAAAACAACACCTTAATTATGCCGACCTATATGATTAATTATGTCATTTAGAATTTCTGCCGATGATTATAGTTGGGGGAAAACACATCAGTTGGACATTTTCTTTTTGGTGGAGGCTTGGGTGAAAATCACTCTAACGAAGAACATGTTCTTCCATGAAGAATGCTCCGCCAAAAAAGAAAGCTGACCATGACTTCAAGCATCTTACTTGGGACTTCCTCGAACATAGGATGTGTTTTTCTACAATGAATCAATGTCCACCTTTTTTCACCGACATCAACCAACAACGAACTAGGTAGGGGTTTAATGATGTGCAATTATCACTTCACAAGTACACCCCTTATTTTTCTTATGTGATTTGGGAAATATCGTTGCGGGAGGGTTTTTTGTGCTTCGTTCTTGTGAACCTCTTGCTACCGCTCAAATGCAGAGAGTGTTGGCCAAACTGATATGACCCATCCTCTCCATAAAACTTGTGTTGATTGGAAGTGTTATTCAAAATGGCGGAAGGCGATGAAGGAAATGAAGGTGACGAAGGCAACGGTGCTACCACCCTAGGCCTTAGTGACCCGCGCCATCCAGCGGCACTCCGGCCACCCAACCGAACCTACCCCACACTATCGTCGACCAAACCAGCCTAGTGACGGTGCCTACCAAACCACCCCGAGCTTGCCACACCTCAGCCGCGCCATGCCCCGGCTACGCCGCACACCGGTCTCACCATCCAATGGCCCCTGGCCACGCCAGCCTTCCTGTCGAGCCCCTATGGCCGCGCGATTTTCAGGCCAGACCACCCCGGCCCTTCTGGCCTCCTAGAAACACCGACATCGATCGTTCCCCCTGCAGGCTGAACTGGCCCGGGTCGCGCCCCCCGGCCTCCAGGCAGATATACCCCGAGCTGCACCCTCTGTAGCTCTCCAAGCCATGCTGGTCCTATGCCCTGGTCCGAGTCATCATCGAGGGTCCCTCTAGACAGAGCTGCAAACGTAGCCCCCTCCAGGCCGAACTGCCCTCGTGCCGACCCACAACCGGTCTGCACCCTCGCGGCTAGTCTGCACCCTCACGGCTCTCTACGGCCATCTAGGCTGGTCCCAGTAGGACGGGGTGAACCAAAAGGTCCAGGCCGACCAATGGGTCGGCCCAGACCCAACATTTCTGCCCAGGTCGAACCGGACACGTGCCCACTACGACCTATTGTACTTCTTTTGTCCACAACTTTGGAACTAGATATTTGTTTGATGAACCGTCAGTGTCACTGGAAATCTTAGAGCGTGATAGTCCATTCGAGTATACATTACTTGATATTGGGGTATAGTTGAGATATGTCCATGTAGGATCATGCACGAATCTAACCGGGCCCCGTGACTAAAAGGCTAATAACTCACAGACCGAGCCACCAATTGACGCACCGTATGTTAAGTTGAGTCCAATATCACGTGGAATACGGTTAAGATACTTCTTTGTGGGACTTCATGGAAGTTGGAGTATCGACCAGTAGCTCATGGAGAGGATCCTCCCTGAGACGAGTGAGTATAGTGTGGGATCCTAGTAGGAGGCTGTGACATGATGACTGTTGACCCTTTTCGACTAAGAGTGATTGGACGTGCCTAGTTGAGAGTGCCTTGGTTACACGGAATACCCACGATGGGGTGATCCTCTGTGTGGCGCGGCAAACCCACGTTATGCAAAATGAGGAGTACCTCATCATGCTACGAGGGGGAGTGCCACTGTGTGACGTGGAAGACCCGTGATACGTGATATGAGGAGTACCTCACCAGTCACAGACATGACAGGACCAGTGGGGAGCACCTCTATGTGACATGGCAGAGCCACATTGGGGATCGCCTCTGTATGACACGGTAGACCCATGGTACTCGACATGAGGAGTATCTCAGCAGGATACTAGGGGGCGCCTCTATGTGATGTGCCAGACCCACAGTACTTGATAGGAGGAGTACCTCAGAAGTCCAAGATTAGTGGGAACCAACTTTTTGTGATGTGGAAAGCCCACCATACCCGAGAGGATGAGTCCTCTAGCATCCAATGTGCTCGACGATGTGACATGGTATGTTACTTGATACTACCACTAGAATTAATCTTGGTGTGAGCTGATTTAGTATATTTGTGTCTTACTCATGATTGAGATGAATTACTTGATAAATTATGTATATGTATGGGAATATTCCTAAGTGGGATTATTTTTTTATGTATAACTATGCCCGAACCTTGTTGTGTTGGATGTAGACGACATACATCGCTAACTGAGGACGTGAGAACCAAGATTGGTCATGCCTGGAGGTGGACCACACTGCGTGTTTGTACCTGGAAGATACGGACGGATGAGTAGTTCTTTGGAGGCTATCTGTACATACCCTTCAGGTAGGAACGACGATGGATGATCTTGTTGTTATCTTTCTCCTTCATCAGTTGTATTGCATTTCAGTTGTACATTTACTTTCTAGTTGGGCTTGTATTCTGGCCCTCTTTTTTACTTACTGTACTCACTTATTTACTATATAGTTTTCTTGTGTTACTATATTGTTGTGTTTTTGGTTGCATGTGTTTACGGGTTATAGAGGCTATGCATTCCCGGTTTTAGGTAATACGCCTTTGGTGCTAGTCGTCAGCCCATCACCTATTGACGGTGGCCTTGGGTTAGTATCAACATGGGCCCTAGGGGACAGTTCATGACATAGAATCCTATTAATAAACTTATAAAAATACAAGAAATTATAAGATAGTTATATTTTCCTTATTAATCATAATGTAGAAGAAAATAAATTTGAAACAATACAAGTAACAAGTATGAAATCTGTTAACCCAAATAGTAGGGTTTTCAATAATGTTGGATAAATGACCATTGATTTTTAAATTATCAAAAGTATGTATTAACAAGAACAGGTAACTCTTCGATAGGAATATCAGAATCTATCTTGCTATCCCCTCAAGCCCTCAAATTTTAAGGTAGTCGGTACCTCTTTCATCTAATGAAAAGATGTCCTTGAACTTTAAGGTAGTCGTCACGTATGTATTCTTAAGCCTAGAAGTCCTCGATTTTATACAGCAACAATCGGAGTCGCAAAAAGTAATTTGAAGAAGGTGTTCCGTCCTTAATAAGCATGACCGTATCTATATCTAGAAATCACTTCAAATGCATGTGGTCTCTAGAGTTCTGGAAGTACCATCAAAGTTTTGAGCTCGTTCAAATGAGATCCTATTTTTAGGCACTTGTCCAATAGTCGTCTCCATCATCCAATGGTCATATTTTTCCTATAAACTCATAGGGACTTGTACACGGGTCACTAGAACAATAGTTAGTTAGAAAAATATTTCGAAACATTGTTTCATAACTATTACAAGAGTAAGAAAAAATTGGTTACTTTACAAAATCCAAATTTCCGAGTCTAAGGGAAAAAAATATTTCAGAGTATAAGAAAATAATGTTCTAAGTCTATAGTATATGGATATTCTGATTCTCTTTATCAAAGAATTCGGAGTTATAATTCAATAGAATTAAAAGTCTTTATTCTAATGAATCTAGAGTCTGAATTCTGAGGAATTCGGTGTATGATTTCTGTGAAAAATCAGATCCGAATTCTAAGGACATCGGAGTCTGAATGTTAGTGAATTTGGAGTTTTAATTTCAATGAATTTGGAGTCAGAATTTCAAAGAATACAGAGTCTGAATTTTAAAGAATTTGGACTCTGAATTTCAGAGAATTAGGGCTCTGAATTCTAGATTATTTTGAGTTTGAATTTTAGAGAATTTGGAGTCTAAATTTCATAGAATTAAGAGTCTGAATTTCAGTGAATTTAGAGTGTGAATTCGGATCCTAAAAACAGAATACTATATATATAAGTATTTATAGGATTCCTAGGTATTATAAATGAAACTGAATTTTACACATGGAAATAAAATGAGATAGATTTAGGGAAACCATAACATGAACAATGAAAAAAAGGGTAAGGAGAAAATTTCACTGAGGAATGAATAATTTCCTTAATAAGATAAATCTTATAGAAACTATGATATGAACAATGATAACAAGGGTAAGGAGAAAATTTCCTTAGGGAAGAAATTTTTCATCTTATTAAGAAAGATCGTAGAGGAAATGAAATTTTTCTTAAGATATGGTGTTTGTGATTTTCAAAACATGAAGGAATGAAAAAAATCATAAGGAAACCTTATTGACTTAACATAAAGGATAACCCCTTCATTGATGATGGGGTGGTGGATTAAAGTCCTCTCAACCATGGTTATTCATCAAATTGTGAGGTGTAAATTTTGTGATCTAATGAATGAATCAATAGTGGGCCTTGGTGTCAAACATAATTATGATGTTATTATACATATTAATATGGGGGGTGTAACATTTATTTTCAGCGACCACAAAAGAATCACACCAATTTCTCCTTTATTGTATTATTTTCAATTAATGGGTTCATTTTTAAGCATTATGACTTGAAAATGGATCTTCATATTTTAAACTCGAATTGTATTGGAGCCTTTTTGGAATTATGTTGCCTATTTAAAGGCTGTAAAATGATCTCAGGTGACTTATCTATGCCTTTCTAGGAGACAATATGTCTTTTTAGTGAGTTTTAAGTGATTTGATTGGTTTTTAAGTGGTCTTTCGTGACAGTGATGCAGTCAACCTAGGAATGTCATGTGAGTTTTACAACCACTAGAAGATCCTTCCTCCCCCCCCTTCTATTTTTTTACAAATTATTAGGGTTTTTTATGTGTTTTTTTGGACAATAAATTTTCCACTTAGCGATGCATCGCAGGAACCAAAAAGTTCATGTGGCGATGCATGATCATTTTATGAAAAAATCTATATGTATTCACTTATGGAGCCAGAGGGGGAGCCTAAGGGCTCTAGGACATAATAGAGCCCCTTTGAATGATGAGGATGAAATGTTTGTAGGATTTTGGAGATGAGTTGGATATATCACTAGGTGATAGAAATGCCTTTCAAACCTCCAATGGTGTGTCACATTATGCTTATGACCACAAGAAACTCCCACCTTCTCCACCTGTACTATTTAATTTTTTAGAAAAGGTTTGAGTTATCAAGTGTTTTTATGATTATTATAGAGGATAAAAATTACTGTCATCTGTGATGCATAATGTATGTTTATGACCATAGTAGGCTCTTTCCTTTGGATATTTTCCACATATATTCCATTTATTTTGGATGGATTTTTTGGTGTCCACTAGATGAAAAGTTTGGTAACTCGGTGGTGCTTGTTGGCCTACTACAATGTGATTTATTATTGTCTAGGATCCCTTGATGAGAGTCTAAGTCCTAATCAAATAGTATTTCTAGGATACTCCATTGGTTATGGGATGGAAATGGACTTTAGAATGACCACCTACTGGTCATGCAATCACGTTCTCTAGAGGGTTAACATGATCTAAATGACCATGGGAAACATCTTCTTCCTTTACTATTGTGTGGGAACTATTATACATATTTATTTATTTATTCCATAGTGATTCTTTTGATTCTCATTTGGTATGCATCAATAAATTACATTTTTATCGGAAAAGTATGTGAGGACAATGGATGAGTTTTGAGGAATGTAAATGTATTTTTGAGCCTTTTTCATTGTAGGAAAATGGTGTTTGGGGAAATGATTGGTATTCCATGTGACGTTTGGAATCCCATTGGATTCCCTATAAATACGGGAGTGGATGTGGATTAATTTGATGTTTTCTCATTTCTATAGAGCATGGATTCCATAATTCATTGGTGCATCGTTATCATAATACCACCCCTAAAGTGCTACTCACGAGAATCCCTATGAGCCTATTTTTATATAAATTCTCCTCAAGAAATCATTCTCCCAGGTTCCTAATAAAATTACTTATAAACTAAACATTAGTAATTGTCTAATTAGTGGCCATGGGGATGTTCAGTTTATTTTATGGTTATCTGTTACCTTCTGGATCGACCGTATGATCCATTGACTATGTTTCCACTTAGGTGACCATATCAAGGTCACATGATTGTCATCAATATGAGGATTCATGTGGTTTTATATTTACTAGTTGGTATTTGTGACCTGTGAGATCTTTAGTATTTAGGCAATTCTCGAATCCTCTGTTTATTCTTACAATGCACATGATGTTTCCCAAATTTTATATCATTCCATTGACATGATTTTATTTTATTTGTCGAAAATACACCATTTACTTATATTCTGATGGATTCCATTTCTCATCAAACTACTTATCCTATGGATAATCAAAAGTAAATTATTTCTATAAATTTCAATACTTACTCTCATATCACATTAATTCTGATGAAGAGGTTTTGAAGAGGTTCCTCTAACTTGGGATCTATGACTATCCTTTACTGCATCGGCTTTGTAAAACCCCAAGATTTTATGAGAAGAATTATTTTTAATTTATTTGATGTCTTGTGTTGTATGCTACACCCAGATTATCTTGCGCTATATGCAACATCATATTTGCTTGCAGTATACACAACCTTATTCTTGGATTGTGATACACAAAATTTCAAGTTTGTTTGATAGAAGTTATTCTATGAAACATTGAGTGTATATATATATACATATTCAATGTATAAATGAAATACTGTTGGATTTTATTATACACAACAACAAAAGAATCTTTCACTACACGCAACCCTGACATGACTTTCTTTACACGCAATCGCGACCTTCCATGATATCGTTTGTTATAAGCAATACTGAGTTTCACTAAACAACGATATGTTGTTAAAATATTATATAAACTAGCTTTTATGAATATTGATGCCCACTTTTTGAAATTTTATGATTCAAAAAGGACTAAATTTTTGGATTCGGAATATCAAAATTAGCCTAGGGTGAAATTTTTGTATTTTTCTGAAAACAGTCAATTTTTTTTGAATAGTGAAAAAACAGGGTTACTATTTAAAAATATACTTTTATTTAAATAATATTTTATTTTATTTAATTTTATTATATTTAAAAATTGATACATAATACCTATATATGGTAAATTTAATTCATTAGAGTCATTTTATAATAATTTTAGTTATATAAAAATTTTATTGAACTTTTCACCAACTTTTACCCACCTCCTAGGAGAATATAAAAATTTACATAAAACATAATTTTACCTCTTATGTGAGTGTAATTTTGAAAATTCGAGAGAAACGGTTAATATAAAGGAGTAAAATGGAGTTCAATAAGTTCAAAACAATTTTTGGTGAATATTAACTTTTTACTTTTATTTCCCATGGTTAAAAGTAAATAGGGTAATTAAAGGTAAAAATGATATTATTATTACCCTAACACATGTCCTAATTCTTTTTGATAAAATTAATTCGACAAAGAAACCATAGGAATAAAATATTACCCTTTAGGTCCACTTAGATTAGATTAGGACACTTATTATTATTTTATTTAATGAATAGTTAAAAGAGTTAAAATCAGAGTTTAAAAACTAAAATATTTTTAATATAGGGTTATACATAAGATAAATTAGACTAAAAATATTAATTTGAAAGATTAAAATATTTCCTACACAATGGTATTTTATTTATAATTTTGAGACATTAAATAATTTAATTTATTTATGACACAATGATGATGTAGTAATTACCTTATTAATGAAAAATTTACACAATTGATGTTATAAATACCCAAATAAATGTAATTTTAGACTTTTTATGAATTAGAATAATTTTATAGCTTACTATTGCATGTTAGTATTGATTTATTTAATTTTTTTCGAACCAATCATGTTGTTATGACTTTCACAAAAATCAATTACCATATAGTGTCAAAATTGACATAAATTAGTTTTTAAAACAAATATTATATTATTCATTATTATTATATTCCTAAAAATCTATGGTTTCTCAAAATGACATTGATAAGGTTATATATATTATCAATAAATCACATGGGGTTATTTTGGCTTGTTATTGTCGGTTTATTGACCATATAGTGTAAGAAAACAAGAAGACACGGTAAATGTTAAATTATTTATCTTAGTGTTAAATCTTAATGATAAGGTTAAAATAGTAACCTAAACTTATATAAAACCTATTTTATGAGGATATTTATACCCATACCAACTTTAGCTTATAAATAAATCAATTCGGTGCTATTATAAACTGAATATGACATTATTATAAAATAATATTTTATGTTTTTCCTAAGGTTCCCCTTCTCCTCTCTTATAAAAGGGCACCTCCTCCATATTCTCTTTACACAATTTTGAGGTTTAAATCTCAGAAAACCCCTGAATATTTCCCTTATCAGCATCCCTATAAACATTATTTTGTTTTTGGTCTCCTAAAAGGACCATCTCTGGTGCCTTAGATGAATCATAAAAGAGGTGCGTCGAAGAAGAGGTAATCTCTTCTACAGATTCTTTCAAGTTTCATTTTTTTTCACTTATTCTTCATTAGTTGTTTCATTTTAAAGTAACAAAATAATAATAAATAATATACTGATATGTTATTATAAATATTAAACAATCCCATTTCACCTTCTATCCATCATATGGAAAACAAAATCACTGCGCGTGCATACGTACGGAATGTCGTCTCTATGCCGTTGTGTAATCGGTTTTTCCACCACCACCTTATTTGGATTGGTATAATGGTGTAAATAATAACTATATGTGTCTATTATAAAATCATGATGATTATGAGATATTATATGATCCACTTTAATTCCATTCAATAATTATGGGAACGATATCATCACTCGTGCGTACATACAGATTACTGTCTCCACGACGCGATTAGATTCATTCTCCATGTTAACCAATCAAGAATGATTATAAAGTATATATAATGAATAATAATGAAACATATGAAATAATAAATATAATGGATTTATATATATATATATATATGTCATCTACTTACTTCCATTCATGTAAATAAGGAAAGGAAAACAGCGTTCATGTGTACGTATGGATTACCGTCTCCATGAACAATGTTTTTCATTTCATTCTTATATATATTATATATATATATATACTGAATATATATGATATATAAATCATTATTTAAATTCATAATTTATGTAAATCATGATATTATTAAAAATAATATCAAGAACAATAAGTCCAAACATGTACATTAAATAAAACGATTTTACCCAAAAACGCTGCTTTAACCTGGAATTTACAAAAGAATGGGTAATATAAAGTCATAAGTGAACCATATATGATATAATAACAATGAATATGATTATTTAATAAGTAAATGACATTATATAAATTATTATACAAGAGTTTTGTATACGTATGAAGCATATCAGACCTAAGGTAAGGGATAATTTTTCAAATCTCATTTTTATACGATATTGTTTATTCGTATGTATTTACGAGAGTTATATTTATCATTCATGTCCCTATTTTCTAAATATGTATTCATGTATGTTTAAATTATTTTTTACCGATTTTTTACTTTTACTATATGGTATGTAAGGAATCATTTTTTTACGTTACAAGGTACTTTTTTTACTTTTCCAGCAAAAGATTGAGAATAATGTTTTTTTACCTTATACGGCATGAATAGATTTTTACGGTTACATAACGCCTTATTTTCATGAAGCCTACTCTAAAAGATTTAATTACTAAATTCAACAAAATCCTTTTTTTGTAATTCTATGGAATTTTGTGAAATGAAAATGATTTTGAAGAAGAAAGAATATTTTCCTCAAGAATTCATTTCATGTGTTTTATCAATACCATTTTCCATATAATATGGAATTATTTCATATGTGTATGTTTCAAGTATAATGTATCTATGATTTACATGGTTTCTATATTGTTATGATAAAATGATATCCAATTTTATATATGGATTATGTTATTATGGGATGATGTTTATGAAACCCATTTTATTAATTGGGTAATGATGAATGATTTATGTTCATGTTGTGGAACATGTAAGAATGATTTCATTATGAGATGTGTGGGACCTATATCTCCCTCAAATGCATTGGTTAAAGATTTATATCTCATGAGATAGACATGGCTCGAATGGTAACTTAATCTGGTTCAGTGATATAGGACTAGAATGAGGAGTGAACTCGATTCAGAAAGGGACTTTGTCCACTAAGATGGTCTTGGCAGCAATGCCTTGGCTACTATGGAAATCATATCATGTGCTTCATTGTTTTCCACAATTAAATTTTTTATTCCCAAGCTATTTTATCATGATTTATGTTCCTTTATGATCTATGCCTTACGTAATTCCTAGATTTATTTCACAACTCAAGAATTTGATGTTTAAACATTATGTTCATGTTTTGATGTTAAAATGTATATGGTTTGTTTTATTTTCTCCATGCTTAATGTTACTGATCATTTGAGATCACCCTTTATATATTTTCATTTCCCAAGGATTTAAAGAAAGGTTTTAGGTAATAAAACAAAAGGGGAAGATCTTTATTGAAGATGTTGAAGATCCTTCCCCACGATTATAAAATTATATTTCGAGTTTACAAAGACACTAAAATATTATGGTCCTTGTGTGTCTATTTTTGTTATGTATTATGTATTCTGCAAAAAGTAATTTAATGTCCATGTATGTCAATCTTTGGGTATCTATAGTTGGTATTAGAGTAAAGTATTTGTTAACTTTTGGAAAGTAGGATGCGAAAACATTACTATGATCCCTAGAGATATTTCTAAGTTATGTCTAGGGATGTCCCTAAGAGTTAGTATAATTATAGGTTACAGACCTGTATTTATGTTGATGATCATGAATAACCTAGGGTGAACCTAAGGTATCATGGATTAAAGAATGTGTGATATGTTAGACATCACATAAATGACTTGTATTGATTATGTGGTTCCTTATTATTTTAAATGTTTCCTACACTATGGTTTCTCATTTTATTCAATGGATGAAACGAGAAGGAATTCCGTTAACATTGATTATGTTGAAAAAATTGGCTACTATGATAAAAAAATCGTATAATGCCTAGAAAGAAAGATATTGTGATAATGTCGAATCAGTAATCACGATATATGATTAAGAAGGTGAACTTTGGTGGTATTCTTAAGTCATTAAAAAAGAGGAAGATGAAATTTTATACATGTTCTCATGGAGAGGAATATAGAAAAAGGAAGATGAAGATTTCAACGTATCAAGAATAAGGGAAAAAGAACCTTGAGGAATACCTCAAATGGAGGGGAAGATGTTATCTGTGTGGAGAAAAGGGTAATAGAGTGACATACTCTTATGGAGTTAAATGTCTTATTTGTAGAGAACATGGGCATTACCCAACTCAATGTCCTAACCTAAGAGGTTACTTCTAAATCCATGAATGACTTATTCCATGACAATAATTGGAGTTGATGGATTGAAGTGTTTATGTATTGGTATTCAAGAAGAATGTTGTTTTGGTACTTTTATGGTATATTGTAATATTTTTGTTTTAATCTATTGTGCTTTTCAATAATTTTATTGTACCGGTAACCCAAAAAATTGATTGAAATATTTTTTGAAAGTGGATGATATGTGCATAATGAAGGGATAAGGATAAAATGAAATTCTTGAGAGTATTCATGATCTCATTACTGATATAAGTACAAAGTGATATCATGGATTGAGTTTATATAAATTTTGGGATTTTGGTATGTGGAAAGAGTTAACATTTGAGAGCATTCATGTTTTCACTAAGGTTAAATGGGTATTCATTTTTCAAAAGAATACATGATTAAGGTATTCACATGTTTGGAATGTGACCAAAATGATATATCTTATGTTATATGTGGGATAAATGATGGTATTCACGTTCGTGTTATGTGACCTTTCAAGTAATCATTTTCATTATAATATGATATTGGACATATGTAATTTGGATAAGCTTAAAGATTTGAATAGATTATGTTGGACATCTGATAGTATTATTTAAGGCTAGAACATGTTTTCAATATTATTTCTGGAATGTTATAATAGTATTGTTTTAGAAATAAGACAACCCATAGGACGAGCGATAGCCTATCTCGTCGGAGAAGGCTATGTGAATCGAACCCACAACTGAAGTGAGACATGACTTTATCAGATACCAGTGGCCTAAAGGAAGAACCTGGTTAGTATAAATTAGTTTTAATTTATTATGTGGTATGATATATGAAGTGTAAGTCCATTTTAGGAACCATATCCATTTAATCTAACTATATATGGACTTATGTATATTCAATAACATTTTCTATCCTTTTGTTTGAGACAGATGGAATGACCTCTCATTCGATCACATGATCTGCTAAAACATCGTGAAAGAAAAATTCAACTTCATTTCTTTAAGAGATGAAGTGGAAATTGTTCGAGGCACAAGGAATGGTGAGATTGTACCAAAATCATGAATGTATTTATTAAAATTCCAATTTTTTCAACATTAGGTAAATGCTCATTATAACCAAAAATGTTGTCCTATTGCCCTCATCTTTGAGGAATCAGATGGTTTCTTAGATCATCACAAATTTATGGCTTTGTGATTGTTGGATTTTTCATAGCCATGTTCTCTACCACTCTCCATCCGAACATGATGGTTATATTTCTCTTCCATATACATATGTTCACCTATGTTCTCCTATGTGGAAACCTAGTGATTATTTAGTTTGGGTAACTGTTAGGTTTCATAATTTAGATTTCAATGTTATGTTCTTATAGTCCTTTTTACGATGTGGGTTTCCATTAAAGAAACTTTCAAGTAGTAAACCATTTATAACCTCGCAAATTTGGTGGGCGAAATTCATTTTAAGGGGGTAGAATGTTACACCCCAAGATATTATTAGTAGTATTCATTTTAATTTATTTAATTTCGTCTATTTTATGCTACCCAAAGATTATCTAGCGCTATAAACAACACCATATTAGCTTCCAGTATACACAACACTATTCTTGGATCATGTTACACAAAATTTCAAGTTCGTTTGATAGATGTTATTCTATGTAACATTGAGTTTATATATATATATATTCAATTTATAAATTAAATATTGTTGGATTATATTATATATAACAACAAAAGAATCTTGCACTATAGGAAAACCTAACTTGGCTTACTTTACATGCAATCGCGACCTTCCATGATAGCAAGTGTCGTACGCAATTCCGAGTTTCACTAAACAACGATATGTTATTAAAATATTATATAAAATAGACTTTGTGAATAGTAATACCCACTTTTTGAAATTTTATCTTTAAAAATGGGCATCATTTTTGGATTCATAATATCAAAATTATCATGGGGTGAAATTTTGGTATTTTTCTGAAAACATTCAATTTTTGATGAATAGTGAAAACACTAGGTTACTATTAAAAAACTGACTTTTTATTTAAATAAATATTTATTTTATTTAAAATAATTTTAGGTAAATATTGATACATAATACCTATATAAGTTCAATTCAATTCATTGGAGTAATTTTATAATAATTTTAGATATAAAAAATTTTTATTAAACTTTTCACCGTATATTAACCACCTCATAGGAGAATTTGAAAATTTACATAAAACATAAATTTACAACTTCTGTGAGTGGAATTTTAAAATTCTGAGAGACTCGGTAAATATATAGGAGAAAAATTTTGATCAATAAGATAAAATTAGTTTTTTGTTAATAGTAACTTTTTACTTTTATTTACCATGGTTAAAAGTAAATAGGGTAATTTAGGGTAAAATTATATTATTATTACCCTAACACATGTCCTGATTCTATTAGATAAGTGTAATTCGTCTAAAAACAACCTTATGAATAAAATACAACCCTGTAGGCCCACTTGGATTAGATAAGGACACTTATTAGTATTTTATTTAACGAAGAGTAAAAAGAGTTAAAATCAGTGTTTAATAACTAAACAATTTTTAGTATAGGGATATACATAAGATAAATTAGACAATTAATATTCATTAGAAATATAAAAAGATATCTTACATAATGGTATTTTATTTATAATTATTAGACATTATGAAATTTAATTTATTTATGACACAATGATGATGAAGTAATTACCTTATTAATGAAATATTAACATTATTGATGTCATAAATACCCAAATAAATGTAATCTGAGACTTTTTATGAATTCCAATAAATTTCTAGGTCACAATAACATGTTATTATTGATTCAATTACTTTTTTTGGAACTAATCATTTTGTTATGGTTTTCACAAAAATCAATTACCAAATAGTGTAAAAATTGACATAAAATAGTTTTTAAAACAAATATTATATTAATAATTGTTATTCTCATCCTAAAAACCTAAGGTTTGGCCAAATGACATATATAAGGTTATATATATTAATAATTAACTACACGGGGTTCTTTATTATTGTTATTTTATGTTTATTAACCATATAGTGTAAGAAAACAAAAAGACCCGGTAAAAGTTAAATGATTTAACTTAGAGATAAATCTAAATGATACAGTTATAATAGTAACCTAAACTTGTCTAAAACCTATTGGTTCAGGAGATTTCGACCCATCCCCACATTATAGTTGAAATAAATCAATTGGGAGATATTATAAACCTAATATGACTATAGTATAAAATAATATTTTACGTTTTTCCGAAGGTTCCCCTCTCCTCCCTTATAAAAGGGCACCTCCTCCCTCTTCTATTTACACAATTATTAACATTAAAACTCGTCAAACCCCTGACCATTTCCCTTCTCAAATTCCCTAGAATCATTATAGAGGTTTTGTTCTGCTCAAAAGACCAACTCTAGTGCCTTAATAGGAATCCTAATGATGGGCGTCGAAGAAGAGGAAATCTCTTCTACTGATTCATTCAAGTTTCATTCTTATTCAATGTATTATTTTTTAGTTGTTTCATTATAAAGTAATAACATCATTATCACTAATATACTGATACGTTATTATAAATATAAAATAATCCCATTTCACCTTCTATCCATCCTATGGAAAATGAAATCACTGTGCGTGCGTACGTACAGAATATTGTCTCCACACTGTGGTGTAATCTGTTTTACACCACCAACTTACTTGGATGGGTATAATGGTGTAAAGAATAACTATATATGGTTATTATAACATCATACTGATTATGAGATATTATATCATCAACTACAATTCCATTCAATAATTATGGGAACGATATCATCACTCATGCATACGTACAGATTACCGTCACCACGACACAATGAGATTCATTCTCAATGTTAACCACTCAAGAATGAATATAAAGTATATATAATGAATAATAATGAAATATATTATGTAATGAAGATACCGGATTTATGTATATATATATGTGTGTGTGTTTCATCTACTTACTTCCATTGAATTTAATAAGGAATAGAAAACAACGTTCATTTGTACGTATGGCTTACTGTCTCCATGAACGGTGTATTTCATTGCATTATTATATATATATATATTATTTATATATATATACTGAATATATATTATATATAAATAATTATTTAAATTCTTTAAGTAAGTAAATCATGATATTATTAATAATATTATTAAGAACAACAAGTATAAACACGTACGATAAATAAAACGTTTTTACCCAAAACGCTGCTTTAACATGGAATTTACAAAAAAACTGGTAATATAATGTCATAAGTGAACCATATATGATATCATAAAAATGAATATGATTTTGTAATAATTAAAAGAAATTATTTAAATCATTATACAGGAGTATCATATATTTATGAAGCATTTCATACTAATGGTAAGGGATAACATTTCCAATCTCATTTTTATCTGAGATGGTTTATTCGTAAGTATTTAGTTGGGTTATATTTATCATCAATGTCCGTGTTTTCTAAAAATGGATTCATATATGTTTTGATTCATTTTTACCTATGCTTTACTATTACTACATGGATTTTAAGGAATCTTTCTTTTTTTTACGTTACGAGGTACTTTTTTGACTGTTTCGGCAAAAGTATGTGAAGAAGGTTTTTTTAACATATATGGAATAAACGGATTTTTACGGCTTCATAACGCCTTATTTTCATGAAGCTTACTTTACAAGATGTAATGACTATTTTCAAAAAAAACCAATTCTTTTAAAATTTCATGGCATTTTTTGAAAAGAAATTTATTTTGAAGAAGAAAGGATATTTTTCTCAAGAATTCATTTCAAGTGTTTTATCAAAACCTTTTTCCATATAAGATGGAATTTTTTCATATTTTTATGTTTCATGTATAATGTCTCTATTATTTACATGGTTTCACTTTTCTTATGAAGAAATGACTTCCATTTATTATATGGATTATGTTATGATGGGATGATGTTTATGAAACCCATTTTATTCTTTGGGTAACGATGAATGATTTATGTTCTTGTTGTGGCACACATAAGAATGATTTCATTATGAGATGGGTGGAACCAATAACTCCCTCCAATGCATTGGGTAATGATTTATATCTCATTATATAGACTTGGCTGGAAAGGTAAGTTAATCTGGTTCAGAGATACAGGACTGAATGAGGAGTGAACTCGATTCAGAAAGGGACTTTTCCCATTAAGATGGTATTGTCAGCAATGCCTTGGAAACTATGGAAATCATATCTTGTTTTTAATTGTTCTACACAATTAAATATTTTATTCCGATGATATTTTATCATGATTGATGTTCCTTTATGATTTATTCCTTACGTACTTCCAGGATTTATTTCACAACTCAAGATTTTGATGTTTAAACATTATGTTCATGTTTTGAAGCTCCATTGTATATGGTCTGTTTTATATTCTCCATGTTTACCATTACTGAGCATTTGATATCACCCATTATATGTTTTCATTTCCCTGGGATTTAAGTAATGGTTTTTTGTAAGAAAACAAAATGGGGAGATCTTTATGGTAGTTGTTGAAGATCTTTCACCACAATTAGAAGATTATATTCCGAGCTTCCAAAGACACTAAACTATTACAGTCCTTGTGTGTCTATTTTTGTTATGTTTTATTTATTCCGAAAAAAGTAATGTAAACTCATCACACATCTTTCTGAGTTGGAGGATCGAGCCTAGTTGATAGATATCCTATAGTTTGTTTAACACATCACCATGGGAAGCTGGTAAGGGCTATGAATATGCACTTACATATATGTTACTAGTACTAGATCAACATTTCTTCTGTCATAGTGGATTTAGGTCAATTTCTATACACCCCCACCAGTGCCAATCCAAAAAATATCATCATAGTTTTGGTTCGTATTGGAAAATTCTAAAATCATGGGATCATACATCCTGGGGATATCAAGTGAAGTAAAATATCTCTCTAAGCCTCATAACGGTGGTAATTATGCCCATGATATCAAATGGATGGATCTTCCTAGTTAGATAACACACATTCCAGGATCTAATACAATATACTGGTAATGGTTTCTTTACTAGTGAAGGGATAGGTCATAAATCTAATAATGTAGACCCTTTCACACCATTACTAACTCATGGGCCCCATACAATAGTGCATCACCCCCTATGGGTTCTGTGGTACTATCTAGTTTCAATTTTGATGGATTGAGGATTATTTCTATTTTGTGAACAATATAACATCACTATGATCCCTAATGACATATCTTTTCCAATTTTTTTTAAAAAAATTGGGGATGGGGATATTTAATTCTGATCTAATGAAGATACATATGAATTGGGTTAATTAGATGGATTCAATTTTACCCCCCCAACATGCATATACTAGTATGGTCATTGACGACATCATCGACTCTCTTGATGAGTGGTCATACAAGATATCTCTTCACACTGGATATCTTGTAACATGGATGGATGAGCTGATTGTCAATGATCCATATACACTCGATCATTTTTCTCATAAGTTTGGTTACACCCAAAGGGTATCCCTTATTCCATTTGATGGTGTATGAGGGGAGAGATTCTCCAGGACCATACTGATATTTTGGATGATGTTGACACATGAAGATACTAATGCTGAGAACATTATTCCTCTAGGTAGTTCTCCCAACTTTATAACTTAGAATTACTACTAGGCTTGGGTAACATCATATTTAGAAGGTCTACTAAGATGAATGGGAATTCATGTAGAATATTCATTTACCTCACCAACCACACTATATTTGGATATGTGGGAGTTTATTTAGGACTTCAGTGAGCAATCTATTATTCCCTCTTATGATTGGAGGATATATGGAGCTTCTAATTTTATTTACATTTTAGAGTAATCTATTATTCCCTATTTTGGAATTTTTATCCAATCAGTCAAAGAATATAAGTCTTATAGCATGCTGATCTGGAAACATATTCACACATTGTTTACTGAGAATACTTTGGAAACATTTCATGACCATGGGGTGTGCCTTTATCAGCAATTTCATGATGATAGGGTAAATGGTTTTTTTCTAAATCCACTGTATAAAATTGTGAAACATGTAGTCAATAATTAATACGACTTTTCCACCAAGGAGAGGGGATTTACAATATTGGGAATGAGGCTCCCCTTTCTGGATATATGAAGGTGGTGTTGGAGGACCTGGAATAGTCTTTCTAGTTCTACTCCAAATTGAAATCCCAGATAAATTCCATTACTACGAAAATATGTTGATATGATTAAATAACAGATATTCTGAGGTATTATATTTTAACATCAACATCATCATTGGAAATTTTCTGAAATAGATTTTAGGAGATGAATAATTTATTTCAAATTCTCTATCATAAGGTATATTTAGAATATGTTTGGTGAGTAGCACTTATGTGTTCAATTGAAACTTCTGGTATGGTCTCAATGACATGGATTATTCATCTGATCAAATACTATTATATTCTGACCATTTATATGCACCTTGTTTTTTATGATATTCATGGAGATAATCTATAATGTGGAGATTCCTCGATTAATCTGGTATTAATGAATGGACTTTCTAGACATTTAATTTCATTATATATTTTTTTAATCATGATGTGAATGAGTTTTTTTATGATTTGATATTATTTTAATAGCCAATGATACCCATGATTTTTCTAACAACAAGTAAACCAACAATTTTTGATCAAAATATTTAAATCATAACAGACTATACATGAGAAATTATCAGGAACTCCCACTACCAAGACATTAATTATTGATATATCTTCTCCAACGACCATGATATTACCTAATTTGTTGAAGTATAATCTAGGTCTAATGTACATATAATAGGGATAGTGATTTTGGTTTTTCTTTATCCAGAAGGTTGGAGAGCATAGAATTATATTTTCAAAATCCTTAATGGAGGATTTTAATATTATCCTTTCATACAGACTAAATTGTTTTTGTTATATTGTTTAGGGTTATTTGGCACAGACTGCTTATCACTGTAGTTTAATTTATTTTAGCTAAAACCTAACACAGAATTAGTTTCCTATCATTTAGCTCAGCCCATTTAATATTCCAGTTTGTTCACTCAAATAAAGGACCACCTATCATTATAGTAAAGGGACTTTGAGCCCAAACAATCTATTGATGTCATGTGGCATATTTTAGTTCAAACCTTCTATTATAGTAGTTCAAGGACTTTTAGCTCAGACATTCCATGAATTTAGATTATGGTATTTTATCTTGGAACATTTATCGCTGTAGTTTAAAGTGTTTTTTCTTCAACATTATATTGATTTTTATGGTATTTTAGCTCAGAACATCTGTCTCTATAATTTATGTTTTTTTACCTCGGACCATATATCGCTTTAGTTTATGGTATTTTAGTTCAAACCGTCTATCACTATAGATTATGTTGTTTTAGTTAAGAAAAATTATTGTATTAGTTTATTTCATTTAGCTTAGATCTTATATAGTTATACTTTAGGCGGTTTTAGCTCAAAATATTTTTCCTTGTATCTTATGGTGTTCTATATCAGAAATTTTATCATACTAGTTTCTGATATTTTAGCTCATACCAACTATCACATTAGTATACAGTATTTTATCTTGGTCCTGATAAATGATCATAGAATATAGTTAAAACATTCTAGGAATGATGCTGAATACCAGGGGGTGTTGATTTCTATTGTGGTGTTGCTGAGGCTCAAAAGGATTTGAGCCCCTTTCCTACAAGGAGGATATGCCTTTGGTTATTAGGTTGAAGCCCATATTCATCAGTATAATTCCCAAACATAGGTGTCACTACTTTTTAATGTTAATTGAGATTTATGGGGGAAATTTTGATTTTGGGATAAATAATAGGGATACTAGATCTTCTCAGATAGTTTTTATATTTTTGATGTAATCCATAATCCTAAACATTGAGTCCATGAGTATGGGGTGGGGGAGATATTTCAGGGATGAACCATAACACCCTAAGGTACCAGGTTCCATGGATGTATTTCCAAGGCTTCAAAAGGAATGAATCACATTTCTAGAAATGATTAGATTCCTCTCATTTGTATGTTAAGACGCTTATGTATCGATAGCTTGGTCTAGAAAATATTGTCTCCACTAATTTCCAAGGGTTATGAATGATTTTTTAAACCTCAAATATCTGTATTAAGTTATTATGTATGGAAATACATCTATATCATAAGGGTTCTGGAACCCTTGGTTAGTTTGTCTTTTGATTGTGATGCCTAATCCCTATTCCCTTTTGGTTTTATTCATGAGGTGTGGGACATCAAAATGCATGATAATGGTGTGACACACTCCAATTTTCAGAAGGGGTACAAAACTTGTTGTTGTAACATTGATGATTTCTAATCCAATCATATTGTTTTGTGTTATTATTTTAAATCGTGGTCTAAATTATTCGGTTTATAATAATTTTATGGGATAATCATACCAGGAATGACCCAAAACACAGTATGGTGATGGCTCTACCATAGTTAAGATAGGGATCATAAGGATTATGATGCAATTTGTTTTTGAAAAGTGATGAATTTTCTTGAAAACTATAAATTCACATTCAAGTGACATGTGCATACACGAATAGTAATGAAATGGGTTTACAAAGGCCAAGATTCATTTTCCATGCTCCAAGGGAGGTTTTGGTGATCTGACGCACTCAAATCATGATCTGCAACTTGGGGAAAGAGAGATATGCTCGAATATTTCAAGCACCCTAAAAGTTGTGTCACCACCTAGAAAATATATTATCATGGTGGGTAAATATGAAAAATCAATAATCTAACTCATTTTAGAACAATGGGTACAACAAGGATTTTACTAAGACTATATAATATGCACTATGAACATTATGTTTTGTTTATTTGTGACCAATTTGTTCCCTAAAAATTTGATACAAAGTGGTTAGTGAGTGAATAATTGAATTTCGCTTAGGACTCCCTTTTAGGGATTTCAAACTAACAAATTTTTTTACTTTTTTCTAACACTTTATGGACATGCTATTTAGTCCACTATATGTTACAGTTTATGGTAGTGTGGCTTTGAACAAAGTGCTGGAATTTTAACATCATGATGCACATGGAAATTTCCTTAAGGACTATACACAAGATCCCAATTAGGATACCCAATGTCAAGTGTGCCTCATAATTATTATAGGAGGGGTTGAAAATGTAATAAATCGATAGTTGGGGCTCTCAAGACATGAGTAATGATATGGGAAAATCAATCCAGGTATATTATAGAACACACTGAGGTTCCAAAATCTACCACAGTGAATTTAGGGCACGTAAGAATCAGAAAGACACTTTTTTCTGAGTGATGCATTCGGTTGAAGACCATAAGTGAACATGATGGAGTCATAAAAATTTATTGGTAGTCAAACAAAGGTTTTCTTGATGATGAGTATCTTTTCAAGGGCTGATGAATGCTTTTTTGTAATATGAGTCACTCGAGACATAAAGTGTGACTTGTGAATTGAGGTTCTTGAAAGATAGAGGAAGTACCCAATACATAAGATGAATAAGGTAAGAAACTTTTTTACCTTTTATATAGTATAAAAAATTGTTTATGGACTTCACATCATAAAAGCATGTAGTGTGGATGTAATTTCTTGTATACAGTTTTAACATCATTATGCCTGGACATTTTCAATCCTGATTAACATCATATGGTAATGAAATTTTTGGTGTTCCGTTTTAATGTCATGAAACGAAGATTTTTTCTGTGTATTTTAACTTCAATTGGTATGTATTTGGAAACTTATATGAAAAATTATGCAACATGTATTACCTTTTCTAAAATGATGTATGTAAATTCCACTCATAGGTTGGCAAATTTGTCTTGTGTGCATCAACCCCTATGTAGTTTGGGTGAATTTTTTATTGTTAGATTTTATATATGGGCATAGGATTGGGGAAATGAGAGTCAATAAATATCATGTTATGAATGTAATCAAGGAATTTTATTTTTTTTAATGGGAAACTCTCTAGGATGTTCTGATGCATGCATAGAGGTGGGAATTATTCTGTATATTATTATAACTATTCCAAATATTTGAGATATGTTCATCACTACATATCCTATGATTCCATGATTAAATCCACTTGCAGTTATTTATTAATAAAGGATTTTAACATCATGAAACATGGATGGTGGATTCATGACATGAATTCGGGTATTCTGGTCCGAAGGATGGAAATATGGGTGTCACTATGTTCACAATAATGATATGATTCAGTACATATATATTTATTGAGGAACAATGATATTTAATTCCATGCAGAAATGATGTTGTATTCCCCATGTGAAAAAAATATTTTTTTATTGCGGCCAATGATGAAAACCTGTGTGTTACAAAATATCATATAATGATTGAAATAAATAATTTTTATTTCTTTAGGAGCAAACATTTTAATGTCATAGATAAATGATGTTGGATCATCAATGTGAAAAGGGGTATTATGGCTAGATCAAAGGATTAAAATCTGGGTGTCACTACATATTTTATAATGATATTAATTATTCCATATATAGTTCTCGAAACTTAGGAGTCATATACAAGTCTGACCTATAAAATGAATGGGTTATTAATTTATTTTTCCTAAATGTATCCATGGTTTATGATTTTGGAATCACTACATATCCTTTGGTGATAGTAATCATGCCATATGTAGTTTTTTAATGATTTCCTGGTAGGAGACCAATACCAAAAATATTGGTCCTACCAAGAGTGGTCTCTAATAATGTGCATTTTTATGTCATGTAATTGGAACCTACCATTTGGTTTAATATCATGTGAGAGGAATCATGGTATTCATTTTATGGTCATTCATTCCGGGCCTTAATTACCCATATGTGTGATGATATTGGTTTCTCGTGTGGTGGAAACCCTTATTAAAAACCTCAAACCCATGTGAGTGATCCTAGGTGTGAGAAACATGGAATGGAAAGGATTCATGTTATCAGGTATATATAATTAAAGATACAATATGGGTAGTTCTCATCTTTTCGTGGTTGGACCATGATATAGGATTGATGCATACCAACATATCTAATTGAAAATGAGAATATGACTTACATTGTTATAGAATACCATTGAAATTTAATGTCATGAATAAATGACATCTCCCATAGATTTTAATATCACGCTATAAAAACATCATCCATACAGCATAACATCATTTTGTAAGGAATTATGTAATCCAATTTAATGTCATGCAATTAGGTCATAGATCACTAAATGTGAATGAAAAGGAATATTTTCTCTGAACCCAAGTGTATATGTTTGGGAATCAATGTGTATCATGTGATGGAATGTATTAATCCAAATGTCATTCATGGATGATAACATTCCCTATGTGAAGAGAACTATGACATGGTGATGGGGCCAACTCATCCTTTTATTTCATAGATCCTTATTGTGTGCAGTGATTAATTGGTGAGATTGTGTTTCCTATATAGCATAATTTCATGTGGTGTGGACATGTTTTGTACGATTTAACGTCATGAAGTAGTGACATCTCAATACAGTCTAAAATTATGTGGTCAATAATTAAGTGTGCATGTTAACATCATATAACTAGTTCAAGATATACCTTGTAGTTTAACATCTTACTACTATTAGTTATTCATACAATTTAACGTCATGTGGTCAGGATAAGGGTTACCTTGTAGTTTAATGTATTTTTTTCAATAACTCATATGATATGTAGTTTACCAACATTATAACGACCTATAATTACATACATTGTTATTACTTCAGAATTGAAGCACACTTATTACAACATATAACAAACCCCATAAAGGACCGTATATGTATAGTGTCTTTAGAAACTGGGAAACATAATCAACCGGTTCATAAATCATCTACATTGTCTCCCATTTATTTCATCATATCTAGAGTCACTTTTCGCATATCCTATTTAATAACCACCTTCTTGACCTGGGGAAAGAAAACATACAAAAGGGTGAGCTCAAATGCTCAGTAAGGGTAAAAAAAGGAAATATCATATTCATAAGAACATAGCATTTCAAAAATCTTATGCTGCAAAAGGTATCATAATATCATGACATGGGATAAATCATTATAGTGAAATGTAATCCCAAAATTCCTATCATAAAACATGAAGATTTGTGTCATACAAACATAATCATAGATAATCATTTATTAGTAGTCAAGACTCATTTCCAAGACTATCATAGCGGACAAAGTCCATTTCTGAACCGAGTTCAATCCTCATTTCAGTCCTGTTTCACTAAATCGGTTTAACCTGCCATTCCATCCATGTCTATCCCCTAAGATCCAAATCATTACCCAATTCATTGGAGGGAGATATAGGTTCCCCCCTATCTTATAATGATACCATTCTTATGTGTTCCACAAGATCATAAATCATACATCATAGCAAAACCCATTTAATATAAATGGGAATCTTAAACATCATGCCATCATAACATAATCCATATAAGATAAAATGACATCATAAAAAAATAATTCCATCATAACATAATCAAATAAATGTAAAAATAGGGATAGAAACAGAACCCTATATTATCTTAGATGGAAAAATAATTTTGATAAAACATCTAAACTCCATTCTTGAGGAAAATATCCTTTCTACTTCAAAAACATTTTTCCTTTCTTGACATGTCGTATAATTTTAAACTAAAAGAAGTTTATTAAAAATAAACTTGAAAACTTGTAAAGTAAGCTACATGGAAATAATGTTCTAAATGTTCATTCAGGCCGTATATGTCAAAAATCATTCTTCTCGTACTTTGGCCGAAGAAGTCAAAAAATTACCTCGTACTAAAAATGACAAAAGATTCATTTCACATATTTTACTAAAAACTCACCAATGGGTAAAATAAGATTTAAGCTATTGTAGGTGGATGGAAAAAATAATACATATTGAGGTAAAACAGATGTGGATGATAAATATGCCCCAGTAATTCTGATGTATAAACAATCTCGGATTAAAATGAGATTGTGATATTTTACCATACCTTAGGTCCAATTTTTTCATACGTGTCCGAAACTCCTTTATAATGATTTAAATAATTGTATTAACTTATTCCATAATCGTACTAACTTTTATGATATCATATATGGTCATATTCTTATCTTTTTATTATTAATATTTCATTGCTACTTCTTATTCGGGTGTTTATTGCTTTTTGTTCTTATGCATGTTCTGTCGAATAAATTCATATTCTTCTTTTTAGGTTATATGTACCTCATTTACAGAATGGTATTAGTGAAATATATATCATATTTAGTCATCCAATTCATTTATATAATCATAATAAAATGAATATCGTGTAGAATGAGTCACATCACATCGTGGAGACGGTAGGTCGTACGTACGCACGAGCGATAATATCGTTCCCATGATCATGGAATTGTATTGAAGTGTATGTATACTATTTCAGAATCAATATAAATTTACAATAATTATATATAGTTATTCCTTACACCATCATACCCATCCATGTATGGTGGTCGTGGAAAACAAATTACACCATGGCGTGGAGACGGTATTCCGTACGTACGCACGCGCGGTGATTTCATTTTCCGTATGATAGATAGAAGTTGAAATAGGGTTGTTTCATATATATAATAACATATCATTAAATGACTGATACTGATGTTATTACATCATAATGAAACAACTAAAGCAGAAGAAGTATAAAAAGAAATAAATTTGAATGAATCGGTGATGGACATTACCTCTTCTTTGAAGCGCCTCTTTGAAACCTCCTATTAGGGCACTAAAATTGGTATTTGAAGAAGACCAAGGCCTCTTGATTATGACTAGGGAAGTGGAGAAGAGAAAATGGAAGGTTTTTTCCAATCTTTAAGCTTCAAGGTGGTGTGAGGAGGAGAGGGAGGAGGTTCCCTTTTCTAAAGGAGGAGATGGGCACTTTAGGAAAAACATAAAATGTTATTTTATTATAAATTCATATTCGGTTCTTAATAGATCCAAATTGATTTATTTCTAAGCTATGTTGGGGATGGGTCTAAATCCTCTCATCCAATAGATTTTAGAAAAGTTTAGGTATCTATTTTAACCTTATAATTTATATTTAACTCTAAGTTAAGTAATTTAACATTTACTGTGTCTTCCTGTTTTCATACTCGATATGGTTTATAAACATACATTAACAAGCCAAACTAACCTAAAGTGGTTAATTATTAATATATATCCTTATATATGTCATTTTGCTGATACATATATTTTTAGGATTAAAATAATAATTAATAATATAATATTTGTTTTAAAAACAATTTTATGTCAATTTTGACACTATTTGCTAATTGATTTTGGTTAAAATCATAACAACATGATTAGTTAGAAAAAAGTTAATTAGATAACTAATAACATTTCATATTAACCTAGAATATTATTGGAATTCATAAAAATTCTCAAATTAAATTTATTTGGGTATTTATAACATCAATTATGTTATCATTTTATTAATAAAACAATTACGTCATCATCATTGTGTTATAACTAAATTAAATTATTTAATGTCTAAAAAATTCAAATAAAATACCATTATGTAGAAAATATTTTTATCTTTCTAATGAATATTTATAGTAGAATTTATCTTATGTAAAACCTTATATTAAAAATGACTTCGTTATTAAACATTGATTTTAACTATTTTAACCCTTCATTAAATAAATTAACAATAAATGTCCCAATCTAATAAATGTGGCCCTAAATGGTCATATGTTATTTCTAAGGTTGTTTTTGGTCGAATTACACTTATCCAATAGAATTACGACATTTGTTAGTTTAATAATAATATCATTTTTATCCTTAATTACCTTATTTACTTTAAACTGTGGTAAATAAAAGTAAAAAGTTATTATTCACCATAATTATTTTCATCTCATTAAACCACATTTTAGTCCTTGATATTAACTGTGTCTCTCGGATTTTCAAAATTCCAATCATTGAAGCTGTAAAATTATGTTTTATGTGAATTTCCAATATCTACTAGGAGGTGGGTAAAAGACGGTGAAAAGTTCAATAAAATTTTATACAAATAAAATTATTATAAAATGACTCCAATGAATTAAATTGAACATATATAGGTATTATGTATCAATTTTGACCTAAAATAAAATTAAATAAATAATTATTTAAATAAAAAATTGGTTTTTAAATAGTAACCCAGTAATTTCACTATTCATCAAAATTGAAAGTTTTTAGAAAAATACATAAAATTAACCCTAGACTAATTTCGATATTCTGAATCCAAAAATAAAGTCCATTTTGAAAGATAAAATTTCTAAAATTTCAAAAAGTGGGTATTACTATTCAAAATGGCTAGTTTTAATAATATTTTAATAGCATATCATTGTTTAGTGAAACTCTGTATTGCGTACAACACAAGATATCGAGGAAGGCCACGATTGCGTGTAAAGGAAGCCAAGTTAGTGTAGTGAAAGATTACTTTGATGATATATATAACATAAAAAAATATTCCTCATAAAAATCGGGGATGTTTCATTCTATCCCTCTTAAAATAAATTCCGCCCTCGAAATTCGTCACTTTGTAACAAACAAATGGGGATAACTCTCCCTAATTATAACCTCAAGCTCCCATGTAGCTACTTATAATTGGTGGTTCCTCTATAATAATTTCACCAAGTGAGTTTTCTTGTTCCGTAGGACTTTATTGCTACTGTCTCGAATCTCTATCAGCTATAATTCATAAGAAAGATCTTGCTCCAACGGTACAACTTCTGAGCTGAGTACATGTGAAGGATCAGGTATGTACTTTCTCAGGAGAGATACGTGGAACAGATCGTGAACTTGACAGAGATTCGGTGAAAGCTCCAATTGGTAAGCTACCTTCCCATCACGATTCAGTATTTCGAAAGGACAGATATACCTTGTGCTCAGCTTTCCCTTATTTCCAAATCTCATTACTCTCTTCCAAGGAGATATTTGTAAGAACACTTTATCACCCACTTCAAACTCTAGGTCTTTTCTTCGGTTATCGACATAACCTTTTTGTCGACTCTGAACTTCTCTTATGTGTTGTTGAATAGATCTGACCTTTTCTGCCATCTCATCATCAAGATCTGGTCCTAACAGCTTTCTTTCCCCAACATCATCCCAACAAGTTGGTGTTCATCATTTCATTCCATAAAGGTCTTCATAAGCAGCCATCTGAATACTGGAGTGAAAGCTATTATTATAAGAAAATTTATCCAATGTTAGGTGTTGATACTAACCACCTTTGAAATCCATATAACATAATCATAACATATCTTCTAGAGTTTGAATTGTTCTCTCAGACTGACCATCTATCTGAGGATGATAAGTAGTGCTGAAACTCAACACTGTATCCAGAGTATGCTGAAGACTTTTTCAAATCATTGAGATAAACCTCGGATCCCGATTAGATATAATGGAAAGTGGTACTCCATGCAATCTTACCACTTCTTTTACATATATCCTGGAAAGGTGATCTAGAGAGAAATATTCTCTAATATTAACAAAGTGTGCCGACTTCGTAAGACGATCAACTATGACCCAGATAGCATTATTGACTTTGGATTTTTTAGGAAGTCCAGTGATAAAGTCCATAGTGATGTTTTCCCATTTTCATTTTGGTATGAGTAATGGTTGTAACATCCCCTTATACTTCTATCTCTTAGTGTTAACTAGCTGACAAACCAAGCATCGAGAGACATATTCAGCAACATCTCTTTTCATGCCATCCCACCAAAATTACTCTTTCAAGTATCTATACATATCCGTGCTTCCAGGATGAATAGAGAATAAAGAACTATGACCCTCATCTAGCAGCTCCTTCTTTAATTCTAGTATGGTAAGAAAACAAACCCGTTTCCTGAACTTTATTATCCCATCACAATCAAGGTTGAATTCAGGAATATTTCTAACCTTATTCTGTAACCCTACATATCCTTTTTGTGCCTCTTTAATGTTCATATGTATAGATGGTTGAAAATTTATTTGAGAAATATAAGATTTTCCCCTTCTATTATAATTCCAAGATCCATCCTTTATAAATCCATAAATATTGGATCTTTTGTGATCCTCATCAGGGATAAGCTAGCATGATCTTGTCGACTTAATGCGTCTTCCACCTTGTTTGCTTTCCCAAGGTGGAAATTAATTGAGCAGTCGTAATCCTTAATCAGCTCCAAACATCTTCTTTGGAACATATTCAGCTCTTTTTGTTTGAAAATATACTTTAAACATTTATAATCATTAAAAATATCACACCATTCTCCAGAAATATAATGCCTCTATATTTTTAATGCAATGATTACTGCAGCTAACTTAAAATCATGAGTTGGGTATTTTTTCTCATGGATTTTCAACTATTGTGAAAAATAAGCTATCACTATATCATTTTTCATTAGAAAACACCCCAATACCATCTTGGATGCATCAATATAGATCACAATCCTTTCTCCACTACAAGGTAGTGTGAGCAGAGGTGCACTGGATAACCTTCTTTTTAACTCCTTGAAATTCTCTTCACACCCCTTCATCCAAATGATCTTAACTCCTATTCGAGTCAACCTAGTGAGTGGATTAGATAATTGTGAAAAATCATTCACAAAACATCGATAATATCCATCCAAACCAAGAAAACATCGGATTTCAGTTACTGTGGTTAGTCTCGACCATCTTTTGATAACCTATATTTTTGGTAGATCCACATATATCCCCTACTTTGAGATTATTTGACCCAAAAATGCAACTTTCGGGAGCCAAAATTCACACTTGGTAAATTTGTCATAAATATTATCCTTTCTGAGGGTCTTTAATAAAATTCTCAAGTGATCTTCATGTTCTTCCTTGCTCTTTGAATAGACAAGAATATCATCTATAAAGACTACCATAAACTGATCAAGATAGTCTTTAAAGGATCTATTCATTATATCCATGAAGATAGGAGGGGAATTAATAAGACCAAATGGCATCACAATAAATTCATAGTGTCCATACCTTGTACGGAAAGTCGTCTTTGGTTTGTCCTCCCTTTTGACCCTTAATTGATGATACCCTGAACGAAGATCAATCTTGGAATAGTATTGAGCTCCACGTAGTTGGTCAAATAAGTCATCAATGTGTGGGAGAGGATATTTGTTCTTGATAGTGATCTTCTTAAGTTCTGTATAATCAATGTAGAGTCTCATTGATCCACCTATCTTCTTAACAAACAGAACATGTGCTCCCCAATGTGATGCACTAGGGCATATGAATCCTTTATCAATATTCTCTTGGAGTTGGTTCGTCAATTCCTATAACTCAATTGGGGCCATTCTATAAGGTGTATTGGAAATTGGCAAAGCACCTGGTATGAGTTCTATTAAAAACTCAACTTCATGATTTGGTGGAAGACCTGGCAATTTCACCAGAAAGACATCATCAAACTGTCATACAATTGGTGTATTCTTAATCGTGAGTTTGTCACCAAACATTTCAGATAAATAACCTTCATCTAGTGGAATAAAGACCCATATTATAAGGCCCCAGCCTTAAACCTTACTTAATCTTGAGTTATTACAAGATTACACATTGAGGATCTTTTCAGGTTTAGAGTTTTAGAGAATTAAGACATGACTATTACATCTCAAAAAATAACAAATTAGAAAATTATTCTAAATTTCCATAAAATAAAAACTCCTAATAAGAAACATGTCTAGTTCCATGTTTTAGGTAGCATGACTTTCCCTTGATCCCATCTTTGACCCTATTCCGCGTTATGTCCTGTGAAAAACATTTCAAAAACATGGGATGAGCATAAAAAGCTCAGTAAGGGATACACAAAGAATGAAAACTTTTAGTTTTTCAAAACAACAAGTAAACCATGTATACTTTATCAACGTAATACCTTTCTCCTTTTCTAAGTAGTAAAAAAACTCTTCAATGAATAAAAGATCATTACATACCCTTTTGTAACCAAAATATTTCCATAAAACCCATATAAAGAACACATAACATAAAAAAGATAACTTGGGACATAAACATACATAAATGGAATAACTGTATGGTCGACTTCTACACATACTTAATGGAATAGCCATACGGACGACTTCCACACATACTTAATGGAATAACCATATGGCCAACTTCCATACATACTAAATGGAATATCCATATGGCCAACATCCATACCCAATGCAATGGAGGTTATAACGTAACCACCAGTCCTGGTATTTACGACACCACCCGTCATATGGTTTATCACGTAACCACCCGTCAAATTTCCAAGTACCATTATAAAAATCATAAGACATAAAAAAATATAATGGAATGAAGACATTTCCACACATTGATCGCAATATATCACATAAATATATTGACATAAAAAATCCATTATAAAAACCATTTTCAATACCAAAATACATAAAATAGTATATGGTATTTATTTAATTTTAAAAAACATTACGGGTTGTTCAGGAAGTGAAAGAACAAATAATACTCGCGGCGGCAGAAAAGGGTCATTGTCACCGCGTACGTTAAAAGAAACATTACTTTTTTTTGATTTGTAAAAGCTTCGTAGAAAAAGATTCCTTTTGTATAAAATTAAAAGTCAAAGGGGTTTATACACCATATAAAAGAAAGCTGTGTATAAAATGAAATACGCCTCAATGAAAGGAGATTGAGAAAAAGTCCCTTACAAAGATGGTATCCTTAGATTAAGGATAAATCAATTACATAATTATGCGTGACAGTCTAATACACCAAATATAAGTGGATATTAAGTGTAAAAAAATTATATGACATTCACACATATTCATAGAATGACATTTTCAAGGAGTACAAGTTTATCCCAAAGAATCAAAATTGGGTTAAGAAGTTCCCTTGCAAAAATTCGACAGCCTAAAGGCGTCACTTAAAAATTCAGAAAAAGAGTTGATGAGAGATAAAGAGGGTATCTCATCACATGGACATAAAATTTACATCAATAAGGATATAGAATAACAAATCCCAACATAATAGTATGTGAATTAAAAGACATAACAAAATATGTCTTTTAAAAAGAGGAGGTTGAATGTTTCCCTAACGACTTGGGTAACTTTCGAAACGTACACCACATTGAAGAAGGGTCATATAATTAATATGTAAATACCCATAAATGAAATTATATTACACAATGAGTATAATAATGGGACGTACATACACCACTCAATGAAAATGGTGGAAAATGTATCATAAATCTCACGGGACTAAAAGTGAGATGAAAAATCCCTTACGGAAACTCGGCAGCCTAACAGCGCCACTTAAAACTTCCGAAAAATTGATTGATGATATCAAATAGGGTCTCTCATCATATTACAATAAAACGTAATGAAATAGGAATATAAAAGAACATCCCCCATCATAAAAAATAGGAGCTTAAAAGAAGTGACATAAATAAAAGTACTTAAAAAGAAAGAGAGAGGTTAGATCTCTTATGAAAATTCGGCAGCCTAACTGCACCACTCAAAACATCCAAAATGGATTGATGAGAGAAAATATGGTCTCTCACCATATGAACATAAAAATTATAGTAGGAGTAATATAAAAGGACATCCCAATCATAATAAATATGATCTTAAAAGGAATGACATAAAAGAGTGTACTTAAAAAGAAAGAGAGGAGTATGATCCCTTACCTCATGTCCGACATGACTCGATCGTTCTTTAATCTCCTTAAAATAAGGTAACTCTTTTTTAATTTGAGCTCAAAGGCTTCCTTGGGAAGACTTCTACCAAATTTGAGGCTTCTAGGAGTATGATAGGGATGTGGAGAGGCCAAATGAGCAGGGGTTGGCCGAGCCAAAGGGTTTGGATGTGTGGGTAAGGAGGTAGAGGTGGGGGGCTTTTATAAGAGGAGAGGAGGGACACTCTTGGAATGTAATGAAATGTTACATTATTTGAAAGTGAGTTTCGGATTTAAAATGTCCCACATTGATATAATTCGAGGAGAAGGTGATAAGGTTTCGAAATCCACTAATCCAATAGGTTTTGGACATGTGTAGGTCATAGATTTACCATTATCTTTTCATTTTATTTAAATCCTTTATTAATGAGGTAATCACTGCATCATTATGATGTCATAAATCGTTTTATTTATATAATGTCTAAAAATTATATAAAAAATCACAATTTAGGAAATCATTTTAGATTTTCAATGACTATTTATAGTCAAAAATCTTACTTGTATAACCCCATGTAAAAATTGTTTAGTAAAACAACTCATGTTTGTGTCATTTTTACTTTTACATTAAATAAAATGTTATTTATGTCATCTCCCAAACAATGTGGCTCCATGGGGTCCCCAAGTTGAACCATGGATTGTCTTGGTCGGCCATGACACATCCACGAAGGGTAGGACATGTGTCATGCTCATATCATATTATTAAAACATTATTTTTGCCTTAAACTACACTAATTACCTCTAATTGCGATTAAAAACTTAAAAGTTACTACTCTCCAAAAAATTATTTTAATTCCATTGAACCACATATTACTTCTTAATGACAACAATGTATGTAGTATTTTTGAAATTCAAAACACAGAGGTGGCAAAGTTTCATTTAAATGAAAAATCAGTTTCTTTAACTACCACTTAGTGGTTTCACTATTCATCAAAAAATTAAGTTTTTCAGAAAAATACAAAAAATTCACCCTAAGCTATATTTTATATTACTACTTCAAAAATTAGGTCTATTTTATAAAATTAAAAAAATATAAGTTGAATTAATTAATTTAATAATTAATTCCCGTTGTCAAAACAAATAGCATGTTTTTAAGAAACAATAAGTATCAAAAGATTGACTGTAGTTTAAGTCCAATTTCAAGATGAAATTAATTCCAACGACCACTATTGGATTAAATGGTAAAAATATATTCTAATTTAACTTTAAAACCAAATAAAAAGATAATATAATCATATAAATAAATTATATTAAAAAGAGGTATTGAATTAAAATACAAAATTTTTGACTATTCATTAAAAAAATGAACTTTATCATAAAAATACCAAAAATTTACACAAAGTAAATTTTGATGTCCCGATTCTAAAGAAGAATTTTATTTTGTCAAATAAATCACATAAAATTGTTAAAAAAAGGATTTTAAAGAGTTCCTCCATCGAATGGAAGTTCATCGACCTTTTAAAAAATATTAGAATGTTTATGCTTAAAAATTGGATTCATTCGCATTTTTAATCCTCTAAAATTTATTGAAAGGAGTAAAAATATTTGACAAACATATATAATAATTTTTTAGTTAGTTTTGTTCATTACCACTATTACAATTTCTAGGCGTTAACTACCATTTTAAATAATATTATTTTATTATTAGAGTGCAACGTAAGATTCCCAAGAAACTCGTTGTTGCGTTTTGGGTACGCCATTGAGGATAGCATCCCCTTTAAAGTATCATTAATATTTTATTCACAAATATGGATAAATATAAAAATGTTATATTCTTTATTTACCTGGGGTGTTACATTCTTCCCCCCTTTTGGGAATTGAGTCCTCGCAATTTCAAAATTGGGTTCGGAATCATCCTTGAAAGTCCCACATCGGAATAAGAGTCAGTAAAACAATCAAATTAAAAGAATGGGAGAGAAGTACAAATGTCACCTGATTTAACCCACACTAGGGTTCCAAGTTTGAGAATATGGATATGGAGGAGAAAACTAAGGGTCATGTTCTGATGGATAGTGATAGTAAAGATGTCTAGGAGAAAGTTAACCATAAGAAAATCGCAAACTTGTGATGGGTTAAACGTTATTGGATTCTCCAGTAGGAATAGTTAATGGACATCATTTTTTTCAGTAACTTTTCATTGAGGAATTTATTTTTGAACTTAACTAAAACATAAGAAAACATACTTACTTGTCGTGTTGACTTTCAAATTTTTCTAGATTTCTTACACGAACTCATATTTTTTCTAAAAGATGAGTATTTAGGATGACTTGTTTACATTAAGAGAGCTATAATAAACTTCTAGAGATTCATCTAACCCAAAAAAAGAGAACTATATACATCCCATGTCATTATACTTTAACCAAAACCAAAACCAAAAAGGTTAGTACAAGATCAGATAATCCAGAAAAGGATAACCCGTTATAAAAAGAAAATCTATTCTTAATCTCCAAAATTTGTCCTACAAAACCCAAAGTTCAACGAGGACCATTTGATAAACAATTTGTCCATAAAATTCTTCAAAGTGAACCAAAATAAGATTGAAACCCAAATATTTGAAAGATTTAGTTACATAGTCTTCCAAGGTACAAATTAACTTTTATCTCTAAATAACATCAGTTGCTCTTAAATTCTCATATTGAAAAGTAATTAACCTAATCACATATCCATGATGATAGGTTAATAATTTCCATAGATAACTGAAAAATAATCTTACTCTTGATTCCTAAAATCATCTAACTAAAAAGAATTAGTCAAACTAACCAGGAACTTCACGTAGTCCAGTGGTAGGAAATAAATACCAATCGCACTTTGGGTGTGGGTCGATTCCCGCAGCTTTGTCCGACGTGACGGGTTGTCACACGGTCTGTGTGTTGTCTTTTTTCAAAAACTATATAATTCTTAAAACATTCCCAAAAATGAGATAAAATCTTCAAAAATGATCATTACATATTTTAACCTCATGTTTATCTCATGCCATTCATTTTCCATCATAACATATAATAACCCATAATTACCTCAAAAGTAAGGATCATATGAACTCTATTGGTTACCTTTATAATTATTACCCGAACTTCCACATCGATTGTTCATCTAATACATGATGCATTACAGATCATACCAAGGTTCAAGTACTTGATCATGACTCCTTGATAGTTGGTTTAGAAAAACCACGAGTTTCCTCATTTAATCCCCCATTTTATCTAGTATATTAATCAGAGAACCACCACAGTTTCCTTCAAACCTGTTGTCTCATTGGTGCCTGATAGATCCATCCATTCACTAAAAACAAAAATTTCAGTGAGAGTATATCAACAAAACCATCATGTATTAATGCGGAAGGTAAACACTATGATATACTTACTCATTGACTTTATCTAAAACTAGGACTCTTTCTGAAATCCTAACCATTATGGTAATGTCACCTGTTCTTAGAGAATATGATAACCTCTAAAGTTATCTAAACCGACCTTTGATACCAACTATAAGGCCCCAGCCTTAATCCTTACATAATCTTGAGTTATTACAAGATTACACATTGAGGATCTTTTCAAGTTTAGAGTTGTAGAGAATTAGGACATGACTATTACATCTCAAAAGATTACATAGTAGAAACTTCTACTAAGTTTCCATAAAATAAAAACTCTTAAAAAGAAACATGTGTAGTACCTTGTTTTAGGTAGCATGACCTTCCCTTGATCCCATCAATGACCCTATTCTGCGTTAAGTCCTGTGAAAAACATTTCAAAAACTTGGGATGAGCATAAAAAGATCAGTAAGGGATACACAAAGAATGAAAACTGATAGTTTTTCAAAAGAACAATTAAACCATGTATTATTTATCAAAGCAATACCTTTCAACTATTCGAAGTAGAAAAAAAACTCTTCAATGAATAAAAGATCATTACTTATCCTTTTGAAACCAACGGATTACCATAAAACCCATGTAAGGAACACATAACATGAAAAGGTAACTTGGGACATAAACATACTTAAATGAAATAAACGTACGGTCGACTTCCACACATACTTAATGGAATAGCCATACAGCTGACTTCCACACATACTAAATGGAATAGCCATTATGCCTAATTCCATACATATTTAATGGAATAGACATACGGCCAACTTCCATACCCAATGCATTGGAGGTTATAACGTAACCACACGTCCTGGTATTCATGGCACCATCCGTCATATGGTTTATCACGTAACCACCCATAAAATGTCCAAGTACCATTATAAGAATCATAAGACATAAAACAAATATAATGGAAAGAAAAGATTTCCACACATTGATCACAATATATCACTTAAATATATTGACATAACAAATCCATTATAAAAACCATTTTCAATACCAAAATACATAAAAGAGTATATGGTATTTATTTCATTTTAAAAAACATTACACCTTTTTCGGGAATCCAAAGACCAAATAATACTCGTCGTGGCAGAAAAGGGTCGTTGTCACTGCTTACGTTAAAAGAAACATTCCTTTTTTGTCGTTATGTAACACGCTTTGTAGAAAAAGATTTCTTTTTTATAAAATTAAAAGTCAAAGGGGTTTATACACTATATAAAAGAAAGTTGTGTATACAATGAAATATGCCTCAATGAAAGGTGATTGAGACGAATTCCCTTACAAAGACGGTATCCTTATATTAAGGATAAATCAATTAAATAATTATGTATGACAAACTAATACACCAAATATAAGTGGATATTAAGTGTAAAACAATCAGAGGACATTCACACATATTCATTGAATGGAATATTCAAGGAGTACAAGTTTATCCCAAAGAATCAGAATTGGGTTAAGAAGTTCCCTTGCAAAAATTCGACATCCTAATGGCGTTAATTCAAAATTCAGAAAAAGTGTTAATGAGAGATAAAGATGGTATCTCATCACTTGGAAATAAAATATACATCAATAAGGATATAGAAGAACATATCCCAACATAATATTATGTGAATTAAAATACATAACAAAATATGTCTTTTAAAAAGAGGAGGGTGAAAGGTTCCCTTACCGACTTGGGTAACTTTTGAAACGTACACCACATTGAAGAAGGGTTATACAATTAATATGTAAATACCCATAAATGAAATTATATTACACAAAGTGTATAATAATGAGATTTATATACAACACTCAAAGAAAATGGTGGAAAATGTATCATAAATCTCACGGGACTAAAAGTGAGATGAAAAATCCCTTACGGAAACTCGGAAGCCTAACGGCGCCACTTAAAACTTCCGAAAAATGGATTGATGAGATCAAATAGGGTCTCTCATCATATTAAAATAAAATGTACAGAAAGAGGAATATAAAAGAAAATCCCACATCATAACAAAGAGGAGCTTAAATGATGTGACATAAAGAAGACTACTCAAAAAGAAAGAGAGATGTAAGATCTCTTATGAAAATTCGGCATCCTAACGACGCAACTCAAAACATCCAAAATGGATTGATGAGAGAAAATAGGGTCTCTCACCATATGAACATAAAAAGTACAGTATGATTAATATAAAAGAACATCCCAATCATAATAAAGATGATCTTAAAAGGAATGACATAAAATAGTGTACTTAAAAAGAAAGAGAGGAGTAGGATCCCTTACCTCGTGTCCGACATGACTCGATCGTTCTTTAATCTCCTTAAAATCGGGTAACTCTTTTTTGATTTGATCTCAAAGGATTCCTTGGGAAGACTTCTGCCCAATGTGAGGATTCTAGGAGTAAGAGAGGGATGTGGAGAAGAAAAATGAGCATGGGTTGGCCGAGCCAAAGGCTATGGAAGTGTGGGTAAGGAGGTAGAGGTGGGGGCCTTTTATAAGAGGAGAGGAGGGGAACTCTTTGAAAGTAAAGAAATGTTACTTTATTTGAAAGTGAGTTTCAGATTTAAAAGGTCCCACATTGATATAATTCGAGGATAAGCTGATAAGGTTTCGAAATCCACCAATACAATTGGTTTTGGACATGTGTAGGTCATATATTTTACATTATCTTTTCATTTTATTTAATTCCTTTATTAATGACGTAATTGCTGCAGCATTATGATGTCATAAATAATTTTATTTATTTAATGTCTAAAAATTAAAAAAAATCATGATGTAGGAAATCTATTTAAATTTCTAATGACTATTTATAGTCAAAAATATAACTTGTATAACCCCATGTAAAAATTGTTTTAGTAAAACAACTCTTGTTTCTGTCATTTTTACTTTTACATTAAATAAAAAGTTATTTATGTCATCTCCCAACCAAAGTGGCTCCATGGGGTCCCCAAGTTGACCCATGGATTGTCTTGGTCGGCCATGACACATCCAGTAAGGGTAGGACATGTGTCAAGCTCATATCATATTATTAAACATTATTTTTACCTTAAACTACAATAATTACCTCTAATTGCGATTAAAAACTTAAAAGTTACTATTCACCAAAAAATTATTTTAATTCCATTGAACCACATATTACTTCTTAATGACAACCATGTATTTCGGATTTTTGTAATTCAATACACAGAGGTGGAAAAGTTTCATTTAAATGAAAAATCAGTTTCTTTAACTACAACATAGTGGTTTCACTATTCAACTAAAATTGATGTTTTTCAGAAAAATACCGAAAATTCAACCTAAGCTATATTTGATATTGCGAATTCAAAAATTAAGTCTATTTTAAAAAATTCAAAACATATAAGTCTCATTAATTACATTAATAATTAATTCCCGCTGTCAAAACAAATAGCGTGTTTTTAAGAAACAATAAGTATCAAAAGATTAACTCTAGTTTAAGTCCAATTTCACAATGAAATTAATTCCAACGACCACTATTGGATTAAATGGTAATAATATAATCCAATTGAACTTTAAAACCGAATCAAATTATAATATAATCATATAAATAAATTAGATTAAAAAGATGTTTTGAAATAAAATACAACATTTTTTTACTATTCTTTAAAAAAATTGAACTTTATCGGAAAAATACAAAAAATTTACACAAAGTAAATTTTGATGTCCCGATTCTAAAGAAGAATTTTATTTTTTCAAATAAAACACATAAAATTGTTAATAAGTGGATTTAAAAGTGGTCCACCATCGAAAGGTTGTTCATCAACCTTTTAAAGAATATTTGAATGTTTATGCTTAAAAATTGGAATCATTCACATTTTTAATCCTATAACATTTATTGAAAGGAGTAAAAATATTTGACAAACATATATAATCATTTTTTGGTTAGTTCTGTTCATTCCCACCATTACAATGGCTAGGCGCTAACTACCATTTAAAATAATATTATTTTATTATTAGAGTGCAACGTAAGATTCCCAAGAAACCCGTTGTTGCGTATTGGGTACGCCATCGAGTATAGCATCCCATTTAAAGTAACATTAATATTTTATTCACAAATATGGATCAATATATAATGTCATATTCTTTATTTACCTGGGGTGTTACACATATGATGGATGAAATTTCCACTGAAAGGTTATGTTCATCCTTACTTCGATAGATGATCATAGATTGATCTGGAAGATAAAATGTGACATCCCTTCATTGGAAATTGATATGAGCTCCATATAAAGAAAGCCAATCCATGCCAAGAATCCCATCGAATTCCACTATAAGAAGGATCACAAGATTTACAAGAGGCACTTTTCCACAACCTTCAATCTGAGATGAATTATAAACTTTCGATGCAACTATTCTTCCATTAGGGGTTGTCATAGCTAACTCAACATCTAATTGTTGAGGTAATACGATGATACCCTTAGAAAATTCTTCAGAAATAAAATAGTGTGTGGATACAGAATCAAATAAAACATTTTCTACTTTAGAGTGGATGATAAGTGTACCTTTCACCACTTCATTATCATACTCCACATCGCTGATAAAAATTGCATGTGACATTCCTTTGTCTTTGGCCATAAGAGTTTTCTGACCTCAATCATCATCAACAACACTTGGATTAGGGAATGGATTAGCATAATGCCCCATTTTCTTGCACTTGTAACATTGAAGTGTATGAGGTTCAATCGTTGTAGCCTTTTCATTGTTCGCATCACTAGACATCTGCATTCCATCATTGCGGAATTCAAATTCTTGGTGACCTTACTTTCAAAATTTGAAACATTTACTTGTACCTTTATGAAAACTCCCTCCATGATTCTTTCCACACTTTGAGCATAAAGGAGAACTAATCTTATTTTCAATGTGCTCTTTTGATTTCCCTTTGAATTCAATTTTCCTCTTCTTATCAAATTCATATTACTGATGGGTTAATCCAATCTCTATCTCAGCCTTGAGAGCACATCAAACGATTTCCTCGTAGCTATTTAAGTCCCTTATGGCTAATTCCCTTTGAAGACATAGTTTTAAGAAACTAAATAATCGATTGATTTTACTCTCAGGTTGGATAATAATACCTGAAGAATACCTTGCTAGTCTTGAAAAATTTTATTCGTAGGTACCAACAGATTCATCATCCTTTTGCTTCAGTTCATGAAATTCATTCTCCATCACTGTTCGAAGAATACGAGGGAAGTACTTGTTGAAAAATAAGTTCATGAACTCGTCCCATTCCATGGACTCAATTTCATCTCTTGGCCTCGTATTCTTGATAAGATTCCACCATTTTTCAGCTTCACCATCCAAATGATATACTACTAAGATAACATTATCATGTTCAGAACATTGATGAACTGAAATTATCATTTCAGTGATACTTATCCATTGTTCAGACTCTAATGGATCTGTAGACCCACTGAATGAGGTTGGACGTTGCCTCATGAAGGATTCACCAGAATGTTTCTCCTTCCTTTGCTCGTTTGAAAGTACTGCAGGATTCGTATCTTGAGAAAGTTGTGTGAGTATGGCTACAAGATTTTTCATTCGAGCTCCCGTAATGTTTGGTTTCTTAGGGGGACAATCATTTAATTTCCCGCCACATTCCGCATTAACACGGTTCCTTCAGGTTCCATCCATTGACTAAAACAAAGAAGAATAGTGTGAGAAACACTAATTATAATAGGAAAACCATATAATCAAGAATAAAATTTCAAACTTTAGGTATTATCTTAGGTTGTTCCTGGACATTTCTAAAACACTAAGATTGTGTTCTATTCTTAGTCTTATACTTAGGGTTCTTACTAAGGCTTTCACATCCTAGTTTCCAAAGGTTGTCTATACTTTTCCTCTAATACCAACTATAACGACCCATACATTACATACATTGTTATTACATCAAAATTGAAGCACACTTATTACAACATATAACAAAACTAGGAAAGGACCGTTTAGGTATAGTGTCTTTAGAAACTGGGAAACATGAACAATTGGTTCATAAAGCATCTACATTTTCTCCCATTTATTTCATCATATCTATAGTCCCTTTTGTCATATCCTATTTATTAACCTTCTTCCTATCCGGGGGAAAGAAAACATAAAAAAGTGTGAACTCAAATGCTCAGTAAGAGTAGACAAAGGAAATATCATATTCATAAGAACATAGCATTTCAAAAATCTTATCCTGTAAAAGATATCATAATATCATAACATGGGATAACTCAAATGCTCAGTAAGAGTAGTCAAGACTCATTTCCAAGACTATCATAGTGGACAAAGTCTATTTCTAAACCAAGTTCAATCCATGTTTCAATCATGTTTCACTGAACCGGTTTAACCTGCCGTTCCAGCCACGTCTATCTCATGAAATCCAAATATTTACCCAATGCATTGGATGGAGATATAGTTTCCACCCATCTCATAATGATACCATTATTATGTGTGCCACAAGATCATAAACCATATATCATATAATATCCCATGTAATAACAAAGGGAATCTTAAACATCATGCCATCATAACATAATCCATATAAGATAAAATAAAATCATAAAAAAATAATTCCATCATTACATAATCAAATCAATGAAAAAATAGGGATAGAAACATAACTCTAAATTATATTAGTTGGAAAAATAATTTTGATAAAACACCTGAACTCAATTCTTGAAGAAAAAATCATTTCTACTTCAAAAACATTTTTCGTTTCTTAACAAGTCATACAATTTTTTTCTAAAATAGGATGATTAAAAATAAATTTTAAATCTTTTAAAGGAAGATTCAGGTAAATAATGTACTAAAATTCTATTCGGGCCGTATAAGTTAAAAAAACATTTTTCTCGTACATTTGCTGGAAAAGTGAAAAAAGAACCTCGTACTAAAAACGACAAAAGATTCCATTAATATCTTTTAAAAAAAACTCACAAATGGGGAAAATTGGATTTAATTTATTATAGGTGGAAGTAAATAATATTACATATTGAGGAAACATGGATGTGGATGATAAATATTCCCCAGTAATTCTAAAGTATAAACAATCTTGGATAAAAATGAGATTGTGAAATTTCCCCTTACCTTAGGTCTGATTTGATTCGTACGTGTCGGAACCTCCTATATAATGATTTAAATAATGTTATTGACTTATTATAGAATCGAAAAAATTGTTATGATATTATATATTGTCTTATTCATAGATTTTTATTAGTAATATTTAATTAATACTTGTTATTCGGGTGTTTATTTCTTTTGGTTCTTATGCATGTTCTGTCGAATAAATTCTTATTATTATTTTTAGGTTATAGATACCTAGTTTCCAGAATGGTATTAGTGTAATATATATCATATTAATTCATTAAATTTATTTATATAATCATTATAAAATGAAGATCGTGTAGAACGAGTTGCATCACACAGTGGAGACGGTAGGCCGTACGTACGCACGAGCGATGATATCATTCCCATGATCATGGAATTGTATTGAAGTTTATGTATACTATTTCAGAATAGATATAACATTTCAATAATCATATTTAGTTATTTCGTACACCATTATACCCATCCAAGTAAGGTGGTGGTGGAAAACAGATTACACCACGGCGTGGAGACGATATTCCATACGCACGCACTCACGTTGATTTCATTTTCCATATGATGGATAGAAGGTGATATAGGGTTGTTTGATATTTATAATAACATATCCATATATTACTGATACTGATGATATTACTTCATAATTAAACAACTAATGAAGAATAAGTAGAAGAAGAAATAAAGTTGAATGAATCGGTGACGGACATTACCTATTCATTGAAGCGCCTCTTTGAAACCTCCACTTAGGGCACTAAAATTGGTTGTTGAAGAAGACCAGGACCTCTAGACTATGACTAGGGAAGTATAAAAGATTAAATGGAAGGGTTTCTCTGAGAATGAAGGCTAAAAGTGGTGTCAGGAGGAGAGGGAGGAGGTGTCCTTTTATATAGGAGGAGAGTGACACTCTAGGAAAAACATAAAATATTATTTTATTATAAAGTCATATTCGGTTTTTAATAGCTCCAAATTAATTTATTTCGAAGCTAAGGTTTCTATGGGTCTATAACCTCTCATAAAATAGATTTTAGACATGTTTAGGTTACTATATTAACCTTATCATTTAGATTTAACTCTATGTTAAGTAATTTAACTTTTACTGTGTCTTCTGGATTTCTTATACTATATGGTCAATAAACTTACAATAACAAGCCAAAAGAACCCCAAGATGTTAATTATTAATATATATAACCTTATATAATTCATTTGGTAAATCCTTATATTTTATGTATTAACATAACATTTAATAAAATAATATTTTTTTTCAAGACTATTTTATGTCAATTTTGACACTATTTGGTAATTGATTTTTGTTAAAATCATAACAGTATGATTAGTTCGAAAAAAGTTTATTAGATAACTAATAACATGTAATATTAACCTATAAAATTAGTGGAATTAATAAAAAGCCTCAAATTACATTTATTTCGGTATTTATAACATCAATTATGTTAATATTTCATGAATAAGATAATTTCTGCATCATCATTGTGTCATAAATAAATTAACTTATTTAAAGTCTAAAAATTATAAATAAAACTCCATCATGTAGGAAATATTTTTATATTTCTAATGAATATTTATAGTCTCATTTATCTTATGTATAACCCTATATTAAAAATGATATATTTATTAAACTTTGATTTTTACAATTTTAACCCTTCTTTAAATAATTTAGTAATAAATGTCCTAATCTAATCCATGTGTCCCTAAATGGTCATATTTTATTCCTAAGGTTTTATTTGGACGAATTAAACTTATCCAATAGAATTATAACATGTGTTAGGGTAATAATAATATCATTTTTACCCTTAATTACCCTATTTACTTTTAACCTTGGTAAATAAAAGTAAAAAGTTTCTATTCACCAAAAATTATTTTCAACTCATTGAACAAAATTTTAGTCCTTGATATTAACCGTGTCTCTTAGATTTTCTAAATTCCACTCACAGAAGCGGTAAGATTAAGATTTGTGTGAATTTCCAAATTCTCCTTGGAGGTGGGTAAAAGATGGTGAAAAGTTCAATAAAATTTTATATATCTAAAATTATTATAAAATGAGTCCAATGAATTACATTGAACTTATATAGTAATTTTGTATCAATTTTGACCTAAAATAAATTTAAATAAATAATTATTTAAATAAAAATTTGGTTTTTAAATAGTAACCCAGTGTTTTCACTATTCATCAAAATTGAATGTTTTCAGAAAAATACCAAAAATTCACCCTATGATAATTTCGATATTCCGAAACCAAAAATGAAGTCCAATTTGAAATATAAAATTTATAAAATTACAAAAATTGGGTATTACTATTCATAACAGCTAGTTTTAATAATATTTTAATACCATATCATTGTTTTGTGAAACTCGGTATTGCGTACTACACAAGCTATCGAGGAAGGCCATGATTGCGTGTAAAGTAAGCCACGATAGTATAGTGGAAGATTCCTTTGATGCTATATATAACAAAAAAAACAAAATATTTCTCATAAAAATCTTGGGTGTTACAAACATCTTCCAGGGTGAATAGTTCTTGATGATAGTATGGGAAATTAATTCTTTAGAAATATTGCATTGGTGGGTGGTGTGACATTTTCCCCATCCATTGTGGCCATTGATTAATCTCCACTTTTATTGAACATATCTAGGATATAATACCTTTACCACACAGGTTCCATCTCTGGAGGATTCTTACCAAGTATCATTTTGGTCCTGAGAACCAACACCGGTTCTTCTTTTAAGAATGAATATTGGTGATCCCTTTTATTAAAGAAACATAAGATCCCATATTTATGGTCTTTAGGGTTATGCATTGTATACAACCTATTCACAATGATCCACTACAATTCATTTAGCCACTTTTGTTATTTTTCATTTCTTTAGAGATGTCCAAAAATGGCTATTGTGAGTGAAGGTATCTATTATTATATGGGTAACAATCCCTCAGTCCCATACACCAAACTATGTGGTGTTTCTTTTTATAGAAGTATGTGTGGTGGTACAATATTCCCATAATGAATGGAGGAGGTTTTCTTACCATAACATCTTATCCTTTTTCACAAACATATACAGTATATGTTATAGAGTCTTACTAAAGGCCTCTATCTATCAATGTTTTACTTTATTTTAGTGGGATGAGTGAGTGGAAATGATATTTTACTCCTGACACAGTTTCATCAACTCAGTAGAACAGTTTTTGGTGCTATTCTAAATAAATATTATGTGAGGGACCCCAAACATAGAGGTGATATGGGACTGTATTTTTGTGATGATGTTTTTTATGAATACTTCCTTGATGGTTACTATCTTAGATCAATTGGAATGAAATTCAGGGGTTGTAATAATGTAATTGTACTTCTTCGTTATGGCTGGGGGATATGGCCCCACAACATCCATTCCATAAATAGAAAATCATCTAGTGTAGTTATCTGTATGTAAATATTACGATGGTTGGTAGAAGAAGTTTTGATGGATCTGGCATGAATGAAATTGATTGGGGAACACTGCAAAGTCATGTATCATGGTTTTCTCATAATGACCCATCATCATGAGTTAGTTGGAGAGCCTTGTTCCATATTGATAAGGGCCATAATAGGGAGCATGTAATTATTCCATGATTGAAATATTCTCTCTGTATTCTATTTCTATAAGGAGGAATCTATCAAATTCATTCTGGTAGAGGTCTTGTTGATTATTCTGTCCATCCTATTGTGTAAATTTAACCACATGATGTCGAATATGTTCCCTTCCAGCTCAGTCTATTTGGATAATTCCATTTTAGGGTTAACCAACTATGGGCTCCATCCATACATGGGTGGATTCCAATTCATCACACTCTAGGGAAGTGATTACATATTTTATTTCATATATATAAAAGAAATTATTGGTGAGACCATTCTTTAGAGAATGATAAATAATATTTTTTCCACTAGATCATGGTTGTCCAAGACTATGTTTGTATTAGACAATGTTTTATTGCAATCATTCTGTTATCGAGGAACATAATAATGTGTGGGCTCAATGTTGACCTCTTCCATCAGTCCCCTAATGTAGCCTATGAGAGGGTTTAGTTCTTTAATTGTGATGGAATATTCTACATTGATCTAACTAATCAATAGTTCTAACTCTCTATTGATATTCATGTTAGATACATATAGTGGTAAGGATAGTTCTCTCCCATTAATAAGGTCATGGTATTCATCCACATTACTCAAGTAGCCTTCATATAGTGAGAAAGAGTATAGAAACCCACTTTGCCTGGAAAGATAAATACAATCCATAATCCAACACGATTGAGATTTGGGTTTTCATCCTTTATGTCGTTAGGACATTAGTATGTGCCATCAAAATACATCTCCCATGTATGAAGAGTATAAAGGGATTTATATTCCTCCTCTTCTAGAAGCTCAGTATCTACTGTTTTAATCTCTTAGGTATGATGTGCTATGAGGAAATCATGCAGGGATTTCCCTTTAACTATATTTTGTGATATGAACTAAATTTCATATTTCTACAAAATGCCAACTTGTTGGGCCAAATTACTAGTCAGAATAAGAAGTCCAATGGTTCAATTGAGTGTAACAATACGATAGACTATATAGACATCATGGGTTTTCATGCAATTACTCATATTTTTCCCTATCAATATGAGTACAAGGCAGTTATTCAGGACATCATAGTATCAGACCTCAATACATTGCACTATTTAACTAAGGTAGTAGAGATTGTTCTCACTCCATGATTCATTTTTTGTGTAATGAGATATCCCAATGATTGTTTCGTGGATTTCACATAAAATACGAGGGGACAATTCATTCCTATAGAGTAATCAGAATCAGTGGGTGTAGAAAATAATTATTGAGACATTCATAAGAATCATGGAAGTCATCATCCCATTGATAGTTAATTACATTCATTATTATCATGGTGAAGGGTAATTATTTTCCAGTCAAGTTGTCTAAGAATCACCATCTATAGATGAGGTTCCCATGGATCCCTCTTCGTTCATTAAGATCTTTTATGGGTGAAATTCTTAAAATATCATATGTATTCTCTAGTTCAACCTCAATGTCACATAGGCATACCAAAGAGCTAATAAACATCCCTAATGTTACTCTACAATTTAATTAACTGGAATAATCTTCACACCATGTTGTTGTGTATTTTTATGACTATTTTAATATCCATGAATTGATGGAATAACTATTAGGAATCGAATCAATTTTTTTTTTATAAAATTAGGATATTATCCCCAAAAATTGAATCAAGATATGATTCATGGAATGTTTATATGTATGTCAACATTCATTAACCCACTATTCATGAACAGATATAAAATGATCCCCTTAGGATCTCTAACGGTAGTGGGTTACTCATCTTATGGAGAAATCGTATTTTTATTATAACTTGATTATCCATCCTTGAAGGAAAGAGCATGAGATCAAGCTGTTAAATCGACCTAGAAATTTGTGTTCAGCTATGGGAATTAATCTTTTGAGAAGTTCCAATTAATGTCATTGAAATTGGTGTATTCCATAATCTTACCATTATATTTTATGATGGGAATTGAAATTGAAAATTGGGTATTTCAGTTATTCAAAATTGATTTATTTGATCAATTTCTCAACTTCCCCCTCTAAATTGGTGGTATGAGGGGTGTGCATCCTCATGGTTGCATGATGAATGCTTTGATGCTCATTGGGTAGAGTAAAAGAATTTCTACCAACATATTGATTCAGTCTGAGAATATATATATATTTACTAGTAAATACTTGTTTTTGTTTCTTTATAAATGTGATGAAAATATATTACACATTGAGGGAAATAGAGGAACGTAATATTTTAGTCTACAAGTTTACTTTTTCGTCTTAGATTTATATATCTAAGATCATAAATGGTGGTGGATACACCATCCTCGAATGTAAGAGAGGAATTGTAGAGGTTATCCGCATATTCATCAACCTATGATTTTTTGTATGGCTTCTTGGATAGAGGTGTAAATCTAGGGGTATCTATGTCACTATCAAGGTGAGAGTGACCATGAGGAGAGACATTATCATCCCCCATGGTCTAATTCATTTCATATAGATTAATAAGTATATTATCTTGTTCAATGTCACTAGGAATTGGATGGGCTAAGACCTCTGGGTTCAGTTTTATGAAATAAAAAATAATTATGTGGTGCACATAGTCACTATTAAGTAAACACTGGGGATTTGCAGGCATAGAACCCAAGACATTAGGGGAAATAACCAATATATAATCATCCCCAATTGGTTGTTTTCCTCACATTCATTAGAATCCTAAATCATAATATGTGGCTCTTCATGTCTCAGCGGTGTTGGTATCTTCATGTAATATGAAGACCTTTCCACTAATGGTGTATCACAGAATATGATGGAATTTTGGGGGTACTAACAAGTGTATATTGACACAAGGCTTTACATGTACAACATTGTATGTTGTTTCTGGATAGATTACCATAAACTCAGTTTTACATGTGACATCCCCAAGATGAGCCTCAAGTATGAGCTTTTAGAGAAGCCCCTTCTCATTTTTATCATACCTTTGAAGGTTCATCTTTTTGAGAGATAGGTCCCCTTTTCTATATCCAAAACGTCAAAGGGTTCGAACTGGAATGAGTTCGTTACATGTAAAATTATGAATGATAGATCTTTATATATCATCATTATTTAGTCTTTCTAAACAATACAGGGGCATGATGTTCCCTTGGATGAGAACTTCATTATCTTGGTCAGTGAACAACATGGTTTCATGAAATTATGATGGAATAGTCCCACTCAATAAAACTAACAATGTTTATTTCAATCATAAACTCTTATGGGCTCTCAAGGAAATTAAAAAGTTCATCTCGTAGTACATTTGAAATATGGATCACAACCCGTATTGATATCCTTGTAAGGATAACCACCTACTATTTTAGAATATCAAAATTTTGTACAGAGGAAATAACTTTACGATGTGGGGATAATCCGTGATATATTGCTCAAAAGTTCAATAATTTGGGGAGGATTGGTCTGGTTCTTTTTCTAAGATTTTAGGAGAATCTAATTGTAGTGGAGCATGTTATTTCACCCTTCCTCTTTTTGTTGGATGATCAAATAATGAATTCCCTATGAGGTGGCCTTGTAATAAAACATTTCATGGGGAATATATGGAGGTTTCTAGGAAACATCCATGTATTTATTAGACTACCAAGATCACTTTATAATGCATCTAAATAACTTATATTTCTTCTTTGGTGTAATTGACTTAAAAATTGGGTCTATACAAGACTCTGTTTTCCAATGTATCCTTAGGTCCAGTGCATGCAGCCTCTCATTCCATTGATATGTACAAGAAACCCAATTCTAACGTATATTCATCATCAGAGAAGGGGTATTCCATTTGAATCAAATTGGGGAAACTAAATATGATATCTTTTTCTGATAAAGGTATCATATGGTTGGGCTTTTTCGATGCTTCTGATGTTGTAGGGAATAAATAAATTAGAGTTATTGATTGCATTGGAGTAGAATACGACTCATCACCTTCTATTTCATCCAGCTTCTAGTGGTTACACACACATTTGGGGGGAATATTTGATGTTACCATCCTAGGTGGATGTTCTATTGCGGGTCTATGCAGCTATTCTCTCAGGGTGGCATGAACTCGGTGAACTATCTACTGAGTTTTCCATTTGGTAAAATTTCGATCACTCTTATCTAGAACATTCTTCAAACCGCTCTCTTCATCTAACTAGAAAATTGTTATAGAGGTGACTTACACTAAGGATTTATCTAACACCACCTATCCAAGAGTGAACATTCATTGAAGGAATTCATTAAAGATGAAGCAAGCATGGTTATTATGACCCGAACATCTATGGAAAAGGTATTAGACATGATAGTTGATTAGTTTTACCTCATTGGGCTTCCAGGGACATGGTAGCATGATTAGGTTATTTTTTAAGTATTCTGAGAAATTATCCATGAATTGTTCATAATAGAAGTATTATTATTTATTAATCCATTCCTAAAATCGCAGGTGACACATATTTCATTGGGAATCTAGATGATGGTGCTTATTTGGATTTTTCTACTCAACTGATGGTTTTGGGTGGTTCAGAACCCACCTAGCTACATGGATGGGAACTGCTACTGGATTTAGAGTTACAGCTAAAACTTTTATATTTCATTTCATTTTTCCTTATTCTAAGGGTGTGACTTGAGTTTTGGGTTGTGTTCAATGAATTTTTTATTAATTGTTTTTTCATTTCAGTGAAGTCATAGAATCTACATGTATAATAAATTGGGATTATCGGTGTCTTCAACTATTCCTAGAGATTTTCAATAGAGAGTTCAATTAATTGATCCTATGGAATATGTATACAAATTGAATAGTTTAAACTCTTCCTTATAAATAATATGTCATAAATCTCTCTTTTTCATGTATTTTTTAGTTCATTTTGTTGGATATTTTAATTTTCATCAGTATATAGATGAACTGATAATGGAATTTGTGAAGAAGGGCTACCCATCCTAAAACAGATTCTACATGATGACTAAAATATCTTAAATTGGTTGGTTCTATTAAATTATATAGAACAGACATTGTCTTTTTCACTTAAGTAAAGCCTATTGTCACATATTGACATTTAAAAGCATCAATGACCATCTAATCTATATTGAAACACTCAAATTGAATCCTTAGTGATGGTAACTTTTTTTTAGTCGATTGATTTTTGTTTTGTTTATTGAAAGGGGTGTTTTTTATGATATTATGTGATGTGAATAAATTATTCCTTTTTTAGCAATTATAATAATGACAGCGGTGATTTAATAATTTGGAAGTCAATATTATGATATCCTCGAACTATTCTACGTATTTTATTAAATAAAAACCCTAATCAATGTGATTATTTTTTATTGAAAATCACAAATTTATTGCAATTAATATATGTGTCGACTAGGTTTTTAATAAAACAATATTATTATTGATGGAAGGTTCAATATTTCATGAAACAGTGTGTACATATGGTTCTAATAATTCATGGAATCTATATGTCGAACAAACTTGTCATTAATCCATGACATTTTATGTTCATCCTATGAAATATCAATTTAAGAAATGTTAATCTTGGAAAATATCTCAGTCTACTAACATTCCCTAATTATAAGTCAACCCAATACTAGATTTAATCGATGATGTATAAAGTATTAATTTGGTTTAATATGTATATTGTGATAAAATATTAAGGGAATGAAAATAATGGGATAAGCAATGAGTTCTGCTATGAACACACACACATAGAGTGAATATATTTAAAAAAACATTTGGTTGAATTATAAATTGATAGTATGGAATTTTTTTAATCATTATTTAGTTAATTTTATAAAACTTAATATTGAAAAATAGAGGTTCGATGATAATAATAGATGATGATGATGAATCATGCAATAAAATTATAATGAAATTGAAAACAATATACACAATTACAAATGAAGAAAAACAAAGCACATGAAAATAAAGCATAAAGGAAATGTCTCTAAAGTATTAACATGAGTTTGGAATGTATTACCAAGATTTGTTAATGGAATTTGTCATGTTAATTTATCCACTTATTTTCTGAGGTGAAAATCAATTTTAAGGAGAAGTGAAGGGATGAATTTATATCCTAAGGTGGTGGACTGTTTTCATTTTAAAACAACCAATCATTTTGGATTGAACATTTAACCCAATAAATAGCTAAATTTGGAGATATGTTTTTTTAATTGATTTATATATGTCTGTGTACAATTCACCCTCCAAATTTTGTGGCCATTGTGCTTTTACGACCAGTGTTATGGATATTTTACAAAAACATTTGTTTTTTTCCATTAGTTGGTCGATTTTTTCCATGGTATGAATGTGAATTATTTTATTTCTAGGAATATTCCATAAAATAGAAGAAATATATTCTAAAAATTTTGGATCCTCTATGTTGGATTACACACCCAAAATTTTCCAGTAAATTTTTTTATTAGAATGGTTGAAATTTAAAGAAGTGTGGGTTTTATGTAATTTCAAAATAGAATTTTTTTATGTAATTAAAGGCATAATTCATGCCCATCTTTGGTGATTTTTTACATTAAAATTTTATCCATGATTTTTTTTGGATATTTAAGAAAATAATATGGAGTTTCATTAAAAATTTCTTCTTGATTGAGCCTACAAATTCAATCTTCAGGGATGGTAAAAATATCATTATATATTTAAATGGACATTATTGTGGTCCACATGTCCCGTTAGATTGAAAAATTATCCAAATCTCTTTTTTAATTAGTTTTATTATTGTGAGTAAGTAACCATGTTAAAAATGAATCATAATATTTGGATTTATAGGGAGATAATAATGATTAAAATATTAAATAGACTAGAATATGGACTATTTCCATTAATTCTCACAAATTATATTTAATATTGAAACATGTTCATTTCAAAAAATATATGAAAATTTCCTTGAAAATAATTAAGGATGGTATAAAATGTTTTTTGAATAAGTGAATAACATCAATTTCCCATCATTTATACTTTTTCATTTCCTAATGTAAAACATTTCAAAATAATTTTAACATTCCAAAAAGTATTAAAATTTGACATCATTGATCAAGGGGTATAAAATAGTATGATTATCCATAAATAACTCTACCTAAATTTTCTTCATAAATAATGTGTCAAAAAATTCATTTTTTCTATTCATAATTTCTATTAGATAATATGGTCACATAAAACTCACACCTCTAAATATGATAAAAATATATCCTAGAACACACTCATCTTAATATGATGAAAATATATTTATGGAGGTTCAGTTATTCACCAATAAAATGTAAAAATATTATATTGTTTAAGTGATCTTAGCTTTAATTTGATATCATAATGTGCATAAAATTCAAGACGAGTTTTAGGGATTTTTCAGTAGCTATGGGACGGTAAGAATATAATGTACAAAATATAGGAAAAGAGGTTCAAACAACAATGTGGGAAAATAAATACAAACATTCTAAAATGAGTCATAAAATGTTATGGAAAAACATAATTACAATGGAATGATTGTGTGATGTAAGCAACAAAAGTGAATTTAAATAGGAAGAGGATGAAAAAAATGAACTACATAAAAACATACAACTTCTCCCAACAACACAAGAAATGATGTCACAACTGTCCTTTTTTTGACTTCCTTTTCATTTTCTTTTTTTATTTGGATGTTGACCTCGGGAAAAATAACACACTCATCTCCCTACACTAGTTTGATATTCTAATGACACTAATTTCAAATGTTATAAATAAATAAACATTGAGGGAGAGTATTTTTTGACCAACCTAAGACAGAACCCATTATTTTTTAGTTTTTTATTGTTTTTTATTTTATTCATTTTTTGGAACACTTTTAATTAACATGTCCAAATTAATATTAACATGAATCCATTCCCAATAACAACTGAACGAAAACTTCTCCCCCACACTAAATCATATACTTTACCATAAGCAAATGATGACACATTTAAAATCAATAAAATGATCCCAAAATGAAATATATTCTCATACATATAAATGTTATCAAATCATTAAATAAAAATCTATGTAGTTATTAGGTGGCATTTTGTTTTGGGGTTTTAATTTTACTATAAAAATGTATTAAAATACTAGAATGGTATTTCAAAAGAAGTATCCATGTAAAGTTACTGGGATGCTATTTTCTATTTTTATTCTCATGTGTTTTAGAAAATAAATCTATCCTTTTAATGTACTCTAAGTTTAAAAATTTAATTCTAAGGTACACAAACTCAAGACTCACAATAAAGGGTTAAAAAAATAAAATATAAAAATATAGAAAATGGTGACCATGGAATGAAATGTTATTTTTTTCAATATAGTTGGGGAAGAATCATTTTACGAAATAAAAACTTTTAGCATAAAAATTATATATGTAAGAACAAGAAATTATATATCAAAATTTATAAATAAAATAAAAAATTATTGAGATTAAAACATGTAATTAGACTCCCAAAAAATGAAGGATAATTTTTTTTTAAAATTTAGTAGTGATTAATTTAGACTCCTTTAGAATTTTTCAATATTTTTATATTTTATTTTTTTAAAGAAACCGACAATGAAAGAGTTGAAAATTTTTTTTGATAAAGAATATGGTTTAACAAATTGATAATGAGTGTGGAATAAGAATAAGAGTGAAAAGGAGATAGAGATAGAGGGATAATGAGGAATAGAGGTAAAGGGAGGTAAAGGTAATGTTTTTCCCCATGTTTAAATTTGGTGGGTCATCATCCCCAACCAATGGCGGGGCTATAATAATATTTGGGAATCTGATGGAAGTGAGTGTGGTTTTGGGATGTGTGTCATATCATAGTGATTCTTTGACAAATTTCCATTAACCATGAGATTGATTTTGGAAGAGGTGTCTTGGACTTCCACTTCACCAAATGGGTAAAACAATTTAATAAAAAAATATTATTAATAAATATTAATCATACTTTGGTGGTGTGGATGTCAAAATTTGAAGTACATTACCTTTCTATATTCATGGAATAACATTCATATGATGTGTTTGTTATTATGTTCCTTTACCATTAATTTCTATATATTGTAGTTCTCATAATAACATAATAAAATATCCTCTATTCTTTCTATTGAAACAATCTCTCTTCACAGTATTCTTCAAAATGAAAATTTGATGTTTTGACAGTTCATAATGACTTGTGTTGTATTTCAACTGGAAAATGACTGTAAAACCCGAATATTTTTATGAGATATTTTTTTTCAATTTCATTGATGTCATTCATTTTGTACTATAGCTAGATAATATTTTACGACATATAACACCGACTTATCTTGCAGTATAGGAAACATTATGCATGTATTGTGTTACACACTATTGAAAGATCATTTTATAAAATCCATTCACGTAAGAAAAAATTAAAGAGAACAAATATATATTATTATGTTCACTTATAAAAAAGTAATTTTAATGGATGGAATAAACAATATTAAATAAATTATAAAAATATGTTTAATTCTATGATGAGAAATTAATTATAAATAAAAATAAAAGGAAATATTTTTCATAAAAAATATTTAAATGAAAATGAGAGAGTTTATTAAATAATAAAATACATCTTGATTGATTTTATTAGTCAAATATATAATTAATAAAATTTATATAATGTTTATAATTCAACATATATGTTTTATACATGATATAATAAAAGATTCAATTTTTCAGAAAAAAAATTTATTTTAGAAAAATACATTGTTCTTCCACCATTTGATGGGGAAACATCATTAAATCTAGTTTTGAAACTTTTATCTAATTTATTTTAAAAAATAAAATTATTCTTTGGAAGTCAGGTATAATAATTTACATAAGATAAATTTTTGATATTTTTATGATAAGTATCATTTTATGATGAATAAAAAAATATACTATGGTTTAAATGAAAATAACTTTTTCCATCAAAATAATTAGTATGGTTGATTTATGTTATTTAATTGTTTGAAATTAGAAATATATTATATTTTTATCATTTAATATAATGTATTACATTGAAAATAATTTTACTAAGTATTTAGATGTAGAAACATTTCAATATTTTTCAAGGTTTTACCTTTTTGAACATATTATAATTCCAAAAATAAGATTAATTTTAAATTAATTACTGAAACTTATAGGTTTTTAATTTTTAAAAATGAATTCCAAATTTTTTTAGTGGCTCAAAATTATGTAAATATATTCATTTTATTTTTTGTGAATTATGAATATTAACATCTGCAATTTTTATTCCTATGGTAAATGGTAAATCAGGTAATTAAGGGTAAAAATAGTATTATAAAACTACCCATAAAATTGTCCTAATATCATTGGATGAGTGTTTTTCGAACTAAATTATACTTGAGTCTAAATTTTCCCCATTAAATTCCAATTTTATGAGATTAAAAAATTTCATATATTTTATTTTAGAAAAGTTAAATATGTCGTACTAAAATTTAAATAATACTTTAATTTTTAATATATGTTTATACATAATATACATATGACTATAAATTATCATTAAAAATATAAAATATTTTCATATATCATGATAATTTATTTATCATCTTAAAAAATAAATAATATCCTCAATCCCTTATACATTGATGATGCATAAATTATGTAATTGATGTGAAATCAATAAATTAAATTTGTTAAAATGATAATAACTATTAAAAGAAAAAAAACATGACTAAATATTAATTTTTGAGTATATATAAACCATAATTCTCCTAGTTTAATGTTAATTACCATTTGGATACATATAGAAATGATTTTGAAACATATACTATTTTATTTAAAGTGATGATAAAGTTATCACATTCAATTTTTAATACATATAACATTTTTAATGCTGGATTTTCTAGAAATAATATTCAACAATTAGTATTATTATAAAATCCAGAATAATTATCTTCATTATATAATTTTATTTTCAATTTTTATTTGAATAATATGTATATTAAATAATGACTTAATACTGATATAGTAATTATTTTATTAATGGAAATATCTAATTAATATTAATAAAATAATAAACAAAACATAATTTATGATAATTAATATATCCAAATAATTTTATAGAAGACCATGACCCTTTAGGGATATAATAAATTTTATCATTGATGGATAACATTTTATCATTAAATTATTAAAAATTAATAAATTGAATAGAGTCAATTTTGACAATATTGGTTCTTTTTCAAAATAGAATATTATATAGTGATTTAAAAATAATAAATCAATTTTAAAATAAATATTTCTTAAAATACTAGTTCGAAATTCTAAATTATTAATTTATCGTCTATTTGACATAAAATATGTAAATATTGCACCATTTTAATATATAAATATTTTTTACCTTAGTTAAAAATTAAATAGAATAACTAAGTGTAAATTAAAATTATAAGGATTAAATTGACGTAAATAAAAGTCATAAATTTATTATTTTAGGATATTACAACATTATATCATATAATTTTATAAACTAAGACAATTTTTATTTTTTATTGGTCTTAATTTTATTATAAATTAATATTTTTTTGGATTCCAAATGTACCCCTCACCTTTATTATAAAAGGGATCATCCACCCTCAAAACATCACTTCTAATTGAGAATTCAAGATTAGCTATCCAATTTCCCTTTGCCATATCATATCCATTAGTAAGATTCTATGGGTTCTTTTATTCTTAAAAGGCCAGCTCTAGTGCTATTAAGAGGAGATCTAGAGGAAGCTAATCGAAGAAGAGATACTCTTCTCTACTGATTCTTTAAAACTTATTTCTCCTTATACTTACTATTCATGAAGAGTATCCATTATAAAATTACTAATCCATTATGAATTATATTCTAAGATCATATTATGATTATGGAGAAACCATATTGAATGTTGGATCCTTCTAATCAGAAATGAAATCAGCATACATGTGTACGTACAGCTTACCATCTCCATATTGACGTGTAATATGTTTTCCACCACCACCATACATGGATGGGTATTAAGATGAAAATAATAACTATATATGATTTTTATAACCTGATTTTGGTTATGAAAAAATATATATACCAAACACTATCATAACATTCCATAATTATGGGAATGATATCCTCATTAGTGCGTATGTATGATCTAATGTCTCTGTAATATGATGCAATTAATTCTACATGATATTCATAAACTAATGATAATATAAATGTTTAGAATTAAAAAATTATGATACATATTATATTAATATATATATGGAAATGATATTATTATTACATAAGAAGAGTAAAATGTTATTATTTGACAAAAGATGTGTATGAAAATAACGCAGTTAATACCGAAAGGATGGAAAAAATGATATTAACAAATATGGTAACTTATGATAACTTAAAAATTAATATGATTCCATAACAAGTTAATGTCCATATTTTAAACATTATACAGGAGGTTCATACATTTACAATGGAACCAACAGCTAATGTAAGGGATAATTTCATAATTTTATTATTAATCAGGATTGTTTATAAGTAAGTATTTACTAGAATATATATATCATCCATATCCATGTTTTCTGAAAATTATTTCATAAAATGTTTTACCATTGGAATATGGATGTTTATTTTTAATTTTACTGAAATGGTGAATTTTTATTAAAATTTATTATAGTAATCTATTATCATTTTATTAATGAGGTAATTTTTGACAACTTTGAAAAAATTATGAGAAGAAGGTTTTTTAAATTACAAAGCATGAATGGAAATTTATGACATCATGACACCTTATTTACATCAATATTACCTTACATTATTACAAGGTTTTTTTCAAAAAAAAATTATTTTAAAATATTGTGGAATTTTAATAATTTAAAACAACATTAACGAATAAATGAAATTTTCATCAAGAAACTTTTTAAATGATATTTTCATTATTCCATTATATGGTTTAAATTTTGTTTCAAAGGAAAGGGTTTTGAAATTTTTTTCATAGGTTCCTTTAAAGGATCATTCATATTCCTAATGAAATTTCAGATTCCATCCCTATATAACATTGAATACATTATTATATTTTAAGAATAAAATTAATATTCTTTATCTAAATGGTTTATTTTTTGATGGAATGCTGTTTAAGACACCCACTCCTTTCCGTAGATTTTGTTTATATTGAAATGATTTTGAAACCATCATATTTTCCACATATTATGATATGATTTCTGGTTTAAGATTACTATTTTATTTTAGGGGTAATGATGTGATTTTATTTTATCATGTTGAACAAGTTTGTATGATTTCATTATGAGATGGGTGGGTCCTATATCTCCCTCCAATGAATTGGTTAAATATGGATAACTCATGAGGTATTTTTTTTATACATGAACCTTATTTCATGTTCACAATTCTATTCATGGACCTTGTTTTCATGTCTATATTTTTATTCGTGGACCTATACATCATGTTCATATGTTTATGCAAGGGCCTGATTTCATATCCTTAATTTAATGAGTAAACCTGTTACTATTTATACATGTTCACAAAGTTAAAAGTTAATTTGAATACCACAATTTCACGTCTTATGATAATTTTATGATCCCAAGGACTATTTTATTTGATCACCTAATAATTAATGTCTTATAAACTATAAAAATTAATTCATTTTTTTATATGTAGGGTATGATATTTTATTTTCAAAATCATGTTCTCATACCCATATTCTCATGATATGCCTACGAATTTCATTTTTATATCCTCAATGGGCATATAAGCCCACCCCATTATATGATTTCTTTTACTCGGCTTATAAAGAATGATTTTTGGTTATGGTACTAAATGAGAAGATCTTTATAGAAGATTTTGAATATCATTCACCACGTTAGAAGAATGTGTTCCATGTTTCCAAAGGCACTGAAATAATATAATGATTGATTGTGTGTCTATGTTATTTTGTATGTATTCCTATACTTTGATAAAATTTCCATGTCTGTTAATCTAGGGTTACTAAAATTGGTATTAGAGTGAATTGTTTGTTATAATTTGGGAACTAGGATGTGATAACTTTAGTGATATCCCAAGAGATATTTCTAAGGATATGTCTAGGGACGTCTCTAAGGATAAGTCTAACTATAGGATAAAAGACTATATTTTTTGCAAATAATTAATAACATAGGATTAAACCTATAGTTTCATAGATTGAGATATTATATGTAATTTCCATTGGTAAGTTGATTTTAATCTATGATAATTGTATCTCGACCTTTTCTCCCTAGTTTTACTCAATATTCTGAAATAGATAGAACATGGTTAACATCGAATGTTTTAGATGTGGAAAGTTGATGAATTTTGATAATTAAATTTCAGCTGTGGAATCTTCATGAAGAGAATAATGTTGGTGGTATGGTAACTAGATATTATGTTGATGATAAATAGATTTTAAACATCATGTGAAAGTTATGGGATGTTCTAGCATTGTTGTATGAATATTACTTGAGATGCAAAGTCAGATTAAGCATGCAGAACCTTATTACATGATTTATATTTTAGGAAACACTTTTATGTTGGATACTGAGTAATGATTTATGAATATTGTTGTATTATTGAGGTCTATATGTGTCATAATTACAATATTATGTTATAAAACTCATGATATATTTTTTTTAATATAACTAATTCATTATGGAACGAAAGGGATATGTAGAATGGAGATATATACTTCAAAACTAATCTAATGGAATGTAACTGTTAATTTCTTCCAGTTGAAAAAAAATTGTGTTTATCATGGATAAATACATGTTTGGATTTGAATAAGTAAATTGGAAGGTAATGATTTCCTTTATTATGTATTTTTTGAAAGGTGTTTTATGAAAACATGGATGTATTTTACTTCTTTTTTGACTTAAGAATAAGGAATCATGCATGATTTCAATTCGAATGTATGTTAAATTAGGTTATTACCATAATTGAAGATAAAACATGATGAAGGTGTTCATATCATTTGAATGTGACCAAAAAAAGATTTCTTGTGATTTGGGGGATAAATGTTAAGGCTAGTTAGTAAACCTATTTTTAGTGTATTCGATTTTCAGATTTTGTAGGGATTAAAAAGTAATTGATTTATGGGAATTACAATTTAAACATCAAATCAACGTTGATATATTAAAGTATTATCTCACTATTTCTGGTCTTAATCATATTTGAAAACATTTACTATACTTTTTGTTGTGATAAGGACACATGGAATGACATACCATTATATTTATGGAATGCATAATATGATAATTCTTTATAAATTATAGATTCATCTTTATTTCATTGAATAATCGATGAAGTGTAAATTATTCAATGAACAACCAATGGTGAGGTTGTAATGAAATCAATTATGTATATCTTCTAATGAAAATCCATCAACCTTAGGGAAAGGGATAATGATATTAAAGGGTGTCTTATTATCATCAGGTTTTATGATATTAATGACCTCATTAATTCTTACTTATTTTATGGTATTGTGATTTATAGATTCCACTAGATCACCAAATTTGTTTTGATTAGTTATCTTTATCAATGTCTATGATTATTTATATTTTCCTCTATTCCCAAATATTCACATATGTTCTCCTATGTAGAGACCTATTTTTGATTTATTTGGATAATTTTTATTTTCCGTTTATTCCTATTTCTAAAAGGATGTTCGAGTAGATGATTTTATGATGTGGGTATCTTTATAAGAAACACCTATGTATTGATCCCTTTATAAACCAGATGATTTTCAATGGTGAAATTCATTTTTTGGGGATAGAATGTAATACCCTGATTTTTTTACGAGATATTTTTTTTTATTTTTAATTGCACCTTTTGTTGTAAGATACACCTAGACAACCTTGCGCTTCATGTAACATCGTATTAGCTTGTGGTATATGCATCCCGATGATCAGCTTGTGCTACACATTATTTCAAGTTGTTTTTATAAAATTCATTTCTTGCAAGACCGAGTATAATTGAAAAACTATGTATTATTATGATACCTTATAACCTATTCATTATAATGTTTTTTATCAATAGAGTTAACTGAGTTATGAAAAAATGATTAATTCTTTAGAGATAAATTAATTAGAAATGAAAATAAAACCCTTTTTAAATAAAAGTAAATGTTTTTTGAAAAAAAAAATAAATGATAATAATTAAGTTTATTAATTTTTAAATTCATTCATGATATCTTTTATTAATGAATTATATATAAACTATATTGAATATAATGTTCTAAATTTATCTTATAGGTTTTCTAGACATGACATAAGATAAAATTAAAATTTTTAGATAAAAGATGAATTAAATAAAATGCATTTTCCCCTTTTGATTGAGCACCCATTTCAAATATGTGTTTTGAAATATTTATATATAATATTTTAAAACAATAATGTTCTTATTTGGAAAAAGGATATAAAAATATAATTTGGATGAATATTTGAAATTTTTATTATATGTTTCATGTTGTGATGAAAGAAAAAAAATATATTTTATATTAATTAAAAACATTTTCATCATAAAAATAATTTTAATTATTTTGTTATATTATTGTATGGTTTAAAAAGATAAATGGATTATATTTTTATCATTTAAAATTATAAAGTTCATAGACATTAATTTTACCATGAATTTATTTGTAAAAAAATTCAATCTTTTGAAATATTTTTACATTTTAATCCCATTTTCTTATTCTGAAAACCTTATTAATTTTTAAATAATAACTAAAACATATATGTTTTAAAATTTTCAAATATTATTTAATAATTGGAATTATTGTGTACAATTTATTTAAATATATTCATTTTAATTTTGGGCATCATGAATAGTAGATTTGGTAATTTTTATTAATACGGTAAATGTTTAATTCGAATAATTAAGGGTAAAAATAATATTACAATGCTATATTAACCCCTGTAAAAATATCATTGGATGAGTGTTTTTAGACACAAATAATAACTTGATTGAAATGGTATCCATTGGAGACCACTTCCAAAAGAATATGAAATTTAATATATTTAATTTTAAGAAAAGTTAAATATATCTAACTGAAATCTTAATAACGACATCATTTTTTAGTTTTAGGTTATACAGAATCAATGTTTGACTATAAAAATACTTATGTTAAATATATATTTTTTAATTTATTAGGGTATTTTATTTGTAATTTTAATTGAATATATAATAACATTAATTTCTTTTTCATTGATGATGGATAAATTATTTAAATGATGAAAAATAAATAAAACAATTTTTTTATAATGGTAATAACCATTATAAGACAAAAACACTAGACAAATTCTTATTGTTAGATTATATTTTGAGCAAAAATATCTAAGGGTCTAGTTATTTACATTTTTTCTATATAGAAATAATTATGAGACTTATAATATTTTATTTAATGTGATGTTAAAGTTCACACATTCATGTTTTAATACATGTCACATTTTTTATGTTTTAATTTACAAAAGAAATATTCCCCTATAAGTATTATTATGAAATCTAGAATAATAATATTTTCTATGGTATTTTATTTTTATTTTTCACTCAACAAAAAATTATATTAAATAATGACACAAAATTGCTATAGAAATCATTTTATTAATTTAAATCTCAAATTCATGTCATTAATAATACAAAAATAAATATAATTTTGGATAGTTAATATATCTAAATTATTTCAAAGAAGGCCTTGGGCCTTTGGTATATAATAAATATTATGATTCTAGGGTAACATCTTATTTGGTTATTTTTTTAATTCATTAAATTATATAGTGTCAAAAATGACACTCTTGATTCATTATCAAAATAATTTATTTTTAAATTATATAAAAATAATAAATTATTTAGAAAAATATAAAAAAATTAATATACAGTTAAAATGTTTTAAATTATTCATTTATTGTCTATTTGGCATAAATTAATTTAATATTGGGCCATTTTTTTTAAATGTATTTACCTTAGTTAAATTTTAATTAGAATAACAATGTATTAATTAATAGGATATCGTTTAAATTGAAATACATAATTGTTTAATATTTAATATTTGATGATATTACTAACTTATATCATCTAATATTTGAAACTAGTAAATATTTGATGTTTTTTTATTTGTATTTATTTTACCATAACACTGGTGTAAATGGATGTTTTTCCCAATTGTTAATGCCACCAGTTTGAATAAACCTTTAGTATATTGGTTTTAGACCAACCGTTACCAATAGTTTTTTGAAGCTATTGGTATGATGGTTTTAAAATGAAGATTTTCCAACATTTTACTCAAACCGTTTGGGAAATATTTTATTTCTATAATATATACTAATGGTTTTAAAACCCGTTCTTAAAGAACAGCCTTCCCAATGGTTTTTAAAAACCCTTGGGAATGGTTTCTCCCAAATACACAATAGCTCCTACTCCCCCATTTTCACGATTACAACCCTAATCTGACTCTATCTCAAAGAAATCTCTTTTCCCTAGGATACGTAACTTCTTCCACACTATATATCCTTCTTCAATAAAGAAATTTTTTATTTCTACAATTAAAATTAGTAAGTCATAACTTATTTTTAATGTTCTGCATCTTTTTTGTACTGATTTTTCATAAACCAGAGTTCTGTGCAATATGTTGCAGGGTATACCAAACACATTGATCTATTTTATGTTTTTTTATACAATTCATGTTCCATGATTGTGTGAATTACTTTTATTTGAATCCTTCATAGACACTTATTTTGGGTGTAGAGATATCGACCCATATGAACTAATGGTTTTTTGTGAGATGTATCCCCACTCAATGATGGTAAATGGGTTTTTTAGTCATATGGTCTCTAGGTAGGTAATTTATATAAGGATGGTCCATGTTAATGGATTGGATATGGTTGGGGTAATGATGTAGATGACTTTCCATTTTTTAGTGGGGTTTTATTGTACTTTCTATGGACTTTATTTTAGTTTAATATTGTATTGGGGTTTTGTATTTATAGTTTTTCTTCAAGGAATAATGGGAATGGTAGTGATATTGAGGATGAATTGGATGTTGGTTGGGTGATGGATTGGAATTGTGATTTTGGTTGTATTGGGTTTAGGTAATTTTCAATGTATAATATGGGTGTTTCCTCCTTTAAAAATCACCACCACCCCCCTATAGAGACACCAACATGATAGACCCCCTACACACCCCACCCCCCTTGGACAACAACCCCACACACCTAGACAACCCCACCCCCTGGAGAGCCCCCTAGACATCCCCACCCCATGGACACCCCTCAAACCCCATTGACAACCCCCACCCTCTCTCCCACACCCCCTGTAAACCCTTCATTAGACTTTTCCCTTACCCACAAGCACACCCCCGCTGCCTTTGGACATCCCCCACCCCCTGGACACCCCCACCACCTTTGACACCCCCACAACCTTGACACTACCCCCCTGGACACCCCACACCCCACACGGACAGGCTCCCTCCCCCACCATCTTAGACACCCCCACCCCCTTGAAATCCCCACACCTGGACACCCCCACCCCCTGGACATCCGCACATGGATACTTATAGACACCAGCACCCCCTTTGACCACCCCCTAGACACCCTCCCCCCTAGGGAAAGTCCCCCACCCCCTTGAACATCCACCCCTGACACCACCCCACCTTTTAATTGATTGGACTAGTTTTTAAATTGGAATTAATCATCTCTATGATTTCTTCTTTCCCCAATGACATTTTATATCTGTCTTACAGAGCCTTATAAATTTAATCTGTCATGTTTTGATAAATTAAATTGTTTTTCTTTTTTTGAATGAAATATCTAATTCATTTTGGTTTTACATTCATAATTAATAAAATGGTTTTAAATATAATTACACTAAGAGGGCCTATAAGGGGTAGGGGTTGTCCAGTTTGGGGGGGGGGGTTCCAGGGGTAGGGGGATACATGGGGGTAGGGGGCTGTAGGGCTGTTGGGGAGGGGATGTGGGTTGTCCAAGGAGGGATGTGAGATATAAATGGGGTGGGGTGGGATATCTATGTGGGGGAAGGATTTGGGTTGTCCAGGTAGGGGTGGTGGGGTGGTGGGCTATCTAGGTGGGGGTGTCCAATGGGTGGGCTATCCAGGGGGTTGTAGGGGGTTAGGGGGATACTGGGGGGTATGGGCTATCCAAGGAGGGGTGGGTTTTCCACTTCGATACTCTACAAATAAATAGTAATCACATATAACCAATGTCCTATTGCTTTCATATTTTAAGACTTTTGTTGATGTTCCATACCAACACTCACTCATACCCTTCGAAGAAGAAGTTATACCTGTAATGAAATCTCACTTAGTTTTTTTCCCACTATCCATATTGATCTCATATAAACATAACAATCATACAACTCTATATCACCTAATAATATAACAAGGCTAATACTCCCATGAGTAGTGTCTCATCAAAACATGGCCCATATTCCCTAACAACACACATAGGATCAGATTTCAAACAGAAACCTAATTTTGTAAACATAGACAATTATATATTTACACCTTGTATCACAACCTGGAATTAACTCTTAGTTGGCCTCTCTAAGAATCAATAAGCCACCAACCTAGCTCAAAATTTAGAGGTGTGGTTACAATTATGTTTTTTTTAGAATTCATGTATGATATTTAGAGTAGAAGATAAAATCTGATCCACGTATGATATTTCGATGTGTGTTTACAATTAGGTGTGTTGTGATTTATATGTATGATATTAATCGTTTACACAAACATTCATGAAGTTTATCTATAATAGAATTGAAGTCATGATAAAATTGGATAGATATTGGATTCTACGACCCTATTTTGGGGGTGGACACCCCCACCCCCTAGACACCCCTCACCTACAAGGACTTCCCCACTCCCCATGGATAGCCCACACCCCCTAGACACCCCCACCCCTTGGAAAACCCCCCTGCACACCTCCCCACACCATGGACACCCGTCCACCAACTAGACACCCCACTTCTTCTTTACAGACCCCCTAGACACCACTCCATCGCCTGGACTCCCCCACCACCTTCAACACCCCACCTAGACACCACCCCACCCCCTAGACTACCCCACCCTGAAAACCCCATAGATTTCGCCCAACCCATGAGAAATCCCCCACCCCCGAACACCCCCACCCCTTAGACATCCACACCCCATGGACAGTGTATATGTTAAATAAAATAATCTAATAAAATATAATATTTCTTTGTTCTAAACTTTACTCAACTCATGAATAATTCTCCTCCACAAGTGTACAGGATCTTGTACACTCATGTGTAGATCCCCAATGATGTTTATTTATAAATTTAGTATTTTTTTCATTTATATTATGATTCTCATATCTAATACTGTGTTTGTTATGGTTTAATATAATGTGAAAAATTCTCATTTAAATAATTATATTTCCTATTAAAATTAAATCTTATTGAATTTATTTTGATGAAATGACATATTACAATTTCTTTTTTCAGAATGGATAAAAGTTTGATTTACAGAACATATCAGATCTCATGAAATTTTCAAAACAATTTGGTGTAATTTTTATATTTTCCATTTTAAAATGCTTCAGATAGTGGTCACATACAAATAACGTGTAACAATTGTGTTGGAAGACCTTGGTTGGGAAGTGAATATGTTTTATACCACATTAAAAATAATGTTTTCATGAAAACTACTATGTGTGAATTCACAATGGGGAGAAATAGAAATATCAAATTGCTGATGATCCAAATTAAAGGACCAGATTGACGAATTTGTTATATGATCACTTTCTATTTATTCATTATCATGAAAAATAAAGGATTCCAACCTAAGAATAATTTTATATGATCACACATGATCCATTTAATTAAAATGATGATTTCTTTAGGGTGAAAAAATTGAATCATGCTACCATGACTCAAGTATAATGACAATATTGTAAAATGAAAAAGATAGAATTTTTAACCCGATTGATTCTTGGGAAAACTATGTATGCAATTTATAATACTTTCATCAATTATATTATTAATATTTGAAATAATTTCATCCAAATTATGTATATATTCTCTCAAAATACTATATGGCATAGAATTTAGTTGAAGAACTTGAATTTTCAAGAAACAAAATTCATGATTTCCCAAAAGGTTTCAGCTTATTCTGGGAGGAAACTATTGAATGAAATGATTTTATAAAATGTGTCACATCCCATTAGAAGGAAAAATCTAATGAAACACCATCCTGTGTTCCATAGAATGTAATTTTTTACCTTCCATTGATCCCCAAACTCCAAAATATTATTATGTCTGATGAAATATCAATTAAAATGTGATGGCATGATACTGAGATATAAAAGACTAACAATGAGTTTGTTTACCCAATAGATGGAATTACAAAGAAGATATTTGATTCTCTATATCCTGATTTTGGAGTTGAGGTGCGTAAAGTTAGGCTGGTTCATTCATGTGATGGTTTTAATCCATTTGGTAAGATGATTACTTTGCATAGCACATGGACGGTTTTTATACACATTTATAACCTTCCACCATGGTTTTGTATGATAAAACCTTTCAATTTCATCAGTATACTCATATATGTCCCTTCTGATCTCGAAAATGATATTGACGTATACATGCACCCTTTAATAAAATATTTTAATCTTCTTTGTGATGTAGGTGTGTGTACATACAATTAATGTTCGAAATATATATTTCAGATGTGTGCTACACATATGTGGATGATCAATTACATTCATGGTTATTTAAAAATGTATTGATGGAGAAATAAGGGAAAACTATCATGTCCTATTTGTATGAAGAAAACACGATCCAGATGACCGAAACATCATTGTAGTTTCAGTTTTATGAGACATCGACAATTCGTTCAAATGGACCATCCATAAAGAAATAATCTTCGAAGATTTGACAATACCATGGAGACTGATGATCCAATTCAGCGTTTGTCTGGAACTGGTGTGCTTAATGAATAGAAATATTTCATTTTGTCATTTTCTAAGGGTAATTTGATATCAGGAAGGAGAAATAATATTTCCACAAAAACCTAATACAATTGGAAGAAGAGAATTATCTTAAATGATTTTCTTTATTGGTAAACCAATTTTTTAAGTCAACTCATAGATGTAATTCACATTGAAAAAAAAATATGTGAAATGTTTTTTTTATATTATTCTAAATGTCAAGGGTAATACAAAAGATGATTTACGGTCTTGTCATGACCTGATGGATTGGGGAATCAGACCAAAATTGCATTATGAGTGAATTATTGAAAATAATTGTAAAGTTCCATGTGCTTCTAATGTGATGACACCTACAAAAAAATGAAATTTTTGGATGTACTAGTGGATATTAATGTTCCTAATGGCTATTCAGGAAACATATCTAAATGGTTCAACAAAAGAGGGGTGAAGTTAAAATCTTTGAAGACTCGTGATTATGTCATCATTCTGAATGAGTTGATTCAAATAACAATCTTTCATCTTATTTTCAATAATGATAGGGTGTATGTTATTTAGTTATTCCATTTTATTAGTGATATTGGTGCTAAGAAGTTAATCATCTCATTCTTGAATAAAATATTGGGGGATTCCCCATTAATTTTGTTTGAATTATAGAAAATATTTCCTCCCTAATTTTTCATAGGAATTTTACCTCTAACTATCCATATTCCAACTAAAATACATCTCGAAGTACCTATTTCATTTCTTTGGATGTATCCAACTGAAAGATATATGTACACATTAAAGTATTATGTCTGAAATAGAAATAATCCTGAAGGGTCTATCATGAATGGTTAATTGGATCAATAATGTATGGATTTATTTTCTATGTATTTTTATTATATTACTAAAAGAATGAATAGACCAATGTGAAACAAAGAAGAATAATATGAGAAAATTGAACCCAGTATTCCATCACTTACTCAAGCAGGAGGAATTCCCAGATCATATATATTGACGACATTAAGCCTTGAAGAGCAGGAGATGGCACATGGTAAAGTTTTTTTCAACTATGATACGTTTGATGACTACATCAGGTAAGTAAATTGAATATATATATATATATATTAAAATATTCCTATTATTATTTAAGGGAACTTAATTCAATGATAAATAGAAATCATCATTCGTTATCTTTGAGAAATAGGGAGACATTGCAAAGCAATGAGTTTTCTTCTTGGTTAAAAATTATGGTAAAAATATTACTGTTTAAAATAATTAAATCAATATTTAATTAAGTTTAAAATTCATTAATATTTCAATTATTGAGTTTAACTATTGACTCTGTATCTGAGTAAATAAAATATTTTGATTTTGGCCTTAATATCGTGGTTCGTGATTATATAGTGGTGAATTCTTGAAATTTTTATTGTTTTTTGTCCTTTTTATTTGGAGTTTCTTTTCATACTGATGTTTCTTATTGATACCTATGATATGAATTTATTTTAGTTTCTAAATCAGCTGAGACTCCCCCACCATGCACAATCTATGAAACCTCTACCCTTATTTAATCATTCTATTTACACTGCCTATGAAACCTCTACCCTCATTTAATCAGTGATCTCAAGTCATTAATTCAAGCCTTCATTATCACCAGCATGTATGAAATTGAATGATGTAAACCCATCCTCATATGATTTCATACCATACCTAGTGTCCAACATATGGAATACGAGATTTTGAATTCATCAGTTAACCATGATCATATATTCAATTTCCTCCAATATGACTATAATAATATAACTTTAGGGTCAATTCAATATGATTCTCATTTTACGTTGTATATTATGTGTCCTTATTGGCCTATACTCACTTTAATGAGGGTGGGGTGTTTTTCACTACCCATGTTGGCATGTGTAGACGTCCATTAAAATGATAGATAAGTCAAATGTTTAATTCAGTAATGTTGATATCATTGACATACTTTATTAGTAATCTAACATTAAAAAATAAATGTTTTTGTCTATACTTAATGAAATTAAATCTTTTTACAATCCATGAACAACCTATTATTGTAGAAGCGTAAAATTTATTCACCCATGGGGTGTACTTGACTTGGGGATGTAATTGGGTAATGAAAGGTATGTCCAGAGAGGTGCCAATAATGAGTTATTAAACATGAGTGAATGATTTTTGAAACCTAAAACACATAATGGGACCTGAGGAATGTGCCTCTTATAGATCTAATGAAAAGGAATATAAATAAATTTTAATTTAATTTATGAGTACTTGTTCTTTACATTATTTTAATAGCTAACTACATCGACTAGAAACTTCTTTTTTTATTGTTTAAATAAATTTATTTTCAATTAATGTTCAATCCTATTGAATTGTTAATGACAAAATGACTTATATAAATTTTATTTCCAGAATGGATAGAATTTGAATGTATGAAACCGATCGGATCTCTAGCGATTTTCAAATTAATTTGGAGAGCATTATAGATTTTTCATTTCACAATGCTTCTGATAGTGGTTGCATACACTGCCCATGTTCCAATTGTGTTGGTAGACCTTGGTAGAGCCATGAAGAAGTCAGCTACCACATAAACAAAAATGGTTTTTAATAAAACTACTTTGTGTCGTATCATAATGGGTGGAAAATGAAATCTCAAATTCGTGATGATCGAAATGAAAGGACTGTAATGAAGAATTTGTTAGATGATCGATTTCCATATATTCGTCATTATGAAAAAGAAAGGATTTCAACTCAAGAATACTTCAATATGAGGACTTCTGATGCATCTAGATAAATTGATGATATTGATAGGGTGGAAAAATTGAATGATGCATCCATGACTCCAGTATATCGACAATGCGATAAAATGAAAATGCTTGAATTTTTAATCTGATTTTTTCATGGGAAAACTATGTATGAGATTTCTAATATAGAAATCGATTAAATTCTTACCATCATGAAGAATGTACTTACAGATGATGCAGATATTCCTTCCAATGACTATATGGCATGGAATTTAGTTTAGGAACTTGGATTTTCAAGAAACAAAATTCATGCTTGCCCGAAATATTGCAGTTTATTTTTGGTGGAAACCATTGAACGAAATAAATATATAAAATATGGCACATCCCACTGGAATTCAAAATCTAATGGAACACCATCCTGCATTTCATAGAATGTAATTTGGAACATTACATTGACCCCCAGACTCCAGAATCATTTTTATGTCTAATGAAAAATCAATAAAAATGATATGGCATGATATCGAGAGGAAGAATACTAATGATGAGTTGGTTCATCCAGCCGATAGATTTTCATGGTAGAGATTTGATGCTCGACATCCTAATTTTTCATCTACCATATGTAATGTGATGCTGGGACTTTCATTCGATGGTTTTAATCTTTTGGGGAAGATGCTTACTTCACATAGTACATGGCCAATTTTTATAAAAATTTATAATCTTCCACCATGGTTGTGTATGAAAAAAACTTTCACTTTCATGTGTATACTCATATAAGGTCCTTCGGATCCCGGCATGGATATTTATGTATACATTAAACCTTTAATAAAATATTTGAATGTTCTTTGGGATGTGGGTGTGCGCACATACGATGCATGTTCTAAAGGCAAATTTCATATGCGTGCTGCGCTTATGTGGACGATCAATGATTTTCTGTCTTATGCAATGATGTATGGATGGAACACGAAGGGAAAATCTTCATGCCCAGTTTGTATGAAGAATACATGATCCCGATGACTGAAACATCGCTGTAGTTTCAGCTTTATGGGACATGGGCGATTCTTCCCAAATGATCATCCATATAGAATGAATCGTTGAAGATTTGATAATACAATAGAGACCGATGATCCACCACTGTGTATGTCTAGAACTGATGTGGTTAATTTATTGAAAGATTTTAGTTTTTCATTCGGGAAGGGTTAAATGAAATCTGGAAAGAGAAATAATGTTTCCATTGAAACCTATTACAATTGGAGGAATATGAGTATCTTTTCTGATTTTACTTATTGGTCAACCATTTTGTTACATTATTGCTTAGACGTAATGCATATTGAAAAGAATATATGATAAATGTTGCTTTAGGTTCTTCTAAATGTCAAGGATAAGGAAAAAAGTTATTTACGATCTCGGCATGACTTGGTGGATTGGGGCATCAGACCAGAATTGCATCATGTGCGTATCAATGACAATAAGAGGAAACTTCTATGTGCTTCTCATGTGATTACACCTAAAAAAACAATTTCTGGAAGTATTAGATACTATTAGAGTTTCTGATGGCTATTCAAGCAACATATCTGAACAGGTCAAAAGAAGAGAGTTGAAGCTAAAATCTTTGAAGACTCTTGATAATCATGTTATACTACCTTAGTTGCTTCCAATAGAAATCCGTTAACTTTTGTCCAATAATTTAAGGGTTAATGGTATTCAATTGTGCTAATTTTTTAGAGATCTTTGTGCTAAGAAGTTGATCATATATTTCTTGAAAAAATGTTGACAGATTCCCCATTAATTTTGTGGGAGTTGGAGAAAATATTTCCATTATCATATTTCACATGCATGATGCATCTGACTGCCCATATTACCACTGAAATACTTCTCAAAGGACCTATTTATTTTAGTTGGATGTATCCAACTGAAATAAATATGTTCAAATTAAATTCTTTTGTCTGAAAAAGAAATCATCTCGATGGTTCTATCGTGAATGGTTACTTGGCTCAAGAATATATGGATTTCTGCTCATTGTATTTGTCTTATATTACTACAAGAATGAACAGACCAATGAGAAATGAAGAAGAACTGTATGAGAAAATTAAACCCAGTTTTCCATCACTTCCTCAAATAGCAGGAATTCCAGGTTCATATATATTGAATACATTAAGCCATGAAGAGCATGTGATGGAACATCGCACAGTTTGGTTCAACAGTGATTTGTTCGATGACTATATCAGGTAACTAAATTGAATATATATATCTGTTAAACTATTCATATTTTTTATCTACATGGAACAAAAAAATGATAAATAGGAAGCATCGTTCGTTATATTTGATAACGAGAGATACTTTGCATATCCAAGTGTTTTCTACTTGGTTTAAATTGAAGGTAAAAATATTAATATTTAAAATAATTATATTAATATTTACATAAGATAAATAGTCATTTATATTGAAGGTATTTAGTTTTTCTGCTTACTCTGTCTCTGAAGAAATAAGAGCTTTGGCTTTTCATCCTAATACCGTGGTTGGTGACTGTAAATCAATTGTTATCAATGAGTACAAATTTATTTTCACTGAATGAGCAAAGAACTTGAGAACACAACATTATGGTGTTATGGTTACTTCCACAACAGATTGTTATTCTACTACATCAGATAGTAGACTACGATTTGAAAATGTGGGTTATTATGGAGTTGTTGAGAAAATAATAATATTGGATTATTACTCTCATGGATGAGTCACAAGGAATAAATTCCATTGTTTTGATTCGATGATTTGAAATGGCACATTTATTGATGATTGTGGATATCGAGTAATTAATATGACTCCCAATATTGCTACCGAAGAACCATATGTGTTGGCATCAATGTCTAAAAAAGTTTTTTATGTCAAAGACCAACATTGAAATTAATTTTTTGTCATAGTTAAAGTAATTCCAAGACATATTTTTGATGATGGTGATGATGGAATTGACACTAGCCCTAGTGACATTGGAACCAATCCATTTATTTCTTTTGATGACTCCAATAGCACAATTGTCAGAGTTGATTGTGAACCTGATGTTGTGGTTGAAAATATATTGAATCATTCATCCATGTTCTCAATTCTTTTGGTTTACCTCGAGCTGGTTTTTTAAGGTTGGTAATATTCAAATTGATTTAGTATTGATCACAAATATGTTTTAGCTAACTTGACCGTTATGTGAATTTTCAATGTTTATTGGTTGTAGTTTTATTTTAATTTCATTTTATAATTTCTTATTGAACTGTATTCAAACCTATTCAAACAATATTTCTAACATAGTGAACATTACAACTTGTATGATTTATTAAATCCATTCAGGCACTTCTAAAACAATTTATAGCTAAATTACCAATGAATCCCCCTATTCCATCATCTATTTAGTTTTTTGATTTACAAATTAGTTTCCTCTTTCTAATTAATTATATATTTCTTTTCAAAAGTAGGAAATTCATCCTATTGAAGAGAGACTAGGGAAAAAATGATGGAGAATAATCGTCGAATGGTAGAGATGGGCGTTCCACCATTATTTCCTATAATGAGAAATTTATTTCAAATATATACATTTAAAGAATATATAATTTCATGTGATAAATGTTTTTGTACAAATTTCGGAGGGATCTAGCTATACGTCAACAGTTATTCGACGAGGAGCCTAGTACTGGTCCCAGTACTCAGGCCGGTGGTACGAGGAGGGTTCGTACCAGAGGTGGACGAGCAGCTGTGCGTACCAGACTAGACTATGACCCTCCAAATAACATGTCATACTTACCACATTTTGATCCCGGTGTGTCGTTAGGGACACATGTGATATTTAGGCCTCCCATGTTTTTTTCCACCTTTTGCATCTTCTGGTCCATCATTTTCACATCCCATGATGATTCCCACTCCCTAGTCAGAAAACGGTCATACATTTATCCCATCTTCTTTTCCTTCTACTACTGTCTCTCTGAGCTTCTATATTCCATAATCTTCGACTCTTGTTCCACCGCAGGGTGTTCCATCAGTTTCTGTGAATCCAGCGGTACTCAGCGATCATACTAGCACAAGTATATTTATAGAACCCTAACAAAATAATATAGCAATATTTATTTCATTAAAATATGTTTTTATAAAATAAAAAATTTTATTTCATGATTGATACATCTACTGAAAGGAGGCGGGGGCGGGGGCATACATGCATGCGTTCGGGGTGGAACCACCACACATAGTTTATGGTGGATTACAATGAAGACAACCAAATGGTTTTGAAAACAGGGAAACAATGTCGGAGGTTTTTGGAAAATCATGCCAAATACTCCTACATCATTCCCAGCAGCCTGCTATTGTGGAGACATTTTCCACATTAGGTCAAGGATAGATCTTGGGCAGATATATTGGTAGAAATATCTGTTGTATTTAATTCCATTAATTATGTTTGTATTTATATGAATTAATATTTTGATTTTAGCTTCGATTTAATTTTCCGGATGGTGAGGATGCACGACCGGAAGAACTAAAGGATTTAGGTGAGCTTTGGAGTGCCTACAAGCATGAGATGTATATTTTCTGGCGTTCTAGAATCGGCACTAAGTTTGAGGTGGTACCAGTGGTGGATGATTGTCTTATAGAGCAGTATTGTTAGATGATCACTCATTGGATGAATTCCTAGTTTAAGGTATGAATTATATTTGAGAAATTTATATAATAACGTTCATGTTTTTAATTAATAGTATCCTTTTCATTATCGAATTTTATTTTAGAATCAACTGAAAAAAATTGATGCAAAAATATACCTCCACACACTAAGATGTACTATGATGCCTGATCATGAGAGGAAGTAGGTTTGACATTTGTTTATAAGTTTTTCATTACGACATAATTTTTCTTCTATTAACTCAATTATTTAATCGTTTTATAATTTTTTAAAATAACATTAGCTTTCAATTTCATCGTATAGGAAAATACAGAATATTGAAGGACGTGTGCCACGAGCAAAACTATTTTGCTTGAGTAGACGGAAAAAGGATGGTAGTGCCGTCAAAGAAGCGACTCAGTAGCAGATTGTAAGTTTTAATCTATTGATTTTATATTTTAATATCTATTTTTTAACTTAGTAATATATTTAAATTTTTAATAGGATTCCGTAGAGTCCATTGATACCTTAGAACCAGACAATTTTGGGCCAACTGATCACTTACATCAGGTGTTGGGGGGGGGGAGAATCCTGGAAGAGTAAGCCGCCGACCTAGGATAGCCCCGATGAGGTATTGGACCTTCTCAGGTACGAGTTGGAGTGCCATGAAGAAACAACATGTTAGTGCACATGCATAAGAAGCTGAGAAAATGGCCACAGAGATGGCAGAACAGTCTGCTAGTGAAACAATGCATTTATGAAAATTATTGAAGTTCTACGTCCAAAACTTCATGCAGAGGCTATCCCAGCTTTTGAGGAATATATGTCGTCAATACATTCTATATATAGTGCACTAGGTGGCAGTTCTAGTGGTGGTCAGGATGATATCCAGCTTGACGATGATGACGGGGAGGAGTCTGATGCGGAACAGGAGGGAGAGGAGGAGGGCGAGGCAGATGGCGAGGGGGAAGAGGAGGTCAAGGGCAAGGAAGAGGGCACTGAGGAGGGTGAGGATGATGACGGTGACAAGGACAAGGGTGATGATGACAGCGATGATGGATATAGTGGTCTGGGAAAGATTTATCCGTTACATTTTTTGACTAATATTACTGATATTCGATTTTTAATCTATTCTAGTTGTTAATTTTATCCAGACCCGTAGTATAGTATTGAAGTTGAGTTATTTTTATATATTGTCTGATTTTATTGATGTTTTTGTCTTTTTGTGGCTGTGTGTTTGGAACTCCCTAGATAGACCCTCTTTCTTAGTCCCTATACAACCGCATACCATCCTCCTTGGACCTCGGACAGCCCCCTGGACAGCCCCCCGGATAGCGCCCCCACCATCATCCATGGTCCCCAGACAGCCCCTCGGACACCCCCCAAATAGCCCCCCAGACAGCCCCCCGGACAGCCCCCTCCTCCCTGGACCCTGGACAACCCCTCAGATAGCTCCCCTACCCTCCTCCTTGGACCCTGGACAACCACCCGAACACCCCCGGACAGCCCCCCACACAGCTCCCCCACCCTCCTTCTTGGTCCCCGGATAGCCCCCCTGGACACCCCCCAGACACCCCCACCCTCTTTGATTTCATTTACTATTATAAAATCTATTATATAAATTTTATTTATTTTCATCAAGATAATCATTGTAAATCACATTTACACATCTAATCAATATCATAGATTCTTGGTATGTTATAAAAGGGATGTATTCATTTGGAATGGCATTGTTATCTCTGAAATGTTTCAAAAATAAATTAATTTAAAGACCCATAGTCAAATAGTGTATTTGAATAATGTGAATAAACAACTAACATACCACTCTAACTGTGTCTCTTTTGTTTAAAACGGAAAGGATTATAAGTGAAAATAACAATAGAAATATAGAAAACTAACCAAACGCAGTCATATTCTGTTGATAGTTTATCACAACAATCCATGGGTCATATGTGATGTGTACAAGCCAACTCGGGCTCAATCCGAGTCGCGGTGTGGTCAGGATCAATCTAAGTGTCTCTCTTTTGTTTAAAATGTACATCATTTTAAGTACATATGGAAAAAAACCAAATGCTTTCGGTTTCTACTGAAAATTTAGCACAACGATCCATGACTCATATGTGACGTGTACAAGTCAAACACGCCTCAATCTGAGCCGTAGTGTGGAAGACACCATTCATAGTGTCTCTCTTTTGTTTAAAATGGACATCATTTTAAGTGAAAACACCAACTGACATACGAAAAAGTGAGCAAACTCATTCAAAATGGGTTGATGATTTAGGAAAACGATCAATAGGTCATATGTGACGTTTACGAGTCAACCCCGCCTCAATATGAGGTGCGGTGTGGCCAAAAACACTCAATGTGTCTCTCTTTTGTTTAAAATTGACATCATTTTAAGTGAAAACAACAGGTGACATACAAAAAACTGACCAAAAACATTCTAAACGTTTTGATTCTTTATGAAAATGATCCATGGGTCATATGTGGCATGTACGAGTCAACCCTGCCTCAATCCGAGGTGTGGTGTGGCTGGCACCACACTAATTGTCTCTCTTTTTTTTAAATGGAAAACATTTCATGTGAAAACATCAAATGGCATACGGAAAACTGAACAAATGCATTTGGATTGTGTTGATACATTAGTAAAATGATCCATGGGTCATTTGAGACGTGTACGAGTCAACCCCGTCTAAATTTGAGGTGCGGTGTGGTCGGTACCACTCTAACTATGTATCTTTTGATTAAAATAGATAGGATTATAAGTGAAAATAACAACTGGACTACGGAAATCCAATCAAACGCATTCAGATTCTGTTGATAATTTATCACAACGATCCATGGGTCATATGTACGTTTTAGAGCTGACCCGGGCTCAATCTGATTCGTGGTGTGGTCGGGATCACTCTAAGTGTCTCTATTTTGTTTAAAATGGACAACATTTTATGTACATACGAAAAACAGACCAAACACATTCGGTTTCCATTGAAACATAAGGATAACGATCCATGGGTCATATGTGATGCGTACAAGTCAACCTTGCCTCAATCCGAGGCGTAGTGTGACCGACACCACTCAGTGTCTCTCTTTTCTTTAAAATGGACTTCATTTTAAGTGAAAACAACAACTAGCATACGGAAAACCAACCAAATGCATTTCAAATGTGTTAATGCTTTAGTAAAATTATCCACGAGTCATATGTGACGTGTATGAGTCAACCCCGCCTCAATCTGAGGCATGGTGTGGCCAAAACCACTCTAAATGTCTCTCTTTTTTTCAAATGGATATCATTTTATGTGAAAACAACAACAGGAATACGGAAATCCAACCAAACGCATTCAGATTCTATTGATAATTTATCACAATGATCCATGGGTAATTTGTGACATGTGCGAGCAAACCTGGGCTCAATCCGAGTCGTGGTGTGGCCGAGATCACTCTAAGTGTCTCTCTTTTGTTTAAATGGACAGGATTATAAGTGAAAAGAACAACTGTCATACACAAAACCGACTAAACACATTGGGATTCTGTTAATATTTTACCATAATTATCCATGGGTCATATGTGACATGTATGAGACAACCCGGGATCAATCCAAGTCACGGTGTGGCCGGGATCACTCTATGTGTCTCTCTTTTGTTTAAAATGGACAACATTTATGTAAATACGGAAAACCGACCAAACACATTCGGTTTCAGTTGCAAGTTTAGGAGAAATATCCATGGGTCATATGTGATGAGTATGAGTCAACCTCGCTTCAATCCGAGGTGCGGTGTGGCCGACACCACTCAAAGTGTCTCTCTTTTTTTTAAAATGGACATCATTTAAACTGAAAACAACAACTAGAATACGAAAAACTAGAAAAATGCATTATAAATGTGTTGATGCTTTAGGAAAATGATACATTTGTCATATGTGATGTGTTTGAGTCAACCCCACCTCAGACCGAGGTGTGGTGTGGCAGGAACCACTCTAAGTGTCTCTCTTTGGTTTCAAAAGGTTATAATTTTAAGTGAAAATAACTACTGGAATACGAAAAACTGAACAAAAACATTCGGATTCTATTGTTAATTTATCACAACAATCCATGGGTCATATGTGACATGTACGAGCCAACCTAGGCTCAATACGAGTCGCGGTGTGGCCGAAATCAGACTAAGTATCTCTCATTTCTTTAAAATGGACAACATTTTAAGTACATATGGAAAACCAACCAAACACATTAGGTTTCCATTGAAACAATATGATATCAATACATGGGTCATATTTTATGTGTATGAGTCAAACACATATCAATCTAAAGCGCGGTGTGGCCGAAACCACTCAAAGTGTCTCTCTCTTGTTTAAAATGGATTTCATTTTAAGTGAAAACAACAACAAGCCTAGAGAAAACTGACCAAAAGGATTCTGAATTTGTCGATACATTAGAACAATGATCCATGGGTCATATATGATGTGTATGAGTCAATATTTCCTCAATTCGAGGCGCGGTTGGCCGACACCATTCATAGTGTGTCTCTTTTGTTTAAAATGGACATCATTTTAAGTGAAAACAACAACCTACATACGAAAATCTATCCAAATGCATTCCTAATGTGTGGATGCTTTAGGAAAACGATCCATGGGTCATATTGGATGTGTACGAGTCAACCCCACTGCAATCCAAGGTGTGGTGTGTCCGGCACCACTCTAAGTGTCTCTTTTTTGTTTCAAAAGGATATCATTTTAAGTGAAAACATCAACTCGCATACGGAAAACCAACCAAATGCATTCAGATTGTGTTGATATTTTATCAAAATGATCCATGGGTCATTTGAGATGTGTATGTGTCAACCCCATCTAAATCTGAGGCACTTTGTGGCTGGTACCACTCTAATTGTGTCTCTTTTGTTTAAAATGGACAGGATTATAAGTGAAAAGAACAACTGACATACGGAAAACCAACAAGACGCATTCGTATTCAATTTATAATTTATCACAACGATCCATGGGTAATATGTGGCATTTATGTGCCAACTCGGGCTCATTATGAGTTGCGGTGTGGCCGGGATCACTCTATGTGTCCCTCTTTTCTTTAAAATGGACAACATTTTATGTACATAAAAAAACCCGACCTAACGCATTCGGTTTCTGTTGAAACATTAAGATAACGATCCATGGGTCATATGTGACATGTACGAGTCATCCTAGCCTCAATATGAGGCACAGTGTAGCCAACACCACTCAAAGTGTCTCTCTTTTTTTAAATGGAATTCATTTTTAGTAAAAACAAAAACTAGCATACGGAAAACCGACCAAACAGATTCTGATTGTGTCAATACTATATTACAACGATCCATGGGTCATATGTGACATGTACGAGTTAATCGAGCCTCAGTCCGAGGCATGGTGTGGCTGACACCATTCATAGTGTCTCTCTTTTTTTTAAAATAGACATAATTTTAAGTGAAAACAACAACTGACATACGAAAAGCTGACCTAAAGCATTCTAAATGTGTTGGTGCTTTAGGAAAATGATCCATGGGTCTTATGTCACATGTACGAGTAAGCCACACCTAATATGCGTAGCGGTGTGGCTGGAAGTACTCTAAGTGTCTCTCTTTTGTTTAAAATGGACAACAGTTTACATACATTCCGGAAACGTACAAATGAATTATTATTGTGTTGATAGTTTAGAAAAACCATCCATGGATCGTATGTGACATGTACAAATCCACAACACTTCAATCTGAGGTGTGGTGTGGCTGGAAGCACTCAAAGTTTCTCTCTTTTATTTCAAAAGGACATCAGTTTAGTTGAAAACATCAACTGACATACGAAAAACAAACTTAATGCATTCAGATTGTGTTCATACTTTAGGAAAATGATCCATGGGTCATTTTAGATGTGTAAGAGTCAACCCCATATAAATACGAGATACGGTGTGGCCGTTACCACTCTAACTGTGTCTGTTTTGTTTTAAATGGAAATGATTATAAGTAAAAAGAAATACTGGCATATGAAAAAATGACCTAATGCATTCGGAATCTATTGAAACATTAGGACAATGATCCATGGGTCATATGTTACATTTATGAGTCAAATGCACCTCAATACAAGTCGTGTTGTGGCCGAAACCACCCAAAGTGTCTCTATTATGTTTAAAATGGAAAAACATTTTAAGTACATATGGAAAACTGACCAAACAGATTCTGATTGTGTTGATATTTTAGCACAACGATACATGGGTCATTTGTGATGTGTACGAGTCAACACCGCTTCAATCTAAGGCATGGTGTAGCCGACAGCACTCAAAGTGTCTCTCTTTTATTTAAAAATCACATCATTTTAAGTGAAAACAACAACTGATATACAAAAAACTAACCAAATTCTTTCAGAATATGTTGATACATTAGGACAATGATCCATGAGTAATTTCTGACGTGTATGTGTTAACCTCGCCTCAATCCATGGCATGGTGTCAACTGTATCACTCTAGGTGTATGTATGTTGTTTAAAATGGACATCGTTTCTAGTAAAAACATAAGGTGTATGAAAAAAAAAATCAAAATATGAATTGAATTCTGGATTCCACATATGATTTTCATCTAAATTTTTAATTGAATTCTAAATGAATTATGTATGTTTATAATTACGTTATGAATTTTGATTTAATTCTGTATGTGTATAGTTCTATGAAGCATTATATGTCAAATATGTATGAATTTGTTCTCTATATGTTTGTTTTAGTTGGTTATTTCAGTTACAATAATTGTATATTTATGAGTTAGTTTATTGGAGGTACAATAATTGGAAATGAGTAAAAATGAGGGGGGTTCTACAAATTGTTGGCTGGCTAGAAATAGGCTGTTCAAATTGAAGGCTGGCTGCTGTGCAGTTTGCACAGCATAGGCTATGCCAACAATTCAATACCATTGGCATGGAAATATGATGTTTTTTACCAATGATTTATAGAACCGTCGGTCAAAATCCTTTCCCAACTGTTTAGAAACCATTGGTAACATAGTCGACTACTTGGTTTTCCCAACGTTTCTAGCCAAACCATTGGGAAAAACTATCCAAACGGTTTGGAACAATTGTTGGGATAGGTTAATTGTTTCCAACCTATCCCAATGGTTCACTTTAATCCATAGGGAAAATCATTCCCAATGGCTTACTTCCCTATGGTTTGCAGAATCGTTGGTATAACATATACAATGGTTCTGCAGCCTTTCCCAACAGTTCAGAACCGCTGGGAAAGCCTGTATTTCTATTCATGCAGGCAAAGAACATCATACCAAAACATGATGGTGTCATGGTTTCAACCAAAATATACTTGTATGCCAGTGTATTAGATTGTAGAACGTGGTTTGAAAATGTATGTTATTATGGAGTCATTGAAAATATAATAATATTGGATTATTAGTCTCATGGATGAGTGATGATGATGAAATTTTAGGGGTTTGATTTGATTATGAGGCAGGGAACATTTATTTATGATAGTGGATTTTGAGTAATTGTTATGACTTTTAGTCATTATATTGATGAACCATATTTATTGGTGTCAATGGTGAAAAAAGTTTTTTATGTCAAGGAACATATTCAACCTGAAATTATTTTCATTATTTAAGTAATTACAAGACATATTTTTTATGATGTTGAAAATGGAATAGACACCATCCCTACTGCAATTGGAAATGATCCGTTTTTTCTTTTTTATTAATCTAATAACACATATATCATATTTGGCTTCAAACCTGAATTTATGTTGAGAAATATATAAAATCATACATGTTCTCAATTATTTTATTTTATCTCAACTTGGGTTGTTAAGTATGGTACTATTCAAATTGATTTAATATTTTTTACAAATATGTTATATCTGAATTAACCGTTATATGAATTTTCCATGTTTATTGGTTGAATTTTTATTTGAAATTAATTTTCTAATTTAAAATTGAATTGTATTAAAACCTACAAAACAAACATTTTTAACTAGGTAAACATTTCAATGCATTGTTGACCATGTATAAAATTAGTATAACACTAGGACTTCCCTTTAACATTTCACCCGATAATGAACAAGTTGGTTAGTATTCTTCTAAAAAACATGTATAGAACCATGCATCACTTACCTGGGCTAAGGAACCATCCTACTAAGTAACTAAATTTCATTATTACATATTTTACAATTTATTGAATTCATTATATATCAATTCAAGATCACCTAAAACAATGGATAGTTAAAATATCCAAGAATCCCCCTATTCTCTCTAATTTATTTTGTTTTTTGGGTTACTCAATAGTTATCATTTTCTAATTACTTCTATATTTGTTTTCAAATGAATGAAATTCAACCAATTGAATAGAGGCAATGGAAAGATAAAATGGACAACAATCGTCGCATGGATGAGATGGGAGTTTCCCCTATTGCCATTAGTGAGTATTTTATTTCAAATATACATATTTAAATAACATAAAATGTCATTTGATTAATTTTGTTTCAATCATTTTTTCAGGATCCACCTCCTAGGTGACAATTGTTTTATGAGAAGCAGAGTAGTGGATCCATTACACATGGTATTCATATGAGGGGGTGGTATGAGAGATAGGGTATCTAGTCTATGTACCTGATTAGGCCATTCCTATCCTAGTGACAATCCATCTATCCCACATTCTGATCCCGGTGTGTCCTTGGGGACAATCTGGATATTTTTGCCTCCCATGTTTTCAAATCCCTTTATATCAGAGCATCCTCACCCATATTTACCATATATGATGATGATTCGTACAACTCATCCAGCTTTCGGTCATCCATCCATGCCATATTATTTTACTAATACTTCAATCTCTACGAGCTTCTATATTTCATCTTCTTCGACTCCTGCTCCTCCTGAGCATATCCCAAAAATGCATAAATTGGGACCCACTCCACCTACATTGGGTGTTCCCTTTGTTTCTGTGGATCCAGCAGTTCCCATTAATCATACTTCCACAGGTATATTTATATAACCCTATGAAATTTGTAAACCATTAGTTATTTTTATTATAACATATATTGATAAAATATTTGTTTTTCATTCATAATATATACATATACTAATAAGAGGTGGGGGTAGGGGCATAGATGAATGTGTCTGCTGTGGAAACGCCACACATAGTTTACTATAGACTATGATGAAGACAATAAGATGATTGAAAAATTAATTCAACAATGTTAGAGTTTTTTTTTGCGACGCCTTCCAAATAATGCGACATCATTCCTGTCAGCCCGCTCTCATGGAGACAGTTGCCAGATAAAATCAAGGATAATTAATAGAAAGAGATATAGGTAAAACAATCTATTTTATTTAATTCAATATTTTTTTTATTTATTTGAATTAATATTTTGAAGTCATCTTCGGTTTAATTTCCCCGATGTTGAGGGTCCACAGCCTACAATTCTAAGTGATTTAGGTGAGATTTGGAGATCCTATAAGCACGAGTTGTATGTTGGATGATGTGCTGGAGTTAGAACAGAGTTAGCAGCGGTCCCTATCACGGATGATTATATAATATGATAGTATCATCAGATGCTTACTCATTGGTCGACTAACCAGTTTAAGGTATTAATCAAAATTGAGATATTTAAATGAAAAATTTCATGTTTTGCAATTATAATATCTCTTGTATTATTAAATTTTATTTACGAATCATCCGAAAGAAATAAATAAATATTAATGCTAAAAAATACCTCCACATATTTGGACTTAATGTGATGCCATATCATAAAAGGAAGATAGTATGACAGTTGTTTATAATTTTTCTTTATGACTTGAACTCTTTATTGTTTCCTCCCTTATTTAATCGATTGCTGATATTATTATATAATTTTAGTTATGAAAATAATTATTGGTACCATGATTTTAATTATTTTTCCCTATATTCAATTTCATTATAGAGGGATAAATAGAATATTGAAGATCTTCTACCTCGAGAAATCTGTTTTTCTCGAGTCGAAGGAAGAAAGACGGAAGTGTGGTTAATGAACTGACTCAACAACAAATTTTAAATTTTAATTTTTTTATTTCATATTTTAATTTCTTTTTTGTAACATAATTATATATTTATATTTTTAATATTTTTCTTTAGAGTCCCTTCATTCCTAGGAACCAGACAATTTTGGGCCAAACGATCACTTACATCATGTTTTGGGAGATGAGAACCCTTAGAGAGTATGCTACCAACATGGGATGAGCATAGTCACAAGGAGGCATTGTCTCTTCTCAAGTATGCATCGTAGTTCCACTGAGTTCTATCAGGTTATGGCATAGGAAGAACAGACTAAAAAAGGGCCATAGATACGGTAAAACAATCTTCTAGGGAAAACACTACATTTATAAAAATTATGGTAGTTTTACGTCCAACACTTACACTATAGTCCAACATAGCTTGTGATGAATATATATCATAGATGTGTTCTATACATGGAGCACAAAGTGGAAGTTCAAGTGGATTTAAATAAAATAGCAGGGAGGAGGTGAAAGTAGAGGAGGAGCAGGGCGAGGAGGAGGCTATGGCGGCGAAGGAGGGTGAGGTGGAACCGATACCAAGGAGGGGGTGAGGAGGAGGACGAGTAGGAGTACAAGGGAGAGTATGAGCGAATTGGGGGTAGATATGATGGGGAAGATGATGAGGATGGTGATAAGGCTAATTATGGTGGTGATGATTCTGATGGTGATGAAGGACAGATTGATATGTTTCATTTTTGACCGATATTAATGACATTTGGTGTTTGATGATTTTTTTACCTGAATATAAGTGTGATTAGGTGGGTCACATTATATTTATTTCTTTATCTATAAATAAGAAAACATGACTTGATGATAATATATTAGTGATACACCCCTACCCTGCACACCCCAACCCCCATAGACACCCTCTCCCCCTGGACACCCCCACCCCCTTAGATAGCACCCACACCCCCTAGACAGCCCCTCCCCCAAGAAGAAACCCCCACCCCCTAGACACCCCCACCCCCTAGACACCCCCATACCCTTGGACACCAGCAATCCCCTGGACATTCCCCATCCCATGGATATCACCCCACCCCACCCCACCTAGAAACCCCCCACCCCCTCTTGACACCACCTACCCCCCTTGCACAGCCCCCAAACCCCCGGGACAACCCCCACCTCAAACCCCGTGACACCACAGAACTCTATAAAAACCCCCACCTTCTAGACACCCGAACCCCATGCACACCCCCACCGACTAGGCAGCCTCCACCCCGAGGACAGCCCCCCTCCCCTGAACACCCCCACCCCCAGGACACCCCTACCCCCTAGGAAAGCCCCAAACCTACTAGACAGCCCCCACCCCTTGGACATCCCCCACCCCCAAGATAGACCACCCCATCCCCTAGACAACCCCATTGGACACCCCCACCCCCTGGACACCCCTACCCCCTTGGACTACCCCACAACCCCCAAGACACCCGCACCCTAATGGACACCACCCCACCACCAGGACAGACCCCCACCCCTAGACACCCCCACCCCCATGGACATCCCACACACCCCTTGGAAACCCCATACCCTGTGGACAACCCAACAACCCCCTGGATAGACCCCCCCCCACCAACTGGACACCCCCACCCCCATGGACAGCCCCCACCCCTTCTAGACACCACATACCCCCTTCGACATCCCCCAGACCCCCTGTACAGCCACACACCCCCCACCCCTAGGACACCCCACCCCCTAGAAACCCCACCCACACCACCACCGACACCCCCACCTCCTTGGACACCCACTAAACCCCATAGACCCCCTGGAAACCCTCTACTGACTTGGACAACCCCCTTGGACACCCCCTACCCCTTGGATAGCCCACCAACCCCTTGAACACCCCCACTAGAGAGCCCCCACCCCTGGACACCCATAACCCCTTAGATAGCCCCATATACCCCTGGACAACCCCACCCCTGGACACCACTACATTTCTTGGAATATTCCACCCTACCCCATTGATACACCCACCCGCATGGAAAGCCCCAACACCAGGACAACCCCCCCTCCCCACCCCCACCCCCCCTCGACACCCACACCCCACTAGACACCCCCTACCGCTTGGATAGCCCCCAAACCCCAGGATATCTCCACCCCCCCCCCCTCCGGACACCACCCCACCACTTGGACACACCCCACCCCCTAAAGACCCCCACAACCATGGACAACCCCCACCCCCTACACATCCCCCACTCCAAGGACACTCCCTACCCCCTTAAACAACACCCCAACCCCAGGGACCCCCCCCCCAAAGGACACCCCCACCCCCTGGACACCCCTAGCCCCTTGGATAGCCCCAAACCCCCTGGACATCCCCCACCACCCTAGACACCACCCCACCCACTAGAAACCCCCACCCTAGACACCCCCCATCCCCATAGAAAACCCCCTAGACATCCCCAACCCCATGGACACCCCCAGACCCATTGGACACCCCCCTGGACAACCCTACACCTTTGGAAAACCCCCACCCCCAAGACAGCCCCTACCCACTGGACACCCCTACACTCTTGGACAACACACCAAACCCCATAGACACCCCACCACTTGGACACCACCCTACCACCTGGACACCCTCACCCCCACTGGACACCCCTACACCCATGGCCATCCCCCACCCCTTGACTCCCCCCCCCCTCACTGGACACCTAGCCACCCCAGACCCCTTCGACTCCCCCTACTGCATTGGAAAACCCCCATGGACACCCCATACCATCTTGGAAAGCCCCCAAACCACCTAGAAACCCCCCTGGACACGCCCCATGGATAGCCCACTCCCCCTAGACCCCATAGACCCCCAACACCTACCTCATGGATAGTAACCCAACCCACTGATGAACCCCCCATGCCCCTAGAAACCCCCACCACCTAGACGCCCTAATCCTAAGACATCCCCCCCAAACCTCCGGGACAGCCCCCACCCCCATATGACAGCCCCTCCTCCCCTAGACACCCCACACCATGGTCACTCCATACCCTCTTGGATAGTTATCAACCATTAGAGCCTCAAAATAATTTTACATCCCCTTAAACATCTAGACATAAAAAATTATCCAAAAATTCAAATCTCATCTGAATTCACCCATGCCATTGAAGAACAATTCCGTATTCAAAACCAGAAACATGATTTTATTATATATGGGTTATTAACATCTAAATTCTGAATTCAATTGTTTATGTGTTTTAGAGAAATAAATATTGTATATTCAATTCAGAATTATTTATTGCATAGGGTAATTTCTCTGAATTATAATGTGATTTCTTTATGTATTTAATTAAGTTATTAATTATGTGTTAAAGTTGTATGGGTATACTGGTTTTTTGTGTATACTTGCTGTAATAACCCTATGAATTATTTTTTAATTAATTATGTGTGTACTGAGTAATTAAATACTAAACCGTAGGTATGCGTATATTGAGAATTGGTGGAAGTGAATTGTTCCAGGTGCCCAAGGGGGAGGCAGGCATGCTGCTACTCTAGGTATATAATTTCTATTCCAATGTTTTACAACTATTAGTATATGAATGAAAATAAAACATATACCAACGTTTTACTTGAAACTAATGGTATATGTATATACAAATTTTTTGTGAGTAACTGTTGGTATAATTCTATGCCAATGGTTTGGAAACTGTTGGTATAAACTTAGATTTTGATATTTCCAACAGTTTTAATCCATTTGTAAAAATTTATGACAACAGTTTCTAGATATCAATGTTATTTAATCCATTACTCACCCAGATCCCAATGGTTCCCATAGAACCATTGTGATATGTCTATCCCCACAGCTCCATAACCAATAGTTTGGACTACCATTGGTATTGTTTATACGAATTCTTTTATGTCCTTTACAAACGGTTTGAAACCATTAGTAATGGATATGTTACTAGTAGTGTAAATTATTATATTTATAGATTATAAATGTGCCCCTCACCTCAATTATGGAAGGGAACATCCTCCCACACAACTTCACATCACATTGAGTATTCAAGATTGGCTATCCCCTACCAATTTAACATATAAAATTCCTTAGTTACATGCTCGATGTAATGGTATTCTAAAAAAAAAAACTCTAGTAATTTTTTGAAGAGGTCTAGATGAAGCTCGATGTATAAGTGGAAGTATCCTCTACCGATTCATTCAAACTTATATCTTTATCTACATCCTCTTCATAATTTTTATCTATTATAAATTAATAAATGTATTATAATTTTAATGGTTAGATGTTATTATTATTACGGATCAACCATATTCCACCTTATATCCATCAATTGTAAAAATAAATCATCACACGTGTGCATGTATGGCTTACCAAATCCATGTCATAGTGTAATCTGTTTTCTACAACCACCATACATGGAATGGTATAATAATGAAGGTAATAACAATATATGTTTTTTATAACATGATTTTTATTCTTAAATATTTTATATACCATTAAATTCCATACCATTTCACAGTTAATGGAATTATATCATCGCTCATGTGTACGTACAACCAACCTCCTCCACGATGTGATTCGATTCATTATACATGATCATTATTTGATAATGATTATATAATGGTTTATAATGAATAAATATTATATATATTACATTAATATCATTATTGAAATGTTATAACTATATTCTATGAAAATTAACATTAACTTATCTTATAAAACATGAATAATGAAATAATGTAGTCAATACCAGAAGGATGTGTAATAATGTTATTAACTAATATTATCAATTATAATACCATTAAAATTAATTTGATTCTGGAACAAGTTAATTACCTTATTTAGACCTTATATAGTATTCTCAGACATGTACAAAGGAACACATACCTAAGATAAGGGATAAATTTGAAATCATATTCTTATCTGAGATTGTTTATATTTAAGTATTTACTATTGTATATTTATCATCCATTTCCGTGTTTTATAAAAATACATTTATAAAATGTTTTAATATTCACCTATGGATGTTTAAAGGCAAATTTACCAATTGGTGAATTTTTATTAAAATGTATCATTGTAATATTTTCTCATTTTCCTAACGGGGTACTTTTTGAAATTTTCGTAAAATTTAAAATAAGAATGTTTATTAAAAATTATATGGCATGAAGGGAATTATTTTCCATCATGGTGGCTTATTTTCATAATGGTTCTGTTACAAGTTTACAAGTTTGTTTTCAAAAAATAATTTAATATTTCCCATTGTATTAAAATTGAAAAAATTTCAATGAAGAAAGTATATTTTCGTAAAAATCGTTTTAAATTATATTTTCATGATTAATTAATATATTTTCAAAGTGGGTTCAATGGAAATGGTTTTGAAAATGTTTCTATAGGATATTTTGAAGGAAAAGTCAAGTTTTAAGTGAAATTTCAAAATACTTTTCATCCTAAGATAGCATACTTTAACATAGTTAATGAATACCATTCATATTCTTTCTCTGAATAGTTATGTTATAATAACATGTAGTTTTAGAAAACCACTTTTTTCAAAATTTATTATTTTTAAGAAATTATTTTGAAACATCTTATTATATGATTTCATGTTTAGGATTACCATTAAATTTAACGGGTCATGCTATGATTGTTTAGGATCATATGACACATGTAAGTATGATTTTATTATGAGATGACTGTGACCTATATCTCAATCCCATGAATTGGGTAAATATGGATAACTCAGGAGTTATATATGTTATGTCTGAAACTGATTTCATGTTCACAATTCTTTGAATGGACCTGATTTTTTTTCATAGGTTTATGTGTGGACCTAGTATTCGTGTCTGTATGTTTATGCAAGGAAATGATTTCTTGTTCCAAATTTAATTAATGTAGCACTTCTTATTATACATTTTAACAAAGTTACGTGTTTTTGTGTATGACATAATTTCACCTCTTATGTTAATTTTATGATCTCATGGATTATCCTATTTTATCCCCTTATAATTCATGTAATATAAGGTATTAAAATTTATTCCATAATTTTTTATATGAAGTTTATGATCAATTATTTTAATGATTGTGTTCTCATAACTTATTCTCAATATATGCATTTATATTTACTTTTTATGAGATTAATGATCATCTAAGCTCACCACATTATTTTGTTTTATTTTTTTCATGTTATAAATAATTTTTACAGGTAGGGGTATTGATGGGGACAAACAATATATGATATTTTGAAGATCATTCACTAATTTATAAGATTATGTCCATGTTTCCATAGGCACTAAACTAATATTATAATTAGGCATGTGTCTATGTAATGTTTTAAGTATTATGAAGTCTGTTTGTAATTTCAATTTACATAAATCACATGTCGCTACAATGAAATGATTTTCTAGAAAATATCCTTATTGGAGACATCCCTATGGGTGTTTTATAGGTAGGTCAATAAGACCAACACACATCCTTATGTATTTAAGACCATACTTTTCAGGTGATCTTAATAATTATCTAATGAAGTATTTTCACTTATTTTTTATAACATTCATCCTTTTCCTTTTTTTGGGGTGATTTGAAGATGATGTTTTATATACAACATTGTTCTCCCTCATAAGAGGTTCTACAGTTTCATTACATTAATGGGTTCCTAATTCACATACCAAGGTATGTAGAGTTCCATATTGATAGAAGATGTGGTTTTATTGGAACTCAAAAATAGTATTTGAATCATCCTTTTATGTGGGATTGGCCTCAAACCACGGTGAAAAATAATAGAATGCAAGATGGATATGTGAGAATCTTTTGGAATTAGGGAATAACCCCATGAAATCAATAACTCAAACATGGAAGATCTCGCAAAAGATTAAAGGCTTCATGGAATTTTATATTTTCTAAAAATTTTCAACACTTTTGGATAGTGGTACATGATTGAAAGAACTCATGTGAGTCATTGAATATTGGTTTCTAGAAGAATCCAGAGTCAATGACCTTTTGGGAGGTGCTTTTTAGTCAAAATGGTCCACCGTAAGTGATTAAGTATAAATATTATTTGATGAAGTAATGTTAATCTTCATTAACCCATATTCTAATTACAATATATGCCACTATTTTCCAAATATTACTATCTTCCAAAAAATAGAATTTTTAATCACTTTTAAACATAATTATTTTTTAAAAAAGATTTTATGAAAAAACACAGAAACCAAAAAATTTACAATTGGGGAATATCAATATTGATTTGTATTGGGATATGATAGGTGTTTATTTGAAAATTTAGGATCAATTAATAGAGAATGAGAAGAAATTGAAATTATACTTAGGTGATGAGCTAAAAGGTATTCATTTCTAGTTAAAGTGTTAATCACAATGTTAAACTCTTTGATCATTAGGAGCCCTATAGTTAGACTCAGTTTGGAAGAAATTTTCTAAAGTAACAACATTAAAGTTAAATTTACTCTAAAAAAATATATTTTTGGATCCTAAGAGATAAGAAAAAAATTTATCCAAGGAAAATACCATATATAAAAGTTCCTTCTCATTCACAGTTTAGTGAGATTGAGTTTCAAACAATTTTTTTTCTAGAATAATAGATTACTGGAGGAATTTTTTCTCAATATTAAGTAAGAACTAACCCAATGACCCTATAAAAGTAACAAAACATCAATTAGAAGGTTATTGAGAAGTATGGGGGTTTGATTATTGGGTAATATGTCAGAAAAACATTATTTTAAATGATGTATATTTTAAAATACTCATCATAATAAAATGAAACTCCATTTTTGAGTAGCGCTGTGTGTGGGAGGTAAATATTATTGATGGATTTATTTTATTTGAATTTTTTAACTTAAGCATGTGATAAATTATTGAATTGATACATGTTTAAATCCATATATATTTTGTGATCTTATTTAGTGGTAGTAGTTTTGTCAACAACAGAATAGACACCTGTAAAATTTTTGAGAGTACCCTCCATAGATAATAATCACTCATAAATGTATTGGATCAAGAGTTAGTCCATGATTTGGTGTTTTGGGTAGGTTTCCTCAATATTTTTGAACCTCGCAGAGTACTAATGGAGTGATTTATTATAAATTGTTGGAATCCACTTATTTCCATTTAGATTGACATAGTTCAAGAGGTAGGTACGAATTTCATATAGATAAGTCACTTCATTTCATTCGAAGTGGTTATTGAACTAGGAGGGATATGGTAGAGGAATGACTTGGTGTTGTAATCTAAGGATAAAGATGAAGGTAAATGTTTTAATATTTTATTATGAAACCCATCGATGCTTCATGGTATAACACGACAGATTTAAATATTTGATATGAATAAGAGGATCCTCCCTAGATGGACCATGGAAATGATTTAGAAGATGAATTAAGCTCGATTTGAGTTTAATTTCTACCTAAACGTTTGGGTATTAAATTCCATGGTATTGGTGATTCATATCATATTTTTAAATTTCATTAAGAGTTTGTTCCTTATGATTGGACATATTTAGTTCAATTGGATGGTAAATGGTAGTGTCTTTGGTGATTGGACAGTCCATAATGTTCCTCCTTTATTGTAGAAGATTACATTCAATTTTTAGAAACGACATATTAGATGTATTTTGAGAGAGGATATGGGGAATTCAATGATGAATTACAGGGATGATGAAGGAAGGTTTTTCATTGTGTTTCATTAATATATATTTAGTTTTTTACACAAATTTATAACTATGCACTACTTGTTGCACCATCCATAGAAAGAAAACAATTTAAAGTTACACTATCGTCATATATAGATTGTTCAATGGTCTGGTGCTCTACTAATGTGTATAGTGTCACTCTTGTCTAGTCATCAGTGATGATACCCTTTTTCGGAGTCAATTGAATTTGTTTTTTGTATTTCTAGGGGGGAGGTTTTGTCAAGAGGATATGAAAAATGAAATATCTATGAATCTGGGATAACAATTTATTAATGATTGGGGTGAGTTCATATATAGTGATTTAATCTTGTTATACCCATCAATTATTCTATATTTTTCATTAAATTAGTACCCACTTCCCAAGATAATTTTCGAACTAAATTCCCAAATGTTTTTCATTTAATTTATGCTTCATCTACAATAATAATAAAAATATTCTCTTATTGAGTGAAGGTTCAATATTTAATGAACCCATATGTACTTATGGTTCCAATAATACATGGAATCAACATTTAAAATTTTTTTTCACTAAACCATTACATTTTAGGTTCAATATAAACAATATCAATTTAAATAATTATAATCGAGAATAATCAATCAATCACATAACACCCAAAAATTATTACTCAACTCAATGATATATTTTCCCATAAATTAAAATGGTTAGTAATATGGTTTAATTTTTAAATAGTGATGAATTATAAATACAACAAAGATAAATTGATAAAAAAATATTTTTCCTCCGAAAAAACACACGAATATAGAAGGTAGATAAAAACACTTGATTGAATAAGAAATCGAAAAAAGGTAATGGTTTAAACCATTATATAGAAAAATATTATGTAAATTAATATTACACAATAAATGGTAGAATATTATAATATAATATTTTGATGAAATATGGATTAAAATTCAAATGAAATTGGAAAAACTCACACAATTACAAATGAAAACTATCGAAATAAATATCAATAATTCAAGGAGGTAAGTTATTTCAAGTAGAAACATGATTTTTCTAGGTACTACCAAACCATTGACATTGATTTTTTCATTCCAATGTACCCTCCTATGTTCATAAGATCCAAACCCTTCTATAGAGAATAGGAAGTTGCATTTGTCGGCCAGGGTGGTGGACTATTTTCCCTACAAAACATCAACTCATGTTGGATTGATTGTTTCATCATCTAGATAGTATAATCTGAAGATAAATATTACATTAATAATTTATATATGTTTTTTTAATGTTATCCCTTTTAATTTTTTGGCCATTAGGATTTTGAGGCAATGTTATGGCTATTTTCACAAATCATGTGTGACTGTCTATTTTTTGGGCCTAGCTTTTTTGTATATTAAATTTTAATGAATTTATGGTTATGTAGATTCAAAAATATTTGAAATATTTATTTTAACGATTTGTGAAACTATATCTTTTCTTTAAAACTGCAAATTTCTTACTCAATTGATCCATTGGAATGGGAGAAAATTTAAGAAAATTGGTGTATTTTTAAATCTAGATAGAATTGTTAGATGGATTTAAAAGCATTAGTTGGTCCCCTTTTATGAGGATTTGGGATGTAATGTTTTTATCCAAGATTCATTTTGATATTCAATAATTTATTATATATTTTCATCAAATTTGGGCTTCTGGAATGAGCCTATAAATCCTTTTTTCATGGATAGTCAAATTTTCATCCAAGATTCATTGTGAATTTTTGATTTGTCCATATGTCCCTTTATATGGGAAAATTATCCAATTATCCAATTTAAATATTTTTATTACATTGAATTAGTAACCATAACAAATAAATTAGTCAATTGAGATTCATATTGTGAGTGTTATGATTAAATTAGTAAAAAGAACTAAATCAGGATTATTTCATGTAATGCTCACAAATTATATTAAATATTAAAATATATTAATTTAAAAAATATTATGAAAATATATTTAAAAATAAGTCCAAAGAGTAAAAAAATTTATGAATACAAGAATAATATCATTCCCCTATTGTGGATCTTGAAGTCATATCGCCAGCCCATATCAGGATATGAAGTGCATGAGATATTTTTCATGGTAAATGAAATATTAATTACAGAGAATATAGGATTTAATAATTTGGGTGTGGGAAATGTATCATCCTGAGATTCAGGATGTTGCTTCTAATTAGATTTTATGAGTTTTTATTGTCCTTCCATGTCTTCTATTCTCATAGGTATTAACATGATGACATTAATTTACTATAGGGGAATTGTTTACTATGATTCCTTTCATCTACAAGGAGTATCTAGGGTTCTATGCTATGGCCCCACCTTTGTCTCCAAGTAATTATACATTCATCTTAATACTAAATTATTAACATTATGGGGAGATTGGTTGTCTCTGAAATGGGGTGAATTCATGATCATTTTTGACTTCCTCATTCATGTAGATCGGTTTCCTGGATTTGGAGCCAGATAGATGCTCAGATTCCAGTCTTGCTGGGGGGGGGGGGTCTTATTTTTCCAAGTTATGGGAGGAGGAACATTTTCATCACCCTGATGATGATACCCTATGGTAATATTAAACATGAGTAACATCTTAATGATTTTTACAAGAGTTCTTATTTCATTATCATATTGCAACAACAATTCATCCTTTTGAGGAACTATAATTACTGAGGGGAGTTATTGGGTTGTATTCATACAATTATAATTTTATTTGGTAGTGTTATTCCATAAGGGTGGAAGCTCAGTATTCAGAGGTTCACATTTTCAGAGCCTGATATGGTTCCAACTATATGCAACCTCGATCAGTGAATTCAGGTGACCCTCCACTTGGAGTAGGTTTTCTAAATTGCATCCCTATACATTTATGTATTTTTCCATAGTATCTATTTTGTTAAAATTGATAAAACTTATGGAGGAATATCATGTAATGGATTTTGAACCTATTCTTTGACATAATAAGATAATTTTTCAGTGCCTTTATTAGGGTATTTCATTAAACCAAAGGCCATATTGAGTTATTTTGATACGAGACCCTGACGGGGTCTGATCTCTTTTGTTGTATGCTCCTACCATATTGGTCTATGAATAGTGATTTTAAGGGAGTGTCTGATTGTGTTTTCCAAATGGGCTCTAAATCGTATGGGTTTGTCTTATGGTTGTAGGAAGGTAATGTATGTCGATTATTGATTTTTTACATCCCAACCTGGGGAAGGTAGATTCTCTCTACGATGGTTATGATGATGAATATTCCCATGTCCTATGGGATAGGGGTTATTCGATGACATAATTATTATTGAATTATCATATTGGTGATGACATAATTATTCAATTCAGGGGTTTGTTGACTCTCGGTATAGAAATTTAGATATAATACCCCAAGCCCAGTGGGATGGGGTTGATCCAGAATCCTCATTGATTTCCCCAAGACCCTTGCAATGGATATTTAACACAGTGATGGTGATTGAGATGTAAATTTCCACATACTAGTGGGATGGGGTTTGTTTCCAAATTTTAATTATATGTCATTAATTCTTTTAGTAATTGACGACCCAAGTGGTGGTGGGGTGGTAGATATTACCAGACCTCTATATGTGGGGTCCTCTCATGGACGGATTCTATAACAGCTACTGAAACCACCCATTTCATTCACCACAACATTTCTCTTGTCTAAATATCGTTTGATTGTAGCACATTATTTGAATCATTCTTAATGGTAAGTTGTTCGGTTGATTAAAAATTTGTCCTCCATGTTAAAAATGAATTCATATTTATTTTTGGTGCCTAGTTTAGTGGTTTGAAATTTTCCCCTCCCTATATTTGTAATGTATGGGCATTGGTGAACTGGGGGGGGATTCTATTTTAGCGACCAGCTAGCTCGTGCATTTCTTAGTCTCCATATTTTTTCAATGTCTATGACATTATGAGAAACCATATATGTGGGTTTCGACTATTCAAGGTGTTTTGACAAGTGAAATTCCACATACATTCCCTATCCTTGAATACAGATATAAGGCATGGATTTGGCTATAAATTTCTGATTAAATTTTATTAAATGGAGGGAATAAAGATTTATATTTGTTCTATGATTTTCCAGTTTTGGATCCCAGCCATTGTAGACAGACGCCATGTCTAGATGAAAACATTGTATCGTGATGGTCATATAGTGACCCTCATATACTAGAAATGGGATGTGTCTAGCCTTCTTTTGTTGATGAGTTTCACACTTATTTTGGTGTAGATATGAAATTATATCATTTTCATTCTCATATGAGAACTCATAGACAGATGTGGAGAGTGGCTGGAATATGATGGTGAGGTATTTTTGGACCAACTATATACATATGTCAACAATGGACTCCTTCTCATTAGTTTTAAATGCCACCATCCAGTCAATCCATAGAAGATGATTCTGTGGGTCACCTTACTAGAGTGGAGTGTTGTTCGAATTTGATGGGGAACTATATGTGGTTGAACCTGATCTTTTGTGCACCTATATATATATATATATATAAATCTAAGTTTGGAACACCTCTCCTTATGGTGGTATATAGAAAAGGAGAGAATATATATATCCATGGGGGAGATCACTGTATGGAGTTTGAACAATGTAAATATCCGGAACATAATCCTTATGATCAATATTAATACTACCACAAGCATGCCTATTGTTGTAATGATCAACATCTACATTGTTTGAAGTGATTACTGACCCTTGTAGTGTTGATAATGTGTATCAAATGTCCATAAGGACACTGAAAATGAGTAGATTAGGAATATGGGTCTTGTTCTACCTTAAGGATGTAATATTCACAGCTTCCTTTTAGAATTGTAAATGGATATTATATTTTCTATTATGGTTTATGAAACTTTTTTATTTTCGTCTGCTATTATGGGAGTTTGAGCTCACTGCTGATAAGCTATTGGATTATGCCAATGAGGTACCTTTTTATTGATTTGAATGTTATCCATTAGTGAGGGTTCTGTTATCATCACTTGGTGATCCTAGGATAGAATGAGAGTTTGATCATGATCCTAAGCCTTTGGAATTTTCCACTGGTCTTTCTTTCTTGGAGTACGAGCCTGACTTGAGAAATGTGACACTCCCACATTGTCATCCATAGTTGGATTAGGAATATTACCATGTTCTAAATATAAATTCCACATTGAAATATTCAGATGAACTTCTATAATGGGAGATGGTATATGAGCCATCTCCTATATTTGTTTAGAAGGACACTAGTGAAATCTTTCATCGATAGAAGTATGAATATTTTCCTGGATTCCATGATTTAATTGTATATTCTAGATAGATTTACTGATAGTAATATGACCCTATCTAGGTGAATGTTCCATTATCATTTGGTGATCCTCATCTAAAATGATGATATGATCTTGATCCTCATCATTTGGAATAATCCATTGGTATTATTCAACATGCATATGATTCTATCGCAAGGCACACTCCTCTCTCTCTTTGTGTGCCCTTAATAGAAAGATGATATGAACCTGATATTTTGAATATTTAATATACCAGTAAAATTTTTCGATATGTATTTTCCCCTCTTCTAAGGCATGTGTCGCTCTCACCAAGTGAGCCCTATTTGAAAATAGAATAAGATCTCGGTCTGTTGCCTCACATTTTCCAAAATATTCCAAAAATAATGTTAGATGGGATAAATCATGTGTGATTTCTATGGATAAACTACTTGATCAAAATGATCAAATAATTGAACTTCTAGGGATATCAATATAGGTATATTCACCTTATCCAGTATATGTACCACTATCAGAATATGAAGGTGGAGTACTTAATTTGCTAAAAATATGTATTGGAATTTTAGAAAAGTGAGCATAGGAATACGTGTTTATACATTTTCCATTATCATTATGAAATAGAAGATATTATAAAATGATGAAGCTCTATAAGCCCACTATTGTCCTCCATTCACCACTATTATATGTTAATGGACATCATGTCTCGAGGTAGGAATATGTCCCTCCCCTAGGTATTCTATTCTAATATGGACACATACTTATTAGTGGCGACTAGGGATATGAGAGGGAAAATTGGATACTTTAGAAATATATTGATAGAAATTGTCAGTGGGAGTGGTGATATGATCCCACACATAGTTATTTATTGTGTTCCTCACTTAATGTTCCTTTATTTTTTTCCATTCATGGGTGTCAGAGATAGCAGTGTGTTGGGTGGTACCCTCACCAGGTGACAGGTGGACACTATAGAGATAATACTGTCAAATATGATTGAAAGGAGACCACTTTCGTGGCCCTTCAACTAAGATGGATCTATAGTCCACTCCCTTTTCCACCTTCAACAAAGTTCAATGGTGGTGGTTATCATGATCCGATGATAAGCTCTTGAAATGGTTTGTTCTGAAGATGAAGTCCATTAGATTAGTTTCAAATTTCCCTAGAAAATATAGAAACATCAGTATATATATATGGAGACCCTCATAGGAATATTCAAGGGAAGGAATTGTACCACATTAGTGGTATTTTTGAACCATTTTGTTCTCACCTTGAAATTTCAATTTTTGGGTAGGTGAGATCATTTCGCAACCTACGAGTGTTTTAGTCGTAGGTGATTATTTCTAGTAGTTATTGAATGATTAACTTATCATGGATAAGGATGATGTTGATGAGATAAGTATAATAAACCATGAAAAAATAAGTAACAGGGTCACCGAATTGTGAAATATAATAGCAATTATGTACTGAATCTATTATGAACCTTAAACATAATTATACTTTTATTCATGATATTACCATTCAACTCATGTGGACTCTTTAATATAAGGATTGTCATATTTCATTAAAACCCCAGTTAAAGATAATCAACTTTATGTTTTGTTCTAGTTATATCATCATCATTTGATATGCCAGCAAAGTGGGGTTTCAGACCGTAATTGGGTATGGACCTGCTTTCCAAAGGTAGGTGGTCAATTGGGGTTTCAGACCCAATAATGCTTAAGGAATGACATTAGATTAAAGGGTTGTAGTTTGGTCTTGTCGTACCCTATTTGGGGGGTGTTCACTAATCGAGGAATCTCTTATAGATTCACTATGTGTTTGAGAATGTCTTCCTAATCCCGATACGAGACCAATTACACTATAAAATAAATATTGGTTGTGTTTATCTTTCTGAAATGAAAGGGGGAATCTTGTTAGTGAATTCAACTATATATATGTAATGTTTTTCAACCATTTCAGAGTGATTTATAGTCTATTTTGTACTTTATTTGTATAACTAGGTGCTTCGTAATTTTCTTCCACATAGGTAGACCATTAATATTTTGTAGATGGAATTTATCAATTAGAAGGATTCCTATGTATCATATTTTTTATACTAATCATGTCATGTATAGATCATTAAACCCATGAAGATCAACATCATATGGAGAGTATGTTTTTGTGGGAACTCATAAACCAAATATTTGATCTTGAGTATCAAAGATACATTTGAAATACCATCATTATAAAAGGAATAAGAGTTATCATAGTTTGATTATGTCCCTGATATTCACCCCAATGTAGTTTCCCTTATATGTTGGATGTTTATATAATTCCATGCAAATGGTCTTACATAATAAACATTCAATTGAAGGTGTAAATTCATGTGATGAATGAGAAGACCATCATAAATCCCTATGTCTATGTGGTCAACTCACTATGTTAGAAACAAGGGATAACATGTAATTACACTCACTATATATAGATGTGGGAATTATATACTGGGACAACCCTTTGGATGTTTACTATGGATCTTAGGCCTTAGGAAGGAGTCCGACATATCGTGGTTATAGTTGGAATTAGATTCATCATAAGTCAATTATCTTCTCAGTCTACTGATGGGTGAGGTATAATGATTTTCCCATGGTAATTATTGGGCTTCGAGTGGTGATATTTTAGAGACAAGGTGGTACTCTCACTTATATGGATTCCAATTTGAGTTTGGGTTCATTCCACATAAAGGAATGCTACATATCTTGGTTATGGAAGGAATTGGAGTCCATGTAGTTCAAATGATTGCAGAATACACACTGTGTTTTCCCTTATAATCAGGGGCTACACACATGGGTCTAAACAAGGTTGTTAAGTATTATAATTACATTAAATTTATTTAGGATTTTAAAATGACTGATTATGATAATTACAACTCCCTAAGACCACATGAGTTGTTCTCTGCGCGAGAATAAAGGGATGGAAAAAAATCAGTCACATTGACTATGGATGCATGACTTGTGTGCAAGGACAACCCTTTAAATATTTGATATGGATATAAGGCCTTATAAATATTTCAAACATATCCTAGTTTTGGGGGAATTAGTTGCATCACAGTTTAGATATTTTGGGCTTACAAGCTTTGGTTTCCCTTATAATTGGGGACTACACACTGAGTATTGGACAAGGTTATAAAGTCATATGACTCCCTATTTAGCTAGCCTTATTTCATGTATAACATGTACATATTATCTAATAAACATTATTAAATATCTACATGGATTGTATTAACGAAATCCCATGAACCACATGACACATCAGAGCGATGTTGATTATTCTTGATTGAATGTATATGGGTTTTTGAATTATCACTACTATATTGTTTAGAGGATATCAGGACATAGAACAGGATCATACTAGAATCTAAAATATGGTCACAACTAACATGTCCAGAGGGCATCACATGATCCAGATAAATTTTCATTTGTATCATTGTAAAATTTTTATAATACTCATTCAGGGCATCACAAGATTAAATGCGACATGTTTATAGCATGATTCACGATCCATGATGAAATATCTAGAGGACATATTGAGGTATGGATGGAGGGCTTGTAGGTTTCATGGGTTCCAAGTGACATGAAAAAGTGCTTCTGTGAGCCTCAACTAACATGTATTGCCACCACCCAAGGAATTAACAATCAAATATTAATGAAACTGCATGATTTCGATGTCGATCCTGGAGGGATTCATGAGACCAAGGTGGCATGCCCCGAGGTGTGCCATCCAACTTGATTTGATATGATCATATGATGTTGCATGATCCAAATAGTATATCCAAGGAATGCTAAGTGATATTGGTGACATATCCTAATGATGTTTGATGACTATGGAGGTTCTTGAGAAGTGCATGATGATTGGAATATGCATGATTTTCTTTAATTTCTCCATCCATTAGTATTTGTTCCATCCCATTGTAGATAATTTCATATATTTTTTAGTGTGATATTCTCTTAAGTATCTGGTGATCTAGAATATATATGAGATTTTTTTCACATGTTAGACCATAAGTCTGTTGTGTAGTCGATGAATGATTACATGAAGTACATATGTTTTTTAATGGTCACTCTGGTTATTACATGGATCGTACATGATGCGAAGATTTACGGGTGGTAAGATCACCCGCTATAAAAAATATGGTTCGATTTAGCAGTTAACTTATACATATACATGAAAAAAGGTTATCCCATTCATTGATGTTGGTTTGGGAGATTTTTATTCCTCTACACACCTTTTATCACTTATATTCATATGACATATCATATGAGATCATGCTAGAATTAGAAGAGGGCATCGACACCAAACATCTTCACAAGGTCCTTCGATGAAATACTTAAGGGGGTGTCCATTTTCAATTAGTGACATAATGATCATCCCATTAAGGCCCACATCAATGAAATATTCCTAATTAATGGGGTCCTTTTCAATCCTGATGGCATGCTATGGTACTTTCATATTTTCAAGTCGACATGTACAGGTGCCTTCATGAATTTATAATTCCCATTGAAAGGCATTCATGTGATCTCATGTGACATTTCTTCAACCTTCTGTGAAACAATGATGGATTTTTAGAGGCCTTCATGAGATCTAAAATGTTTTTTGAGGGTTCTGGTGAGGCTATATTGTGGTCATAAAAGGAGTGTTGTTTGAGTTTACAACTACAACATGCTCATCCCCATTTATTTCTATTTTATATTTTTACAAATGATGGGGGTTTCCGGATGTTGTATGGGTGTTTTTGGGGAAAATCACATTACCTATTGGTGAAACATCAGGTGAACACAGAAGGTAATTTCTATATGTGAGATCATTTAATGGTATATTTCAACTATATTCCCTTATATTGCCTAAGGGGGTCACATGGTAACCTAGTCATGCCTTAGTCACTTCGTGTGATGAGGATGACATTCCAACAGGTTTTTATGAGATGATTTGTCATGTATATTGATTCATGTGGCATATTCTAGATCACCAGCGGTGTGATACATTATTATTATGAATGGAAGAGGTTACCATCTCCTTACCATTTATTTTCATTTTTATTTTACGAATTTTTGTCATCTTATAGGATTATTCTAATGTTTTTATGAAATACATTCTCCCCATCCATGATGTGTCACATACGTTTTATGACTACAATTTGATCCCACCTTTTGAATTTTTTTCCACCGGCATTCCATGGATATTTTGATTGTTTTTTGGTCATACTCTTATTAAAGAGTAACATAACAAAGTGGATCATTTATTGCTACCCGTGGGTGGTCAGTGATTTTTTAAAATCCATCTTGATAGCAGAAGTACTTGTAAAATGGCGCTTCAAGAGACCTACCACTAATTATGCACTGCATGTAGCCACCTGCATGACCACCTTCTGTTCATCCGACTGTGTGTCTGCTAAGGTTTCATGAGATCTGGGAGATCATGGATTCCTGATAATTCCTTTTCTTTTTTGAGGAATATAATAGCCATTTGTATGTATTTATTCATATTTTATTTTCATGATTCTCATTTTACGGGATTCATCATATTGCATCGAGGAATATTTCATCCCATTTAAAAATCAATCCAATTAAAGGATTCCTAAAGGGAATAAAGAATGAACATTCCATATGTTAAACTCAACGCACCTATAAGTGAATAAAACTAATATAAATGGAATACAAATAAAGAATAAATTCCATCAATATAAAAATAATAACCATAGATTATAAACCATAAATTATATAAGAGTATACATTATATATTCCAGAAATATTAATCCTTATATAAAAATTTATGAAATTAGACAAAAAAAGTAATGAAATAGATGATATTGATCAATATGGATGAATACATAATCAAAAACTGTCTGGCCAACAACTCTATAACACTATCACTCTTTTACTCAATAGAATTAAACATATTATTATCCTCCACAATATCAAATTGGATCCCTTGCAGTACTGGTATCTCATGTGACCAAATGTGTATACCATACAATGTGTATATATATGATGTTAGAATATAATATAGTAGTATCCAACCTAATTTTCTTATAAAATACAATTAAAATAAAAAAACAAATAAAATGTTATTAATCTATAAGAAAATAATTTATAAATTTATAAATTCATATATTAAAACTGAAAAGGGAATGTTACTTTGAAAAATAATCATTATAAAATAAATTTCTTTAAACATTTATCATACCATTAATATACTATGTATACACTTCCTTGGAAGATAAATCGATGAAATAAACACAATAAAAAAAAATCTAGTGTATTCTATTATATAATACTTACAGAACCAAACATTTCAATTGGCTAAATGGAATCACCTTGATAACATTTATGGGATCCTAACCACTCCCCTGAATCATTCACTCGTGGCATGATGAGGGAAACCGACGTAGTGTGAAAAAATTAGGATTAACCAATGAATCAATAATATATATGTACCATATAATCCTACTATCCCATGAGGTTTTAAATGAAAAATAAAAAACTAAAAATTTTATATATGAAAATCACTTAACTCAATTCTTCAAAATCCCTTTAAATAAAAAAGCCAATTATCTATGAATAAAAACAATTAATTATCCATTAATATTTTACGATGATATTTTTGTAAAAACCTTCCACAATGTGAAGAATATATACTTTAACAATAATAATTAGAGGGTTGAATATTATTATAAACCTATAAAAGGCATTTATTTTCAATGAAAAGAATATTTAAACCAAGTAAAAATTCTTTAGTTCCATCAAATCTATTTTTTTAAATCACGATAAAAATAATAAAATATTCATGAGTACCAAAATTATGTATAAAAATTTTGAACCCCTTCACTTTACTATATATTAACACATTTAACAAATAGTTAATGACATGGATTAAACTAATTTATATAGTCTCCATGAACACCCCCACACAAATATTTCTAAATAACCCATATTTTCATTATATGTTGAAGTAAAACAATTATGAAACCAAATAATTACAGGTTTATATTCAAAAGTTAAAATAATCAATGTTTCTTGTATACACTTAATAGAGGAAAAAATCACCAATCAATAAATTAACGAATTTATTGTTAATTATTTTAATCCACTAAAAACCAAGAAATATTCAATAGAAAGAGATTATAATATCTAATACATGAAAATTTATAACTTAATTCCAATCAAAAAAAGTTCTTTGAGATTAATGATTCTTATATTTCAAACATTTGATATTATATTACATGTATTCTTATTATACCTCTGAAAAATCACCCCCAAAACCCATAGTATTAGTGGCTTTAGAGACCCGATAACAAAACAAAATTTCCATGAAACATATTTAACATCTCCCACATATATTCATCACATGTCCTACCCTAATTGAAACATAATAATTAATACTATTTTTTATATCATTAGGAAACGAAACATAATAAAGGGCTCGATGAAATACTTAGTAAATGTAAACATAGGATATATCACATGAAGATCATAATTGAGAATAAGTTGTGGTTCTGGGTAATAGATAAAAATAAAATATAAGAGAAATAATATAATATAATAATACATAATTAAACATATATCCAAAATATTGTTACATGGAATAAATATATGCAAAAACAAAAGAAATGAACTATTTGAGTGTAAAAACGTGTGAAAATAACAAAGAGAAATGAAAACGTGACATATGATTAAGAATGTGAAATAAGAGTGTTTCATAAAAACAAGTATATAAATCTAGTACCCTCATCAAGCATCACATTCTATACTATCATAAAATTGATGATATACTCCCATCATTGATTTGATACACACCCCATTCCTTTTAAACATTCATCTACCATGTTTTATCTTAATTCTATTTTATATCATCTTATGATATATTATTATTAACCTAATACATAGGAGGGATATATAATTATAGGATCATCCATCAAAAAATGAATATATATATATATATTTATATGATAAATATGAATATGAGAACATTAATAATAACACCATATATTAATTACCTTGTGGAATCAAATGGTTTTCATGAGACATCCACAAAACATGACCATAATCCATCTAAATAAATATGGTAGATGGTATCATTAGAGAATATCTGGAATGAATCATATGAAACACTATTGGATATTGACATATATTAAAAACATATTATAATGGCCCTATAAAATTACATTCAAAAAATGAAGAATTATCATTTAAATTTTTTAATAACGTATATGATAAAGACAAATATTTTTAAAATAATGATAATATAAATTATATTATAAAAGAGTGAAATATTTTATAGCATTATTCATAAATAAAAATAATTTTTACAGAAAGAAAAAGATTTTATGTCGATATAATTTTTAAAAAGTATATTCTTTTCAAACTTTTTTAAATAGAGTATATGTTAATAGAAAATTATCAATCTATAAAATATTAAAATATTTAAAAAAAATAATAAGTAAAGTAAAAAAGAAGTAGATATTATCATTTTAGATAAAAAATTTTCTGGGAAACACATTCATCAAATAGATTAAATAATGTATTCATGGAGGTAAAATATTCCCAAATTAAAATAATTGATTAATTTGGATCTAAATAAATGAATCTTATAGAGTGAATTCTATATTGAATAGGATTTAAATTGATAAGATATAATTAATACCTATAAAATAACTATATACATTGGAAAAACAAAATGTCTTATATACATAGATTAAAAAATTTCATATAATGTAATTTTAAGGTAAACATCCTCGATTTCAATGTGAGGATATAATATAAGCCCTTACCTCAGACTTCAACATGATGACATGAAATCCATATCCACGAGAAATTAATTTAGTTATATTATTAAAATGAATAAGGACCATATTAATCTTGATTTTACTTACTAATATTAATTTATAATTCCATATCACCCATGTATTAGGTTTTTGTAGTGATAATTAATTTTGATGTGTTGTTTTGTTTTTTCATGCATGTTTCAGTTTTTATGTTTTAATATGTGACCCTTGTTTATATCGTCTACAATATATTAATGAATATTGAAGATAATTATTTTATATAAATATTGTTTCACATTTGAATTTGATTGAATTTATTTTGATGGTTATCATGAGAAACATAATAATATACATTTTAATTATTTCTAATTAATAAAAATAATTTATTTTATTAATAAAAACAATTATATATATTAGGACAAATGAAATATTAAAATATAATATAATTATCAATATTTCATATTATTATAATTGTTAAATTTTTATTAGTAATTAATGATGTAAACATTATAACAGATTTTTCATAAGTGTTAAAACTGGCCACGAAAATAAATGTTATAACAATTTGATGGGAAAGTATATGGTTAATATTGCAATAATATCACTTTAACAGATGATTAATGGTTTCAAAAATAAATTTTTAATATGATATATTGGATTAATGAAGTGTTATATAAATATGATTTTGTATAATGAGAAATAATATGTTAACAACTACGTTTAATTCATGAATATTCTCAAAGGAAGCATCATTAAATTTTTTGATTTGGGACCCCATCAGAGGGAATTATTTAACACTCCATAAAAAATCAACCAATAATTGAATGATTTACAAAATGGGATTCACATTTTGTACATTTCCTAGATATTAAGGATTTATATGTTTAGAGGAGATGATAAAACTATATGTAACAATGTTTTCAATTTCATGTATTGAATATTTTTTCCATAAAAATCAGGCCTTCTATTTACACAGCAGTTTCACTCAATAATATATTACTTCATTTATGAGAATCCCTCTTAGAGAAATATTCACCATGATAAAATTTCTACAGATCCTTATATCTTGTGAAAAATATTTTAAAATTTGGGATGAGAAAAACAATGAACAGTAAGGGATATAAAAATACTAGCTTCCTTTTAGTCTATTGAAAACAGAAAAGCACATGAGGATCTTTCGTTGTTTCCAAAAAAACATCGACACCCAAAAAAACATTTCCAAATAAGAAAATTAAATATATCTCAAAGAAGAATATTTTTGGAATCCAGTCTTAAAAATAGGAAAACCATGAAGAGATATTTATGATGTCTAACTTATTGAAAAAATTTCAAACAATTAACCAGTAAGAGTTCATAAACATTCCACAACTCATGAAATAAAATGATTTCCATTTGATCCAGCTATTGAAGAATAATATAGGATTGTTATAGAATAAATTTTATAAAATAATCAATAATTTGTAACTAATTTTGAACTAATTTAATTCCATTTAATTCCATTGGAGTATCCTACACGGTTATCTCCTTAATTGTTTCTTCTAAGAATATGCATTTTACAATGCATTAGATAGCTATATCATGCTCACCAATCATCATGACCTCTATCAGGAACATCCCGAATCATTTATAATTACCAAGTAATATATAAAATATAAAATATATATATTCTCAAAAATTTCGATCGCAAAACCAAATATGAAACCCCGAGCATAGCACTTTAAATTTCACACAATCATATGGTAAAATAACCATTTTTTAATAATATTAAAAATTAAAAATTCATATAATGTGGGGAAAATACCTAATATTTAAAATCATGTGATAATATAGAGTAATATTATTTATAAATAATGACTATGATAATAGGAATATTTATTCAATCCTTATATGCTAAACATTGTTCTTCTGACAATCTATTATAATGATGAAAATAAACCGCACCGAAAGTGTTGCAAAGATACCTTTTAAAACCTTTTTAAATAAAGTAAAATTTTATTTTAAATTAAAATTATGATCAGTTCAATAATAAATAATAAAATTCAAAGAAACATTTATAATATTATGGATACAAATTGTAAAGAATAAAAATATTTAAAACTACATTTTAAGGAAAGTACCATACGTCATGTATCAACTCATTTCATTTGTATGTATACCCTCCAATGTGATATAATTATATTATATTTTTAAATTTTTAAAAAACTAAATGCTATTTAAATTATGATTACTCTATTTATTTAATTTTTTCCATGTTTTATTTGGTCACGAAAATGTATAAGTTCATATTTGTGGTTTTGGGGTATTTTTATTTAAAACCATAATAAATAGTTGTGTGTTGACTATGATCAAAGAGGATATAGTTCTATTAACACTATAATATTATATATATCAAATTTATTGTATATATAAATGTATAATCATTAAAACATACCAGTTAAGTTTTTCATTAAAAATAAACAACAACATTTCATAGAGATTGTTGTTCGTAGATACACATAAAATGATTATGATTTTTCTAATAGGTAGAAAATAATTAAAATAGAATAAAAATTTAATTTCTACAAAATAATATATCTTTTATAAATATGATTCATCTTAATCATTTCTATCTTTATGATTGGGCTAGAATGGTTTAAATTAAAAACAAATCACATTACTTCATGGAAGTTGTAGTGCACACGTAAACACAACAATCATGATCATATTGCAATGGATGTATGGAAAAGATTTCAGAAATATATTATCATTAAATAGTAATAATTGTTACATAAATATAAAATATATGTACTTTAAACAACATTTTCTCCTGCTATATGATTGGGGGATGAACAATAGATCATATCATGTCATGGAGGTGGCAGTGAAAATATATTCATGAACGATGTATAAATTTCTTATAGGATGGAAAGGATGATAAAAAAGTATATGAATATAATAAGAATATAATTTTACTATATTTAAGATAATGATTAAATTATTCCCTAATGGTGAAATAAAATTTTATGGATATTTTAGTTGAAATAAACCTAAAATGCACTGTTAAGAAAAATTCTACTTCTTTAGAAAGATTCCTTTAGAATAAAACTTTATCCTTATTAGGATTAACTTTTGGTGAGACCATGAAATATAAAAAATGATTAGAGATTATTGTACAATATTTTTTCAATGTTTGTTTTGGAAAAAATGGCTCAATGTGTATGATGATGTGAAGAGGCGAGGATTCCTTTTGTAAGTGAGGAAGTATCACACTTAGAAATAATTAGGACTTTTAAATATATTATATGTATTTATCAAGGTAAATTAGAACCAAATTAAATTATATATATATATATATATATATATATTTTAAGATAAATAACCAATGAAAAAAAATCATATTTACACATATTTTAGAGTTATCTTATCCCAAACCTATTATTTTAACCCCCTTGTTTTCAATTTTAACCTTTATAGTGGTGATAATGTTTAGCATAGTTAATACTCATAATCACAATTAATTAAAAATTTATTATTGAAAAAATATAACCATTTAATTTTCATATTTTATTTCCCAAAATGATAAAAATTATTTTTAATATAAATATTCAAATTGTAGGGAAAATTGTTTATTGAAAAATTAACTTTTGAAGCATAATTTTTTTACAAAATTCATATATAATGAAAATAAATACTACATTAATTAGAATATATTTTTTCAAACGTAAATAATGTAACATTATACACAATCCAAAAAATTATTATTTTTTTCAAATACTTCAAATGAAATTAAAATTTTAATAAATAATTATCATTTTTACTATTCATCCAAAATTCAATTTTATCAGAAAAATTAAAAAATTATCCTTAAGGTATATTATAAATGATAAATTAATAAATTAATCACTTTTAACAAATTACTATTCTAAAATTTAAGAATTTATATTTAAAAAAACATTACATTATAAATACATTTTCTTATAAAAAACTACACTTTTTGGATTGATAATATATATAAATTCATTTATAAGACATTGATGGTTATTAATCCATAAATATGTATAATTTTTAATAAAAATATATATTTATTTATAGGAATGCCTATTTTTTCACATCGCCCAATTGAAGATATTCCAACCTCACTATTTAATTTATTTCATAAACAATAGATCCTTTTTTATAAATCAATTTATGATTCCCATGATTCTTACCCAATCATGCGACTCTTTCATAATACCTTATCCTAGTTCATCTAATTATTTTTTTGTACCTTCATTAAATGATATGTAATCTAAACCATATTTTCATTATAAGAGAGATTCATATCTAATTACACCATATTAGGGCTCAAAACATGATATGCATCAGGTACATACATCATTAACAAAGAAACATGAATGAAAATATGTACCTAATAAAAATATAATGGCTAGGATTCCTAGAAACCATAAAACCCCGACATTCTCCTGATTACTATTTGGTACAATAATCTGTCATCTAAACTATCATTATTTGAAAAAATACATTAATCTATTCAATGGATATAATTTTTAAAAACATGATATCCTCTAGAAAATAAGAGATATTTCATCTGATTGTATACATAAAATTTCTACCTACTGTGAGTGGACCTAATAGAGTATTGAATAATCACTACCTTCTCAACCTTTTCATTATAATTATTTGGTTCAAAAAAATTCATTTCACCAACTTCTTTCAATAATTATGTAGTTAAACACTACATGCGGTGTATTTCCCCAAAAGGTTTCATTTTTATTCAAGAATGTGAAATATTATTATACAAAAATTCATTTATATAAAAATGTTGATCCCAAAATCAATGATATACTATTGATCATTCTCAATTTATTTCATCAGATGCATAAATTTTTCACTCTGATTTTCCATATTATTTGGGAAGGAAAATAATATTGAAATTTAATTCAGTATCTAATGACATTTGAATTCAATTAAAAAAATAAGACATAATTTTAAGTTCATGATTAGAAGTAATAGTGATAGTAGATCCATATAATGTGACTTTGAATTTATAGATAATTATATAAAATTTGTTAATAATACACAGAATATCAAGTGGGAATATAATATACTGAATTATTTAACCAATCAATAATAACACAAATCACACTATAACCTCCATATGAAATTGATAACCCCACTATAAAATACGTGGACATATTCGACCATTTCGATTCCGATGGTTGAAAATGTGGAATCACCCCATTCGATAGTTGTGTCTCATCATAAGACCGTTTAATATTAAATCCTTTCCTTTTGAAATCAGAAATATATTTCATTAATCCACCTACCAATAACATCCATGAATGTCCCTATATATCTTACTGCTTCCAGCATGAATGGAAAATATCAAGCTTTATGATTTATTCCGCAATCCCTTTTTGAACTATGTAATCACTAAGAAAACATATCAACTTTTAAAATATCACAACATTGTTTTATCAATGATAAAATAAGGAAACCTTCTATTATTTACAAAATATACCAATTCATGAAAATCACAATCGTCCATTTAAGCATGAGTTGTTCTATCTGAAAAATATTACTAAATTAACATTAAACCCACAAGAAAAGGAGTTTTTGTACACACAATTTCAAGAAAAATATTCATTATATCACTTACCAATGGATAAATTATCCAAGATTAATGAGGTTAATGGAACATTTTCATTTTGACATAATGAATCAGATCCCATATTTTCTTTACCTAGATGATAGTGAATTGTGTAATCATAATCCATTTTCTGTTCAATGCATATTTTATTCCTCATGTTCAATTATTTTTTAGTAACTATAATGTTTAAAATTTTCCAATCATTATATATTACATATTCAACACATTAAAAAAGATAAATGTATATTATTGAACATAAAACCATCACTAAAATCATAGGATCACTTTTTGGGTAATTTTTCATTGATATTTTTAATTAATGTCATGATTATGAAATTAAACAATAATATTAGATCAAGACACCATTAATTACCCTAAAAGAAATATCAATGTAATAAAAAAATTCACAATTTCATTTTGGAAGGGATAAATGGAATCATTAACCAACAATAGAAGAAAAAATATTTATAATGTCTTATTTTTCACATTGGTTATCTTGAACTGAAATGAAAATATATTAATATTTTTCCCATATATGGATTCTACATTAACAGACATGTAAAAACCATTTTCACATCGGATATATAAAAAACACATGTGAAAATTTCATATTGTCAACTCTTTCATGTTAGTAATTTTATTTTACCAATGTAAATGAGTGATTATTTAAGTTGGATATAATATAACTGACACAAGAAATTGAATATTCACATCACTTACATGATAACTATTTTATGTGTCTTTTAAAATGTTATGAATCTATGGAGGGTTCAATTTTCAATCATAAATTATCAAAACACTTTTCTTCTTTCTCTATCTCTCTCTCCCAAGACCTAGGTCACTCGTTTCATCAATCTGGTGGTCTAATCGAACATTATGATCTTAAAAGTACCTTAGGTTTTTTCAAACTTGTTTAGCACATCAAATATAGATTTTATGTTAACCTTATACGTTGTCATTTCTCTCATTTTGATTTTTATTTTTCATGGAATCTCCATTGGTTGATTGTTTAATCTAGTGGACTTTATTCTTGTATTACTATCTTCATACACTCCCATGTTTTGTCTTCTTCATCATTGCACAATCGATTCTAGATCTACTAGCCTCTAACTAGATGTCCAAATAGATTGAATATCTTTTAGAATATTATAAATAGATGTTCGTTATTTAATTTCTATTATGAATTAGTTATTATCTTTCAAAAAAAATTTCTTTTATTATATTAATTTAAAATTATTTTATATAATATTTCATTCGAAGGATTAATATTCAGAAATTAAGATAGTTGGATCATGTGTGTTTCACAATTTCATTTTAGGTCAATTGGTTGGGTTATAAATTAATATGGTGTTGATATCACAGGGGGTTGATTTTAGTTCTGATAAAGGTAGCACGTGGGAGTTGATAAATTCTTTTCCATGTAATTTCACATCATTAGCGGGTTTTATAATAGATTTTTTAAGATGTGGCATGTTTGTATTATAGATTAGAATGGATGTTTTTTTAAAAAACTATTTGGGAATGACTGAGCGTGGGTATGATGGAGCTACAAAGTGTTTAAAATTGGGAATTAGTTGTGAAACCCATTTCCAATGGATGATCAATAGTTTGGTAATCATCATAGTGGATTCTTTTTTATAAGAATACATATACTGGGGATTTTATTATGGGACGAGTCATTATAGGTAAGTCAATTTTGTAGGAGATTTAATTCGTTGTATGGAAGTGTGTTTTATATGATAAATGTGAATCTTATGTGAATTTTGAGACTATTAGTATCATTAGGTGGTGCTTTTATGCATGATCATGTGTTTCAATTGTAGTTTTGGGAATCGAAAACCTGTTGAATTGGTGACATGACTACTTTATAATATAACACACCAACTTAACACCCAGTTATAGAATTATATGTACCATATAATATCCCATGAATCAAGGAATAATATGATTTTTTTAACTAAGGCTCAATTTATGATATAAATATATTTTTAATAACAATGTTTCGGAATTTTTTTTATTTTTATAAATATCCAACTACATGTGAAATTATATAATATATAATATGTTTATAAATTATAGATATTTTATTTGGGGGTATAATTTTAATTTATTAATTTTCTATTATTTTAAAAATTGAAATCTTTATAATTATATTATTTAATTATTCTGTAACATTTATCAAAATAATATTTATTATAAAATACCAAATATTTAAATAACTATTTCATGATATATATAATTCACTATAATTTGGATATAAATTGTTTATATGGAACTTATATGGGTAATTTATTAGGGGTATGTAATTTTAAAAGAGAAGGAAAAATATAAAGGTTTTTATATTTATATTATAAATTGTCGATTTTTATTAACAACAATTATCTAAATTAAAATCCTTATTCTAAAAAATATTTATACCATATCTTAATGAGTTTTGATAACTGATACGATCAACGTATATATAATTAGTATTTAAATTATAAATTAGTTGTTCTCATTATATATATTATTTTATGGATATCATTGAACAAATTTTTTAATAATTTCATACATTCATATTCATTTATTTTTTATTTTAGAAATATTTTAAATGGATTTATTTTGTAATTCCTTCCATATGAATGAATTTTCATATTAAAATTTTTTATTATCCTTATAATTATTCAATTCATAGTTTTCAGTATTTTTCATTGTCATTTATAATATAAATATTTTATAAATTACTCCCATTGGTTTATATATTTATTCTCTATATTTTTTTAGATAATAATGAATTGATAATGGATTAATGCACCTTGTATATGTGATGAATATGTGGAAGGTGTTGATAATGTTTTGTAATTTTAGAAATTAAAATTTCAAAACAAAGACATGTTTTTCTATCAATCCATGTAATGTGTAAATTCAATGATGTTGGAATGAATTGAGATTAAATAACATTTAATTATTCATTTCATTAATTAAAGATATTTCCCTTGGATTTGGAACAGAAAAACAAGTCATAATATTGAATCTAATGAAGACATTGATTTCCAAGATGATAAATCTGATCATCATGATAGAATGATTTGTGATATTGAAGTAGATGCAATTGAGAAACAACAAAAAATTGAGCATTTTTCGGGTGATTCTGAAAGAATAATGAATATAGGTTGTTTGGTATATATGGTTTTGTCAATAAAGATAATATTGATTTACTTGAAGACATAATATGTATTAAGTGAAAATAGTTTTTCATTTCTATTATAATTCATAGATGACATTGTTCTTACAAAAATAGTCTTCAATATTTACATAATAAATCGAATAAAATATTATTCTCAATGGGATTAGGGTTCTATATAATTCATGACATCTTGAATGATTATGCTCTATATGGGAATGAATAATTTTTTTTAGTGTTTCCATATTGAGGAACGTCACAGTATATGTTGAAAAAAAAAACAGGCTAATTTTCTATTTATAGAGACACCTACCAATGAGTTTTGGTATCCTCATATAATTCCTCACTTCAATATTTTACTTGAAAATTTACATGATGTAAAAACATTAATATGGAATGAAGATGAACTGATGTGTAAAATAATATTACAAAATCTCATTGATTTTCAATAGAGAAAGAGAATTTATCACTAGATTCCTATGGTTTTAAACAATGATACAAATCTCATACTAAAATTGTGAATTGATAGAATGAATCCATATCAAATCTTTTGTACCAAACATAGTTTTTGGCCAATTTTTTTTGTAATTTAAAAACTATCTACTGAATATTCTATAATAAGAAAATATGTCATGTTTAGATTAATGATATCTAGACCAAAAAAGCCAAAAAATGATATTGATGTTTTTTTATCACCATTAATTGATGATTTGAATATTTTATTTTAGGTAGGTATTAAGGTGTATAAATCTCATAAAATAGAATATTTACGACATCATGGGATGATTAAGTTCACTATAATTGAATTCCCAACATATGGAATTTTTTATGGATTAGTGCCATTAAGAATTAGGCATGTACAATTTATGATCAACCGAATTCATATTATTAACAACCTCAATGGATAATAATAGTATAAATGGTTCATCAAAAGTTTTTTCTTATGGATCACTGTTATTGAAGAATAAAATAAGTATTAAATGAATCAATTGAAATTTGTAGTGATCCACAACCTTTTTCCATCGATTTGTATTTTCATAGGGTGAAAAACATTTATGTGACATTTAAAAAGACATAGAAATATGATAATGATGTAAATATTTGGAAGAAAATACCAATATTTAATGAGCTACAATATAAGAGAGATCACGAGGTCAATCAGAACATTGATTTCATGCATTCGAAAATGAATATATGTGGCATAATGATTGCAACATTTTTAGATATTAAATGAATTACTAATGGTGGTTTCAATGAATGATTGGACATACTCTCAATGGGGATACATTTGGAGTTATCTTCTAATTCTAATTTTAGGTGAACATTCATACCTCCATCTTGTTATGCGTTATTTATGATGGAGAAATTAACTTTTGTTAGTGTCTTTACAATATCAAATATCTATAGGATTATTAATTATTATAATAAAAATTATTTCATTAAATGATTTGACCATTATAGTTATAAAATATAATTATTTTCTGGTCATTATGTAACAATTCTGAAAAATTGCATTGCATGGAATATTTCACATCCATGTTAGAATGGAATTCATGAAAAACTATTATTTTTTCAATTGAATTTGTAATAATTTTATTGGACTGAATTATTTAAACAACATTTAGAACTAAGAATTTTATATAAATTGTCTATTGGAAATGTATTTTCCTCCACTGTTTTTTGATATTATAGTTCCTCTAAAGATCATTTGGTGTAGGAAATAATGCATTGTGGAACTATATATTTGTGTTTGATGTATCCTTTTTAATGATATTTGAATATATAAAAGGTATATGTTAGGAATTGATATCAAATTAATTCCTACTTTTTTGACTAATATATGTCTGAAGATGTTGAAGTGTTTTGTATAGAATATTTTTTGTATTGGAGCACATCAGTTTAACTACACCTCACCTTGATGTATTAAATTATTATGGAAATGTTATTTGTGGTTATAATTTAAAATTATTGAAATGTGAAGAGATAAATAATCTACATTTATATATCATGAATAACATAGATTATGCTAAACCATATAAAACATTTCATATTAATTTTTTAAAACAATTTTATTTAGAAAATAATGATATGTGGATTTTGAAAAAGCATAAAAACGTTTCACCCTTATTTAATGAGACCATTCAAGATAGATCAAATTCATCTATAACATTGAGAATGTTTTTTGATAGGTCTTATTTTAAATTTGATAACATGGTCCATTTATGGAATAAATGGCCATACATTCCATGGGAATGATGATTACCAAAATAGTGTTTCTTATAATAGTGGTTTATTTGAGTTTATAGATGTAATTAGTTTTTTGAGTGATAAATAAAAAATATCATTCTCTACATCAAGTTCGTATTATGGAGGCAATGGTGAAATTTGGGAGGCTTATTATATTAAATATCATGTTATAGTGATAAAATAAAAATAGATTTTTGAAAATAATAAAATAAAACATGTTGAATTTTGAATGGAATTAAATAATATGAAAAATTTACAACACATACCTGATCCATTTATTAGGGTGACACCTGTGAAAAAATTAATCTAACTCGTTGATGAATCCGACATGTCGTTGTCAATTGTTTTACTAGGAAAACAATTGAATTTTTTTGATGAAAAAATTGACAAAGATGCGGATTTATATGAGATCACTACTTCTTTTGAAAAATTAACAAATAATGCTAATTAAAAAATTGAAGACATGGTTTATGCCTTACAAAATGATCATAACATTATTATTTGGGACAACAACCCTTAGTTAACATCTGTTTTAATTTTGGTTTACTTACTGAAATTTCACAGAATGTTATACATTTTAATTTTAATCGCTTTATTAAAACAATTATTGACCAAAAAAACGAATTTTGTTGATTTTTTATGTCATTTGATCACATATTAATGTTATTATGATTATGGTTAACTATAAAAAAATATGAATAAAAATGTGTAATATTTTTTAGTATACTTTTTAATTGATAATTTTCCATATTTTATTTTCAATTTTAATTTATAATGGAATTGAATAGTTTTATTTTTTTGTTTACTAATTATTTATTTACTTTATTTGTAGGATATTGAAAAATTCGTTAGCAGATACACCATATACATCAGTAGGTGATCGTTCTCATGATACCTCTTGGTTGGAACACATGAATGATCCAGTTGATGAGTCTCCTCATCTTTCTTTACCAGAGATAGAAATATCCATGGGGGAATATAAGTTATTTGGTTGTTAAACGTGGAATCACATGTTTATCAAAATTATCTATTTCTCATAGTGGGGCCATAGGATATGATTTGACTTCTATTATAATGATATTTTAAGGGGTGTACACTAAAAATAATACAAAACTTTTATATCAGTGTAGGATAAAAGTAAAGTTATCAATTTGATTTCTAATTGGATAATTATAAAAAAAAGATTCCATATCTCATATGTGGGTAATTTTTTCATAAGATCATTTTGTTTTTTAACTTATATTGAAATTTATACAATTATATAACTTTTTAGCCTTCTTATATTATTAAACATGATATACCAAATATTTTAGGAGTCTGGACATAATATTTATTATTGTCCATCAGCATATGGATGGATTTTACATCAATCATCACATCAAAATTCATTTTTTGGTATAAACAACATCAAAATCCATTTCATATATATCCATTTATAGATAAAGATATCTAGAAACAATTAATTGAAATAATGTGAGGGGAATTATTTTTTTGGTAAGTTCAATTTTACCTTTTAGATGTTTTTTTATTGTAATGATAATATAAAAGATGATATTAATGAATTTTTTATTCTTCATTTATATAAATCTAGCAGATTTCAATAGGATATCCATGAAACATATATACCCTAATGAATTATCATCGGGAGGGTATACATGTTCATAAGTTTCCCCCCATAAGGAATGAAAAATAGAAGAGGTCTCATATGAGAAAAAAGGACAATATATTACAATTGAGTTGATGGTTTGAGTTTAGATGATTATAAGATGTGTACATTATTAACTAATTTATGTTAAATAAAATATATATATATACATATATTAATTCAATATATTATTTTTCAAATATTCTATATAGAATTATCTTGATGAGAAGAACAAACATGGGGTCCTTATAGCTAAGCGTATGCATGATATTTTAGCTGCATCATTGGGATACATCAAACACCAGGGTCTTATACGAGGATACCAAATAGGTGTATCTGTAATAAAGTGTTCCCCCATTATGAATATTCTTCAAGGGGGGATTTATATAAAAAATAAAAACCTTATAATATGATGTTGTGGATATTCTCATGATGATGGAGGAAAGGATAATAGCTTTCGTACATTCATTGTTTACTAATATGAAAAAATAGTTCCCAACTGTTTATCTGAATCCTCCACCTCTAGGACCTCTTCCAAAATATCCCACTCCTATGTATCCTATTGATTCCTCTCAACCTATAAAACACACTCATTATCATCATACTCCAACACCCCTCCTATGTAGATTCCTTGTTATTATCAGTTTAATGTTAATGACCCACAACAAATTGTTTTACATGGGATAATATTTATTGGGTAATACCATTAATCATTAAAAGATAGAGATAGATCATCATAGGGTCATTGTACATGATATTATAGATACACAATCAATAATTACAAGTCATGCAGATGAGGTTTATATAGTTGGACAAAGTATCAGCAATTTTCTATAATCAACATCTTGACTTGTTCGGCATATTACCAGAGAGGTATCTATATATTTTTCCATTTATTTATTTTTGATATTAAATGTTTATTTATTGTTATAATGATTATATACTTTTCTATTTTTTATAGAAATAATTTAAATTTTAACAAATACATTATGATCAATAACATATACAAAGTGTTATGACTTTTGATGAAATTTCTAATGATGGTTATAAATTGTCGATATATTCAAATATGTAATTAGATGTATATGATATTAAATTTGAATACATTGTTTTGTGGAATTAAATTAAGATGAGAATTTTAATAAAACAATATCATAGAACTTTTTTCAGGAAATTAGTTTGGCATCAACACGATATGTATTACTTCCATGAAATTCAGTTTACAAAATTTTTATGATCATTTAATTAATTGTAAACTAATAACAATTTTTTTTATTAGTTATATTTATAAAATTTATATAGATCTTTTAATGAAAGATTTATATTGATATATGGATCCATAATTTATTTCACCTTTATCTAGGCCAATTACGAAAGTAGAAAGAATTGTTTATATTGCTGAAATATTTTAGAAGAATAAAATTATTCAGTGCTGGATGTTTTCTTATATTCAATAGAATGAAACATGTTTCTCCCAAAGTGTATTATATCAATTTAAACACAATCCAATATTATAAAAGTTTCATATATATCAGTGTCCATTTAAGGTTGGGTTCTCTTTGTCCAAGAGATACGACATTGTATTGGATATTCTATATTTGTTGTGAAGTGAATGAAAAAATCTATTAATGTATTGAACCTGTAATTTTTACTATTATAGGTATTTTTATATAATAAGTTTTTATATTTATTTTATTCATATTAATTTTAGACATGGAAGGGAATTTCTATAGAGAGGTAATGTGATAGAAGATAACCAATATCAAATATATAAAATAAATGTTGAATTATCATTTAGAATTATTTAATTTTGGATATATTACCTATAACTATAATTTAGAATCTATAAATAATTTTAAATAGAAATTTCATAAACATAGATTAATAAAATGTGGATACTATGTTTTAATATTTATGTATTAAATAGTTGAAGTAGGGGCAATTAAAATTTTAATAAGGGTATATTTATTTATAAAAATTCCCTTGAAATGCCATTCATTATATTCTACATACATAATAGTTATACAATTTCATTATAATTTCTATATTTTTTAGGACCCATGGCCTTATATTTCATAGGATTCGAGTCACATAAAAAATTATTGGTAATTTATTTCATAAGTTTGATTCATTTATAGTTTTTCTATATTATATAGTGTAAACACAAAAAGTAAAATTTCAGGTGTAATGGTATTTTTCTTGTTGTTCTATGTTGGTTGCTGCTATTGTACTTATCTCTGTTTGTTTTTTGTTAGAGTGGGTAGGGATTATAGGATGTCTTTCGATTTTTTTAATCTTCACATCAATTATTTGGTAACTAATGTGAAAATAGAAATTATGGATTTTCACATCTATTATTTGGTAACTGATCGGAAAATACTTGTTCCATATCAATTTATTTTGTAAAACTGACCTATAATAATGTTTCTCATTAGATAATTCATGTCAGTTACATACATAACTTATGAGAAAGATGAATTGTATATCTTTCATGTTGGTTATGTAATGTTTAATTTAAATAATAATTTCTTTTATTTTTCATTTAATTTATTAAATAACCAATGTGAAATGGTTTTTCTTGTGTTAGTTATTTCATATAACCGACGTGGAAGAATGTTTTTCACATCATTTATTTAAAAATTATTGTGAAAAATGATTTAAAAAAATATAATATATAATTTATTTATTAATTATGTTATAAAATAATTTACAACATACCATGAAATAACTTATCTAATTAATTGTTATAAAAAAGAAATAAAACCACCATAAAAATGTATTTTATTTTCTATAGTGAAATCTTATTTTTATAGCCACAAAACAGTCATCACATTCCTTTGTCAAGATAAATTTATCCCATTTTTTAGTTAACATATAGAGTTTGATAGATAACCTGATGATCCCACTATATGTATGAATTTTAATTGTTTTCAATTATTATCAATAAATATAAATAAATTTTAATGAAACAATAAGTTTTCATTATTTTAAATATGTTTTAAAAATTGGAAGGATATAATTCATTTTATTTTTTGATGAAGTTTTCATGTTTCAAAATATGATAATAATGTTGATATATATTGGATGAATGAATGATGAAGAAAATAAGTGATCTACCCAAGTATTATTATCTAAAGAAGTTATTTTTTAGACTCCATGTTTATTACTTAGACGATCACGTCACATTTCATAATAACTAGAATATGTTTTATGTTATCTAACAGGATATATTATTTATAATTTTGAAGAGGGTGATTCATTCAACGAGGGACACATTGAAATTGATATTACAAAATTATAGAAAGAATAAATTAATATGTTCATGAAATATTACATTATTTTAGGGAAACCACACTTCATATTTAATTCCATGGAAGTAAGGAGTTTCATGAAGAGAACATGATTTTTGAAGGATTCATGCTCATATAATATTATAGCATGATGAGTTTTATAAATGGCCATAAAATATAATTTTTTATGTGATTTAACAACCATGTCATTAAAATATATTAGATATCGATTTTTTTGTGATGTTTTTGGAGTGTTTTTCATGGTATATTTAATAATTATTTACTCTATTTGTTGGAAAAAAATCTGCAAACCTAAGCAACCAAAGTGGCTCATCTCAACCACATATAAGATATAGACCATAACTACATGGGGTTTATCCCATGAAAGGTATACCAATGTATAAATGGATATTGGACCACATAATGGCCTAGTAGAAGACATGGGTTTTGCATATATCATGCAAATAAATATTGGGATTGGACTGGTAGGTTGAGAAATGGAATGAGACCACTAGTGTGGTAGTGAAGTGAAGTGTGACGGGTGCTAAAACTAGTTACCTATTTGAATAGATACTAGTAATATATTTAGTTATTATGTATGTATCAAACAAGCATAAATTTTATGTGGGACACACATGTATATGTGTAATATTCATTCAATAAAATGTTACACATATTACATGATCCACCTAATCAGATTAATATTGATTGTCTGATTGAGTCCTGTCCTTCTTATTCAACCTTCATCTAAGGGAATTCTCCTCTTTTGGTAACAAGTTTTCAATGATTTCCCCAGTACACAATGAATTTTATTTCATCCATATCCACTAATATAAATGAAGGGAATAATACTTTCTTAATGACTCAAAATCATACATAAAACCTCAACTTGAATGGATTTTTTTATCTAAAGAAAAATTATTCAAACTAAGAAAAATGATGTTATATTGTGATATATGTGTATTTCAAACCATGAAGGTGTTCATGAGTATCTATCTGAAACATTTTCATTAATTTGAGTGATTTATTTTCAAATAAAAACTCATTTTCTCATAATAAATTGTTCTACAATTTTTTGGATCATATGAGAAATCATGTATCAAAATAATCCATGTTATTTTTTATTCATGACATTAATTGATGTGGTATATTTAATGGGGATTTGATTTGATGATGGAATGAGACATAGAAGGTGAACCCTAACTAATAAAATAATATATTGAGACCATTCATGTTTATTTGGCTCACAATTCAATATAATAGCTATTGTTTTTTTGTAAAACAGTTCATCTCCAATGTATTATTTTATGTTTATAATAAATAAGAGATTCTACCCAAAAAGTCTATATTATGTGGTGAGTTACACAAAGAATTTTCTTTCACCAGGAATTGTTTCAATAACATCAAATGAAAATAAATCAATCATTAATTTCAAAAAATGGTTTGTGATACAATTCATTTGATTTCATCATATACACTTCTCTTTCATAATGATTTGATGCGATGCATTACTTCTTGAGGTATCCACATTCACATTGTTCTAAAAATATGATTTTAATACAACATCATTGATGATGAAATCACATTGTGAACCTACATATAATACCATTCACATAGAATAAAAATCACCCATTTTTTATTCTTAAAATGTGATTTCAATAATCACTAAATATATAGTGCATGAAAATTAAATCATTCCCATCATAGTCCCCATGGATATATCTGCATTTGAATAAAGACATACAAAGAGATCAAACAAACATTCCTAAGTTTATCCATTCACATGATTATCTACCCCATGAACATGAATAGATATATATCATATAATGTATTAAATAATCATATATTATATATGATAGTATTTTCATGAAGGTTCTATGAAACAATTCCATGAAGCTATAATTTAAATAAATATTTATTTTTAGTTAATTAATTGAGGTTGTTAATTAATTAAATGAAGAAAATTACCCATGATCTTGATTGGAAGTGAAGTTGGTAAGGGGAAATGTTCCTTATTTCTTTTGTAAAAGATTAGACAACTTGTTCCATAGAAAGTTTTATATATTATGTTGAACACATTCAATATCATACTAAAATGCTATTTTATATTATTATATTTCAATGATTTGAAAAAAAATAAGTGAATATTTTTTTTACTTTCATTTCATTTAAGAATAATTTTTTTATTTTATAACCCAGTAATATAAATTTCCATGAGACTAATGAATGGAATAATTGTGATGATTCACAGCTAAGGAAATATTTTCTTTTTAAAAAATCATAATGGACGTTTGTAAATTAGAAAATAGATGAGGTTTTAGTACATTATTTTTTACATTAAATACAAAAGAAAGAATAGGATTATAAAAGTGACTTATCCAAAACTAGTTTCATAAGGAGAAGAAGAAAAATATAAAAAATTAAATTTTCTATTGTCAAGAAGAATATTATTTTTTTATGTTGTAAAATTAAAAAATTAATGAGGAATTTGGTCGAAGAAAAATGAAGCACTATAACACCAAAAAATTTCTAATTTTATGTTATAATTTCTTACTATTATAATGTAAATTAGACAAGGATAAAAATATATTTAATGGTTGTATAATGATATTTAAATTACCTATAAAATCTTAATTTTCAATTGACTATAGTGGATTTCAATTTAAAAGATGTTCCCAAATTTATGTAACCACATTGAAAGGATTAACATTTATTGGGTGTTTGGTTATATTATTTATATAACATGCCATAGACTAGCTACTCATATTAATTATTCAACCCTATAAAATTGTTTATGGTCTATCCATTTCTGATTTAGAATACTTTCACGAGATAAGAAAAAAATAATAGAAGAATCGTGATACTAGTAGGTCTAAGAAGTAAATAGAGATAATACTTATAATTGGTGAAAACATTCACCACACTGATCCCCCTCTTAGTGTATATTATATACCACAATGGTCATCACAATTAGTAATGCAGGGTAGGTACCCCTATGTTAGATTTTTTATATTGTATCTATTCTCTTTTTATTATTTGAGTTCCTTTTTTGTGTCTAAAATGATGTTTAGTTATAGTGATGATTAAGTAATCTATAAAAACAATTATATTTTTACGAAGAATATGTAAAATATGATAAATTTAGAGAAAATTAATTTGAATATAAGAGTTCTTATTATCTAAATAAGAGGATGTATTAGTACCTCTATGGCTTTCCAAAAGTTAATATATACCAGGATTGGAAATGTAAGAGTGGGTGGATAATGTTTCCACAATGTATATACAGAGTCTCTCTACCATGACTAATAATGAATTATGTTTTAGTTATTTCATATATTTCTTGAAGAAGATCCATGTGGTAATGGTAGTGTTAACATGTTGGTATTTTATCAACTATATTTTTATGTAATATTAATCATTACTATCCCAAAAAATTATTCTTTATTATTGGTGGGACATTATAAAACATGATTAAATAGATAACACATATTCAGTAAAATATATTAGTAATGGATAATGATATAAAAGATAAATATATAGAATATTCATAGCTCTATAGATTTGGTGGATCCTATGAAAAAACAAAGAGTGTGTTTGAAACTATTTCTATAAACTGGCTCAATGAATTATTTGGTAGTAAATGATCCTGAATACATTATAATAATATATCTATGAACTTAAAGAGAAATTGAAGAAAATTCATTGAATTCATGGATTTTCGATTGGGAAAAAATTAATGAACATAAAAAACATGGCTTTTTATTATCAAAATATTTATAATGCATGAAGAGGAAGTTGATGGAATGAGGAATTATGGTGAAGAGAATATGGTAGGGGTTGATGAAAATACAATTAATTTGATATGTATTATATTTTAATTTTAGTTGTAAATTTTTCAAAATAAACATATTAAAAATTATAAAAATAATGATACTATTTTACCTACTACTCAATTATCACTGGATGAAACTAGGGATAAAATACCTCTTACAAGTGATAAGAATATCAAATCTTCCATTTATGATCTATCTCGTATGGTAGAGAAGAAACATGTACCATCCATAACATCTTGTAATAATGATTTCAAATCTTTTTTAAAAAAGAGTATAGACATGAAAATAAAATTTGAAAATGAATATATGGATAATAGAGATAATAAGCATACAAACCTGATGTGGGTTGATGGGAAAAAAATGGTGTGGAATTTTGATCAACAAATAGATCCCTACAATAAATGAAGATAAACAAAAAAATTCACATTGAAGAAATGATAAGATTAAGGTATTTGTTTTAAAGTTGGTGATGCACTATGTTTATGAATTTTCTACTAGATTTTTAGTATTATACTCTAAATTATACACCACAAGTATATCCCGTGTAAAGGGGGTGTAATTCAGAGATGAATAAGTATCATTCATGTGTAAAGAAAAATTTTATACGAAAAGTTTATTTGAAATAGCTTAAAATAAAAGTGATGCATGAAATGAAGTTCCTTATATAAAAGGTTTATTCTCATATTGACATGTATGCAAAGACAATGAGAAAAAAAGACCATATAATTTGTTTATAAAACAAGATGAAACATTGGGATGAAATCAGAATAATGTTATAATAATAATTTCTCCCAAGAAGAATGGTGAAGAGAATATGGATTCTAAATAAAATTTGTTGAAGAGTAGTTCTCCGTCCAATAAAACTATTATGATGTGTGTCTGTCAATAAAAACCATGAGCACAATCTAAACATACTACAAATTTTCATAGTGATATGTTAATAATTTTTTAGAATATTTGGAGAGAATGAAAAAAATTATAAGAAGCACAATCAAAGGATAGTGAAAAAGGAACATAAAATATTGGACATGATAAAGTAAAATTAAATGATATTTTTTTTACATAAGTCCGATATTATGTCAATGATGTACTGTTTTAGAAACGAAACAAAATGATAAATAATGAATAATAATCTTTAACAGTTCATTAAGAACTAGAAGAATAATTTAAATTGAGTAATAATAATCCATCCATGATGGGTATTAAAATGAAACAACCTCCAAAAAATATTAATATAATGTGAAGGCATCCACGCTTCCCCGTCATAAATTAAAATAGAAATTCTTATGTGTAAGAATCAATAGTGGATAAAATTAAGCAACATGGTTTGGAATACCATATCAACATTTATATTCACATTGATGAATAAATTATGATCCTTATTATTCCAATAATAAGTGTGTATTGTATCTTTATTTTTAATGAATTTAATTGAAGATTAAATATGTTATCAGGGGAGAACCTTAGAATTAGTGAGTGATATAAATTTGAAACATAATGACTTAAAAATCCAGCATTCATGAAGGATTCTTCATTTGGGATAGGATCATCATGGAAAAAGTAGATGAATTTGTTGTCAAATTATTAACAATAAGAATAATGAAAATATATTATTTGGTTGATCTTCTTTTGGTATACTGAAGAATACTTATAAAAAATATCATATTTGGTGATGTTTTGTATGTTTTCAAACATCAGTAGTCATAAGTTGAAGATCCATTATGGGGTAATCGATATATTAGAATAAATTTAAATTATTCCGTGAACAGACCCTACATTATGAATATGATGAAGATATATTCCCTTGATAGGAATACAAGTGAAGGAAGATTAATTTGATTCCAAAAATCATTATTTCCATTGGTGTCCAATCTAATTATTCTTACATTTGAAATAAGATCATTCCAATGGATAATGTTACTTTTTATTAGTCTCTAATAATTGGGTATAAAAATAATTAACACGGTTCAATGTGGGTGTAATCGAAAAAATAAATAACAAAAGAAAAGATAAATAATTGAAGTTGACTAAGGCCACTAATCATGGTAATTGCAGTTTAATGTTCTTGATATGTTTGTTAATGTGAGTGTAGGATTTTTAGGTTGAATGATGTTAAAAGGGTTTTATTTGATATTTATTATCACCTTTTTGGAGATAAAGTTGATAACCCATGAAGAAAGTTATATGAGTAATAATTTTATAAGGATTCATGATCAGTTTGTTGAGGAAAACATTGTTGTAAAAACCAAATTCATTTATTTTCTACACCAATCATTGACTATATAGACTTTTTATGGATTAATTATGGGATCATTACATAAATATTATAAGAGAACCTTTTAGAATGATAATTTTACTTAATTTAATTATTATAGAAATAAAGTGAAATGGATTTTTGAATAAGTGATGGTGAGAGAAATGATAAATAGATTTAGATATTGACATGTTAATTTAGAAAAAGCAATGAACATATTTTCAAAAAATACAAATTGGGGGATCAACGATCCATCTTTTGGTATGAGTTTTATTTTTTGTTAATTATATTCATTGGTTGCATGAGGTTTTCAATGAAATATAAATATTTCATTGCTATCAATATCTTGAATTATTTTTAATTAATAATGTTATTGGATTTTTTTAGGGTATCCACATATCAAATCATGATAGCAATATAGATATATCATGGATGATTTAATAAATATAAAAAAATTAATATACTCAAGTTTTATTATATTATATAAGAACTTTGTGAAGTCTCAATGTTTAAAAATATGATAGCTGCTTCACTGTTATTAATATCTAGAACATATGTCACGTTCTACAACATGAATAATTATATAGAAATTGAAGAAGCGGACTAGTTCGGTGAAAAAATATTAGGAAATTATTTTCAACATGCATAAGTAGAAGAAATAAATAAGGTTGTAAAATATTTCATTATTTCATGGGTACCATGATTGATTTTGAATACCATGCAAATAATGAGTTTCATGAAGAAAAAATGGTTTGCTAATGATTGAAGGTTATCTAATTTTACCGCATGAGGTGTTTTATTAAAGGCCATGAAAAAAATCATATTTTTCATGAGGGATGAAAAATTCCTTATAAATTCATGAGATATCATATGTTTCATGATGTTTTTTAGTTTTTTGTAGAATATTTTAGTTACAGTTATTCTAAGGGTTATAAAAAAAATTCCATCCAAAGCCATAGAATTGGGCCATATCAACAACATATGGGATCTAGAGTTCAATCATATGAGAGCCAGCTTATATAAAGGCTTCCATGGGAGCCTAGGAGAGTTGTACACATAGTGGTATTGCAAATCAAAAATATCCTACATTGTGAATACATAGGAATCTTGGTTATGGGAATATGGATATCACAATGGAATGGAATGTCCTATGTTTCTCTAAGGTGCAGTGTTACAGCTATCGAAGCCCATTGATATATCAAACTGATTACGGTAATGGATAAAATTATAAATAATATCCTAAAAAATATAAACTTCGATGTGGAAAATATTAGTATTTATTCACAATTAATTCATTAAAATGTTAATCATATAATATGGGAAACCTATTTAGATTAATCACCATCATCTAATTGAATCTCTTCCTTCATCTTCATCCTCCAGCCGAAGGGTTGCACAACCATTCACATCCATAGTTGGGTGGTAGATCTGGTGTTTAATTAATTTTATTTATTCCTTCTCCACTGATCCAACCAATGGGAATAATACTTACAGGATCAATTAAAATCATGAAAAAAAATTCATCTGACATTGATGTCTATTAAATGAACGTGATATTTTCAAGAATAAATATTATATTATAATGTGATTTACAAGAATCTAAAATCCTGAAGGAGTTCTCAATGATTCATACAATATTCTAAAAAAACATGATTGATTTAATTATGAAGGAAGAAATAATTATCAAATATAAAATGATTGAATCATTTTTGATATCATATATGACAACCAGTGTTTAAAATTATTCCATGATATTCAGTATTCAAGATAAATATTGACATGAAATATTTTTTTGGGTTTGGAGTTCTTAATTTGATGAGGTATTGGGGTAGAACATTACCTATAAATATCAAACCCACATGACATAAAAGTTATTCCATGTGACATATCAATAGGATAGATCTCAGTTTTCCAAAAAAAAGAGTATCTATGATGAATTTGTTTTACATGAATATGCATGATGAGACTATATCCACCTAGTCTGCAAGATGTGGGGATTTATTTGAATCACTTTCTTCTACAAAAAATATATGTTGTCGCTTAAGATAAAACTCACACACTCTTGTGTTTTGTGAAGTGGTTTATATACCATGCATTTGAGTTTTTCATACACTCATCTACTATAAAAATAATTGATGTCATGAGTCAGTTTCTAAGTTGTTCACTCATATTGTGTTCAAAAACATTTAGTCACAAACAACACCATATGAGATGAAATAACATACTAAACCCGTATAGAATATCTTTCAAATAAAATAACAATCACTCATTCATGTTTCTATAAAATGGATCTCAGAAAGAAATAATAGTATATTTTATTAAAATAAACACATGCATGTACGAGACCCCTTTATTATAATTTTGTGTGAACAAAAACAAAGAATAATATCCTACATACTTACCCAATGTTTTTCATTTATGTGATTATAATCTACATACACATAAAAAGATATATAACACCTAAAGTGTTAAAGTATAATATCTTATATGTTATAGGGTTTTATTGTTTGTTCCAAGTAATAATGTCATGAATATATTATAAAATATAATATTTATGACATTCTAATTAAGTGGGGGAAATATTTCCTTAAAAGATGATCAATTTTCCAACAAACCAAATTTATTGATAATTTTATACGGAAAACAATTCCATATTTCTTGAGTAAAATATTATATTAACACTTTAATAGAAATAATTGATATTTTTTATTGAATGAAAAGAATGAAACATGTATATACTATTCCATATGATTGTGTGTCTAAGATAAAAAGAAGAAAAAATGAATAACCAATATATATTTTGTTGAATTCCATTTAAGTCATGATAAAGATAGAGAATCCATTACATAGTAAATTCATATTATTTAGACTAAAGAGGATCATAATTATGATGATTCTAATATGATATGAGCTTTTATTTCATCAATCTTCATTATTGGATTTTTTTATTATAGAAAAATAGTAGAAATTTTTTTTATGCTGTATAATTTTTTCTAAAAAGAAAGAGCATATAAGTTATGAAGATTGTAATATGTATATATTATTTCTTTTTGAGATGATGAAGATTGTGCATCATTCAATTTTATTAACTATATTAGAAGAATAGTTTTTTTATTGTTGTTATGTATGTAACAATGTGAAGAAAAAGTTAGTCTAAGAAAAAAATATTTATTTTTGAATAAAATTTAATCCTCATATTATGGAATACATTCATTACGTTACAATGTACCATTAACACGGATAATACCAAATTCACATGTATTATAAATTTCTAACCAAGAGCTATAAAACATACACTATCAATTTACTAGAGTTAATTCCCAGTGAAAATATATTACGTACATGAAATAAACATATTCAGTGGATTAAATAATAGTAGTTGTGTGGTTGGGTTATTCTTATACCATGTTAAGGGGTACCTAATTTTATTAAGTAGTACACCATGTAAAAACATGTTATTCTTCCCATTTTTTAATTCATATATTTTCATTTGTTAATAATTAGATAATTGGAGAAATAAGATCCTTACATGTCTTCTAAAAAAATGGGATAATGTTTATAATAGGTGAAAATGTCCCTAATATAGATTCACACCTTACTAGAGTTGATTTTATCCCAAAGTGGTCCCCTCAAAACTAAGTAAAATTTTCAATAAAACATATATAGTTACCAATAAATCCTAGAAGACATTGAATTATAGTGACATTTTTCACTCTTTTCTATTTTTTCAGTAGTTTATTTTTATTAGGATCAATTATTATTACATATTTAGAACCAATATGCATATGGAATGAAATATATTTCATCAAAAATTAATATTGACTATATTTATCATTCAATTTCTTGTCCGTTAATGTTGATCAAAAAATTTAGAATAATTCGGAATAACATTAATAAAAACAAAAAAAATGATTCCTAAAAAATCAGAGAAACAACTATTAACAAAATCAATAAAAAAAGTATGAATATTTATAAAAAAATGAAAAAATACATAATAAAAATTTAGAAATCTATTATTGAGAACCGTCTATAGTATTTATTCCTCCTTCACCTTTAACTACTAATACTAAAACATGAGTTCAATATACATAAAACATTGAGCACCCTAGAGCTAATAAAATAAGTAATCATTATGGGGAATCTAACACATTTTAATAAAAATTATGTTATTGAGTTCTCTATATTCAAATAATTATCATAAAAAATAAAATTATGGAGACACAATGTGAACTACTCAGTAGGATGAAACCCTTATCCAGAATATATTATAATATTTTTTCAATATAAAAATTCCTACAAGATCTATTTGATAAATGGGTTTTTAACTATTCTTCACATCACACACAATGTATGTTAATAATTCGACATCTTTATCAGGAAAAACACTATGGAAATCATCAAAAATTAAATCAATATAATTATTTATTAATATAAATTCACTAATTTTAACAATTATTTTATCTCAAAATATATTCAATATGACATCAATTTCCACACTTCATTAGTTTCACAACCTATGCATATGTTATTAGTGGTATGAATTAATTCTTATAAAAAAACTAAAACCTATTCAGAAAAATAAATTATTTAACTCTATAATCTATCATATCAGGATAAACTAAAAATCAAACAATACATAGAATAGAATAAAATTATATAATATGAAACAAAATAAATGGATTAAGGGAAACCATTAAATAAATGATAACAAGAAGATTTATATAATTTTTTTCATTTATATTTCCTCATTGATTTTTTAACAAGAGTAATAAACACAATTATTGATATTTTATTAGCATTTTATATTAAATTTTCTCAGATATATATGTATTTATAGATATTGAATTGAATAATACATTGGAATAATCTTAATCGACAAGTAATATACTAGTAAGAACTTCACATGAGGGCCCCACATATAAAGATTATACATTTTCGTACATAACTATTACATCATTTTTAAGATAAACATATTAATAGTGTAATAATATAGGATCTAAAGGATTAACACCTTTTTGGGAAATTGGTCTCATATGTAAATTTAAAATAATAACACAAAACAAGTTTTTATAAAGCCTTCTTCCGTACCCCTATAAGTGTTTACCTACTCCTTAGAACATGTTGTCAACTGAGGATATACATCAAATAAATGGGTGAGATACATGCCCAATAAGGGGAGGAATGAGAGACTTGAATAAATAATAATTTGGCGAGAATAGTTAACATCATCACTGTATATGAATAAAATCATCATCAATATCCTGAGGGATACATATGATACATGAATAGAATGTAGTGTTGAATAAAAATGAATTATCTTGTCATAATTTATAAATACTACACAATGTTCATAACACAACTAGCATCATTTCACATATAATATATTTTCATACTCATAACATAATCTTTGTGAAAAAATATAGCATCAATTTTACTCATAATAAAAATTTCCCCCTGATATACATCATATTACCCAATGCATTTGATGGAAATATAATTATGATCCTACCGGAAACATCATAATAATTACATAATCATGCATACCTCAAAGAAAATATTACAATCATAGTCATGAAATAACCCAAGGAATAAAATGGGGTTTATAAGTATTAAATCAAGAATCGTTTCATGATTAAACATTGGGTTCCCAAATGAATAATGTAAAATATTTTTGTCGTATAATTAATCATTATTGAGTCATGAAGAAAAAACTCAAAAGGAGTAAAATATGTGTTTTGTAAAGATAATCATTTTGGGAGAATATTTTTATTTGGAATATAAATCATGGGTGTAAATGTGTATCCCAAAAATAAAAGGGGAGAATAGTGAATGTATATTTATCTAACATTATAGGGATGACCTTACTAAAATGAAATTGAAAGATTAATTACCCCATGAAAATGAGTTCGGCTCGAGAATCCCCTTTCCTGAAATACATCTTCATTTCACCTCTTTTATGACTTTAATATATAAATCATAAATTTATTAAAAAAATAGAAACAAAATTTAATTATGTTAATTATTTTTAGTATTTATCGATTATAGTCATATTATTATATTTTATAATTTCTATTATTAATGTTGAAGAATTTGGATATTATTTTTTCCTCAAAAATTCACTATTTCGCTTTGATTAATCCATTTTATTCAATTTAATTTATAACTAAGTAAAATAAATTATTGAAGATTAAAATACATATATTTATAAATTTATGTATAATATAGAATTTATTTTAACTAAACATAAGATTAGTGTCACATAATTATTTTGGAAATGTCCTCGTTGGTATTTAACTAATCTTTATCTTGAATGGTGTCCTATATAAGAGATATAGAGTAGTAAAATATAAATTACTAAATTTTTTAAAAGTATTTTACAATAATTATTATAAATTTAAATTGTAAAAATACATACGGATTAATATTATATGATATGGTTAGAATGTGATAGATAATGTGAGGAAGAGTATAGTAAAATAAAAATAAAAGCTGATGAAAAGATGCTCCTTCTTAATACTTCTTCCCATGTACACCATAATAATAAATTGATTCTTGGGTTTGGATTACTAAGAAATACCTATATGAATTATAATAGTTTAAATGGCGAAGAATCATGCAGTTTATTTACTTTGAAAATTGTGGGAGGAGTGGGTTTATATGGGGGAGGGATTATTTAAAAATTAATATAAGGGAGATTTTATAATAAAATATTTAATAAAATAATAAATCTATGGTATTCTGTATTATAGTGATTTTTTACACTCTAAATATTATATAATTATAATAAATAATATCCATAATATGAACCCCTTATAATTCAAAATCACTAGTTTATTAAAAAGGAATGTAGTTAAAAAAAATTATTGTTTTTTGGAAACATTTATGACGTATGACATTGGAAAATGCCTTTTTATGTTTTGAAAATGTGTTTCATTTATTTTAATGAATTATTTATAAAATTAAATATATTTCACTGAACCAAATTTTATATAGTTATTACATTATTCAATCATCATGAATGAGGTATTTTATGATTAACCAGTTATGAGAAAACCTATATTATTCCTATTCAACTGAAAATTGAAGTATTTTAGATAGTTACCGATAAATCACCCTTATAAAATTATGAAATGATGACTTATAAAGTGATAATAATTTTATAAAAATTTATTTTCTAACATAGGTTATGTTATATTTTAATATAAAAGATTTTATTTATTACAAATTCATTTAAATACATTTAATTAATAATTTTCATACATTTTATTTTAATTTTCAAATCATGATCATCATTTTTTAGAATTATAATATTTATATTTAATTAAACTAGGCATTATAAATTTTATTTGTATATCAATTCAATATTTTTAAGGTAACATTACTACTCCAATGGCTAGGTTATTATTCCCAATGGTCAGGTTACTATTCTCAATGGTCATTTCACTATTCCAATGGTCACATTACCCATATAAATATCAATAAATTACATTATTTATTATTCAGAAAAATTCCCCCCAAGGTTATATATATCCAATTTTTATAAGATAGATTGTTTTTCTAATATATTGTTTCTTTTATAAATTAGTGTCTAGGGAGGGATGATTCTTCCTGATTGTGGTGATCCATATTTCCCAATTATAATTTTTCTCATTTCTATTTTCCCCTTATAATATTTTTAATTTTAATAGGATTAGACTTTAACTAATGTAAATATTTTTTTTAATGAAATATATTTTTGCTAGTTACTATATATGTTATATACTTATAATATTATCTAATAAAATATAATACACGGGTATTTAAGGAAACAAATATCATTTATAGAGTCAATGTTGTTACATTATTCCCTCCTTTAGAATATTCCCCAATATTTCAATTCATTTTCTTGTTTGAGAATAGGTAATGTTACTTTTTCATTGTCTTCTCTGGTTCACAGGTCAATGCTTCAAAATTATGGTTCCTCCACAACACATTGAAAAGGTTTTTTTATTGTGGAGAACCATGGCCCTATGATCCAATCTATTCATAGATAGTAATTCATTCAAGAGGTCAATCTCTAGTTGTACAACATCATGATTCATTACATGCGAGAGGTCTAGGATTCCCTTCTTTATGAGAAAATCATGGATCATGTCATGAATCTGAACCATATTTGATGGAAGTGGAAGAAGATATGACACATCACCAATGTGATCAAGGATATCATATCGAAAAATGTAAATATGGGTATTCATACCTTTCATTCCAAATCACATGACTCACTTCAATGGGAATATTTTAACGAAATCATCTTCTCTAACATAAAACTCTAATTGCTTTCAAATATTATCAACATAACTCATTTTTCAATATTGAGTATCTTTTATTTATTTTTGGATTGGTTAAAACATGTATATCATGTCATTCATGTGATCTTCTCCATGTATCCTTTTATTTCCATCATAATCCAAAAAATTAATTGTTATACATCACTTCACATATAGAGATTCATATAGAGACATTTGAATATGTATTTGGAAGTTGTTATTATTTATGTACGTAAATGATGAGATATGTCGATCACATCAACATTTTAAATCCATTTTCCCATATCCCAACAATTTGTTAAATTATTGAATAGTCCTTTTAGATTGTGTATCAGTTTTTGGGTGAATATGACATGATTAAATTCAATTTATTATTTATTACATATTGAATACTTCTCTAGAATTTACATGTCATCCTCAGATAATGATTAGAGATGTTTGAAAGTGGAACCCTGTTTATCTAGAAAACATTCTTTACATATACAATGGGATCTATGTTATTGTTAATAAATCATACTAAAAAGTGATGAAGTGGATAGTATTTCTGAGTTGATCCATCACAAATCAAACTGAATTTTCACTATTGGATGGATTTGAGATACCAATAAAAAATACATGGTCATGTTATCTCATTTTCATGTGGGTATGGGAAATGGTTTTATAATCCACATAGTCATATTCCACTCATTTTAACATGGTGACATACCTAGAATCTTGAGGTATATTCAGAAATCTCCTTCTTCATGTAGTCCAAGAAGAAGTGTTCTTGAGATCAAGTTATATTTTGGTACATCTGTATGGATATAGAAAGATGAGATTTATACATTATCTGTTGTCTCCTTATTTATATTAGGAGATACGTGGATAAAATTTTCATTCCATATTGAATGTAAGAGTAATCATCAATGTTGAAATAATGTATCATTCCATCCATTATTAATTTCAATGTCTTTTGTAGTTCTTGATCATCCCATTGTGCCTCCTCGATCTTCTCTAGAATAGATGGTAGGGAAATAATTTGGGAAAGGTAGTATGAATTACAATATTTTATTATTTCCAAATCTATTATATCCATGAATATATGGTCTTTATTAATCCAAATCATGGATAAAGTAGTAGGTTAATTTCTACTAAGAGTATCCACTACTTTGTTTTCCATTCTCAAGAATTAGTGAAAAGTGAAATACTAGTCCTTAATTTCTCTAACCATCTTCTTTGATGAAAGTATAGGAATTTCTATGTGAATGTACACTTTATAATATTATGATTACTTTATATAACACACTTATAACCATATTGACAGTGACACATAATAATCAAGGTGATAATCACAACTATTATATCTAGATAATGTATTTTTTATTTTTTATCATGGATATTAAAACTTTGTGATGAATATGGTATCACTTAATTATCATTCATTAGTACACAACCCATTTCATTAATTGAACAATCATTTTTTACCACAAAACACTATCCAAATTTTGGTAGTGTGAGTATAGGAATAGTGATTATACTCTTCTTATTTCTTTAAATAATTCCCACAATTTTTCTCCAAAACAATATTATCCAATTTAATGTTAAAAATGTTAACATGCTAGAATATCAGTTGAAATTTCTGAAAAAAACATTTTAATACACTTATAATTCAATAAAACATTGGATTTATTTGACCCTAGTGGGTTTATACAATTACTCATTTTCATATGTCTTTGATGGGTATATTGAAATTAAAACTCTTTTGATGATGTTCCCAATGAATGTTTCTTTTTTTCATCCAAAAGTCACACTCTATGAACATAGCATGCATTTTCTTATTTTTTTAATGTCTCCAGCACAATCCTTAGAGGCTCTTTAGGTTCCTATTTTCTCTTGGAGTAAATGAGAATATCATCAATTATCACTAACAAATAATTTAGAAGTTATCCTCTAAGGTCTCTATTCAGCAATTCAATAATGAATTCAGAGGAATTAGTTTGTTTTAAGGGAATCACCATTAACTCATAGTTTCTATACAATTTATGGAATGAAGTATTGAAAATATCTTCCTTATCCACCTTTAGATGATAGTTTACATAACAAATATCCACTATAAATATGTACTAAGCTCTTCATTGTTGTTTGAACAAGTTATAAATACTCTATAAAGGATACATTTTTTACATATTTTTTTTGAGTTCCCAGTAATTGATACACAATAGTGTTCATCAATCCATATTTTTGATAAACATCACCAGTGTATCCCAAGGAATTGCACTAGGCCTTGGAATAATGTTATCAAAATTACTATTCATCTTCTTATTTAACAGTTCTAGTTAAATTAGCGGAATCCTATAGGATAATGTAGATATTTTAGTGGATTCGGGTATAAGTTGTCTTCATAACTCTACCTCATGGTCTATGATAACTCTTGGTAACTCAATAGGAAATATATCAATTTACATCCTCAAAATGGGAATATTTTCCAAGATGAAACCTTACATTTAATCATAAAATATTGAATTTAATTATTATTTATAGTTTATTAAATCCAACACCATTTAGGGACTTTACAATAGATTGTCTTGATATTCCATACACTTATTTAGAAGCATGGGATGGTTTGAAATTTTTAATGTGATTTACTTTTCTTGACATATTTTGTGTGATCAATATAATGATAGCTAATCCATACCAATTATAGAATTAAATTATACTAAGGTATGGATTAAAATATTCACAAGATAGATCATGCCTTATATGAAAAAAGGACAAGAGTCAATCACTTGGGTTAGATTGATTGTAACTCTATTTTCTAAAGATATTGAAAACATATAAGAAATAATGAAATAAGTAAAAATAGAATATAATAATCCATATTTTATTCAATATTTTATGGAAGATAAACCTTTTAATAATACATTTTTATAATCTTATTTAGTAGTAGTTATTGAATACGATTTCCCTTGATCCTTTGGATTTGGTGGTTACTAATGCAAATTTCCATCAAGGAAATTATAAGGACCTGACCTTATAACATTAAATAATCATGAATTAAATGAATATTTCACATTGAGGATCATTTTAGGTTTAGAGTTTTATAGAATCAGGACATAAATATTACATCTAAAAATATTACAAAGTAAACACTTCTATATAGTTTTTATTTTTTCCCTAAAATAAAAACTCTTTAAAAAAAGAGTCATGTCTAGTTCCAGGTTTAAGATAGCATGACATTTCCATGATCCCATCCTTGACCCTATTCATTTTTAAGTCCTGTGAAATATTTCAAAACATGGGATGAGCATAAAAAGATCAGTAAGGGTTATAAAACAAAGAATGGAACCATTTTTTCACAAATACATAAAAAAAATGAACTCTTTTACTTACCTGATGAAATCATAAGATTTATAAAAGACACATAGAAATCATAAATTATAATGGTAACTTGAGGCATCCATAACACACTTAGATTGAATCTATCACAACTACTTAGGGAGTTACTTTGGAATACCCATCACAGAATATTCCCTAAATATCTTATGATAAACATACATGTTTACCTTTTTAATGTTACCCAATGCATTGGAGATCTATCTCGGGCTCTCCCACCTTAGTTTTATCATGGAACAACCTGTATACGTAAATAGTTCCCTTGAACCATAACATGATCATAAAACATAACATAAGAATAAAGGAAAGATAACATTTCAAAATTAGAATAAAAAATAACATTTCAAGATATTGAAATAATAAATCCATTCTCAAAATAATTTTCAATAAAAAAATATGAAAAAAAGAGTATATGTAATTTTTTTCCTTTTAAAAACATTCCGACTTGTTACGGAAGCCAAATGTCAACTAATACTCACGGCGGTGGAAAGGTCGTTGTCACCGCTTACATAAAAAAATATTCCTTTCTGTAATCTAGTAAAAAGATTCATATAAAATGATTCCCTTTGAATGAAATGAAAAGTCAAATGGGTTTATATACCATATAAAATAATGTCGTGTCTAAAACTAAATATGCCTCAATGAAAGGAGATTGAGATAAAGATCCTTACCTCGTGTCCGACATGACTCGATCATTCTGTAATATCCTGAATAATAAACTAAAGTTAATTTATACTTGCTTAAGAACCATTTTCAAGTTTATTTTTCCATTTATATCACTTTTTACCATGTTATAAACATTATTTAATCATTCAATGTTAATAGTGGTCTTTTTGACGATATTTGGAACTTGAGTTAAAAATGAACACCTTATATTTACAAGCTGTCCATGTGGTCAATAGTCTAGTATATCCATAATGATATTCATGATTTAGATATCATATATATCATATATATCCATTATATGAATTTATTTATAATAGTACATAACATTTGGAGGTAAGAAATGAAATGCATCGACCATGGAGACAGAATGTTGTACGTAAGCATGAACACTACTTCCATTTATTTTTCTTATTTCAATGGAATTAAAAAATAATGACACATAGGTATATTATAATTCCAGTATAATATCATATATAATATCATTAACTCCAACCTTTATACATCCCACATATGGCATTAATGATTCATATCACTTTGAGGGGGCGGTAGTCCACACTTCCTCAAATGAAATTATCGCGTTTACCGATATTGAAAACCATAAAGGTATGATATCAATGGAAAATACAGAATTATAAAGTAATCAAAAACATAATATATATCATATATAATAATAGATATATCACAATGGCCTCCATTATAAGAGGTAGGATGTAATTTAATAATCATCGTTTTGTGAGGCGTTAGTTTGCCATCCATAGAAACAGTATGTTTTTCACTCATTTGATGGAGGTGCATGTAAGTGTAGTTAGAATAAATCTTATAAAAACATCCTAGTATATTCAGGATACTGGAGTTGTTATAAAATAATGGAATAAAAATATTTTAGGTGTTGGATAATTAAAATAAATGATAATAAGTTAAGAGAAATAATTACCTTTAATATGGCTAAATCCTTTGGTTTGAACCAAAAGGACTTCTTGTAGTGCCTTATATTGTGATCCGGCCTTTTATTACATTACTATTACATGATTTAAAATATAAAAAACATAATTTTATTACACATAGATGATCCAAAGGTTTATTTTCTTGGGAAAACTAGGACCATACAAAACAATTACAACATCACGTTTAAACATTTATTTAATTTCTTCTTCTCTAGCTTCTTATTGGAACTTGTCCTCTCCTTAGTATATGTAGACACAAGAGTATATACATAAAAAGTGAAGAGATAAAATTCCAGTAATAGTATAGATAATAATAATATAGCACGGGGTGAGCATAATCATGATATTTGAAAAAGATCATGAACATGAGAGGAGCATAAATAAAAGACTTGAAATGTGGGAATTCATAAAAACGAAACAACATGTCTTAGTAGTTAACTAACAAAAATACTTGTGAACCAAGATATCATATTTTTCATGAATCATTTTAAATTTAATCATGATGTTAATAACTTTAACCAAGGCATTGGGGAGCTATATAAATCTGGGCACACCCATCACTTTGAAACATTCATATTGAGCTATATAATTCTGGGCGCACCTGTAACCTCATAATATTATCATTATCATGCTTGCCACATAGAATATATATATATATAATGAAGATAAATAAATAATGTTAAGGAATGTGTTTCATCTCATAAGAATACATTCATAAGCTTTGTGATCCCAAAAGAAAGAGGGAACAACATATTTGACACAAGAACCATCAACCATGAATGAGAGGTAAAAAATGAGTTCATAAAAGAATATTTATATTGGAAAACATTTGGATTGACATAAACGTAATTAGTAAACATTTATATCCCAGAAAATGAAATACAATGATGAAAAAATTATCTTTAAGGAGTGGCCATATCAAAAATGCAGTGAAAGAGGGGGAACTCGAAGGACGAATGTTGGATTCGAGAATTTCCACTTACCTTTTATCTGAATGCTTCCCTCTCTTTAATGTCCAATATATTGAAATTATACTCATTAATTAAAAATAAAGAACCATTTGTATATTAATATGGTTCATTATGGTATCATTAAGTCATTTTATGTGCCTTTGGATGATTTATAGAGTTTAAAAACATTATTCAGGAATGTCTGTTTTACTGGTTTTCTGGAGTGGTTTACTTGTAATCTTGAAGTTTGGGTAGAACATGGATAAACATCCAGAACTGATATCACATGTTATTAATAATAATACATGATTTATAATGATCTTATAACGAATCATATTATATCAATGTGGATGAACCATTAGATAAGAATTGATGAATGGTTGTTTTGGTAAATTTGGGTAGTTTTTTTATCACAATGAACTTGTTTTAATTTATCACTTAGTAATATGTTCACAAGTCAGTTACAGAACATTAAATAGGGCATATTACATATAAAATATTGTGTTTCAACCCTCAAAATAGTTTCATGACCTGATATAAAGGTTGAAATGGAAGAATAAAGCATGTAGTTTTTGAAGTTGATAAATTAACACCTCACGAACAACATTCTATTTAATAAAATAAAAGGAAGAGGGATAGGGGTTGGATGATATAATATCCCATTAGAATCATAAAATTAAATTATATGTATAATAATGGATTTACAATACCATTTGGATGAATATAGGTGGGGAGAGATCAAGAAATGAACTTCAACTTGAAAGGAAATTAAAGAGAAGTGGGAGAGAGATTACCTTTTAAATCCACCACTTGAGTTGCTCCTTAAGGAAGCTAGGCTTGGTCTTTTGATGAGACCAGCAGCTCTTGGACATGTGAATGTGGCTAGTTATGATGTTTGGGATGAGTTTATAGATGTCATGGAAATTGATAGGTTTGAGGAAATGAGGGTGTAATGGGTGGATTTTATAATGGAGGGGAGAGGGGTTTCCTTAATATAAAATCTATTAGTTTATTATTTCTTCACAAGACAAGGAATTGTGAGTATTCCATGGCCATGAATAGTAATATAATCATGTGATTCCGAAATAAGTGGGATTACATCAGCAGGACATCACACATGACTCAATAATTAGCTTATTTAGATTATTTTTGTAAATTGCGGTATTTCACTATTCATCAAAAATTCAAGTATTTCAGAAATATACCAAAAAATTACCCCAACCATTTTTTGATGTTAAGAATACAAAAATTAAGTCCATTTTTTAAAAATAACTTTCTAAATATTATTAATTTAATATTTAATTAAACTCATAATTTACTTAAAAAATAGTTTTTTAATTAAAACTGATTTTATAGTGCTTTAAAAAATTATGTAGGGTCTAATAAAATTATCTAAATACAATAAGAAATTTATTAATTAAATGATGAATACATTTTAGTGAAATAAATTTTATTTTAAAATAATTAATTATTTTTAATTTATTATTTATGACTTACAAAATACGAAAACATTTAATAAGGTCAAATTGTCACTTTCTAAGATGTATAAATTTTATTTAATTATTCAGGGGTAAGGTTACAGTTATGATGGATGATTTACTATTCATAAGGGACATAATACTATTCATAAGGGTATGTTACTATTCACAAGGGTACGTTACTATTCACTGAAAATTATTTTTCATTCATTAGACTCCATAATTCATCTTGAACACAATCATGTATAACAGATTTTTGAATTTCCAAACATATAAGTGACAAAATTAGGTGTAAAGGTCAGTTATCACTTAGTAGTTCATTTTGTTGTGTTTTCATGACATAAATATAAGTAGAGAATTTCCATTGATATGCATTGTGTCGTTACACCTTCTTCCTAAGGTAAGGCTTCTAGGAGGAGGATTGTCACGAACCAACCCGGGTCGACCCTGAACCGGTCACCCGAGTCGGCCCGCGACATGGCCCAAAGGGCGTTCCCGATCCCCACGGGCTGGCAACTAGTGCCAAGCATCAAAAGTAAACAGATGGGAACGATTTAGCCCAAAATAAAAATAAATTAATGAGTAGAAACAAATGGTACAAATGAAAATAAAGATAGAGTGGCCAAGACTTCCACTAATCTTACCACGACTAAAATTCCACGTGACCCCTTGGGTCACCTTCCAATACCACGTCCAACATCGCTCAAGGCGAACAACAGAATCTGAAACCTGCAACAAAACTAAAAACAAGAAAACACTATAGGCGTGAGTATTAAAACTCAGTAGGTAAGCCCGACTAATTCTATTCCCAATGCACATACCAATAAATAAAGAGTTTATCAATATCATGTTTGAACTAAATTATATAAAATATGGTTTCCACACATGTTCGTTTCTAAAACAAGTTACAGTCCATTGCCCTTTTTTTCTTTAGAACAAGTTTAATGTTGCAAGAAGTAGGTGCATTGCATTTTTAAAACATTTTATGAACAATTTAGAAGTACAAACTTCAGTTGTTAGTCAAAAGGAAAATCACACACAACACACACTAAGGACAATGGTAAAAGTGGTACGCATGGGTCAGCAATGGAACTCGACATCTCAATCGTCCGCCACACACAAACACTAAAAGAAACATGGGTCGAACCTAGGAGATCGTGAACAATCTAGAACGTACTATACATGTGACTCATCCTGAAGGCAGGCCATAACTCGATGATGTCATAACGCCCATAATACTACCCGGCATAGCCCTGCATGGCCTAACCGAGGGGCCCAATCCCCATAGCAGAAATAACTCAGTATTCCCCTGCTATGGGGCCACTAGCTAGTGCGTGGTCTAAACTAGTGCAGCAATCGTTCTCAGAAAATTCACTCAATATGCCAGGTTCCCATGTCAACACAAGCAATAAAAAGGGGGTGCGTCTATAATGTAAATAAATCAGTCACAATGAAAAACCATCACATACAGCTCACGCAAACAACGCACACCAAAGATCACCCCCGAGTGGGATTTCAAAGATAATCCATTTCATTAAAGTGCCAAACGGGCCTTCACCAATTTTAAAGTAAAACCTCATTTCTCAAAAAGCTCAAAACACTTGTTCAGAAGAAATTATTTAACTTTAAAACTAGAAGCACATTTGAAGTTCTGTGAATTATGTTTAAAGGCCAAATTGGCATTCTTTCAAAACTGGGTGTCCGCCCGTCAAGAAAATGTCACAAGTGTTCGGTATAAAATAAAAATCTCTTTTCGAACTAAATAATAATTTAATGTTTTATTATATAATATTATTTCTAATTCATTAAAAATTAATAAAACAACAAGAAATTAATAAATTCTAAATCTAAAGGTAAGTGCAATGGTGGACCTACCTCGGATCATTGTCCAAATGCAAGTGCGCATCACGCCTCGCACAGACGCACAAGCACGCGCAAGCCGATGATCACGGTAACGCGGGGTTACCCCGCCAACGTACTGCAACCGAAAATATAAATAAAATACGTTGACACGGACTTAAAATAACCCAAACGAATAAAAAACACAAAAGAACCACCCCGACACATTTTCAAAACACAAATTTTATTATTTGTACTGTTTAATAAACCACTTTAGACTTTATACAATAATTTCTAAAAAGTGACCCACGGCTTACACACCCAAACCCCTTCAAAACCCTCTTTTATAACCGAACGTACACAACGATGCATCAAAACACAATTAACCCCACTTGCGTAGATTAATCAACTAACTAAACATTTAAATAAACCACTTGAATAATTTATAAATCATTCGCAAATGGTAAAACCAAGATTCACATCAAAACATACTCAGTTTCACATAAGAAAACACTTTAAAATAAAACTCACAACATCCTCCCACTAAAACATGACTCGCACCTAACAACTAACCCATAAAACATTTAATAAAATAACGCACCCATTTGAAGACACAAATCATCACCGCTTTTTATAAAAAAACCAATTTTCAGTTTACACACACCAAACCCTATTAAAAACATCTTTTATGACTCTCCACACATCGACGCTAAACCAAAACACAAACTACACAACATATAATATTTATTAAACTAGTTAAAAGTTTATAAAACAATTTTAATAACATTGAAAGTCACCAGTTAAATATCACAGACAAAGAACAAAACATGAAACAATTGAATACTAACCCAACAAGATTTGCACAAAAAGGAAAACTCACCTCAAATGATGAACAACCTCCTGAAAATTGTACGAAACAATGTTCGTACCCCGACCGCACTAGTGAGGAACCAAAACAGCCCTAAACAACAACCTCGGACCAAAAGTTTGGAATTAAACCCTTGCATCCAAGATTTGGATAAAAAAATAATAATAACAATAATAATAATAAAATAATAATAAAATAAAACTCTACCAAGGGGGGAAAAGGCTACTAAAGAGGAGGGGGTTGTCGCTAGAAGAAGTCCTTTCCGGCCAAAGGGACGCCGAAAAAAAAAGAACCAGAGAGCAAGGGGCACATTGGCTCGAGAAGGGAGGGACGGGCTGGACGACCACCAGGGATGGGTGCATGAGTGCCGGAGGTCGGGTGTAGAGGGCTGAGGCGTAGAGAAAGGGTGAGGTCCAGGCGTGGCTGGTGCAGCATCCAAAGGCATAGAACGGGAAAAGAAGAGGGGGTTGTAGCAAAGTTGGTGGTGCGACGGGAGGCGCTGCTGCGTAGGGGGTGTGCAGCAAGGGCATGATGCGAGGAGAACAGGTGGTGGTATGGATAAGGGGGGTGCGGCTCACGGTGCACAACCGGAAATAGGGGGGCTGGCGGGCAGGGTGGAGGCACGGGGCTGCGATGGCGACTGACAGGGTGGTGGCACGGGGCGGGCTGCAGCGGGAGGTGGATGCTGGAGCGCCCGGGAGGAGGGGAGGCCGAAGGAGGTGGGGGTGAATGGGAAAGAAGGGGAATAAGGGGGTTGGCGGCGCATCAAAGACCCAGAAGAAGAAAAAATGCAAGGGGGTAGATTTAGGGTTAAAGAAAAAATGGATAAATAAATATATAATAATAATAATAATGATAAAACATAATAATATTAATATGAATAATAAAACTAATAGATATTAATAAAACTAATAAACAAAGATTGTTATTATTTCGCATCCATTTCATTTTAAATTATAATAACATCAACAATAAAATTAGAAAAGATAAAGTTCTTTCTCCATGATGATGCTATTATTATTGTAGGTAAAAAAGAAAAAAAAAAGAAAAAATATAATAATATTAATAATATTAATAACAAAAAAAGTACTAATATTAACTAAATGTTAATCAAAAGAAACTTTGTCCCATATCATATTTTAATTTGAATAACTAAAATACTCTGTCAACAGCGCAGTCTCCAGGTCCAAACGCACGATTGCTGCTAGAGGTGCGGGGACCGCGCACCGGCCAGAGACCCGCCAAAAACACCATCCTTCGAAAAATTTAAAACCAGGGCCCGACTAACCTCGTCAAAATGACATTGGACCAAGTAATTAATAAAAATAAAACAAAATGAATGGGTGTCTGCCGTCGGGGTGTGACAATTCTCCCCACCACAGACACTTTTGGCCCCTAGAAAGTCACCAAGCCAATAGTTGACACAAGTAGAGTCCATGCCCAGACAAAACCAAAGGAAAACGTGATCTTCAGAGTAACTATTCCCAACATACATCACACCCGACCAATTCAAGGAAAATCATTGCCCAAAATTGAGGGGAGAACATAAGAGGGTTCTCCCCACCACAAGAATTCACTAATACCGTAACCCTTGAAAATCGAACACCCCCCCAGGGGGGGGGGGCAACACGGGAACTCCCAAACCAAACTCATCCCTCCTTCTCAACGCTAATGGAACAACTCCGCCAAGACATAAATGAGAAACCTACTATAGAGAAACCCGAAAATCTTGGGTCCCAAAAACCATTTTAACATCTCTTCATTATTCGAACAAAAACTTCCCACAGATAGGAACAAGGGGACCCCCAATAGAAACCTACGACTTCTCCACCTACGTTGAGCGGGACCACTGAGACATAAACGGAATACCACTACAAGGCCACCCGACATATTAGGGAACCATGACAATAAACTTTCTATAACAACACAGTTGGAACTAAGAATTCCACAATCCAATTTAAAACTCCCATCACATCCTACTCCCTTAGTACGAGCGAGACAACGCTTCCAATAAATCTCGGAACTCTCGGCACAGAACAAAAACCCCCAACACTCACATCTCCAAATTATCACTAATGAAGCTATGACCAACCCACACTAGGCCAAATACCCTTTTTAAGAAAAACAAACAATTATAGAGGTCACACTCTGAAGAACAAAACTACTATGATCACAAGATAATGAGTTCATCGCACTATTACCACAAAAAAATGAACTTACAATAGCGGGAGAACAAGGACAAGGAAACCATGAATGTATCTATTCCAAGAATAAGGATAAAGAACCAAACAAAGGTCTCACATGCCTCTGACGCCCTGAATGTGCGCGAGCTTCACCCCAAGCCCTGAGGCTGGGGCTTTGATGGCAGAAGCATATTATGCCTCACAGTCAGACACAAGAATCCCCCAATCAGGACTCCTTATTCGAACTACACTAATTTTAGAACCTTTCCCATTGACCCGAATGGTTACACAATAGCAGGACTTTGAGGGAATGAGACGAAATGGACTAGGATGCTCGAAATGACCACACGGATGGCACATTAGAGAATAGTCTGAAGAACCAGATGCTGACACCGAAAAAAGGGATTTCTTCAGAGGATGGTTCCTCTCGTACACCCCGCTTGAGAAAAGGGGAAACCCTACGAATGAAGAAAGGTGATAGATTTTCCAAGCACTTGCGCTCCAGATGTAGACTCCTTAAAGCAGCCAATACGGGCCTACACATTCTCAGATATGATCGACTGGATGAATGCGGACTTCAACACCTACCCCATCAATCCAAAATCCAACCATGATGAGACATCAAACCATCACTGGTCAGAAACTGGACCCTCAATCAAACCTGAGGCAGCACAGACTTGAACAACCTTGAGATTTCCCAACAACCCGAATTCACTCTCTAATTCCACAAACCACACAACTGCCTCTAACGGACATCAATCACCTCGATGAACAGGCAACACATGATAGGAACCAGAATTAGGCATGACTCATTAACAACTTTCAGATACTTTTCTAGGCGGCATATTCGGAACAACACATAGGGAACAAAACCAAAACCCAGAATCAAGCCAAAACACAATCAAGATAAACACCCCAAGCCGAGACAACCGGCCGGGAAGTTAAACGAATATCAATACAATCAAAATCCTGTTTTTCAAAATTCACCATTTTCATTTAAAACATAAAAAATGCATTATTCCCAAGACCATTTTTCAAAAACAAAAGCCAATTTTCACAGGTCATAAATCCATTTGTTAGAGAAAAATCAATTTCCAGTACCTTTATATTTAAAAAAACTCACCCATGGAATCCCATGAATCATCACATGTGTGTCCATCCATTTCTATTCACAGCGTCCACGAACAAGTGCCCCCCATGCACTTTTCTTTCATAGCCACACACATGTGATCCTCCATAAAGAATACCAAGGGTCACACCAAGCCACCATTTACCAACTCCAAACAAAAATTAACTTTCATACCAATGATCCTTCAATTTAAAAACCCACATTACCAATTTAAAACTACTATAGATAAAACACTTTCATATCAAGATCCATGTTCATTTCCAAAAGTACACATACACCAATCTGAGCCAAACAAAACACCATCCACAACGAAGCACTGAAATGAGGAACTAGCAGTCGCACTTAACTTAGCAACATGGTAGTGAGCCACGCCTAGGTAAGAAGCAACAACTAGGAGGAACTCAAACCGTGCACTCGGACTACACATGGGTCCCTACTACATGTGAGGTCACGATGTGACACTGGATCACCTCCATTGTCATTCCTCAAACCAAAACAAAAGCAGATGAATCAAATCCCAGACTACCCTCGTAACTCGAGAATTAGTGCGAGCAAGAGTTCGCGATGCTCTTCTCACACTTACCTCTCGAATCCCGACAGTCCTAATCTCCATCTTCCAAACACCCCAAATAACAAGGAACCTACCTTTGATACCATTTTGTCACGAACCAACCTGGGTCAACCCTGAACCGGTCACCCGAGTTGGCCCACGACATGGCCCGAAGGGCGTTCCCAATCCCCACGGGCTGGCAACTAGTGTCGGGCATCAAAAGTAAACAGATGGGAACGATTTAGCCCAAAATAAAAATAAATTAAGTAGTAAAAACAAATGGTACAAATGAAAATCAAGAAAGAGCGGCCAACAACGCCACTAACCTGACCACGACTAAAACTCCATGTGACCCCTTCGGTCACCTTCCAATACCACATCCAACATCGCTTAGGGCGAACAACAGAATCTGGAACCTGCAACAAAACTAAAAACAAGAGAACACTATAGGCGTGATTATTAAAACTCAGTAGGTAAGCCCGACTAATTCTATTCCCAATCCACATACCAATAAATAAAGAGTTTATCAATTTCAGGTTTGAACTAAATTATATAAAATATGGTTTCCACACACTTTCGTTTCTAAAACAAGTAACAGTCCATTTGCCTTTTTTTCTTTAGAACAAGTTTAATGTTATAAGAAGAAGGTGCATTGCATTTTTAAAACATTTTACGAACAATTTAGAAATCCCAACATTAGTTGTTAGTCAAAAGAAAAATCACACACAACACACACTAAGGGAAATGGTAAAAGTGGCACGCATGGGTCAGCAACCAAACTCGTCCTCTCAATCGTCCGGCACACACAAACAATAAATGAAACATGGGTCAAACCTAGGAGATCGTGAACTATCCAGAACGTACTATACATGTGACTCATCCTGAAGGCATGCCATAACTCGATGACGTCATAACGCCCATAATACTACCCGGCATAGCCCTGCATGGCCTAACCGAGGGGCCCAATCCCTATAGCAGCAATAACTCAGTATTCCCCTTCTATGGGGCCACTAGCCAGTGCGTGGTCTAAACTAGTGCAGCAATCGTTCTCAGAAAATTCACTCAATATGCCAGGTTACCATGTCAACACAAGTAATAAAAAGGGGGTGCGTCTACAATGTAAATAAATCAGTCACGATGCACAACCATTACATACAGCTCACGCAAACAATGCACACCAAAGATCACCCCCGAGTGGGATTTCCAAGATAATCCATTTCATTAAAGTGCCAAACGGGCCTTCACCAATTTTAAAGTAAAACCTCATTTCTCAAAAAGCTCAAAACACTTGTTTAGAAGAAATTATTTATCATTAAAACTACAAGCACATTTGAAGTTCCGTGAATTATATTTAAAGGCCAAACTGGAATTCTTTCAAAACTGGGTGTCCGCCCGTCAAGAAAATGTCACAAGTGTTCGGTATAAAATAAACAGCTCTTTTCGCACTAAATAATAATATAAAGTTTTATTATCTAATATTATTTCTAATTCATTAAAAAATTAATAAAACAACAGGCAATTAATAAATTCTAAATCTAAAGGTAAGTGAAATGGGGGACCTACCTCGGCTCATTGTCCAAAACGCAAGGGCGCGTCATGCCTCGCACAGACGCACAAGCACGCGCAAGCTGATGATCTCGGTAACGCGGGGTTACCCCGCCAACGCGCTGCAACCGAAAAGATAAATAAAATACGTGGACACAGACTTAAAATAACCCAAACGAACAAACAGCACAAAAGAACCACCCCGACACATTTTCAAAACACAAATTTCATTATTTGTATCGTTTAATAAACCACTTTAGACATTATACAACAATTTCCAAAAAGTGACCCACGGCATACGCACCCAAACCCCTTCAAAACCCTCTTTTATAACCGAACGTACACAACGCTGCATCAAAACACAATTAACCCCACTTGAGTAGATTAATCAACTATCTAAACATTTAAATAAACCACTTGAATAATTTATAAATCATTCGCAAATTGTAAAACCATGATTGACATCAAAACATACCCAGTTTCACGTAATAAAAAACCTTAAAATAAAACTCACAACATCCTCCCACTAAAACATGAATCGCACTTAACAACCAACCCATAAAACATTTTACAAAATAACTCACCAGTTTGCACACACAAAACATCACTGCTTTTTTATAAAAACCCACTTTTCAGTTTACACACACCAAACCCTATTCAAAAACATCATTTAGGACTCTCCACACATCGAACCTAAACCAAAACACAAACTGCACCACATATAATATTTATTAAACTAGTTAAATGTTTATAAAACTATTTTAATAACATTGCAAGTCATCAATTAAATATCACAGACAAAGCAGAAAACATGAAACAATTTAATACTAACCCAACAAGATTTGCACAAAAAAGAAAACTCACCCCAAATGATGAACAACCACCCAAAAATTGTACGAAACACTATTCGTTCCCTGGCCGCACTAGTGAGGAACCAAAACATCCCTAAACAACAATCTCAGACCAAAAGTTTGGAATTAAACCCTTGCATCCATGATTTGGATAAAAAATAATAATAATAACAATAATAATAATAAAATAATAATATAATAAAACTCTACCAAGGGGGGAAAAGAGGCTTCCGTAGAGGAGGGGTCTGTCGCTAGAAGAAGTCCTTGCCGGCTAAAGGGACGCCGAAAAAAAAAAGAACCAGGGAGCAAGGGGGCACATTGGCTTGAGAAGGGAGGGACGTGCTGGACGACCAGCTTGGATGGGTGCAGGAGTGCTGAAGGTCGGTTGTAGAAGGCAGAGGCATAGAAAAAGGGTGAGGTCCAGGCGTGGCTGGTGCGGCATCCGAAGGCGTAGAACAGGAAATGAAAATGGGGTTGTGGCAAAGGTGGTGGTGCGACGGGAGGCGCTGCTGCGTAGGGGGTGCGCAGCAAGGGCATGATGCGAGGTGAACAGGGGGTGGTAGGGATAAGGGGGTGCGGCTCACGGTGCACAGCAGGAAATAGGGGGGTTGGCCGGCTTGGTGGTGGCGCGGGGCTGCGACTGTGACCGGCAGGGTGGTGGCGCGGGGTAGGCTGCAACGGGAGGTGGATGCTGGAGCGGCCGGGAGGAGGGGAGGCCGAAGGAGGAGGTGGGGAGCACGAGAAAGAAGTGGAATAAGGGGGGTTGGTGGCGCATCAAAGACCCAGAAGAAGAAAAAACGCAAGGGGGTAGATATAGGGTTAAAGAAAAAATGGATAAATAAATTAAATAAATATATAATAATAATAATAATAAAACATAATAATATTTATATGAAGAATAAAACTAATAGATATTAATAAAACTAATAAATAAAGATTTTTATTATTTCTCATCAATTCCATTTTAAATTATAATAACATCAACAATAGAATTAGAAAATAAAAAGTTTCTTTCTCCATGATGATACTATTATTATTGTTGGTAAAAAAGAAAAAAAAATATTAATAATATTAATAATATTAATAACAAAAAAAGTACTAATATTAACTAAATGTTAATCAAAAAAAACTTTGTCCCATTTTATTTTTTTCAAATAACTAAAATACTCTGTCAACCGCGCAGTCTCCAGGTCCGAACGCACGATCGCCGCTAGAGGTGTAGGGACCACACACTGGCCGGAGACCCGCCAAAAAAACCAACGTTCGAAAAATTTAAAACCAGAGCCCGACTAACCTCGTCAAAATGACGTTGGACCAAGTAATTAATAAAAATAAAACAAAATGAATGGGTGTCTGTCGTCGGGGTGTGACAAGGATAGGGATGTAGGGAGCTTAATTTTGCAGTGTTTGGATGAGCCAATTGGCTTGAGAGATGTGAAGAATTGGATAGAAACGATCTCCTTTTATAAGTGGGAGGAGGGGCTCTTTAGGAAACTGTGAAAATATTATTTTATTATATAATGATATGCAGACATTGAAGGTCCAAAAATCATTATATTCGAATATAATATGACTCGTGGTCGAAATAAAATCATCCAATTGGAATTGGAAAGGTTTTGGATAATAGTCTAATCATTATAATCTAATTTATTTAAATAATTTTTTGATGAGGCAAATACCGCATCATTATTCTGTCATGAATAATATAAATTATTCGATGACTAAAAAATATAAAAAAATAACATAATGTAGGAAATCTTTTTAGATTACTAAAGAATATTTATAGTTGAAAATATGACTTATATAACACCATATAAAATTCAATTTACTAAATGATTTTTGTTTATGTCATCATTGCTTTATGATTAAATCAATTAATCTAAAGTGTGATTTTCAATCATAAGTGGCTCAATGAGGACACAAAATTAACCCAAGGATGCAAGTTGTTGGACATTACTCATCCAATAATTTTATGACATGTGTTATGTTAATTTTTAATTGTTATAATATTCTTTTTTCCTTGAATTACCCTATTTATCTTTAACCACGGTAAATAAAAGTCAACAGTTACCATTCACCAAAAATTATTTTCAACTTATGAACCCAAATTTTACAAACTAATAACAACCATGGATGTCAGATTTTTTAAATTATATTCACATAAGTGGTAAAATTACATTTAAATGAAAAATTTATTTTTTAACTACTACTAAGTGGTTTCACACTTCATCAAAAATTGATGTTTTTTAGAAAAATACCAAAAAATAAGCCTAATCTATACTAGATAATCCAAAATAAAAAGTGATGTATTTTTTCAAAATTCAAAACATAAAAGAGTCATTAATTAATTTTAAAATTAATTCTTGTTGCTAAATCAAATAGCGTGTTTCTAAGAAACAACAACTATCAAAAAATTGTCATTTAGTTTATGTCCAATTTTCTATGTGAAATTAATTCCAAGGACCAACATTGGATTAAATGGTAAAAATATATTCTAATTACACATTAAAACCAATTAAAATGAAAATATAACCATATAAATAAATTAGATTAAAACATTGTTTTGAATTAAAATACAATATTTTCACTATTCAATAAAAAATGAACTTTATCGGAAAAATTAAAAAAAATTACACAAAGTATATTTTGATGTCCCCATTCTAAATAAGGATTTTATTCGGTCATGTAGAATGTATTAAATTGACCAAAACTAGATTTAAAGAGTGTTCGCCATTATAAGACGATAAATCGGCCTTTTAATGTAAATTATGATTAAATTTAGATTCATTCACATTTTAAGCCACTAAATTTTTATTGGATAAATGTAAAAACATTTAACAATCATGTATAATCATATTGTTGTTAGTTTTTTTCATTCCCCCCCAATACAATGGATAGGAGATAAGTACTCCTTAAAATGAAAATATTATTTTACAGGTGTGCAACGTAAGATTTCAAAGAAACCCGTTGCTAAGTATCTCGTGCGCTATGGAACATAGAAACCAATTTAAAGTAATATTAATATTTAATTCACAAAATTTAATATATATGAAATATGTCTTATTCTTTATTTACCTGGGAAGTTATATCCTTCCCCCCTTTTTGGAAATTGTGTCCTTGCAATTTTTATTCCCTTATCAAAATAATTTGGGGTATTTCTCCCTTATAGAATTTTCATATTCCCATATTACCTCTTCAATTTTATGGTTTTTCCACAAAATAATTACCTGGTGAATTACCTTATTCCGAAAAACATGCTATCTACGATCAAGAATCTGGATTGGTTTTTCTTCATAAGAGAGATTATCATCCTACTAAACTAACATTGGGATCAAAACATGAGATGGATCTAGTATATACATCCTTAACTCCAAAACATGAAAAACATTGTATACCTGCGATAAACATGGAGGTAAATCCACTCTTTATGCAACTGGTCCAACATTGTCCAGAATTTCATAAGGTCCAATGAACTTCAGACTCAACTTTCCCTTCTTACCAAAACGCATCACTCTTTTCTATGGAAAAACCTTGAGAAAGACATGATCACCTACCTCAAAATAAAGATCCACCCTCTACTTATTTGCATAACTTTTTTTCTACTCTTATCTATTCTCATGTGATTCTGAATCAACTAAACTTTTCTACTATGTCTTCTACCAATTCTTGTCCCATCAGCTTTCTTTCACCTACTTCATCCCAAAAATCTATAGTTTGAAAACTCTTTCTATATAATGCCTCAAATGGGGCCATCTGTATACTAGAATGAAAATTTTTATTATTTTAAAATTCAACCAAATAAAGATGTTTGTCCCAAATTCCATGCTAATCTATCGAAAAAGCACGTAACATATCCTCCAGTGGCTGAATTGTTCATTCTGATTTCCCATCTAATTTATGGTGAAAAGATGTACTAAATTATCATTCAGTACGTAACAACATCTAAAAGCCTTTCCAAAAGATAAAAGTAATCCTGGTATCATGATCAGATACAATGGAGAGGGGAACTCGATGCAACCTAACTATATCTTTAACATAAAACAAAGGAAGTTGATCTAGATACAATATATATCGAATAGGAATGAAATGAGAAGATTTATTAAATCTATCAACTATAACCTAGATTGCATTATTACCTCTAGATGTCTATGGTAATCCCGCAACGAAGACAATGGATATATTTTACCATTTCCACTCTGACACTGGTAGACACTGATGCATCCCTTTTGGTAACTGCCGATTTTCTTTAATGAGATGGAAAGTCAGACACTTCATAGGAAAATTAGCAATATCTCTTTTCATTCCATCCCACCCATATTACTCCTGAAGATCTCTGTACATCTTAGTACTACCAGGATGAACTCAAAACGGGGAACTATGAGCTTCAAATAACAATTCATTCTTTAACTGTGATTCACAAGGAACACACAATATTTTTCCAAATCTAAAAAACCAATCATTATCTACGTTAAAATCTGGAAACATACCATTTTGAACCAACACTACCTTTTTCTGCGACTAATTGTATTATTTCTGCGCTTTCATTATTCTGTCTGATAGAGATGATTTTATTTCCATCTGAATCATAACAGGAGGATTTCTTCCACTAACAACATCTATTACAATGTTCATCATATAAAAAACAAAAATATCTGGTTCCAAACGTATCATTCCTAATGTGACATTACATTTTAAACTCAAATCATTATCCACTTTATTTGATTTTACCATATGGTAATAGATCGTGAAATCATAATCCTTGATTAATTCTAGCCATCTCCTCTGTCTCATATTCAATTATTTTTTAGTGAATATATACTTGAAAAATTTCTCTTCAGTATATATTTCACATTTTACTCCATAAAAATGATGTCTCTAAATTTATAAAGAAAATACAAAAGATACTAATTCCAAATCATGTGTATTGTAATTTAACTCATTAGGTTTCAACTGACGTGAAGCATAAGCAATTACCTGATCATTCTACATAAGGACGCATCCATGTCCTTTCAATAAAGCATAACTGTAGATAATAAAGTCACCATTTCTGGATGGTAGTACCAAAACTGGAGCATTCACCAATATTCTTTTCAATTACTGAAAACAATCATCTCAATTTTTTGTCCAGATGAACTTAGCACCTTTTCGAGTTAACTTATTCATTGTACCAGATAACCATGAATTTTTTTCAAAAAACCTCCGTTAATAACCCACCAAACCAACAAAACTACAAATCTAGGTTATATTTTTGGGTCATGGCCATTCTTCAACAACTTTTTTTAGTAGGATCAATAGTTATAACATTTTTTGAAACAATGTGACCAAGGAAAGAAAAATTTTGTATCCAAAAATCACTATTTCTGAATTTTCCATAAAGATCATTTTATTTTTATGTTTGCTAGATGACCCTTAAATTAATTTCATGTTCCGCTTTAATTTTGTAATAAACCAAAATATCATCAATGAACACAACCAAAAACATATCATTAGACTCACGTAAAATTCTATTCATAAGATCCATGAATACAGCTGGCGCATTGGATAAACCAAAAGGCATAACTACAAGTTCGTAATGGCCATATCTTGTATGAAACACGGTCCTCGGAATGTCTGCTTCCTTTAAATTCAGCTAATGTTACCCCAACCTCAAATAAATCTATGAAAAATAGTGATCTCCATGGAGATGATAAAACAAATAATCGATATGAGGCTAAGGATACTTATTCTTGGAGTTGATCAAACAGATCATCAATATGAGGTGAAGGATACTTATTCTTAATAGTGATGTTATTCAATGCTATATAATCAATGAAAAGTCTCATTGAATCATATTTTTTTTATCAAACAATAAAGGAGAACCCCATGGTGATGTTCTAGGTTGAATGAGACCTTTATCTAATAACTCTTGCAATTGCTTCTTTAACTCTAAAAGTTCAATTTGAGCCATTCGATAATGGGGTTTTGAAGTTGGATTAACATCAGGAACTAAGTAAATAGTAAATTCAACTTCCCTGTCAGGAATAATACCAGGCAACTCATCCTGAATAAACATCAAGGTACTCACTTACCACTAGCACATCATTAATTTGAATAGTCCTTTGTTTTCAACAATATGTTCAAGGTAACATTCATTTCCATCTTTTACTAGTTTCTCAGCTTCCTGAATGATATCAAAACCAAGGGTTCATTTTTGTATACAAACTAAAAATCATTTTGAAAAGAAACCCCTTTACATCTACTATCAATCATAGCATGATAAATAGAAGGCCAATCCATACCAAAAATAACATCAAACTATACTAGAGGAAAAACAATAAGGTTGGCTGGTAGATTCTTTCTCCACACAAGGACAAGAATCTTCGTATGTTGTCTTTTTGTCTCAACATTTCCTCCAAGTGTTTTTACCATAATTTTTGTATTCATATCATGAAATGGAATTCAAAATTTAATAGAAAACATCATAGAAATGAAATAGTGTGTAGACCCTGAATCAGACAACACATTGGAATAATCTAAAAAAAGAAACAGTATACCTGATACAACTTCATTTGATGATCCAACATCTGCTGAAGTAAGTGCAAAGAATTTCACAAACCCATTCTACTTGTATTCTGGCTGCTTTCCTTCATTTTAGTTCTTTATTGGAGACTCATTTGAAAAATTACCCATTTCATTGCATATAAATAATTCTACTGACTATAAATAAGATTTTGTATTACCATTACCCTGATCTTTTTTAGTTCATTTATGAGCCTTATGTCCCTTTTTACCACATATGTAGGACTTACTAGAATTCAAAAGTCATTCCCCATCATGCTTTTTCCACAATTTTCACAAATTGTAAAATTAATTTTTTTACCATCATACTTTTTTGAAGATTTCATCCATTTTTCCTACCACCATGACCTGTTATTATGTTGTTTTTGAAAGAACAATAGATCATTAGCAACCCCCTTTTCCATATTCTATACACAACGAACAAGTTTTTCATAACTTTTAATCATACAAGAAGCTAAATCCCTTCGATACTTTGTCATTAATCTTGTGTTAAATGGTTGATTTTACTATCAAGATCTCATATGAAATTTGGAGCATAACATTCAAGTCAAGTGAATTTTTCTTCATAAGTATCCATTGAGTCATCCACCTAGCTTAATTCCAGGAATTTTTTTTCCATCCTAAGACAAACCACCTTAGGAAAATATTTCTCATGAAACATAGCTTTGAATTCATCCCAATAAAGAGAATCAATCTCCTCACAATCCGTGATATTTTTCACCATCGACCACCACTTATCAGCTTCACCTTCAGAATGGTAAAAAAAAATTCAAACCTTTTGATGTTCTAAACAACCCATGACATTAAAAATCTTTTCCAGTGCTTTAATACACTCTTCTAGTACCACCATATCAGATGATCCTTTGAATGATGGGGGATGTTTCCTCATGAAATGCTCTACTACTGACATTCTCCTCTGTGGTTGATCTGGCTAATCTCATACATGGATACCACCACCATTTATATCCCGAGTCAAATGTTCCATCACTACAACAAACTGTTTAGTTCTGATTCCGACCATCTTAGGTTGCTGATTTGGAAGGTTGTCCTTCTCTTGATGTCGTCGCAACATAGATTCCATGTTTCCTCTGCAGAAAACCACTCTAAACACATAAATATCTTAGGCGAAGCAATAGGGTATTCTGTAAATGCTATCTGATTTCAATATTAACATAAATTACATTATGGTTATTAATTTAACAATACCCTAACTCCTAATGTTATCTAAACCGACCTCTGAAACCAACTATAAGGACTCGGCCTTATAACATTACATATTCTTGAATTAAATGAATAATTCATATTGAGGATCATTCCAGGTTTAGAGGTTTAGAGAATCCAAAAATAACTATTACATCTCAAAAGATTACAGAGTATACAGTTCTACACAGTTTACATTTTTTTCATAAAATAAAATCTTTTCAAAAAAAATGAATCATGTCTGGTTACATGTTTTAGACTACATGACTTTTCTGTGATCCCATCCTTGACCCTATTCATTTTTAAGTCCTGTGAAAACATTTCAAAACTTGGGATGATCATAAAAAGATCAGTAAGGGTTATAAAACAAAGAATTAAAACATTTGTTCATAATACATAAAAAACATGAACACTTTTACTTACATCAAGAAATCATAAGATTTATGAAAGACGCATTGAAATCATAAATCATAATGGTAACTTCTCGCATCAATAACAAACATACATTGTAGTTATCACATATACATAGTGAGTTACTATGGAATACCCATCAAAATATATTACTTAATTATCTTAGGATAAACATCAATGTTTTACTCCTTCATGTTACACAATGCATTGGAGAGCTATCTCGGGCTCACCCACCCTTGGTTTATTATAGAACCATCCGTATGTGTAAATAATTCCCAAGAACCTTAACATGATAAAAAATGGATAACATAAGCATAAATGTAAGATAACATTTCCACATTGCAATAAAAAAATATCATTTCAAATATTGAAATAATAAATCCATTCGAAAAATCATTTTCGACACTAAAATATGTAAAAACGTGTATATGGTATTTTTTTCCTTTTAAAAACATTTCGTCTTGTTTCGAAAGCCAAAGATCATATACTACTCGCGGCGGCAGAAAGGTCATTGTCACCGCTTTTGTAAAAAAAATTCTTTTTTTTGTTTAGTAAAAAAATTCGTATAAAAAGATTCCCTTTGAATGAAATGAAAAGTCAAAAGGGTTTATACACTGTATAAAATAATGTTGTGTATAAAACTAAATTGCCTCAATGAAAGGAGATTGAGATGAAGTCCCTTACCTCATGTCCGACTTGACTTGATCATTCTATAATCTCATGAATAATAAACTAATATTAATTTCTACTTTCTTAAGAAACATTTTAATGATTATTATTCATTTTATATCACTTATTACCATGTTATAAACATTATTTAATCCTTCCATGTGAATAATGGTTGTTTTGTCGATATTTGGTACTTGAGTAAAAAATGAACACCTTATATTTTCAAGTTGTCCATGTGGTCGATAGTCCATTATATCCAGAATGATATTTTTGATTTATATATCATACATATCATATATATCTAGTATATAAATGTATTTATAATAGTACATAACATTTGTATGTAAGAAATGAAATGCACCATTCATGGAGGCGGTAAGCCGTATGTACGCATAAACGCTAATTTCATTTCTATTTTTTTAAGGAAAATAAAAAATTATAATACATAGGTATATTATAATTCAAGTATAATATCATATATAATATCATTAACTCCATCCTTTATACATCCCATATATGGCATTAATGAGTCTTATCAATTTAAAGGGGTGGTAGTCCGCACTTTCTCAAATGAAATTATCGCGTTTAACCATAATAGAAAAAACATAGGTATGATATAAATTGAAAATAAAGAATAATAAATAAAATATAAACATAATATATATCATATGTAAATATATTTCCATCATAATGGCCACCATGAGAGGCGGTAGGAGGTAATTAAACAATCATCGTTTTGTGAGGCGTTAGGTTATCATCCACAGAAATAGTATGTTCTTCACCCATTAGATAGAGGTGTGTGTAAGTTTATTTTGAGTCCTTATTATAACAACATCATAGTATATTTATGATAATTGTGTTATAAAATAAATGAATAAATAGATTTTAGGGTTTGGAGATGTAAAATAAAAGATAAGATGTTAAGATAAACTATTACCTTTAATTTGTGTAACTTCCTTTGGATCGAAACAAAAGGACTTCTTGAAGTGACTACTACCAATAGTAAAGCATCTAGGAGGAGGAGAGGGATGTAGGGAGATTAATTTGGAAGATTTTGGACCTGCAAAATGGCTTGAGAGCTGTGAGTAATTGAATATAAATGGACTCCTTTTATAAGGGGGAGGATGGGCTCTTTAGGAAAGTGGGAAAATATTATTTTATTATATAATGATATTCGATTTCAAAAGGTCCAAAAAAAATTATAGTCAAAGATAAGATGACTAGAGGTCGAAATAAAATCATCCAATAGGAATCAGATAGGTTTTGGATAATATTTTAATCATTATAATCTTATTTACTTAAATCATTTATTATTATGGTAAATACTGCATCCTTAATGTGACATGAATTATTTAATTTATTCCACGTCTAAAAATTATAATAAATATACTATCATGTAGGAAATCTATTTATATTTTTAAAAATATTTATTGTCGAAAGTATGACTTATATAACACCATATAAAAATTAAATTACTAAACGATTTTTGTTTATGTCATTTTTTTCATTTACTTTAAATTAATTAATCTAAAGTGTCATTATCATTCATAAGTGGCTTCATAGGGTCCCTAAATAGACCCAAGGATTCCCATGGTCGGCCATTACTCATCCAATACATTTAGGACATGTGTTAAAGAAATTTTTAATTATTATAATATTCTTTTTACCTTGAATTTCCCTATTTATCATTAACTGAGATAAATAAAAGTCAAAAGTTACTATTCACCAAAAAAATATTTTCATCTTATTGAAAAAATATTTAAGAAGTAATAACAACTATGTATGTAGGATTTTTGCGATTCGATTCACAAAATTAGTAAAATTTAATTTAAATGAAAAAGTATGTTTTTAACTACTTCTATGTGGTTGCACTATTCATCAAAAATTGATGTTTTTTTAGAAACATACAAAAAATTTTGCCGAAGCTATATTTGATATTAAAAATTAATAAATGATGTATATTTTTCCATATTCAAATCATAAAATTTTCATTATTTAATTTTAAAATTAGTTCCCCTTGTTAAAACAAATAGTGTGTCTTTAAGAAACAAAAAATATCAAAATATTGACACTTGTTTGTGTCCAATATCAACGTTAAATTAATTCCAATGACCAACATTGGATTTAATGGCACAAATGTATTCTAATTACACATTAAAACCAATTAAAATGATAATATATCCATATAAATAAATTATATTAAAACAAAGTTTTGAATTAAAATACAATATTTTCAATATTCAATATAAAATGAACTTTATCAGAAAAATTCCAAAAATAAACACAAAGTAAATTTTGATGTCCCCATTCTAAAGAAGGATTTTTTTGGTCATATAGAATGTATTAATGTGACCAAAACTATATTTAAATAGGATTCTGCATTAAAAAGAGGTAAATCAGACTTTTAATGTAAATTATGCTTAAAATTAGATTCATTCACATTTTAATCCTCTAAAATTTTATTGGATAAATTTAAATACATTGAACAATAATGTATAATTATATTGTAGTTAGATTTGTTCATTCCGTCAAATACAACGGCTAGGAGTTAACAACTGTTTAAAATAATAATATTATATTATTAATGTGTATTTTAAGATTTCAAAGAAACTTGTTGTTGCGTATCGAGTATGCAATCGAACATAGAAACCCCTTTAAAGTAAAATTAATATTTAATTCACAAATTTTAATAAATATGAAATATGTCTTATTCTTTATTTATCTGGGATGTTACATCCTTCTCCCATTTGGAAATTGTTCTCACAATTTTTAATCACTTATCAAAATATGTGGGGTTATTTATCCCTCATAGAATTTTCAGATTCTCACGTTGCCTCTTAAATCATATGGTTTTTCCACAAAACCATTACCTAGTGAATTACCTTATTCTGCAAAACATTCTCTCTATGATCAAGAATCTGGACCGATTGTTCTTTATAAGATTGATTCCCTTCAAACTGAACTACCTGTGGGATCAAAACCTGAGATGGATCTGGTATATGCTTTCTCAACATCAAAACATGAAAAACATTGTGTACCTGGGATAAAATTGAAGATGAAGACACTCTATATGCAACTGATCCAACTTCTTCCAGAATTTCAAAAGGTCCAATGAACCTCAAATTCAAATTTACTTTTTTACCAAAATAAATCACAATTTTCCATGGAGAAACATTGAGAAAAACATGGTCACCTACATTAAAAGAAGGATCCTTACTCTGGTTATCTACATAACTTTTCTATCTTTTTGAGCTGTTCTCATGTGCTTCTAAATCAAGTGTACATTATCTAGAATTTCTTCTACCAATTCTAGTCCCATCATCTTCCTTTCACCTACTTTATCACAAAAATCTGGAGTTCGATAACACATTCTATACAATGCCTCAAATTGAGCCATCTGTATACTGGAATGAAAACTGTTATTATATGAAAATTCAACCAAAGAACGTTACTGGTCCCAACTTCCCCGTTAATCCATCGAGCTAGCACATAACATATCTTCCAATTTCTGGATTGTTTTTCTCTTGATTTCCCATCTGATGGATCGTGAAAATCTGTACTGAAATTTAATTGAGTACCCAATGACATCTGAAGGTCTTACCAAAAGTAAGTAGTAAACTTGGGATCACGATTAGATACAATGAAGAGGAGAACTCCATGTAACCTGACTATCACTTTAACATACAACCGAGAAAGTTGATATAGAGACAAAGTATCTGGAATAGGAATGAAATGAGCAGATTTAGTCAATCGATCTTGTATAACTCAGATTGCATTTTTTACCTCAAGAAGACTTTGGTAATCCCACAATGAAGACTATGGATATATTTTTTCATTTCCACTCTAGCATCATTAGAGGATGAAGCATCCCTTTTGGTAACTTCCACTCTACTTTAACCTACTGAAAATTCAAACACTTCACTGTAAAATCAGTAATATCTTTTTTCATTCCATCCCACCAGTAATACTCCAAAGGATATCTGTAGATCATAGTAATACAAGGATGAACTGAAAACCGGGAACTATATGCTTCACATAACAACTCATTCTTCAACTGTGAATCACAAGTAACAAATAATATCTTTCCAAATCTCAAAACACAATCATTATCAATGTTAAAATCAGGAAACATACCATTTTGAACCAACACTTCCTTTTTCTATAACTCACTATATTCTTTCTGTGCTTGCTTTATTCTGTCTGATTGAGATGATTTTACTAACACCTAAATCAAAATAGAATAATTACGTGCACCAACAAGATATATGCCAAATTTCATCATATAAAAAACCAAAGTCACTCGTTCCAAACGTAGCATGGCTAATGAGACATTACTTTTTTGACTCAAAGCATCAGTCACTTTATTGGCTTTTCCCGGATGGCAATGGATTATGCAATCATAATCCTTGATTAATTATAGATATATCTTATGTCTCATGTTCAATTATTTTTGAGTGAATATATACAATAAACAATTGTGGCCAGTATATATTTCACATTTTACTCCATACAAATGATGCCTCCAAATTTTTAAAGCAAAAAACAACAATAGATAATTCCAAATCATGTGTAGGGTAATTTAACTCATGAGGATTCAACTAACATGAAGCATAAGAAATTAGCTGATCATTATATATAAGTACACATCCAAGTCCTTCCAACGAAGCATCACTGTAGATAAAAAACTCACCATTGCTAGATTGAAGTGCCAAAACTAGAGCATTCACCAATCATATTTTCAATTCCTGAAAACAATCGTCACATTATTTTGTCCAGATGAACATAACACCTTTTCGAGTTAACTTATTCTTTAGAATAGATAGCTATGAAAAATTTTAAACAAACCTCCAGTAATATCATACCAAACCATGAAATTTACGAATCTTGGTTATATTTGTGGGTCTTGGCCATTCTTTAAAAACTTTTGTTTTAGCAGGATCAACTGTTATGCCATTTTTTGATACAATGTCACCGAGGAAAGAGATTTTTTGTAAACACAACTCACACTTTCTGAATTTCCAATCAAGTATCTTTTCTTTTAATGTTTGAAAGACAACCATTAAATGAATTTCATGTTCCTCTATACTTTTGTAATAAACCAAAATATCATCAATGAACACAACATCAAACTTATCCAAGAAATCACAGAAAATTATATTCATAAGATCCGAGAATACAGAAGGTGCATTGTTTAAACCACAAGGCATAAATACAAATTCATAATGGCCATATATTGTACAAAATGAGGTCTTCATAATGTCTGCTTCCTTTACTTTCAACTAATGGTACCCCGAACTCAAATCAAACTTCGAAAAATACTGAGCTCCCTAGAGATGATAAAACAAATCATCCATATGAGGAAAAGGATACTTATTATTAATATTGATTTTATTCAATGCTATATAATCATTGAAAAGTCTCATTGAACCATATTTATTTTTCAAAAACAATACAAGATCACCCCATGGTGAAGTGCTAGGTCGAATGAAACCTATATCTAAAAACTCATGAAATTGCTTCTTTAACTATAAAAGTTCAATTTGAACCATTCGTTAAGGAGGTTTGGAAATTGGATTATCATTAAGAACTAAGTCAACATTAAATTCAACATCCCGATTGGGTATAATACCAGGCACCTAATCGGGAAAAACATCAAGGTACTCATTTACCCCTAAAACATAATTAATCTGAATAATTCCTTTGTTTCAACAATATGTTCAAGGTAACATTTATTTCCATCTTTTACATGTTTCTCAGCATACTGATATGTTTACAAAAGCAAGGGTTCATTTTTTTATAGAAACTGAAAATCATTTTGAAAAGAAACATCTTTTTATCTTCAGTCAATCTTAGCATGATAAACATAAATCCAAACCATACCCAAAATAATATCAAACTCTACTAGAGGCAAAACAATAAGTTTTTCTGGTAGAATCTTTCTGCACACAAGGATATGAATACTCTTATGTTTTCTTTTTGTCTCTAAAATTTCTTCCAGGTTTTTTCACCATTTGTTTTGTATTCATATCTTGATAAGGAATTTCCAATTTTCTAGAATCGTTCTCAGAAATGAAAGAGTGTGTAGGACCTGAATCAAACAACACATTTGCATAATCTGAACAATCAAAAAATGTACCTGATACAACTTCATTTGATGGCCCAATATCTGCTGATGTAGTTGTAAAGGATTTCACCACCCTTTTATACTTGTAGTCTCGATGCTTTCCTTCGGTTGAGTTATTTGTTCGACACTCATTTTCATAATGGACCATTTCATTCCACATAAAACATTTTACTGACTGTAAATCTTATTTTGTCTTACCATTACCCTGATCTTTTTCAGTGAAATAATGAGCCTTATGTCCAATTTTACCACATCGGTAGCACTTACCAGAATTCAAAAGACATTCCCCAGCATTCTTTTTACCATAATTTTCACAAATTGTAAACATAAGTTTCTTACCATCATACTTTTTTAAAGAGTTATTCCCTTTCTCCTGCCACTTCGACCTCTAATTCAGTTGTTTTTAAAAGAACGTGTGATCATCAGCAAACTCCATTTCCACCTTCTCCGCACAACAAAGAAGTTTTTCATAACATTTGATGTCAATAGAAGCTAAAGACCTTCAATACATTGGCATTAATCATGAGTAAAATTGGTTGATTTTACTATAAAGATCGCATATGAAATTTGGAGCATACCTAGCCAGTTGAGTGAATTTTTCTTCATGATTAGTCACTGACTCATCCTCCTACCCTAATTCCAGGAATTTGTTTTCCATACTAAGACTAACCACCTAATGAAAATATTTCTCAAGAAACACACCTTTTAATTCGTCCCAATAAATAGCATCAATCTCTTCTCTATCTAGGATATTTTTCACCATCGACCACCATTGATCATCTTATCCTTCAAAACAGTAATCATCAAGACTAAACTTTTGATGTTCAGAATGGCCCATGATATCAAAAATATTTTCCAGTGCATTAATCCACCGTTTTTCTAGCACCAGATCAGATGATCCTCTGAATGATGGGGGATGTTGCCTCATGGAATGCTCCACTACTGACATGTTTCTCTATGGCTGGTACAGCTGATCTCATACAAGGATTCCACCACCAATTATATCCTGAGTCAATTGTTCCATCACTACAACAATCTTTTCAGTTCCGATTCTGATCATCAATGGTTGCTGATTAGGAAGGTTGAATTTCTCCTAATTTCATCCCAACATAGCTTCCCTATTTCCTCTGTGGAAAACCATTTTGACCACATAAATATCTTACGTGATGAAACATGGAAATTTGTAAATGCTATATGATTTAAATATTAACATAAATTACATTATGGATATTAATTTGACAATACCCTAACTCCTAATGTAATCTAAAATTACCTCTGATAAAAACTATACGGACTCTACCTTATAACAATACATAGTCTTGAATTGAACGAATAATTAACATTGAGGATAATTTCAGGTTTATAGTGTAATGATCTAACCCCAATTACCCAGTGTCGGTGAAATATTTTAATAAATTGGCATGATTATAATGAATTAAGTCCTGAATGACCGATCAATTTACCGGTCTTGGAAAATAGATTACATACATGGATGTTACATTACACATTAGAAAATAAAACACAACATAAATGATACTTTTAGAATGCCATTAATCCCCTATATTAACCCTACTTATCAATCATAATAAACTTCTTGGAATAATAATATAATTAAAACATAGAAAGGGGTGATCTCAGATGCTTATTAAGGATAACAATATAACAGAAACTTTCATAAATAAGCATAAATATTTAAGGCAATGTATAGGACTAAAACAAAATCTGTTTTAAACATAAAATTCAACATAATATGGAAAATATAATATAAAATAATTCCATTTACTTATTCACATGGATATTCTCTTAGTCAAATAATCACATGCAATATCAATAGCCACTTTCATAATGATGGAATGCATAATGCTATATTATCATAACAACATAGTCAATGAATTGTGCCATGACTACAAATAATATTTTGTCAAGGCCTTGTGACAAGACACTAGTTTGCCTCATGAGACCTAAAAATGCATCAACGAGCTATAGTGGGATCCACTCTTCACTTACTAAGTCCAATGCATTCCACATATGAATAGGTTTAAACATAACAAAAACATTTGAATTAAAACTAGCATACGAAATGTCAATACTTTCATCATAAAAAATGAATGGTATAAAAATAAAAAATATATATTCATACGTATAAGAAAAATTCAATACAATATGGACGTTTTTTTATCATAATAAATCAACTTCAAATAATTTTAAAATCCATCAAAGGATGTTGAAATAGATGAAATCAAAAATATTTGAGAGAAATATCTCTTTTTTGGAAATCATTTAAAAATAACATAAGTATAAAATAAAACATTTATTTTGAAAATATCCTCACAATATTGTATGGGATGCTTTGAAGATTTTATAATGGTGGAATATAGCCGCACCTGATGTATAAGTTAAAAAAATACATTCTTACCTTAATTCTGTCGAAAAGGTTAAAAAGGACATTGTTTGGAAAATGAAGGAAAGATCATTTTATAAACATCTTAAAAAAAGTAAAACATGGTTATAAATGACTTTAACCCATAGTCTATAAAATATTAATAATGATTAGAAATACATTTTTAAGAACCATGGATGTGGATGATAATGAGGTCCCATTAGATAATTATCTATAAACAACCTTGTGTAATGGAGAGATTATGAAATAAACCCTTACCTTGTAATTTTAATTGGTAGAGGTTAGGTTAACCTCTTGTATAATATTTAAATCATTTTTATTAAATTATACAAGTATCATACACATAAATATGATATCATATATGATCTTTTAATATTTATTTGTTAATAATATTTTAGTATTATCATCATTTCGGGTGTTAACTTACTCATTTTCATTTATATGTTTTGTTACATAAGTCATGTTTTTTATGGAAAGGTTGAATATTATTCATATAAAAGAATGATATAATGCCCTTAAAAATTATTTTTATTCTTAAATTGCGAATTATACTTGAATGGATATGATGGGGAATGAATCTCATTGCGTTCTTGGAGACGGTATTCCGTACATACGCACGAGCGACAATATCATTATTTTGATGATAAAATATTATATAATTGGATGGTATATCTTATACTCAGAATCATTACCATGTTATATTTATTATTTACATCAATTACACATCATTATTATACCCATCCATATAATAATGTATTCAATAAAAATTACACCACGATGTGGAGACGGTAGGCCGTACATACGCACGTATGGTGACATGTCATTCGAAGGATGGATAGAATACTGAATATGGTTGTACCATATTTATAATAACAACACATTATATATAAGATACTGGTGTTATTATTTTAGAATGGTAATACAAACGAATGAAGAAGTGGAAGAAGAAAGGTACTTGAAAGTGGTTGGTGAAAACATTACCTCTTCTTCGGGTTCTTCCTTTTTATTTGATCAAAATGGCCCCTTAGGTTGAATTTATGATCAAACTAAAGCCTCTAGGATGAATCAAGGGAAATTCCGAGAATATTTGGTCAGGGATTGGCCGAGCCAAAAGGCATTGAAGGTGTGAATTAGAGGGAAGGGGGTGTGCCCTTTTATAAGAGGGGTGAGGGGAACCTTAGGAAATGCTAGAAATATTTTTTAATAATAAATTCATATTTGGCATCAAATGGCTCTAATGTGTATAATGTAATGATTAAGGTTGGGATAGGTCAAAAACAACTCAACGAATAGGTTTAAACAGGTTTTTTTCACTATATTAACTTTATCTTTTTTATTTAACTCTTAGTTAAATAGTTTGACATTTATCATGTCTCTTTGCATTTTTATATTATATAGTTAATAAACTTACTATAAACATCCAAGAGACCCCCAAGGGGTCCATTAATAATACAAAAATAACTATATAATTCCTTTGGCCTAAAATTATATTTTAAGGTATAGAATATAAATTAATAATATAATATTTGTTTTAAAAACTCTTTTATGCCAATTTTTACACGATTTAATAATTTATTTTTGATAAAGTCATAAAAACTCTATTAATTCGAAAAAAATTTATTTAAGCAATACTAACATGTAATATTAACCAATTAAATTCTTGTATTTCATCAAAACTTTTAAATTATATTTATTTTAACTTTTATAATACCTATTATTTGATTCTTTCATTAATAAGGATAAAACTGCATCATTATTGTGTCATAAATAAATTTAAATTTTCAATGTCTAAAAAATAAAAATAAAATACCATTAGGTAGGAAATCATTTTATTATTCTAAAGAAAATTTATAGTCGAATATATACCTTATATAACCCTTTGTGAAATTTTTTTACTAAAAGATATATGCTTATGTAATTTTTGTATTTAATTTAACTTAATTAGTATAAAGTGTCCTTATCACCTACAAGTGTCTCCATGGGGTCCCAAAATCGACACAATGATTCCCATTTTCGGAAATGTATCAATAAATTGGGTTAGGACACGTTTTAGGTTAAATTATCATTATTATAATATTATTTGTTTACCCTTATTTACCAGATTTACCCTTTAACCATGGTAAATAAAATATTTATCGAAATAATTATTCTAAATGTGTAAAAAAGAAAATTACATATTTACACAATTTGGACTTCATGATTCTAAATATGGAATCTATTTTGATAAATTCAAATCATTGAAGTGGATGAAATTAATTTAAAATTAATTCTCGCTGTCAAAACAAAACGTATGTTTTTAAAAAATAACAACTATCAAAAGATTGACACTTCGTTATGTCTAGTTTAAATGTGAAATTATCTCCAATAATCAACTTTTTATTAAATGGTAAAAATATATTGTAAATATACTTTAAAATCACTCAAATTCATAAATTATAACTATTAATTATTTTGATTTAAAAAGTTGTTTTTAAATAAAATGTAGTAACTTTCACTATACATCAAAATATGATAGTTATCCAAAAAGTACCAAAAACTCACCCTAAGATAATTTCGATATTCCAAATCCAAAATTGAATTCCATTTTGAATTATAAAATTTATAAAATTACAAAAATTGGATATTACTCTTCATAATTGTGAGTTTGATTGGTTGTGGTGTTTTAGAACTTGATGTTGCCAACAACACACGCTACTATATTATTAAAAGAGAAGTGTACCATGGATGCATGGGGAGTTATATTCTCTCCTCCTTCAAATAATTTCATCCTCAAAATTTTTAGAATAATACCGTAAGAAAAGACTCGGGTGGTTCTTCATCATAAGTTCCCCGGGTTCCCACGTTGCCTCTTCAATCTTATGGTTTCTCCATAGAACTATTACGAGACGAGTCATCCGGTTTCTCAGCCCTTGTCAACTCGTATCAAGGATCATGATAGGATCTTCGCAATAAGACGGATCAGGTTGCAGTTCTAATTCCTCATAGGTGAGTACATGGGTTGGGACCGACATGTATTTTCTCAATAGTGTTACGTGGAACACATCATGAACATTGGGGAGACTAGGCGGCATTGCCAAATGATGAGCTAAAACCCCAATTCATTCTAGAATTTCGATTGGTCCAATGTACCTGGGACTCAATATTCCCTTCTTACAAAAACGTATAACTCCATTACAGGGAATTACCTTCAAGAAAACATGATCTCCTACTAGAAATTCAAAATCATTCCTTCAGTTATCGGCAATGCTCTTCTTCTTACTTTGAGCTGATTTTATGTGATTTTGGATTACCTTTGACTTTTTAATTGTTTCCTCCACCAATTCTATGCCTACAAGTTTTCTATCACCAATATCATCCCAACATGTGGGTGTGCAACATCTCGTTTCGTATAACGCTTCATATGGTGCCATCTGAATACATGAGTGGAATCTATCATTATATGAATGTTTTACCAGAGTAAAATATTGATCCCACATACCTTGAAAGTCAAGTGAGTATGGTCTCAACATTTCGTCTAAGGTTTGAATAGTCCGTTCTGATTTTCCATCAATTTGGTGGTGCTATGCAGTGCACAAATGAAGTTCAGTATCCATGGATTTTTGACGACTTATCCAGAATCATGATGTAAATTGGGGATCAAGATCAGAAACAATCGATAGGGGTACTCTAGAATTCTCACAACATCATTAATATATATTTTTGCTAGTCGTTCAAGTGGCAAATCTTCCCTTATAGCAAGAAAATCTACTTACCTGGTATAATGATCAACATTGACCCATATTGCATCATTCCTTCTTGGAGTCTTTGGTAGTCCCATGAAAAATTCCATCGTGATATTATCCCATTTCCACTCAGTTATGGGAAGAGGTTGCAATACTCCACCAGGTTGTTTCCTTCTAGATTTAACTTGTTGATAAACCATACATCTTGACACAAAATTAGTAATATCCCTCTACATTTTGTCCCATGAAAAATGTTCCTTCAAATCTCTATACATTTTGGTGCTCCCAGGGTGTATAGAGAAATTGGAACTATGAGCGTCATCCAACAATTCCCTTTTTAGATCCGGTATATCGGGAACACAACGTCTCTTCCCAAATTTCAAAATTCCATATTCATACACAATGTTACTCAATCTCCCATCATTCAAAATTATAATATTCTTTTGGAATTTATCATCATCAGTCTGAGAGCTCTTAATCCTTTCTAGTAAAGATGGTTTGGATACCATTTGAAAAATTATCAATGTTTCACCTTCCATGTTAATTCCAATATCCATCTATACTAGATCCATGAAAATAGGATCACTTTTAATTCTCATAATGTTCAAAACTCCATGATCCTTTCTGCTCAAAGCATAAGCCACCATATTTTCCATCCCCTGGTGTTAGTGTATCATGAAATCAAAATCCTTGAATAGTTTAAGCAATCTCCTTTGCCTCAGGTTGAGTTCTTTCTGGGAGAAAATATACTTCAAACTCTTGTGATCATTATAAATATCACAATTTTCACCATATAGATAGTGTCTCCAAATCTACAATGAAAAAAATACAGCTACTAACTCACATTCATGAGTAGGATAGTTTTTCTCATGATATTACAACTGTCGTGACACATAGGCAATATCCTTGTCATTCTGCATAAGGACACAACCAAGTCCTTTCTTCGATGCATAACTATAAATAATTAACCCATCATTCCCAGATGGTAGAGTCAATATTGGGGAATTGACTAATATTCACTTCAGTTCTTCAAAACATTATTTACACTCTTTTGTCCAAACATATTTAACCCCTTTACGTGTTAGATTCATTAATGGGTTAGCCAATCGGGAAAAATAATGGACGAACCGTCGATAATAACCTACTAAACCAATAAAAATTTGTAACATAGTTATGCTCGTTGGTACTGGCCATTCCTGGATTGATATTGTCATATATGTATCAATAGAGATTCCATCCTTAGATACAATACATCCAAGAATAAATATCTCCTGATTCCAGAATTCACATTTGTTGAACCTCCAATATAATTCTTATCTTCTAAGAGACCTCAGGATAATGTGCAAGTAATTTTCATGATCTTCGTTTCTTTTGGAGTATACTAAGATATCATCAAAAAATACCACCACAAAATCATCGAGATATTTTATGATAACTCTATTCATTAGATCCATGAATACAGAGGGTGCATTAATCAATCCAAAAGTCATTATTGTAAACTCGCAATGCCCGTACCTGGTTCGAATTGCTTTTGGAGTATACTAAGATATCATCAAAAAATACCACCACAAAATCATCGAGATATTTTATGATAACTCTATTCATTAGATCCATGAATACAGAGGGTGCATTAATCAATCCAAAAGTCATTACTGTAAACTCACAATGCATGTACCTGGTTCGAAATGTTGTCCTCAAAATGACTTCCTTCTTTACACACAACTGATGATATCCATATTGAATGTAATTCTTTGAAAAGTATTGAGCTCCATGAAATGGGTTAAATAAATCATCAATGTGAGGTAGGGGATACTTGTTCATTATAGTTATAACATTTTTCTCCCTGTAGTCGATACACAACTTCATAGATCCATCTTTCTTCTTAATAAAAAGGACAAGGGCTCCCTATGGAGAAAAAATAGTGTGAATAAATTCCTTTTTACTCCATTCCTCTATTTGTTTCTTTAGTTCCACTAATTCCACAGTGTCCATTCAATAAGTGGTCTTCGATATAGGCCTTTAACCAGGAATTAAATCAATGTAAAACTCAATTTCTTGTTCTCGAGGATGTCCCGATAAATCTTCCAGAATCACATCTACATAATAATTCGCAATAGGTACATACTCTATTTGAACATTCCTTTCCTTACCCATAGTTATTTCATTCTCCTCCTCCCCAATAATTGAATCTAGTTGAGCTACTGAGGGTTGATCTTAATAAGAATCAGGTGGTGACGATTCTGCTCTAAAGATATGGTGTTCTTTATCATCATCATCAAAAATCACAACCTCCTTCTTCTTAGAATAAATCTTCAAACCATGGACTGAAAACCAATGCATACCGAGGATTATATAAAATTCAATCATAGGTATGACGATGAGATCAGCCGATAATGAACATTTATGTGCTCTAGTGGGGATTGATACACAAAACATTGTTGCAATGATACATCCCTTAAGAGTTTTAACTGACAACACCCTTGTTAGATAAAATTGTAAATATCTAATTTTCTTAGCAAACTGGGAAGATATGGAACAATGTGATTATCTAAAATCAAATAATGCATTTTCTAAACTTGAGGAAACCATTAAATTACCTACCACTACGTCTTTTGGATCTTCTACCTTAGTAGTAGTGATAGCATAAGCTTGGCCTTAATCCCTTGGCCATTTCTGAGGTAAGTTCCCCTAATTCTTAGGAAATTCATTTGCATAATGTCCTATATCCCTACAACTGTAGAATTGAACATTGATAGCTTCTTTCATCCCCATGAAATCACGATCTTGGTGGCCTTTTTCACCACACTTGTAACAGACTCCAATTCCCTTCAAGAAATTACCAGGTTGTTTCTTCCCACATTTACTGCAGGATGGATATTCAAATTTTCCATTCATCCCCTTATTTCCATTTCTAGAGTCATCAACAGATCTCTTCATCTCTTGTTTTTCATTAAAGTCATAAGACATAAAGAATTATTTTTCTATCTGGATAACACATGAGACAATATCATCGTACAACGAGAATATTTGTGAGACAAATTATCAATGTAGAATCAGTTTTAACCAATGAAATAAATGATCAATATTACTTCCTGGGTTATGTATATAATCTTTATCAAAACTCACTATCCTTGTAAATTTAGAGTCATACTTTGCAACATTCTCATCCTCTTTTTGTCTCAGACTTAGAAACTGTCGTTCCATATCCGCTCGATGGTCCCGAGGAAAGTATTTTTCTATGAATATCTCTTTCAACTCCCTCCATTACATATTAGATACTTCATCATATTACTTTGTGTTTTGAATCAATGACCTCCATTGATCAGCATCTCTAGTGAGGCGGTAAACTACCATGATAACTTTTTCCCTTTCACTACTCCCCACAGCTTAGAATATTTTCTCTAATGAATTTAACCATTCATTAGCTACTAATGGATTTGAACTCCCATTGAATGTTGGTGGTTTTTTCCTCATGAAGCAATCTAACATTGATCCTCCACGATGTGGATCAGGGTACTCATTATGGGTAATGTTACAATTCATAACCTGAGTGAGTTGTCCCAATATTGTGATTAGCTGATCAGTGAAAGTTACATCAAAAAATACACTATAATTATCTTGATAATGAGGTAAATCCCTACATGGAGTGAGTGAATTGATATAGATTCCATTTCTTCCACTAGGAACCATTTCTATAAAATTTCATCCAGAAGATTAGTTTATGAATCACAATAAATAAATTTAACTTGTAATACACTTAACATAAATTGAACAGTTTATAGATATAATACATAATCATAAATATGTTTTCTTTGATGAATTATATACTCATAAACCCTTTATAATGGTTGTACTGAAAATGGTAATTATACTAATAATATCCCCTGGGAGTGTTGTAACCAAGAGTACAACAAGCCCCGTTGTCGTGCACTAGTTTCCGTTCAAGTCTAGCTCAAAGAGGTGTTTTTGGGTTTTACCCCTAGGTACATCTGTTCCAGAGCCACCTCTACCTGCTCGTATCCAGACAGGGATGTATTACTCGAAAAACTCACAAAATCTATACAATACCAAAATTCTAAGATGTTCTTCTATACTAATCCTCAATAACTATCTTAGTGCTATGTGATCTAATCAAATTTTATCTAAATCTAGCTTCAAAGGTTTGTACTAAATTCCTATAATACCAAATGTAATTCCCTGACCCCAGATACCCAGAGTCGGTGCATTATTTTAATACATTGGCATGATTACAAGGAATTAATTCTCGAAAGACCGATCAGTTTAGCAGTCTTGGAAAATAGATTACATATATGGACATTAGATTACACTTTAGAATATAAAATACAACATAAATGATCCTTTGACAATTACATCAATACCCTCGCATAACCCTTCTTATCAATCATAATACACTTCTTGACATCCTGAGAAAATGAAAACATAGAAAGGGATGAGCTCAGATGATCAGTAAAGATAACAATATAGCAGAAACATTCATAAATAAGCATAAATATTTAAGATAATGTATAAGACTAAAACAAAAGCCTTTTAAAACTTAAACATCAGCATAATATGGTGAATCTACAATAAAATAATTCCATTTACTTATTCACATGTATATTATTCTAGTCGAATAATCACATGCAATATCAATAGCCACATTCATAATGATGTAATGCATCATGATAGACTATCATAACCACATAGTCAAGGCCTTATGCCAAGAATGCAGATACGATTATTTCAAGGCCTTGTTCTAAGAAAATAGTTTGTCTCATGAGTCCTACCGATGCATTGAAGATCTATAGCGGACTCCGCCCTTCACTTACTAAGTCCAATGCATTCCACATATGAACTGGTTTAAACATAATAGAAACATTCGTATTAAAACTAGCATACGAAATGTCAAAAAATTCTCCATAATCCATGAATGGTATAAAAATAACAAATACATAGTCAAAATTATCACAAAAATGTAAATAAAATATGTATGTATTGTATCATATTAAATCTAAATCAAATAAGCTTAAAATTCATCAAAGGATGTTGACATAGATGAAATCAAAACTATGGGAGAGAAATATCTCTTTTATTGAGATCATTTAAAAGTCACATAATTATAAAATAAGACATTTACTTTGAAAATATCTTTACTAGCTTGTAATGGTTGTTTTAAAGATTTTATAATGGTGGAAAATAGCCGCACCTGCCGTATAAGTTGAAAAATTACATTCTTACATTAATTCTGTTGAAAAGGTTAAAAAGGACCTTGTTTGGAAAACGACAAAAATATTCCTTTATAAACATCTTATAAAAAGTCAAACATGGGTATAAATGACTTTAACCCATAGTCTATCAAATAGTAAGTATTATTTAAAATACATTCTTAAGAAACATGGAAATGGATGGTAAAGATGTCCCAGTTGATAATTTCGTATAAACAACCTCGGGAAATGAAGAGGATGTCACATAAACCCTTACCTTGTACTTTTACTTTGTTGAGGGTAGGATAAGATCATGTATAATAGTTAAATAATTGTTATTAAATTATACCAGAATCATATACATAAATATGATATCATATATGATCTTTTAATATTGATTTGTTAATAATATTTTAGTATTATCGTCGTTTCGGGTGGTCACTTACTCATTTTCTATTATATGTTTTGTTACATAAGTCATGTTTGTTATGGATAAGTGGTATCTTATTCATATAAAGATTGATATAAAGTCCTTAAACATTATTTTTAATCTCAAAATGTGAATTATATTTGAATTGACATGACGGGGAATGAATCTCATCAAGTTCGTGGAGACGGTAGTCCGTACGTACGCACAAGTGACAATATAATTATTTTGATATTAAAATAATATAAAATTGGATGGTATATCATATATACATAATCATTATCATGTTATATTTATTATTAAATAAATTATACATCATTATCAAACCCATCCAAATAATAATGTATTGAATAACAATTACACCACCACTTGGAGACGGTAGGTCGTACATACGCACGTATGGTGACATGTCATTCAAAGGATGGATAGAATACTGAATATGGTTGTACCATATTTATAAAAACAGAACAGTTTATAGATGATACTGGAGTAATTATTTTGGAATGGTAATAAAAACAAAAGAAGAAGTGGAAGAAGAAAGGAACTTGAATGAGGGTGGTGAAAACATTATCTCTTCTTCACGCTCTTCCGTTTGATTGGTCAAAATGGATCCTTAGGTTGGATTTATGATCAAAATACGGATTCTAGGAAGAAATTAGGGAAGTTGAGTGAATATTTGGGTAGGATTTGGCCGAGCAAAAAGGCTTTGAAGGTCTGAATTAAAGGAAGGGGATGCCCTTTTATAAGAGGTGTGAGTGGCACATTAGGAAAAGATAGAAATATTATTTTATAATAAATTCATATTCAGTTTATAATGGCTCCAAAGTAGATTATTTAAAGGTTAAGGTGGGGATATTTCTAAAACAATTCAACAAATAGGTTTTAGATAGGTTTGGGTCAATATATAAACTTTATCTTTTTTATTTAACTTTTTGTTAAATAGTTTGAGGTTTACCATCTCTCTTTGTATTTTTATATTATATAGTTAATAAACATACTATAAACTTCCAAGAGACACCCAAATGGTTAACTAATAATACACCAATCATAATAAAAGACCTTTGGATGAACCTTATATTTTTAGGAATAGAATATCAATTAATAATATAATATTTTTATTAAAAACTCCTTTATGTCAATTTTGACACTATTTAATAATTGATTTTTGTTAAAGTCATAAAAGCTTTATTAACTCGAAAAAAGTTCATTTAAACAATCCATACATGTAATTTTAGCCAATAAAATTCTTTTATGTCATAAAAACTTTAAAATTATCTTTATTTTAACTATTATAATACCAATTATTTGATTCTTTCATTAATTAGGAAAATACAGCATCATTATTGTGTCATAAATAAATTTTATTATTCAATGTCTAAAAATTATAAATAAAATTCCATTATATTGGAAATCCTTTTATATTTATAATTAATATTTATAGTCTAAAATATAACATATATATCCCTATGTAAAAATTGTATTACAAAACGATATATGCTTATGTCATCTTTGTATTTACTTTAAGTTAATTAATATAAAGTGTCCTTAAAACCTACATGTGGCTCCATGGGGTCCCAAAATCGACCCAAATATTCTTATGGTCTGACATGTATCAACCAATAGGGTTAGGACACTTTCTATGTTAATTTATTATTATTATAATAATATTTTTTTACCCCTATATACCAGATTTGCCTTTTAACCATGGTAAATAAAATATTTACCGAAGTAATTATTCAAAATGTATAAAAATAAATGTTACAACATTACACAATTTAAAAATTCTGATTCTAAATATGGAATCCATTTTTCTAAATTCAAAACACATAAGTGGAAGAAATTAATTTCAAATTAATTCCCGCTGTCAAAACAAAAAAGCGTGTTTTTAAGAAATAATAACTATAAAAAGATTGGCACTTCCTTATGTCTAGTTTAAATTTGAAATTATGTCCAATTACCAACATTATATTAAATTGTAAATTAATATTCTAAATATATTTTCAAATCACTCAAATTCATAATTTATCACTATTAATTATTTCGATTTTTTAAGTTGTTTTTAATTAAAATTTAGTAATTTTTACTATTCATCAAAATATGAAAGTTATCTGAAAAGTACCGAAAATTCCCCCTAAGCTAATTTAGATATTCCAAATCCAAAAATGATGTCCATATTAAAAGATAAAATTTATAAGATTTTAAAATGTGTGTATTAATATTCATAACAGCTAGTTTTATTGGTTGTGGTGTGTTAGAACTCGATGTTGTATACAACCCACACTACTATATTATGCAAAAAACAAGGGTACCGTGGAAGCTTGGGGTGTTACATATATTTTTAGATAATTAGTAAATAACTATTAAATCGCAAATTATTAAAAAGTAGACACTTCTACACAGTTTCCATTTTTTTCATAAAATAAAAACATGTGAAAAAAGAGTCATGTCCAGTTCCAGGTTTTAGATTGCATGACTATTCCTTCACCCCATCCTTGACCCTATTAATTTTAAGTCCTGTGGAAGCATTTCAAAAATTGGGATGAGCATAAAATGCTCAGTAAGGGTTATAAAACCAATAATGAATAAATTTGGTCATAAATATATACTACACATGAACTCTTTTTCTTACCTCATGAAATCATAAGATTTATGAAAGACACATAGAAATCATAAATCATAAAGGTAACTTCTAGAATCCATATCATACTTACATTTTAGTTGTCACAGCTACATAGGGAGTTACTTTGGAATACCCATCCTAGTATATCCCATAAATATATTAAGAGAAACATCCACATTTACCTCTGTCAGGTTACCCAATGCATTGGAGAGCGATCTCAGGCTCACTTACCCTAGGTTTATCATGGAATCACCCGTATAAATTAATAATTCCAATGAACAATAACATGATCAAAACACATAAAATAAGAACAATGGAAAGATAACATTTCCACACTTAAATAAAACAATAACATTTCATTATATTGAAATAATAAATCCATTCTCAACATCATTTTCAATACCAAAATACATAAAAATGTGTATATGTTATTTATTTTTCCTTTTAAAAACATTCTTTCTTGTTAAGGAAGCCAATGATCAAAGAATACTCGCGGCGGCGGAAAGGTCGTAGTCATTTCCTACGTAAATAAAATTCCATTTTTTTATTGAGTAAAAAATTTTGTATAAAAATATTCCCTTTGAATGAAATTAAAATTGAAAGGGTTTTATACACCGTATAAAATAAAGTCTTGAATAAAACTAAATATGCCTCAATGAAATGTGATTGAGACCAAGTCCCTTACCTCGTGTCTGAATTGACTCGATCGTTCTATAATCTCTTGAATAATAAACTAAAGTTAAATTATACTTTCTTAAGAACCTTTTTCAGGTTTATTATTCGTTTTACATCACTTATTACCATGCTATAAACATTATTTAATCATTCCATGTTAATAATGGGTGTTTTGTCGATATTTGGTACTTGAGTAAAAAATGAACACCTTATATTTACAAGATGTCCATGTTTCCAATAGTCTATTATATCCAGAATGATATTCATGATTTAGATATCATATATATCATATATATCCTATATATAAATGTATTTATAATGGTACATAACATTTGGAGGTAAGAAATTAAATGCACTGTTTATGGAGATGATAAGCCATATGTACGCATGAACGCTACTTTCATTTCAATTTTCATCTTTTAATGGAATTAAAACGTAGTGATACATAGGTATATTACAATTCCAGTATAATATCATATATAACATCATTAAATCTATCCTTTATATGTCCCACATATGGCATTAACGAGTCATATCACATTGAGGGGGTGGTAGTCTGCACTTCCTCAAATGAAATTATCGCATTTATCCATAATAAAAACCAGAAAGGTATGATATAAATGGAAAATACAGATTAATAAAGAAAAAACATAATATATATCATGTATAAATATATTTCCATAATAATTTCCCCCATGAGTGGCGGTAGGAGGTAATTGAACAATCATCGTTTCGTTAGGAGTTAGTGTTTCATCCACAGAAGCAGTATGTTCGTTACCCATTAGATGGAGGTGTATGTAATTGTATTTCGAATCCATATTATTAAAAAATCCTAGTATATTTAGGATACTGTTTTGTTTATCAAATAATGAAATAAAAAGAGTTTAGGGGTTGGAGAAGTAAAATAAAAGAAAATATGTTAAGAGAAACAATTACCTTTAACTTGGGTAACATCATTGGGTTTGAACCAAAAAGCATTCTTGAAGAGCCTTATGCCTAAGGTAAGGCTTTTAAGAGGAGTATAGGGATGAAGGGATCTTAATTTGGCAGATTTTGGATAAGAAAAATTGCTTGAGAGGTGTGAAGAATTGGATAGAAATGGACTCCTTTTATAAGTGGGAGGATGGGCTCTTTAAGAAAGTGTGAAAATATTATTTTATTATATAATGTTATTTGGCTTTAAAGGTCCAAAAATTATTATAATTGAAGCTAAGATTACTCATGGTAGACATAAAATCATCCAATAGGAATTGGACTAGTTTTGGGTAATATTTTAATCATTATAATAATATTTATTTAAACCATTTATTAATAAGTGAAATACTGCAACATTATTGTGTCCTAAATAATTTAATTTATTAGAGGTCTAATTTTTTTTAAAAACTATTATCATGTAGAAAATATTTTTATCATTCTATATAATATTTATAGTCTAAAATATGAATTATATTACACCATATAAAAATTATCTTAATAAATGATTTTTGGTTATGTAATTTTTCACTTTACTTTAATTTAATTAATCAAAAGTGTCATTATCATTGAAAAGTGGCTCCATGGGGTCCCTAAATCGACCCATGGATTCCCATGGTCTCCCATTACTCATCCAATAAGGTTATGACAAGTGTTAAGGAAATTTTGTATTATAATAATATTTTTTTACCTTGAAATACCCTATTTACCATTAACCGCGGTAAATAAATGTCAAAAATTACTATTCACCAAAAATTATTTTTATCTTATTGAACCATATTTTTCTACATAATAATAACCATGTATGTCTTATTTTCAAAATTCAATTCACAGAAGTGGTAAGATTTCATTTAAATGAAAAATCTAGTTTTTAACTACTACTAAGTTGTTTCACTATTCATTAAAAATTGATTTTTTTCCAAAAAACACCAAAAATTAAGCCTAAGATTTATTTGATATTCAAAATTCAAAAATGGTGTTTATATTTTCAAATTCAAAAAACAAAAGGGTCATTTATTAAATTTAAAATTAATTCCCCTTTTTTAAAAAAATAACGTGTTTTAACGAAACAATAACTATCAAAAGATTGACATTTGTTTATGTCCAATTTAAAAGTGAAATTAATTCCAATGAACAAAATTGGATTAAGTGGTAAAAATATATTCTAATTAAACTTTAAATCTAATTAAAAATATAATATAACCATATTATCAATTTTGATTAAAACATTGTTTTGAATTAAAACACAATAGTTTCACTATTCAATAAAAATGACCTTTCTCAGAAAAATCCAAAAAATTTACACTAAGTAGATTTTGATGCCCTTATTCTGAATAAGGATTTTATTTGGTCATATTGAATGTATTAAAGTGACCAAAACAATATTTAATGATGGTTCTCCATTAAAAGGCTATAAATCAGCCTTTTTATGTAAATTATGCATAAAATTAGATTCATTCACATTTTATGACTATAACATTTTATTGGATAAATGTAAATACATTTAACAATCATATATAATCATATTGTAGTTAGGTTTTTTCATTCCATCAAATACCACATCTAGGAGTTAACTAATATTTAAAATAATAATATTATATTTTTCGTCTGTAATGTAATATTTCAACGAAACCCGTTGTTGCGTATTGGGTATGCTATCGAACATAGAAACCACTTTATATTAAAATTAATATTTAGGTCAGATATTTTAATAAATATGAATTATTTATTATTCTTTATATTCATGAGATGTTACAGAAATTTTTTCTACTACAATGTATTTCATTGAGCGATTTCTCCCAACTATTGAAAATTTGAACCGTCCACTGTGAACTATGATGTTCCTTCCATTATTCCATCAGATTGGATATATTATTTAGTAATCGTTGACATTTATTTTATGGGTGTACTTATATACAACTCTAGAAGAATTTTTACATCTCTTTTAGGAAATACCCATGATATTTTCTCCCACATTTTTGACATGTGAGTGGTAGGATACTCTTTCCACCATATTCATTAGACCCAAAATCATAAAAATCCATTAGTATCTTCTTCGACAAAAATCATGGGATGGTTATCGAAGATAAATTTCATCATCGAGATCAAATCAATCTACTTCTATATAACTCCCAAAGATTCAGATTTCTATTGAAAATATTGAAGGTGATGTTTTAATCCAATAAAAAATCTATGGATTTGGATATTATTATCGATAACAAAACTTGAGGAAAATCATGACATACCTTTGATTTTTTCCTTGTATTTCATGAAATATTATCCTTCATTTTACTTCATTTATATAAAATTTGTCTCCACCAATATTTGTAGATTATGAGTTAAATATATTAGGAAATATTTTTTAAATTTTCTCCAACACTATTTATTCTATTCCATCATTTGGATTGGTGTTATTTATCAATTACCACATTTGATAAGATTCTAAAATAGAAGTAATATATAGCTCAAGTCAAATTCCCCTTCTCAGAATAGTGTAGCAAAGAAAATCTATTCATCAATGAGTTAAACCATTATTCCCCGACAAGTGGATAAAAACTTATATAATACATAGGTGGTCATTGCCACATAAATGAATCAATAACAAGTTATTTTTTATTGGGTGAATTTAGACATTATAAATGGTTCCAGTTATTTTTCATAGCCTAAGACAACGGGGAATTAATTTACATAATGTTTTGACCTCCATCTCACTGGGGATTGCAGTTTCGTTTTTGACTTTCTATACATTTTCCATTACATGAGTTTTTTGGCCAACATTCTCCTGGATCCCATCATTCTCTAAAAAATATATTTTTTAAACAAAGTTTATGTCACAAATAATTAATAATAAATTTCTTTCTTTTATTAAATTAATAATAGAGGCATATCTTATGGTCCCCATTATTTTTCCTTTTTTTTAAAATAGTTATAATCGGATGGTTTACTTATACATAGAAATATAATTTTCCCTTTTAACATAATTATTGCAATCCTAATTTTGAAATTTACTAAACAATAACTCTGATTCCAATTATAGTTTCCCATGATTTTCCTCCATAACTATTATCTGATATTTAACATAGAAAAAATAATAGGGCTGTAATCAATCATCCACAACTTTAGTTTCTTGGTAAAATTATGATCATAGATCAAGTATACATAAAAATAAAAAAATTTATATAAATAATTCTTTGGAATACTTATATAATGTCATATTCTAATTAGTACATGTATTAACCTATATAAATAAATAAATAAAAGGGGTGATCTATGGGCCCATTAAAGGGAGGAATAAGGTAGATGAATAAACAATACATGAGTGACCATAATCAATATCATTATATCATAATAATAGGATACTTGTAATCATCCAAATAGATAAATATATTATATGAATCGAATGTGACAATGTATATAATTGAACCAAAATGTCATAATAGTCAAATACCTCACTTATCTGTGAACAAATCTAGCATCATCTTGTTGCATAACACATGTTAAAAATCATTAAATCAAAACTATAAACCAATCAATAATATTATTCACCAAAAATATGTGTTAAATCATGATAAATAGAACATTATATAGTGCATTGGACAATATTTAATTCCAGGCCCACCTGTCACATAAAAATATTTACATAATCATGCATTCCATATAGAATATATAACAATATTAGTCATGAAATAACCCAAGGAAAAAAAATTTATTTATTATAATTTCATCAATAAAAAGTTTATGAAAAAACATAGGGTTCCAAAAAATATGAAGTGAAATCATATTTGGAAAAACATGATTATTCTTGATTGAATAATAAATAAAAAAATTAGTAAAATATGTATTTTGAGAAGAAATGTCTTTTTGGTAAATCATTGTATTTGGAATATAAATTATGATGGTAATGTTTTTATCCCTAAAATAAAAGAGAGGATTAGTGAAAGGGTATTTAATAAAAATTTCAACAATATCCAAACTAATATTTCTATGAATGATTGATAACTCAATAAAATAGATTGGGGATCAATAAAACACTTACATGAAATCCTCCAATATTTTATCTCCATTAGGCCTCATTAATAATAAAATTAAATTAAAAAAACATTGAAAAAAGTGAATAATGTTATTTTATATTGATATTTATAAAATTTAACAATGTACTTATATTTAATAATTTCTATTGACGAAGTTCTAGTGTTTTGATTTTATTTCTTACTTCAAAAGATCATGTTTCACGTCTTTATTTCTATTTTTAAGGAAATGTCTATATAAATAGAATAAATTACTAAATATTTAAATAAATGTATTTATAATTTTTAACATAATATTTAATTTATTTCATCCATCCATATGTTTGGGGATAATGAAAGAAGTCAAAAATGTCCTAATTGGTGGTTAACCGACCATTATAGAGAACATTGTCAAAAGGAGAAGAAAGAGTGTCATAAATTATAAATACAGAAAATTAGAATTTTTATATTTGGTTAACATCATTATTTCAACATGAAAATAATTCCAAATTTATGAAATGATTTTTTTTAATTTACAGAGAAAGATGGCAAGAGAATAGGTAAATTCAGAAATGACTTGGTGAAAACATATCCTCCTCTTGGTGTATGTTGACTAGTACGACACTAAAATACCTTGATTATTGGACTTGGATTACTCTAGTATAACCCTATATATTCTTGTAGTCTTAATGGAGAGTATTTGGGTAGATATTTGGAATTGTAAAGGTTGGGAGGAGTGATTTTCCAAGGTGATTGAGGGGTAATTTATACATGAGGAGAGGTGAATTTTTGGAATAATATATTTCATAAATAACTATATCAAAGATAAAAAATTTAATAGTTAATTTTTTAAAATATAGATCATATATAAATATAAATTAATAATTTTAATCATTTAATCCCCTTTATAATTAGAATTCATTTTTCATTAAAATGGAAAGTTGTGAAAAAGAATAATTGTCTCTAAGGGACATTGTTTACATTAGAATTTTTAAGATTATTTTTTGGTTTTGAAATTATTTTTATTACATGTTAATAAATTATTTACAAAATTTAATATATATTTTTTGATCCACATGTCAATTTTTTTACATTATTACTTAATGAATGATGTAATTTGAGATAAACATGTTTTTAGAAAAACTATATTTTTACTTTTTACTAAAAAATTAAAATATTTATAAAAATTACCAAGATAACAACCATCGAAAATTTAAATGCATCGATTTTGAAAATTTTATTGCTTTTATTAAAATAAATTTTTAGAAAATTTAATTTTTTTTGTCAATATAATAATTGTAGTTTATACATGTTACTTTAAATTAATATTTATTAAAAATATGCATAAATTTTAATTGAGTTTTTTAATCATAATATTTATTTTAATGAAGTATTATATTTTTATTTAATTAAATTAACTATGATAAATATTATTTACATCCAAAATTATTATTTTAGGTTATAATTTCTATTCCAATGCTCATATTACTATTCCAAAATGTCAGGTTATTATTCCTAATGGTCAGGTCACTATTCTAAGGGCCACATAACTATTCTAATGGTCACATTACCTCAATAAAATACATTTACATAACATTATTTCTTATTCACCTAAAATTTTAACATTCTATATTTTTATATAGGAAATACTATGTTTGATAACTTAAATGGTACACCACATCAAGTATAAATGAACAATTAAATATTATTATTTATGTGTTACCATTATATCATAGCCTTTATAATTGAGGGAATGAGTAATATTAATTTAATTATGGGAATATGGTTTAAACATGTGTATATATAGAATTTCTTGAACAATGAATTATAAATGAATGTAATCCTCTTTATAAAATTAAAGGGAATTTTTTATGCAAAACTATTTAAATGTGTAAAAGTGTATTTTATATCAATAAATAATCAAATAACACTTATTGAATTATATTTTGTAAATAGATATATAATATATGCATTAAAATGTTTGAAATTATTTTTATTTGTTTTCTAGAAATGATTTAAGAAAAAATATAGTTTTAATCATAAAAAGTTTTCTTTATTAAAAGTTAGTTTTCCACCTTTTGATGGTATACCTATTTTAAATATAATTTTTTAAAATTTTATAATATCTATTTGAATAATTAAAACATTCATTTGAAAGAAGAGTACCAAAATTTTCTTTGGTTTAATTTTTTTTTATTTTTCTAATAAATTAAATGTTTTGATGAATTTTGAAAAAAATAATGCATTATAGTTAAAAACTAAACTTTTTTTTATAAGACTTATATTGTAAAATTTAATATTTCAATGATTTTAAAATATAATAAAATAAATTTTTTTCCCATTAATACAATTTTGGTCAATAATATCAATTTTAAAAGGGAATTTTATATAAAAACACATTGGACAATTGAAATTTTTTACTTTAACTCGCTTTCCAACCACATCTCTAAGAATTACATTAAACTTATATTTTCCACTTTTTTGAAAGTAATTTTAAAAAATGGACATAAATGATTGTAATTAGTATGATATTTATTGTGTAATAAGATCAACTAATTATTTGAAAAATATTAATAGTAACATTAGTAATTATTATTATTACCACGGTTAATGGTTAATCCTGTAATTAAGGTTAACAATAAGATTATAAAATATTTGTAAATTAACCTAACACCATTCCAAATTTAATTTCGTGAGTTATTTTCGACCAAAAAAATCTTCAGAATTAGTTTTAGAGCTCTGGGATCCACATGGATAACTTTAATACCACTTTAAAATTATATTCAAAGGATTGTCAATTTTGTCAATCTTTTTATTCTACCAAGATAAATATATTTAATTTGGGGTTATATAAGGAATATATTTGTCTATAAATAGTATTTATAAATAAAAAATATTTTCATATATCATGGAAATTTACTTATCAATTTTAGGATATAAAATAATAAAAAAATAATAGTGATGGAGTAATTTATTCATTAATGGATGAATCAAATAAATGTTTTTAAAAATACTAAAATAAATATAATTTGAAATAATTAATGTCATAAATGATTTTATTAGAGTTTTTTCAGATGTTAGTGATTATATAATATAGTTTCCTTAGTGATATAAAGTGGTTATGGAAATTTTATATATTCAAATAATTAATAGTGTCAAAATTAAAATTAATGATCTCTGAAAATAAATAAAAATTCATTAAATGATATGAAATTTTTTAAAAAATAAAAATTATACAAATTTTTTTTACAACACCTCAAATGTAATAATTGACTGATTTATTGGTCATTTTTCATGTTATGATAATTATATTAACCCTCATACAATAAATTACAAGAAAACAATAAGAGAGTTAAAAGTGTAATATAAGGTCTAAAAATTAGAAATAATAATTAATCTTCTAAAACTAAATAATTTTCAATAGATTAATTTATTTATAATGGCAATCATCTATTATACTAAATAATGAAATTTTGAGCCATTTTAAATTGAAAATTAGTTAATATTAAATTAATATTTTTGATGAATTCAATGAATTCCCCTCCCCTATCCTATAAAAGGAAACCCTTTATTCTCATTTCAATACATTTAAAACATATTTGGATCATATATTATCTTTCTAAATAAAATCCTTGTACCCCTCCCCACATTTTATAGGAACTATTTTTAGCATAACACCCATCTTAGAGGTGTTAATCATATAATCAAGGGAAATCGACCAAGGAAGATGTATTGATTTTAATTAAGTGTCTGTGTTTTATTTATTTTAAAAAATTAAAATATTCTTCAACAATGGTTAAATAATAACTCTAGTATCATCAATATTATTATATTATATTATGTTAATATCATCACCTAATTCCATCTTCACTTCTATAAAATGGGGAAAATTAATTGTTCGAGCATACATGATAACTATCACCTCCACAAACCAATATAATTCTTTTCATTAGAGTATATTAAATATGGTTATAATAATGAAATTAATGTTTATGTATGTTTTTAATAACATATTTATGATTATAATTTAATAATATATCAATTAGTTTCTAAAGTTCCATTCACTGAAAAATAATAACATCGTTCGTGTGTATGTGTGAAGAATCACCTCCACAAAGCAGTGTGATGTTTTTTCGATCACCACATCACAAGAATAATATTTATATGTATATTAGAATTATTAATATGATATTAATGATTTTATTATCACTATGAAGGATAAAAAATACTTATCTTCTTTCCATTGCGATCATTGAAGTGTGTAAATTTTATTCATGCCTATGTATGGCTTACAATCGGTATGATTGTAATGTATTTCATTATCATATCCATATTTAATTGATGGTTTTAAATGTGTAATTATTGTTTAAAATTGAATATTATTTCATTTATATTATTCTATAGATGATGTAATAGTGCCAAACTTTGACTATAGACATCATACCAAAGTCATTTTGGACCCATGTACAACATACCCTTAAAATATTCAATGAGAATTTAAATAAATAAGTAATTTTTATAAAATTTTAACAAATGAAATAAAAGGAAAAATATTTTTATTAATTTTTATCAATATTGAAAACAATTATCCTAATTTAGTTATTCATTATGATAAAGAACATACATAATGAATCCGACTTAAGGTAAGGGACATTATTTCAATATCCTTTAACTAAGGATTAGTTTTTTGTTATACACTCACCTTCAATTATAAGGTGTATATACATCCCCTTTGACATACCACGTAATTAATTAATTTATTATACTATTATATAATATTTTAGGAAATTTTATTCTATTATGGGGATTAATATTTAAATGTTCATAGTGGTGTGGTACACTTTAAATGTTCAACAATTTAATTATCACATATTTTCCCATACAATATTCCTAATAATATTTTTTTTATTTCTGTGGATATAAATGTATTTAAAAATAATATTTTATACAGATTTTTAGATTCATTCAATGGTTTTTAAAAGTAATATTTTTATGTGTTTCATAAAAAATTTACAAAAGAAAAAGATAATGCCTTTTTAATGTGTACCGCAAGATCAACTTATAAACCACAATGATCATTATTTTCTATGTGACTTCAAATTCATTCCTTTGTATATTGAGAAGAAAAATAAATACACATTTTTTAATTTTGGTATTCTTTTATTTAAAATGGGGTTGGAAAATGAAATGATTATTTCAATATCTTGAAATTATTTCTTGTGATGGAAAATTATATTTAATGAGTGAAATTATGAACATTAAAATAATTAAATTTTAATAATTATCATATGGTAATAATAATAATTATTGGTGGTTATGTGATAAACCATGGATGGGTAGTTCTGTGATAATCTAAGGATAAGTGGTTACATTATAACCTCTATTTCAATGGGTTTGGAAGTGGATCGTATGACTATTCCATTTATAAGAGTGACATTTCTAGAAGTTGATTGTATGGTTGTTCCATTTGAGTATAATTATATCCCAATTTAAATACTTATAGAATATAAGTTTGATTATCTGTTTTTATGGAAACATTTTTATTAAATAAAGGTAATATATTGATCTTTTTGAAACGATGACCCTTTTATATTCATAAGAAGTTATATTTTTTAGGAAATGTACAATGGTTTTTAACTAGAATAATGGTTTGCATTATTTTTGTCCCTTATTGACATTTTTTAACTCATAAAATGTTAAAAAAATTCAAATGTCCTATTACTGTTAAGGGAAATGAATATTTCATTATGAACGAATTGAATATGTGTTTGAAAAAGAAGTCATGTTTTTTTTTAAAAGATTTCCATTTGTGGGGGGAAATGTATTCTGAGTGTAATTGTGCATATATAATGTGTGGGTATACATTCTCATATTTTTTCTTAATTCCATAAAAATATAAACTTAAAAGATACTTGAATATGAATTCTAGTTTAAAATCACGAGAATAATTCATGTTTAATGTATAGTCCATATATTTGGAATCAAAGGATGGTTTATAAAAACGTAGATATTAGGATATTTTATTATGTGTTATGGATATCATCGTGGGTTTAAAATATTCATTTTTATCATAATTTCATTTTCATACAATCCTTGATGTGGATTTTCATTATGAAATCTTATACTGATTAATGGTGTTTTTGGAAACATTTTTTTTGTAGTAATTATAAATTATTACCTTTTGGGAATCAAAATGTAAGGTATGGGATAAAATTTGAGGTTAAAACATGTTGTGGTAATTATTTAAGAATTCATCATTTTTCTTAATATAATAATAATTAAATAGTTTTAGAAAGAGGAAAACCTGTAGGATGGGTGAAAACTGTCTCATCGGGAAAGGCCATGAGTTGTGAACCCACAATCGAAGTGTGAAAGATGTGCCCACAGAAAACTAGCCTACATGAACTATCGTGTAAGTATGTATTTTTATTTTTTAGGTAAATGAGTATATGTAAAAATAATAAGTTTAAATTTGGGAAAGAAATTATCATATTGGAAAAAATATTTGGGGATTAAGTGATTAATGATATTTCATAAGATGATCTCTATTTTGGTAATCATTTATGATAAATGTAAATATAATTATATTATATTTTATGAGTAATAAACTTTGAATAATATAATTTAGTAATATATGATTTAATTTTTGACTTATCGTTATTTAGGTTATTCATGGAAATGGTTATCATATCTTGATGATTACTAGGGAAATTACATTGTGGTATGAATCTTCATGAGTAGTTGATGTTATTTGGAGGTAATTTATAAAATTATCATAAAATACTATTAGAACAAATAATTATGATTTATAATATTTTATTAATATATATAATATTTTTTAGGAATTTTATGGATAGTTATTTATTGAATGGTTTTTGTATAACTTTGGGTACTATTGTTGAATTATGGAGATTATTGCAGTTTTAAATCATATAAAGTGTTATTAGTTTGGGGGAATTTTCATATCTTATCCTAATTTTTTTATTGATTCATGTTTCATGAAAGAAGAAATATATAATTAATATTTACTGATTATTTTATTCAATAAAAGTTGATTCAAGTGCTTCAGGCGTGAAAAATTCATCTGGAATAATCGTTATTATGAGAAAACTGTGTTCATGGTGGAAATTGATTAAAGGATAAAGCTATAAATTTAAACCGAGCATGTTTAATTTTTTTTCTTAGTCTAGGTGGTAAAATAATTCATAAACTCTCTGTAAAGGATACTAAAATGAATAATTTTATCCGTTTAATTTTCTTAATAGGATATCAGTGGCCTTTTAACACATCAATGATTTATGGTATGTGACTGTTAACATTCTCCTAATTTTTTTATAACAATCTACATCAAAAAATGTTGGTAACTATTTTCATCCATGTCCATGTATTCCTACATTAAACCCCAGTATATTCTATCTCATGTGACATTCACACTTCCCTTTCGTTATTTTATTGTTGACAATTCATTAATTATTTTTTATATATAGTATTTAGATAAAGGTATTTTCAAAATTCAAACCCCTAGTTGTTTATCACATCTTCAAATTGTGACGATGGAATTTATTATAGGGGGGAATTAACATCTAGTGTTTAAAAAAAGAATATGTTAGATATCCTAAATGATATGCCACATAATGATTTAATGAACAATTAAATGTTATTATTTAAGTGTTATTGTGACAACATAGTTGTTAGAGTGGAATGAACGAATATTATTAATTTAATTATAAACATATGGTTTACACATTTATATATAATGAATTATTTAACCAACTTGATATAAATTAATGTAAAACCCTTTTTAAAATAATCATAAATCATTTTATAAAAAACTATTTAAATATGAATTTTTTTTATAAAAATAAATAAAAAAACATCCTTGTTACAATATATTAATGAAAAATATATATATCTATATATAAAATATATTAAATATAATATTTAAAATTAATTTTATGTGTTTTATGGAAATGATATACGAAAAAATAAAATTTTACACATAAAAGAAGTATTTTTCTAAAATGTCAATTCTATCGCATTTTTATAGTCCACCTATTATATATACTTTGTAATACATTATAAGATATGTTTGAAAAAAAAAACATATAAATAGGAGTATAAATATTTTATTTGGTTTATTTTTGGGTAGTTTTCTAGTAATATTCATGTTTTGATGAACAGTATAAAAAATAATGCATTTTAATTGGGAACTATATTTCATCAAATTTATTTACAGGGTGAAATTATATATTTAAATTATTTTAAAATATAAATAAATAAATTTTCGAAAATTTAATCCAATTTATTTCATTTTAATAAATATTCACATTGAAATTGTATATAATGAATTATTAAACATTTGGAAATTATTACTGTAGCATGTTTTCTCGCCATGTCTATGTGATTAGCATTAAACATAATTTATCCATTTTTTTGAATTGAATTTTCAAAAATTGTCATCTATGGTTCTAATAGTTATTATATTTATATTATAATAGGATAAACTTATTTTTTGGAAAAAATTTACAAAAACATTAGTAATTATTTTTATTACCACAGTTATGGGTAAATCAGTAATTAAAGGTAAAAATAATATTTTAAAAAATTAGATAATTACATTACTGGTTTCCCAAATTTAATTGGATGAGTTAACATCGACCAAAATAATACTTGGGAAAAAATTTGTGTGCTCTTGGTTCCACATAGATGACATTAATACACTTATAATAACATACCCAAATGAGAATAAATTTTATTATTCATTGGTTTTTGAGATGAAAAATATTTTTCATATGTTGTTATATAGTGTATATGTTCGACTATGAATAATATATGGAAAATAAAAATGTTTAACTAAATAAATGTAGTTTATTTATAAATTTTATGTATGAAATAATTAAATTAAATTATGACAGAATGATGATACAATAATTCCTTCATTAATTGATGAATCTAATAAATAATATTATAAATATTAAAATAAATATAATTTAAAATAATTTTTGTCATCCATAAATATTAATGGTGACACTCACATTATATTGATTATTTAATTGGGTTTTTTTGAATATATCACGTTTTTATGATATTTTTAGAAAATTCAAATAATGAATACTATAAAATTGAAATTAATGATATCTTAAGATCAATAATATTTTATGAAATGATATAAAATTAAAAAATATATAATCATTGTTCAAAAAACAATTCTATCCTAAAATTTCATAATTTATAAAACAATTTTTTTTTCATGTTCTAGAATTTCTATTAACCATAAAACTGTAAATTACATGATAACACGATATGAGTAAAAAGGGTAAAAAAGGTTTCATTAAAACTATATGGATTAAAAAATATTATAAACCTATCTAATGTTAATTATATGAATTTATTTCTACCCATACTCATACTATATTTTGAAGAACTTTATTATTATCTTTTTTTAATAGAATATTTTTTTAAATTATGTTAATATTTGGAAGAATTCTAAGAGTTCACCTACGCTATCCTATAAATGGTCACTCATTATTCTCAACTCAATACACATGAAATCCTTTTTGAATCATCCAATATATTCCAAAATCCATTCCTTGAATCCCTCCCCACATTCTAGGGGCATTATTTTATGTATAACATCCTCATTAGATGTGTAATGGTGATAATTAGAGGAAACTGACCAAATAAGAGATATCATTTTTTATTAAGTGTTTCTATTTTATTTATCTTTAATCATCATTAAAATATTCTTCAACCATGAAAAAATAAACACAATAATATCCTAGAAATACTGGTAATTTTTTATTTTAATATCATGACATAAATCTATATCTAATTCCATAAAATGGGAAAAGAATTATTCATTCGTGCTTACATCTCATTTATCACCTCTGCGAACCAATTAAATTATTTTTCCATTACCATCTCTCAATATTGGTTATAATGATGGAATTAATGTTTATAAATGATATTAATGATATATATATTTATTTATAATTGAATAATATATCAATTAAATTTTTATATTCCATGCATGTAAAAATGATTAGGTCATTCATGTGTACATGTAAACTATCACCTCCATGGAGTGATGCGGTTCATTATTTGTCACCACAAAACATGAATAATATATATAACTATATTTAAATTAATAATAATAATAATAATAATAATAATAATAATAGATAATATAAAATAATACTCACCTTCAATCCATAATGATCATTGCAAAATGGAAACATTACACTTGCGTACGTACGACTCACAATCACTATTATTGTAATGTAGTTCATTTTTCATATCCATATGTAATGTATGCATATAAAAATATTATTATTTTATAAAATTGATTATTATTTCATGAAAATTATTCTATATATGATGTACTAGTGTCCAAATTTTACAATAGACATCATACAAAAGTCATTTTTGACTCATGTACTCAATATCATCAATACGACCATCAAAAAATTAATTTGATAAATGTTAAAAAATGGTAAAAATATTTATAAACTTAATAATATAAATGAAAAAGATTTTCAACCTAGTAAATAACTAACATTTTTTTATTATTCATGATAATAAATAATATATGTGATTAATCATACTCAAGGTAAGGGAAATTGTCTCAATATCCTTTCATTAGGGTATATATTGATGTTATACAATCAAAATATTTTAATATGTGTATATAAAAAACAGTTGACTAATCATGTCATCCGTTTATATAATTATTTTTTTAAATTTTATTGTTTTATGGGGACTAATCCTTAAATGTTCATAGTGGTATGGGACACCCTGAATGATTAATGATTTAATTATTACATATTTTTCGTAATGTAAATATTCATGATATGATTTTACATATTAGTATATACATAAAAGTATGTGGATTCCTATACAAGCCTTTGTATTTTAAAAAATAATAACAAAACCCTATTTTATTTTTATGGTATTATTTTAAAAAAATGGGTTACAAAAATTGATTGATTATTATAACATTATTAAATGATTTAATGTGATTGAAAATAAAATTTTATGAGTGAAATTCTGAAAATTAATATCATTTTTCTGTCAGAATTATATTATATTACTTGTCAAATTTGCGGGTCATAATGTGATAAATCAAGGTTGGGTGGTTTTGTGATAAAGAAAGGATAGGTTGTTACATTATAACATCATATTCATTCAGTTTGTAAGTCAGTCGTATGGTTATTCTTTTTATATGAGTGATATTTGTTAAAGTTGACCATTTTTTTATTCTATTGTAGTATAACTATGTCCCATGCAACCTATTTTTATATTATATGTTTTCTTAAGCCTTTTCATGGAAATAAATTTATTTTCAAAATGTAAGATAATGAATTTTTCAAATAATAATCATTTGTTCATAGTAAAATGTTTTCTGTTTTAGGAAATATTTTATGGGTTTTCACTTAACTAATGGTTATATTTCATTTTGTCACTTATAGAACTTTTTAAGCTCATCCCATGTTTTAAAATTTATTTAATATTTCAAAAACTTATTCAAGAAAAAATAGTATCCCACGATGAGTGAATTAAATATGTGTCTCAAAAAAAATAGACATTTTTTATAAAAAAAATCTTCCTCTGGTGGAAAAAATGGAAATTTTTTATATGTTTCCACATGTAATATAGGGGACTAATTTTTGATATTTTTTCTTAACACTCTAAAACTCTAATAAAAATTATCCTCATATGTGTATTCTATTTCAAAAAAAAATTGAATAATTTATATTTAAGGGTATAATCTTATCAAGGGACCATATTTCTATTTTCTATAATGATTATTTGTTTACAAGTATTTTCATTATTTTTTATTGTGATTATCGTTGGATAATTATTCAAGGATATTTTATTGATCTATGTTTTCCCATTATAGTTTTTCTATTTTCTATTTTTGTCCCCAATGATTATTTGAAATTTTACTGGACATTCTATTTGACTAATGTAACAATTTTAATTATTGAAATATTATGTTGTTTTTTTTCTAAATTTTTCATATGTTTATAATATTTTATAATTATTATAAAAAAGTTTATATCATGGAAAAATATATTTTATAAACTCAATATAGTAAATCCACAACTACCATATTACCAAAATAAAATTCGATAACTTTATTATTTTGATCTATATGATTAGAGCCTTGAGTAACTAACTTTTGGCACATGTAAGAATAATTTCCCACCTCATTTCAATTAAAAAATCATAATGTTGGTTGGATATCTATTCACTTGTTAACTTTTCATTAAGGAATCAGTTCATTGTAGTCAGGAGACAAATATCTATTTGTAACACATTGTTAAAATTACTCTAATCCAATAAAAATTTTATCATAATTTATTTTACCCCTATTTTGTTATTTTTTGGGACTTACCTCTATATTAATTTCTTAAATTATATTCTATTTATTACCACCAGGCTGCTCTATACCATTGTTTTGATGAAGTAAATATGGATTGAAAAACAGTATATCAACACTCTCTTCTCAAAAAAAATTCTCCATATAACTATTAAATTAAAATGATGAAAACACTATTTATAAACATGGTTTCATACATGCGTAAAATCTATCAATTTACCACCATGGTCTGAACCAAAATTACAATGCATGCATTACTAATCGGGTGAAATTTTCATTATAACATATAATTGAGTCTAATTCCTTTTACATCCTCTCAAAAACTTTTCATTTCATTTTAATTTAGTGAAATTTTGGAAAATATTAATCTAGAATTTTATCATTAAAGACCATATATTGAATAGAATAAATGTTATCTTTATCTATAGAATTCCAAAATACATACCTCTAATAATTTTATTCACCATAAAAATTATAAATAAAATTAATTACCAATCAGTGTTCTCTATGACTCGATATATCATATATCATCTCCAATTCATTTAACATTCCCAAAAAATTCCCCATGTCTAAAGAATTATCATAAATTATAGGGATCTATTTCATGAAATTATCTATTATATATTTTATCCTCTATAAAATCTTGTCAATCACATTCATGGATTCAATAATTAATAGATCATGATAATTGACTTAAAACTCTCAAAAACTACTATATTCTAAAGGTTTATGGTTTTTTATTCAGAAGGTTATTGTCTCCTGGGATCTGTCGTACATCATCCATATGAATTCTTCTACAGATAACAATTTTAAAATTATGTTGATTAGAAGAAGGAAGAATAAAATATTCAAAAAAATATCATGATAATATAAACATAACTCTGAATATCTTAATATTTTTAATTAACATTATCTAAACATCTTAATGTATCTAAAACATTATTTCAATACAAACTATAATAATAATAAAAAATCCACCCTGAATTACATTATTTATAATAGGGTATGTACATTATTATATATCTAGAATATTTCATGTTTGGGGTCAATAGATTTCCTTAAAAACATTTATAACAAAGTGGAATATTTTATAAAATTTACACTATTCCACAAAATCATTCGTTTATGTTTACACCCCTATTTTATTCAACACAATTTTTATTTGATGAAGATGAGTCTATATAGAAGAAATCGTAACATGGATGATATAATTAATCATCCATATATCCTATTAAATAATTTCAAAATATGGAATAAAAATAATAATATAAGTAAATGATATATAAACAAAGGAACCTCAGTAGTCCAGTAAGAAAAAAACCCATGAAATTTTTTTACTTTTTCCAAATAGAAATTTATGTATATAACAAATAATTTGTATATGAAAATCAACCTTTTCTCAAATAAAATAATAAAGAACCCATTATTATGCATATTAAAACAATGAGGTCATCTTCAGGACTATAGTAACTATTATAAAAATTAAATCCTTTTATTTTTAAATGTTCATACACTTTCCAACAACACGAAAATTCTAATTACTTCTATACAAGATAATTATTATATAAATATATAGGTATATTATATAACCATATTCAAAACCCATGTTCACTCATGTATAATCCGTCTAGAAAGACTTAGCCCCAATTAATTTCATTAGAGTAATATACAAGGTCATATCCCTAATTTTTCACCACCACTGATAGACTACATCAATATAAAATTCATTGGAGCGATGTATCAGGCTCACCCATGATAATAAGTAATACCATGATCACCCATAATCATTTATATACTCATGTATTATATCCTGATTACATTATTTTTGAGATTCATCTTTTTCTTCAAAAACACACATTTTAACCCATAAAGAAAACATTTTCAATTTTGGAGAATATCCGAAGTGGAGAATTTTTTATGCATACTCTATAGAATGGAAATTCTTATGATGACAAGGAATATAATATATTTTGGAAAAATTGTTATCTTGTATAGGAATACACAGAGTTAATATCGGCTTTGATGATTGAAAATTTCATTCAAGATGTATATGATAAAAAAATACTTTTTTCACTTTTGATAAAAGTTGAAAATAATATGTGCCAAAGATGTATAAAGTATTACATTTTTTAAACCATAATAAATAATATCAAATATATTTCAAATTAAAAATTTTAAAAAATTTATTCATAAAAATTAAAATTAGTGAAATATTTAAAAGAATAGGGATGTATAGGAGAAATATTTTTCAAGATATAAAATAATATTTTAATAGAAATCCCTTATCTCGAGTCTGGAATAATTTCAATCATATGCATACCCTCTTGAGTAATAAAAAATCATATTTTTCTAAAATTATTAATAACCTTGTTACTTTTCATTACATTATCATTATTACATTTATTTTATTTTTCACCATTATTTTATTTACGTAAGGGCTTATGTTTACATTGAACTTTTTTTTGTCATTTAATTTGTAACCTCAAAACAACATCAATGAATTGACTGTGGTCAAAGGTTTCATGGTTCAATTAAATCTATAATCTCAAAAATATTATAATTTAAATATTTATATATTATCTTCAAATTTAAAACTAACCATGTAGGTTGATCCTAAAAAATATACCACATCATTTCTTGAATTCGTTTGTCTATATGTACACATGGATTAAAATTTAATCATTCTAATGTGAAAAATAAATTAACTAGATATTATTATACTTTAAAATAATAATAAATATGTTAGAATTTTCAAATCTAATTATCTATTCCATCGTTATGACCATCATTGAATGATTTAAATTACATCACTTCCAGGAGATGGTAATCTACGTGTACGCATGAGTATCATTTTCGTTCAAAATGGTTGGAAGAGTAAGAAGGTAAGTAATATATTATATTGGAATTGTAATAATTTTCTCATGAATATAATATAAAAATTTACTTGGTCTATCATTTTACCCATCCATGTGTTCTAATGGTGAATAAAACTTATTTCATCATGGAGATAATAGTCCACACATACAAACAAGTGATGATTTAATTTTTTATTGGATGGGAAAAGAAGATGAAAAAGGTATTTACAATAATTGTAACTATAAAACATCAGTTTATGTAAGATAAAATTATCATTTTTCATCAATATTAATTAGATTTGAAATAGTTATAAGTAGAAATAAATATGAAACACTTTGTTATGATTTATATATATTCTTTGGAAAACCTCCCTTATCTTAGATAATGGTCCTTCATTGGTTAGTCATTTAGTGTTAAAAAGTCCTCAGGTACATGGGGACGGATTTTAAAAAGATATTTGGGTATGTGTTTTTTGATTAACATGCTTCAATGTGTGTAAATAATTGAAAGGAGTATGAACCCTTATACATGTGAGGGGAGTGGATGAAGGTGTCAATACATAAATTTTTAAATAATTTATATTTATATCACAATGTAAAGTTTCACAAAATTACCAAATATATAATCCAACAAAGGGTATGGTCTAAATACACTCAACCAATCATATTTATTCATGTTTTAGAATTTCTTATACCATATCTCATTGATTAATCCCATTTTTACCCTTTTAATCATTACCAGGGTGATCCGTTTTTACCAAAGTTACTTTTTATAATGAATATAAATTTAACAAATCTTGTTACCAAATTTAATACTCATGTTTACGATATTATATATCATAAAGTAGTAAAAGGACAATTTAATATTTGCAATAATGCACAAAATGAGTTCATACCAAAAGCATGTTTTATATTGAAAATTATAGAATAGTTGTATTATGTTTAGAAAAAGTTCTCAATCTCACTATGAAACCATTCTATAATATAATAGTCCCAATTAAATACATGAAAAATAAATTTTATTTAAATAAAAATTGGTATTTTTAATGATTCGGTAAAAAATCAATCTTATCAAAAAAATACAAAACGTTCACCCTTTATTAGATTAAAAAATTGAAATTTTTATTTTATTTTCGAACATGCAGTAAATTTATAAATTAATATAGTGAAATTAAAATATTATTTTTTATTGAAAATTATATAATGTCATTTATAAAATTATGATCATTATGAATCCATAAAAATGATTAATTATAAATCATAAGATATTATTATTTATAGTGATACATGGGTTTTCACACTAGAGGTTATATAAAATGAGATATTACTGTGAGGTAAATAATTATTGTAGGGATTCAAGAATAATTCAATGTAACCATTTGTTTGGAGGTAGGTAGGGGAGGTTCCCTTTTAAGGGCGATGTTCTATGAAAATTTGTAAAATATAAACATTATAATGCTTATGGATTTCATTTTATAAGGGTAAGTATATACTAGTGAATAAATAATAAGTATGAAATGTTTTTGGGTTGATAATTATCGTATACATCAATTCAATGATATGGTTTTATGATATTTTATTACCTTTTACCTTAATTAAACCTTTTACATTATTTTTTCCCTTACCTTGGTGATGATCATTTACCTCAGTTTATTTATGTCATAAAATGAAATTGATCATCTACCAAATTCAAAAATAGTGATTCCATATATTAAATATATTATACTATATCCAATTTTTAGATACGATGAAAATTCATTTCAATATAAATTTTCATAATGCATAATTTTCTAGGAATTTATTAATTATAAAAATAAGTCCATTAATTATTTTTCGTATATTGTTCTGATATATTTCCATAATAATAAATTTAAAATAAAGGTAATTTTCAGAAAATAGTTTCATTTGAATCAATTCTATTTTCATAAGTGAACGAGAAACCTTTAAATTTGAAAAAATAATTTTTTTCAAATATGATTCATTTAATATCAATTAATTTTTATCATTTTTATTATAGTGAATAATTATTAACTTTGGTTTGTATTTATGTGTATCATAACCTATCGAACTAAAGAGATTTATTTAGAGGAAAATATATACTAGAATCACTGGATGTTATATTATAACCCCATAAAATAATTTCTCTCTTTGGTGTTCATTAGTATGAATGGATAATCAGAAATAGAATCTTCTGTCCATTTATTAACAAATAAAAAGGATTTAACAGAAAAAATGGCTCGAAATACAACCCTCCCTATAGCAAAAAAATTAACATGTCAATGTATGAAAACACATTCCCTTAGCGAGACATAAATCTGGTTTCCAATTCAAATTGAGATGAACCGGGAACGATGATCTTAAGAATATTATTATTAGATCACTATGACTCCTTAATTTAGGATCTAGTAGATAATGTTTTCAGCATGTTGGAGTAATCCTTTCAAGGACTTATACTTAGAGGATTATTGATAATTCCCCAACTAGCAGCCTTAAAATGTGTTACAATTTCTTTAAAGGATATTTTACTTCCACCCAAGGGTTTGATAGGGCTGTTGTCTTTAATTATTTCACCATCAGTAGCATATTCCCATTTATTAGGAATTGGAGAGGCTTTGTATATCCCATGAATTTTCACCTGGAATATACTCTTACGAACAAAAGGATTGAAATAATCATTAGTTGGTTTCGACTTTGGAAACGTAGTAACATAAATCTATATAAATCATCATCCCATAAATTAGGGTTGTGTTTTAGTATCCTCCAATACAATACCTTTTGATGAATCTTCATCATTCCCAATATTTCTAGAAAGAGACACTGAGGCATGATACCTATCCCGAAAAGCTCCTTTCACTCTTATTTAAGAACAATAAACATGTGTTCCCCTCTCATCAGGTGCATTTTCATCAGCATTAGAAGTTTTCTCACTAAAGATAGAAGGACTTTCAAGATCATGCCTCAATCTGCTAAAAACAGCACTAATTTTTGATTAGGATGTAGAGCCATTGCTTGCTTTGGAAATTTATTAATGACTTACCTCAAACACATAAGAGTAGTATCCTTCCTATCTATGCCAGCAAGGTCAGCCGATGTACCACCTTCAGTTGGACATTGTCACACACATTTAGGGTAAGCTGTAGATCATTACCCATATTTGAATTCTATATAAGATGATCAAAAGTAGGTCCCATGCAGCCCTCCTGCTCCAATTCATGAATCAAACAATCATCCATACCCAGTTGAGGAGCATTTTCACATTTTCTGACTCCATGGAAATTGTGGTATGCAGAGTGTCCCAAACTCTTACACGACGAACATTGATCAACCCAGGACTCAAAGACAACAACCTGATTACATATGAACACTTCTCCAACCATGATCAAAACCCACTCAAAAACTAGATTTGAGAAATACACATCAACACAAACCCTTGGATTAATTAAATAACTCAAATAAAATGTTTGACTATCCACACATAAGAATAGACACACCATATTTCCTAGTATAGAAATAATTTTTAGATTTGGAAATGGAAAGGAAAGCTAAGAGAAACACACCCAGGTTGTGATGAATTTTGTATCCCACGTCATGTAAAGGTCATACAACAATTGAAAGAGAAATAACATAAACTCGTTGCATCAATATTAATCCCTCGAACAATCAAATATCAAATCTTCTTCCAAGGAAAATTGAATAATCAAATGGTACTTGTCAAGGAGACCCACAACAATTCGATCTTGTAACCGCCAATGAGAAAATAAAAACCGATTAAATTCATCCCCCAAGGGTCTTCTATGTATCAAATAGGCCACAAGTGTCATGTCCAAGAGACTCGAGTCATCATCCATCGATGTTCTACATGAATTCCAAAACCATAATATATAGTTTTATTCAATGTAATACATTGTCATTGACATTAAAATCCAAATATAACATAGAATATTATCATAGGTTTTTGTTGACATTGTTTATTTTTATTGTGGAACTAAATGGTTTTGATTATTCCCATGATAACCATTCTTATAATTTCTTACCTTTTCATAATTTAATTTTTAAATATAACAAATAATCTCACAATACTAAAACCCAATGTATTATTTTCGTTAGAGATTAAGAAAGTGAAAATAAATTTACAAATATTTCTACAACATATCCCACAAATATATGTACATTATTCATCATTCTACACATAAACCACATATAATTAGGTGGGGAAAATTGGAAACAGTTGAATGAGTGAGATTAAATGCTTATAAATGGAAAAAATATCAATTCTTTATGATTTATTAGATCATATACATGTCTTATAACATGATAATGGAATAAATAACTAATTTAAACGAGCATTAAATCCAAATAATAATCATCATAGAATTTTAGGATGTGACTGTAATAAAATAATCATGGAATCATATAACATAAACAGTATCCTAGAAACATAATATGAGAGTGATCAAAAAATATAGTCATAAGAAATTGTAACATTGTGAACATTACTACATCAAATCATTTCACTTAATTTTTTTTTTAAAATAAATAGTAGTAATTTCCACATACATAGTTCCAAACATAGATAAATCGAAACCATGTCTATACACATATTTGTGAACATAGATAAAGAGAAATCATGTCCACAAACAACATAAGTATCTCATGATTTATAAAACATTATCAAATTCATTGTGAATATATATATGAAACCACTAATCTCAAAATGATAAACTATACATATGTATTCCATTGGAAGATAGGAGAATTAATAATTCCTTTATAGTTTAATTATTGCATAAAAAATAAATGACTTTCATGTACTTTTCCCAAAAACATTATCATAAACCATCTAGAAACATATGGGGGATTGTATCATTATATAATATTTTCAAGTATTCATCATAATAATTAAAGTATACTGACTTATATAAACACAAAATTTACAAAAATAATTAAAATGTGCTTTGAAAAAATAATAAATATACTTTCCTATTTGTAACATATGAAAACTAATAATTCATAGAAAAATTAGAAAATGATTTTATTGGATAAAACACTAAAACATGTAAATTATTCTTTATAACAAATAATTATCATCATAGAATAAAAATTTGTTCAAGGGGTAAATGTTAAAAAACATTCTCTTTACACATTCAAATGAATGTAAAATGTGACCCGTATAGAAAATGATAGAAAAATAAATTTTAATACCACCATCAAAATTAAATGATAGGTGAAAATGAGATTAAACAATCACTTAAATACATGTTATAAATGTATTGAAATTTTAAAAAAAAAATTATATGTAGAAAAAATAATTGTGTTAAAAAACATTTGAACATTTTAAATAATGATTTTAAATGAAACTCCTCATGAAATTAAAATCATAGAACCCCATGAAATAAATAGTTGTGTAGGGAACAGAGAATCATATGATTAAAAATATATTTACAATATAAAATATCAAAGAGTATTATATACTCCATTTAAATGAACATATGTTAAAAAAATGAATCTTGTCTGAATGATGTGAAAATGAGATGAAAAATCCTTCGCCAATGTCACAAAAAAGGAGTCTGAAAATAACCTCATGAGTGAATAAATTGGGGTTATTAAACAATTTATTTTGAACACATTATTTTGTAAAATTTCATTCATTAATGAACATTTTAGTGAAATTCTTCTGTATGATTTTTTATTTTTTCCAAATATTTTAAATGTAGATTTACTGAGGGGTTTATTTTGAGAACCCGAACTAAAATCAGTGTTGTAACCATTATAAATTTCATAAAATGAGTTTTTTGGATTTTATTTTATGCACAATTGATGCCTTTATAGTTAATGTGAATTATGGAGTAGTTGATTTTGGGTTGGGTTGTAGAAACTATTACCTGCAGACTATACATGGTTAGAATAATGGATATAATTATTTGAATGAAATTTACATAAGGAAGGAAATTTTTTCAATTTAAAAAGTAGATAGTTATTTTATTTTTTACACCATGAAACTAATTACAAGAGTGTGGACCATTTTTTTATGCATGGATTGATGTGAGCCCCCAGTTCGCATCATAAATCATTGTTGGGGATGCATTTTTGGGGCCCCTAGGATAATTTAAATGTGTGTCCTTTCCAAGAAACCCAGTTTTTTCATTTAGTCTTGGTTGACCAAACATACTGGGGTTTCTATATTTGTGTATACATTCCCCCTAAATTTTACCCTTTATTCATGTGTATTTTTTATGTTTTTTCTATTGATTCAAAATATTATCCCTTCATCTTTCTCTCTGTTTCTCCCTATTTTTATTTCCTTTATTTTTGTTATAATATATCGGGTTTTAGATGGATGATTTGACAAAATTTTGAGAAATAATCAAGCATTAATGGGATTTCACATTCTTCTTATAGATTATTTTCTAGGAGGATTTATTAAAATCATCGTTCATCATTCACCTTAAGATAATTTGTTTGACAATTATATTTTTGGTTTTTGAATAATTATGGTTGAATTTTCCATGGTTTATATGATTTAATTGTTGGATTTCTAATTCCCTAGTGTTGTGTGTGTTTTGGGAATAGACCACACATTATATCTCAACATTTCAATAGTGCATGGTCTCCTAGTGGGGTTCACATTTGTGATTTTATATTGGGAAATTAGTTTTATTTTTTTATTTATAAATTTAATGGTATTAATAGATCGTACGAGTACTCATGGAATCTGATTCATTTGGGATAATCGTTATATGGACTATTATTGTTTGTTGATTTAGGTTTCTTTGAATTTAAAAATAAATCTATTAATTGGTAATTTAATTCTTATATACCATCATTATTATATTTTCATCAAATATGTCTAAATTCATTCATTCCTCAAGAGATTCAGGGCTCATGATTGCCTAATAGTCAATATAGAACAGATTACATACAATTTAGTTTGACTAATGTTACTTTTGTAAGTGAGTATCGATGAAATTTTTATGGTTTCTTGGTTGTGTTCATTTCATTTTTAAGGGAAATATATTTCCTTTTTATATGTTATTTAATAAACTGATTTCATACTACTGGGATTCATGAAAAATGTGTAACTTGAGAAATTAGTTTTAAATGGAATTTCAAAATGAGAATATAGATTTATATTATATTCCATGATGGGATTATTGTGGGGGTGGGGTAGTATGAAAAATATTAGATATGATACCTTTAGAAATGGGTTTTAAAATTGGACATTGGCTTAGTTGATGAAGGGTTCCCAAGATACATGGATGTTTGTTTTTGGTATTTATACCATGTGAGGGAGATGTTTGATTTTCTATGTCTTGTGTGCATTCTATTGCTCCATATTGGGAATAAATATGGGATTTTTTTAGCATGATATTGCATGTGATTTCCATTGTTCGGTCACATTGCCTTCAGTATAAAAGTGGTGGGTTCATCTGTGGGGATGGGACATTCCCCTATTTGGGTGGATATAGGTGATTGGTTTATAATGAGATTTGGGGATAATTATTTAACTCCTAGAACCTTGTAATGATATGTAAATCTATAAGGTTGGTCAGATTCCATGATTTCTGATGCATGTGAGTGGTGAATGTATTCTTCTAACAGTTAATAGACATAGTGTGTATGAGGGATCATGAGTGATGAATATCACATGAGTGAGAAGTCATGGGATGAGTTAGAATACCCTTACATAGATTATTATAATTGGATCATTGAAATCCACTAGAGAGAGGGTTAGGTGTTTATCTAATAAGGGACATTGGAAATTAACCCTACCATGAGTGATAAGATAGTAGGTCACAATTTAGATGTTGGTATATACCCTATACATGCAGGTAGAGGGGCGATGTATTGGAAAATTCCTACCCTATTTCTGAGGGTATGAAAATAGGGGACTAGGATACCTATTATTTTACCACACTAGAATTAGTATGAATGATTTGGAAAATGAGAAAACCATACCATATACCTTTGGTTAATGGTTGGGATGAGAGATGACACCGTACCTTACATAATGTTTTATGGGTAGAGGCACATATGATTCTAACATATATTCTTCTCATATGGTTTAGGTTTATTGGAAGAGGTTTATTTTTCTCCCATAATGGTGTCGAAGCTAGTAGGGTTAGGTTGTTTGGTGATCTAGTTATAATGTAATGGCCCGACTTATATGATTTTATATACATTTTTTGTTTTATTTTCCAGGGGTTGAAAGTGTTACTTGTACACATTATATATATTTCTTTCACACCAACATAATCATATTAGAAAATTTTATTACTCAATGTAATGGATTTTATAAGTTGGTTTAATATAAATCGGTCATGGATCTAGTTATTTTTCAATGGTTGGTTTCTTTATAATATCAATGGAATATGTTTTAGAAATTATATTTCAAATGGATATAGAAATTAGATTAATATTTTTTATAATCATGTGATAGGTTGAAAAATTTATTGACTATGTGGGAAAATTTAGGTGTTTTTATTTTGGTGGAAACCCATTTACGATATGAGGTTCTTGGAATCTCGGGAGAGTATTAGTGTCTGTAAAATTATTTCAAATGGGTTTAATATAAGAATCTAGTACTTTTTAAACTGTGTTTTCATGGATTTTGATGTCTGTTTTTCAGAAAAGTCAGGAAGTAATAAATTTTTTTATGGGAATAAATGTTTTTTTCATTTAAATCACCATGTAAGGATGTATGGTTTTGTATTATTGGTTTTTCATTAAGAAAATGTGAAATGATCCTAACTAAGAGGGTTTTAATTTTTTCAATGCTTTATTGTGAATGAAATTACTGAGTAGATTTATCATTAGGAAAGAATTTAAAATATTTTTTTCATGATATTAATGTGGAGGGATCATTGGATAAATGTTGGTTTAAGTCACGAGTAGTCAAATATTGGTTGATGGGTTCATATATGGGACCCCTTGGGTGTTTTGATAATTTTAAGAGTTTTGTTACATTGAGTTTTAATTTTAAATGAGATTATATGTTAGGAATAAGTGTTAGTACAAATCATCCTTTGATATATGATATGTTCCTATGAAAGGGAATGAAAAAATAAAATTTATTTTATTAATACAATAAAATGGTTAACTAGTGTCACCACACAAGAAGAGCTTTCTCGGTTGTTTACCAACATATTCTATCTGAAATAAACTGCTTCTTTTTTGTTTTTTTATTCTATGAATGAAATGAAATTTATAAGACAAATGAAATGATAACACTAATAATAACATGAAATGAAATAATGATATTATAATTTAATGCACTTTTCCTTTTTGGTTTGCATAATGGATTCTATAATTAAATTTATTGGTGGTTTTATTAAGATTGATAACTGAATTCTATTATATCATTCAAGAATTAATATTCCATTATTTAATGGTGTCAAATAATTAATTCCTGTATTAATCTCATCTCCTCATACATCTATAATCATGTATTATGTAACATGACAATCGAGAGTGTGAGATCTTCTAATAAAAGGCTCCGTCGTATTTCATTTCCTCCATTGAATGGCTAAACTCCATTATATGAAGAGATTGTATGTTGTTAGGTGGTGGGAAATGATTTAATAAAATTATAGATATGATTTTTAGATTAATTATGTGGTGTAATATCACCACACCCATGAACATCACTCATTCGAATCATAAACATATTAAAATATAATAATTTAAGAATGAAAAATAAATAAAAAACAAATTACCTTTCCCTCGATCAACTCATCTGGTTAGCCCCACATTAATAGGGTAAGAGGACACTATGTAAAATAATAAGATAATCAGATAATAACAAAATGATAATAAAACTAATGAGGATGAGAAAAGAATGATTTGGGAAATATAAACATGAAATCAAAAGAAAAATATAAGAAGTAGAATAAGAAAAAAAGATGGTGAAGAACAATAATGGTGTGTGGAATAGGACCCAAACATACAAACAATACAAAAATTATATTATATTTAAAAGAAACTAAATAGAAATTACATTTAATATAAAATTATAGTATTAATATTAATAATAAAAATAAATGAACAAAAGAAATGGGTGTATTAGTATCCCCTCCAGAATAGATCCAATAAAAGATGGATCGTACTAATCCTACTTGATAATCGAATATCCCCAGTGTTCCTCCTTGTATATTGCGTGAAATTCATATTTCTATCATCCCATAGAATTTAAAATACATTTTTCGAATACAATGAATTGTGTGACACAATTAATGAGTCACTCTTTTTCTATCAATGGACTTCTGAAATCATCATCTAATGTGTATAATTCAAATACCATATTATTGAAATAATATATCTATAAAATTAAATTTGGAAATGATTAATTGAGATTTCATTCAAATAAAATTTTAATTTAATTAACTTTATGTCTTTAGAAAAAGTTATGCCATTTTTAGATTGGGGGTGTCCACTCTGTCAACCAGAATGATTTTTCAAATTGATTTATTTTATTTAGCTGATGTATGTTTAAATATTATATTGATCTATAAGAAGAAGAATTTGAAGAAACATGACTAATGAATAAGAAAAAATAATCAATACATTTTTATAAATAATGTAAAACATATTCTTGAAACTCCAATGTGATGAATATATTATAAAATTTGAGAATTAATCAATTTTTAGTTTTTAGCCCAAAACATACCTAAAATCCAAAAATGATGAAAATCTGATCAAATTGAGAAAATTGTAAGGATTAAATCATTGAAATACAAATGAAAAATAAAAAAAATTATATCTATCTATTACCCCACACTGTAACCATGCATGTTCTCAAACATAAAATCTCAATAAGGGATTCAAAGGGCACTAACGTACCAATATTAAAATTACAATGTAATAAATTCATTCAATTTTCTATTTCAAATTAAATTTTCAGATATCCACTTACAATATCAATATACATTATCAATTTTAAATTTAAAAATGCATTCATTAATTTTTTTTACACTTTAAAAAATTGTGGAACTTCTTCTTTAATTCATTTACGTTCCTCAATTTATAATTTGTACTTATACCAAATCACGATTTACCTAAAAGCCGGATGAAAAAGAAAAAAACCCACGCTCGAAGGAGGGGTTGAAAATTTTGAATGGGGAGATTGGGAGTGTTACTAGATTGATCTATCAGGGGTGTGATTTTCCGGCATCACTAGGCACGATTTCTAAGTATGGGGAAGGTGGGTAATGACTGCAAGTGCTACTCTGCAAACCCTTCAGATTACATGCTTCTTGAGGAGGCCAGTCATGGCTCCAGCACAACTGAAAAAACACATGCATTGGATTAAAAATCTTGTTATGGCAAATCAGTTTCCACTAGTCATCAAGAAAGCGGCAACGAAGTGTCATTGAACATGATTTCTGACGAAAAACGGAATGTTCTGGAAAGTGATTTAGCTGAATCTGGTAATCCGGAGAAACATGATCAGGATAGAGATGAATCAAGAACATGTTTAATGACATCAAACTTTGATAAATATAAGGTAATGCCCAATACAGGAACTGAAGCACAAAAATATCATAGATCTCTGAGTGATCCACTCATTCCAGGTGTCAAGCTAGGCCATTCATTATCATCCCAAAGAGGCCTTATGTCTGAAAATGGTGATTATGAATCCCCAACGTTAACACAAATAACCATCAATGAAATGCATAGGCCTCCACGATTCAGTGGTCCATTAATGCTTCAAAATTGGGCCACATTTAACAGTTTATCTGCTCCCATGAAACCATCAGGAGAATTCAGAGATTCCCTTGAAGACAGGTCAAAGGCCAATTTTGTGCAAATAGAAGGAAGGTTCTCAGTAATGTATGAAAATGTAGATCATTCAATGGATTCTTCATTATGTGTTTTACCACACGTATCTACATAGTGATCTCCCCTAAAGATGTTTTCTAGTGTTGGTGATTGGGCGTTTGACTCCAAACTGATGTCTGTTAGTCAGTCTCCCAATGAATCTTGCAACTCGACTCTCCCTGCTTCATTCATGATGCCCCACATTTAGAGCCTTTTCAGAAAACTATAATTCCGCAGGTTATTTTGTATGGATCACAAATTTTCTATAATTTGTTTGGGTTGTGTTTGACAGATCTTTTTAAAAGCATCTTATTGAATTAAAATAAAAAAATATGATTTAGATCATATTTTTTTGTTATATGTCATCAGTCATGATACAATTTATGTATAACTATAATCATATCATGAGAAAATTATCCTAATATATTCTGATTTAAAGAAACTATGTTCTCAAATTTATAAGGAAAAACCCCACATAAAATCACAATGGATTTCATTAAATGTTCAAATAAATATGAGGATTAAGGTAGGTAGGAATAACAAATTAATAAAGAAGGAGGAGGTTAATATATAATGTAAATTAAAAAATATCAAAAGTAAATTATCAATAAATCATCCCCCTAAAATAGTAAAAAATTCATCTTCCCCAACTCAATGTATGTTCATGATCAATGTTAACCAAAATGAAGGATTTTTTTGAACCCTCTCGATTTTTTCTCTACTTTTATATTTTTTCAAAAAACATTTTCACTTATTTTATCTTATGTTTTTATGCATAAAATAAACCTCACATCCATCAACTAACCACATATGATAAAAATAACTAGTCTATAAATAGTTTTTTTAGTTTTACTAAATCTCAGACCATTCATTTGAATTTTAGGCCTTTTTTCATTTTTGATTTTTATTATTCAATAGGTGGAATAAATTACATTGAATGATTCAAAAAACTTTCTCAATACCTATATATATAATCCAATCATTTCTTCCATAAAGTTAATTTCATCACGTTTACCACAACTCAATTCACTCACACAAATCATCATTAAAATATAATGAGAAAACTATGTGGATGGTAGGAATGGATAAAATGACTTGAAACATGGCTCCTTCATAACATTGCCATTAATGGTTTCTGATGGATAAATATAGAATTTATGTAAATATTTTATTTTAATGATAAGTTCATTTCAAAACATAAATCTATAACTTTAAATGTTGTTTTTTACAGTCAAAGCTTTTACAAGTTCAAATTCATGTTCTGGTCAGTCACATGTCCCATGATTACTCAAGAAATATGTTGATGACAAATATGACTTACATGGTATAGAAATCCTATAGGGAATGGGAAATATGTTTTTTTCCAATTACTAAAGTCACAATTAATAATAGAAAATCAAGTCACATATATTTTATTGATTCGAATCATGAATATGTTTGGGAAATATCATTTACCTGAATCAAATAATTATCTTAAATCATGATTCCTCATTTTTAAATCCATGATTCAATTTAGTCATCAAATTTTCCATTTTACTCATTAAATATCAATAAAATTAAATTCTATTACATGAAATCACATGAATCCTATGAAACTTATGATTATTTTATATTTAAATTAAAACAACAATTAAAATATGAGAATACAATTCTCCTATAAAAATCAAAAAAAGTTCGGAAAAAATGTTTAGAGTTTGAAGGATTGAAAATAATAGTGAAATCCCTTTTCCATTAAGCATAGTTATATGTAATCCCTATTTGAGGGATTCATTATACAATCATGAAACTAAAGAAGGTAATTACTCAATTAAAAATATGGATTATGTCATTTAATATCAATATGATAATAGGGAGTGAGTTGCATATTGTATTAATAAAATTTAAATACTAAAAATGTGAAAATAAATCATGGAATGATCCATCATGTGGGGTCTGAATTTTTTTTCCTCTTCAATGAACAAACTAGTTGTTATTCGTAATCTATTATTGGATGATTTTTCTTGGACTTGAACCACTAGATTTTGTTCTTTACATAATGTATTTCTTCTTCTTTGTTGTGGAGAATTCAATTTAAAGAGTACACCAGATACCCATTCATCATAATGAGGTACAACATTCATGGTGGGGGTTGAATGAAGTATGAATCATCTACATCTTTAGATGTGACTTGGGAAAAATCATCATCTACGTTTAGTGGTTTCTCTAAATGTGATACATCAAAATAATATATAAAAGGTAAGTTAGAGTAAATTTTTAGTTTAAAAAATTAAAATTAAAACAATTCAATATCAATTTATTCCCCTTTTATATAATCAATATATAACACTGGTTTATCATGAAGAACCACATGTATCTCTTCATGTACACCATATAGTAGATGATAAATATGTTTAGGGGCTCTATGTTTTCATCAACAACTACATTTTCATTCTCATCGTCTTAATAAAGTTTTTAAAATGTGTTGTTTGGATCTGAATATTCAAAACAGTTAGGTGTGATACTCACATTAGTTTAACTAAAATTAAAATAGAATATATTCAAGAATGTATCATGTTCCTTAGTTAGTTTGACATTCATATATAATTTTCCATTGAGTACCTCTTAGAGTTGGATGGTGGGAAGTGGTGGTATATATTTGGGATCCCCCATTTAATGGAAATCCTTAGAAAAATCCAAGAAGACTAAGGGGATTATTCATAGAGCATGGAACCTTGGTAAAATTTTAGAAAGTAAGTGGAAAACATTGTAAAATCTCTGAAACTCAATTCCAAAATATATATTTTTTATGTCCTCCCCATAACCTCGATGAATTATTTAAATTCCCAATCCACATTATTTGATTTCCAAAATATCCTCACCTATCTCACATTAATAGAAACCCCATCCTCCATGGAAAAGGGTGAGTTAATTATTTTTTATCGCACTTATGGGTTATTTTTCTATGAATTAAATAAAAAATCATTTGAAAGAATCTTTGAAAATTATTTTTTATGGGATTTTTTTGAACACGATGAAATATATCTAATGTGTAAAAATTAAAACGTAATGAAAAAAACTGATTATATCACTCAAAATGGTGATAGTTTTGATACATTCCTACCATAGCGGGTATAAACAAAATATTCATTTTCCTAATATAGCATAGAGGCTGGTCAGGGTTATCTCGCATGTGGTGTTTTCTCAATAGTTCACATACCTATTCTATCTCACTTAAACTAATTATTTTCATTATTTGTATTTAATCCAGTATTGAAAGTATTATTATAATAAAAATGAAATGATATATCTTATACTAACATAAAATGATATAATGTGATTACTAATGAAATATCTTACCCATTATGGCTTGGTTCATGGGCTCCATCATTATCCTTATTGGTGTTTAGATTATATTTGATAAAACAATTCTGAGATCTCATTCATGAATTAGTATTCCTTTATTTTGTGGTTTGAATCCTTAATTCCATTATAAATATCAATTTTATAACATCCTATAACCATGTTTGATGGTATTCCTCAATCGATTGGGTGACATCTATGATTAATTGGATCCGTCATATTCTATTTTATAAATTGAATAGATCGAATCCATCATAAAAATAAATTATTATCAATATAATATTGGAAAAAAAATTTAATAAAATATTAGAAATGAGTTTCAGATCAGTTCAATGGTGGTAAATAATCAATGAAATTCAAATCACTCGGTATTATCACAACATTAATATTCTAATATAATTTAAGCATATAATATTTTATATTACTACTAAACTTCCATGAGCCAATACAGTGTTTATGAAATAATTTTTTAAGATAAGAGGTCACTATGGAAATGAAAATAAATAAGAGAAGAATAAAACAAAAGAATAAAAATTAAAATTTTGAGGATGATAGAAGAAGAAGAAATACATATTCAAGAAATCACCAAAAAAATAGAACAAAAAGAAGATGAAAATAAGAAAATAACATGGAGAAGAAGAAGAAGAGTATGTGGAAGAAGACATTAAAATTAAAACAATGCATTAATTGTATTTTATTCAATTGAAATTGAATTAAAATTACATATAAATTAAAAATAATTTAAATAGAATACTATTAATAAAAAGAAGAGAATGAATGGGTGTAGTAGCTTCCCCTCCAGAATACTTCCTCCAGAAGTTTCATCTTTTTATTCCCACCCTACGTTGGAATCTATAAATGGGTCCTTCTTATAAACTTTTTTAAATTCTGATTTATATCGACCCTCCAAATTTAAAATACATTTTATATGTATAAATTTTGTTATGACATTAACAATGAGCCACACATCTCCTATATGAGGATTCCATAAATTTTCCTTCAATTTGGAGCATTCAATTGCTTTATTAATGATATAATGTCTCTATTATATTCATTGGTCATATTATTCATTTATAATTATTTAATATAAGTTTTTATCCCCTCAATTTGATGTCATTATTCTATGTTAGTCATAATTTTCTGTAGTGGGATAAACTATGTCATCCAAAATAATTTTTCAAATTGAATTATTTTTTAGGACTATAGACGTTCAAATTCTCTCGTTCCTCATTAGAAGAATTTAAATAAAACTAAATATTTAATCCTATAAGAAAATTATTCTCTCTAATTTTATGTATGTTATAAATTTTATAATCAAAATTCAAAAGTGATAAAAATCTATTAAAATTCCAGAATTATGGAATTTTTACATATTCGCCCAAAAAAATCAAAAATCAAAAAATGATGAAAATATGAGAAAATTGATAATATTTTAGGGATTAATTAACTATAATATATATAAAAATGATGAAAATATAATTTCAAAAACAAGTAGAGTATAATGGTGGAGAGAACCATAATTATTTGGATTAATTGGTTGTTAACACTTCGGGGGTTAGGATTATTGGGTATCATTGAGAACCATATTGGCACCTGGTGATTTAAGTTTCATATTTTCTACTCAGTTATTAGTGGATTGGTCGTGTCTAGTCTTTACACATGGTAACAAATATTATATATTAGATGGAGATTGGGTGTTTGGATAAGAGGGGCATGATATGGATAATGTTATGGTGCAGATCATTAAATCATTCACATGTCTACGATCATAATTTCATATGGATCATAGAGGAAGTTACATAATTTTATGGATGGTTGAATTGTTATTGGGATAAATCATAGTAGAGATAACAATTTGGAGAGTATATAGAGGAATCTTTTTGATGATTTGTATTGGAAATAGGCTCAGGATAGAGGTGGCATTATAACGACCCAAGATTGATGTACATGAAAATTAAATTACATTTTCAAAATACTTAATACAAAAAAAAAATAGACAACCAAGGACCATAATAGTTTAGTGTCTTTGGAAAATCGTAAAAAATATTGTAATCATGGTGAAAGATCTTCAAAATATCTCATAAATATCTTCCCCTTTTATTTTCTTACCTAAAAACTTTCTTTATATCCTGGGGAAAAGAAAACATAAAAAAGGTGATCTTAAATGCTAAGTAAGTGTATCCATGGAGAAAATATAAAAACCATATAAATTTGAACTTAGAAACATGAACATGAAGCTTAAACATCAAAATATGGAGTCGTGAAATAAATCGTGGAAGTACGTTAGGCATAGATAATAATGAAACATTAATTATGATAACGTGGCATGGGAATAAAACATGTCATTGTGGAAATACATTATGCACATGATATGATTTGCATAGTAGCCAAGGCATTTCTTCCAGGACCATCATAGTGGACAATGTCCATTACTGAACCGGGTTTACTTGTTGTTCCATCCCTCTATCACTGAACCAAATTTACTTTCTGTTCCACCCATGTCTATCTGATGACATATAAATCATGTCACAATGCATTTGAGGGAGATATAGGTCCAAAAAATCTCATAATGAAATCAATCTTATGTGTGCCACAAAATAAACATAAATCATTCACCATAAATCAAAGAATAAAATGGGATTCATAAACATCATCCCATCATAACATAATCCATATAAAACAAATGGATATAATTTCATCATAAGAAAAATAAAACCATGTAAATAATAGAGACATTATGCTTGAAACATTACAATATTAAATAATATCATCATGTATGGAAAAAAGTTTTGATAAAAAAGCTGAAATTAATTCCTGAAGAAAATATCCTTTCTTCTTCCAAATCATTTTATTTTCTCAAAATCAAATGCAATTTAAAAGAAAATATTTTTTTAAAATAATCCTGAAATCATGTAGAGGAATATTTATGTAAATAAGGCGTTATGAAATCAAAAAAAACTATTCACATCGTATAAGTTAAAAAAAATCCCCTCATACTTTTAACAGAAATGTAAAAAAGTTCCACATTTGGTAAACAAAAAAATGACACATTCCATAACATAATGAAAAAGTCAAAGAGGGGTAAACATGAATTTAAAAAAACATGTAAGAATATTTAACTCTTTATTAAAACATTTTTATGGACATGGATGAAAAATATAACCCTAGTAAATACATACGTATAAGCCATCCCGGATAAAAATGTGATTGCAAAATTATCCCTTACCTTATTTCCAATTTCTTCCATATCTATCTAAGACTACTGTATATTGGGCTTAAAAATATTATTCACTTGTAAAATAACCATAATAAAATTTATGATATCATATATGATTCACTTACTAATTTATATTACCCGTTCATTTGTAAATTACATGTTAAAGAAACATTTTGTGTAAAATCATTTCATTTATTGTATGTGTTTTGACTTGTAATTATTCATATAATTATATAGATAATTATTACTTAATTAAATTATGTAAAACTTGATTTGTATATATTCAGAAAATAATACATCGGTAAATGGAATGAAATACACCATTAATGGGGACGGTAGGTCGTACGAAAGCATGAACGTTGTTTTCCGTTCCTTATTGACTTGAATGAGAGTAAGTAGATGACTTATATATATATATACATAAATCCAGTAGCATTATTATGTCATATAGATCATTATTATTCATTATATATACTTTATAATCATTTTTGAATGGTGAACAAGAAAAATGAATTTCATCGCATCGTGGAGACGGTAATCCGTACGTACGCACGAGCGATGATATCATTCTCGTAATTATTTAATGGTATTTGAGTGGATGATAGAATACCTTAGAATTAGTATAATGTTATAAAAATAATATATAGATATTATTTACACCATTATACCCATCAAATTAAGTAGGTGGAAGAAAACAGATTACACCACGGCCTGGAGACGGTATTCCGTACGTACGCACGCGCGGTGATTTCATTTTTCGTAGGATTGATAGAAGGTTAAATGGGGTTGTTTAATATTTATAATAACATATTAGTATATTAGTGATACTGATTTTATTAAATTACAATGAAACGAATAAATAAGCGGAATTATTAGATGAAAAAAATTTGAAAGAATCGGTAAAGGATATTAAATCTTTTTCGACACGCCTCTTTTAGACCTCCTCTCAGGGCACTAAAGTCGGTCTATAAAAAATACCAAGACCACTATAATGTTGTTAGGTAAGTGTAGAATAGAAATGTACATGGTTTGGACGATCTTGAAGGCTCAAAATTTGTGTAGAGGGGAGGGTGGAGGTTCCCTTTTATAAGAGAAGAGAGGGGAACTTTTGGAAACCTCAAAAATATTAATTAATAATAAAATCAAAGCCCACATTAAAACATTAAAAGTTAATAAAATTCTGATATGAGGTAATATAGGGTTGTAATATCATCAACCAATCAAATTTATACATGTTTTTATTTTATTTTAAACCGTATCATTTAGATTTATCGTAATCTAATCTATTTAATTTTATTTTTGGTAATAATATAATAAATTTTAAATGGTTATAAATACATACATATGTTTTGTGAATTGTCCATAATTAGATAAATAATTACATTTTCGACCATATACTGTTCAATTTGTAATTTCTAAATATTTAGTGATTTTTAATCAATTTAATAATATGTTATTTTTTTAAAATATCAATATTGTCAATTTTGAAACTGTTCAATTATTTGAATTTAAATTAAATCCATACAGAAGATATACTCAAACCAAAATATTTAATAGATTCCTAAATTGTCATATTCATCAAAAAAATTCATGGATCACATTAATTTGTTCATATATCATTTAGTTTAATATTTTTAAAATCATTTATTTGATATTTTCCTTTATAAAATAATTACTACAACATTTGTGTATAATTATTTAATATACTTATTTGTTGAATAAAAATTAAAAATAAAATAAAATGATACATATAAATCTAACTACTTCCATTAGAACTCTTTTAATCAAATTTAGAATCTTAATATCACAAAATTTATATTGTTATAATTATTAAATTATGAAGGTGAAATGTTTGACAACATTTAAAATAAAATAATATAAGTGTCATAATCAATTTTATAAGGCTACAAATGGTCTAATATTCGATCATTGGATTCTTAAGAATCACATTTCACGAAAATAAATTTTGGATTGGAGGTTGTGCCTTTTATGGTTACTATTATATTAATAAAAACTGTATTATTGATTTTTCACTAACTAAACAATTTCTGCATTACTATTTTGTCACCATTAATGAGAATTATTTAATCCCTAAATATTATAAATAAATTCACATAATTTAGATAATTTTATTTTATTTATGGTGACTATTTATGTTTGATGTTTTATGAAGTTTATCACTAAATTAAAATTATTACACTTATAAGATATTAGATAGTAACATGTTGTCACTTTCATTGGTTTTAATAATAATTACATCCTTTTCATGGTCAAAAGACCATGAAATAAATCAATTACAACCCTTAGGTGATATGGGTCGACTTTTATTCATCCAATAAATTTTTCTCAGGTGTTAGGGTAATTTTATAATATTATTGTCACCCTTAATTTCCCGATTTACCTTTAACTATGATAAATAAAACTTACCGTTGTTTCTATTCATAATTCCAAAAAAATAAAAAGTAGTCTATAAACATAATTTTAACCTAATTATTCCAAATATGGAATCTATATTTCCAAATTCAGACACAGAATATGCATTAATTAATTTAAAATTTCGGTCGTTGTAGAAAAAAACGGGTTTTTATTTAAAACATCGCAAAAGAATGAAATCTTTTTTCCTATGAATTCAATGAAAAATTAATAATAATGACATATATTATATTAAATGGTAAAAATATATTCTATTTATACTTTAAAACCTTTCAATATTATAATATAACCATATAAATTATCTTGATGAAAAAATTTGTTTTTAATTACAATTTGAGTATTTTTACTATTCATCAAAATATGGACGTTATCAGAAAAATATCAAATTATTATTGAACATAAATTTTAATATCTGGATTCACACGAAGAATTCTATATTGTAAAATTGATCTTATAAACTTGTTAAAAATTAGATTTAAAATCTGTACACTATCAAAAGACGGAAAAACTGTAATTTTTTAAAAATAATTAATTTACCAAAATAAATTATTATTCTCTCATATCATGATCAAGAAAATGTTTATGATGAATGATAATGTTTTAATATTAAAATTTTAGTTAATACTATTCATAACAGCTTGTTCATGATAATATTATAATAATATCTCATTTAGTGAAACTCTGTACTGCGTACAACAAACGCTATCGAGGAAGGTCACTCTTGTGTGTAATGTAAGCCAAGTTAGGGTTGCGTATAGGGAAATCCTACTATGGTGTTTCATATAACATACTAAAAATATATTTCATTTATACTTTTCTCAAAATCAATACATGGTGTTGTGTAAAATGAATTTTATTCGAAAGAACATGAAATTGTGTGCATCACAAGCCATGAATTGTGTTGCGTATACTACAAGCTAATACAGTGTTGTGTATAGTGAAAAATAATCTTGGTGAAGCATAAAACAAAATACATAAATGAAATTAAAAAGAATAATTATCATAAAATCTCAGGGTGTCACATTTTACCCCCCATATAATGAATTTCAACCATATAATTTTTCGGGAATATAAATTGGTTTTTACTTGAAATTTTCCTTCATAGAAACCCACATCGTAAAAATGATTAATAAAACAAAATTTTAAAAAAAGGAACATTAGAAACATAATGGATACCCAATGTAACTCATTACTATGTTTCCACATAGGATAACATAGGTGAAAACATTGATATGGAAGAGAAATCTAACCATCACATTCGGATTGAGAGTGGTAGAGAACATGGCTATAACAAGCCAACAATCACAAAGACATAAATTTGATATGATCTAAAGTACCATCTAATTCATCAGACATGAAGGTAATAAGAAAACATTTTTGGTTTCCAAGATCATTTCCCTAAAGTTGATGATTTTTTGCATAAGGATAAATACTTGTTTGATGTCTAAATTAATCCTTTTTCTAAAACTATGACATTATATCATTTCAGAAATAATATCAAAATTTTCAAGCCTTAAACAATACTATCAGATGTCTAAATTAATCCATTCAATAGTTTAGTATTATCCAAAGTACTAATGTCTAATATCATAGTATACAGAAAATGATTACTAGAGATGTCATATACAATGCTTGTGATTACAATCATTTATCCCCCATATGTCATAAGATATATCTTTTTGGTCATATGTGAATACCTTAATCATGTATTCTCTTGATAAATTAATTCCCATTGAACCTTAGGAAAAACTTGAATGCTATAAAAAGTTAACTCTTTCCACATACCCAAATTCCAATATTTCTATATACTCCAACAATGATATCACTTTGTCCTTATATCAGTCATGAGCTCACTAATAATATCAATCATATTATTTTCATCTTATCCCTTCATTATGTTCATATCATATAATTTCAAAAAATATCGAAATAACCTTTCATGGTTACCGGTACCATTCATAATATAATTTCAAATACATTAGGAAACAAATAGTGTAACAATCCTTAGATGTTTCTTTATTTCATAGTACCATTAAATTACCTAGACAACATAACTCTAGATAAGCATAAAATCATTCCACTACCTTCTTAAACCATTGACTGAGGTTCATTATTTTATTCCTCAACACATCTTTCATTTCATATATGATTTTTAGCCTCTTAATCATCACCAATATAAACAGTACTCATATGGAAATGATTATTCTATTCATGAGATTTTCCATTACTGAATTGGTTTTCATGATGCCCATAACATCCACATTTAAAATAAATAATTGTAGTTGGTGTCTTAAGAATACCATTATCCTTGCCCATAGTGTTAACTGAACCCTTTCTTTTGCGATTAATATCATTGTGTCCTTCTTTTCCACACCCAGAGAATATTCTAGTTCCTTTGAAAAATTATCCCTGATGCCCCTTCCAAAATTATTTACATGATGGAAATTGAACTTTCATTCCTCTATGATAATCATGAAACTCCATCCTTCTCTTATTAGCTGAGTTAGGAATCTTAACAAAGTTGAGATTATTGATCATATTATGAGATTAATTATTAGGCATAATAACGAAGTTTGGACTTCCAAATACCGTTTCATTTGGTTGCTCTTGAATAATATCATTCCCTTGTCTATCATATCCTTCATTATCGCGAATCTTCTTGTCCCCAGCCATTTTCTAAAACCCAAAAAGAATATTTTGAGAGCGAAAATTCATACCAAGAAAACAAAATAATAAAGGGGTATTACCTTCAATATCTAACATCTTAGTATTAATTATAATATTGTTACCGTAATTCTAGGACTATAACCTATACATATTCTTAACCTTAGGGAAATCCCCAGAGATACCATAGAAATATCTCTAGGGATATCACTAAAGTTTTCACATCCTAGTTTCCCAAGGATTACTACACATTTCCTTTGATACCAATTATAATGACCCATGCTTGATGTACAAGGATATTAACTTCCTTTTGCTGAATAATTAATAGAAAACAAAAACAAACACCTAAGGAACCTAATAGATTAGTGTCTTTGGATAGTCAGAACAAAATCTTCTAATGATGGTGAAAGCTATTCAAAATCTCCCATAAATATCTTCCCCCATTTTTTCTATCCTAAAAACTTTCTTTATATCCCAGGGAAAAGAAAACATAAAAAGGGTGATCTGAAATTCCAATTAATGGTATGCATGGACAAAATAAAACAAACCATATACATTTGTACTTCGAAACATGAACATAAAGTTTAAATAAAGAAATAATGAGTCGTGAAATAAATCCTGGTAGAAGGTAAGGAATAGATCATAAAGAAACATTAATCATGCTATAATATCATGGTAATAAAACATGTAATTGTTCCAAACCAATAAGCACATTATATGATTTACATAGTAGCCGAGGCATTTCTTCCCAGACATTCAAAGTGGACAATGTCCATTACTAAACTGGGTTTACGTTCCATTCCAACCCTATATTACTGAAATAGATTTACTATTCATTCCAGCCATGTATATTTGAAGAGATATAAATAATTACCCAATGCATTGGTGAGAGATATAGGTCTCACCCATCTCATAATGAAATCATTCTTACATGTTCCACAAAATAAACCTAAATCATTCATCAAACCAAAATAATAAAATGGATTTCATAAACATCATCCCTTCATAACAAAATCCATATAAAACCAATTAATATATTTTTATCATAAGAAAAATAAAACCATGTAAATAATAGATTCAGTATTATTTAAACACAACCATATTTAATAATTTTATCATATATGGTAAATAGTTTTGATAAAACACTTGAAATGAATTCCTGAGGAAAATATCAGTTCTTCTTCCAGATCAGTTTCTTTTCTCAAAATGACATGAAATATGAATCAAAAAAATTTAGTTGAAAGTAATCATGAAATATTGTAGAGGAATCCTTATGTAAATAAGGCATTGTGAAATCGTATAAATTCAGACACACTTTATAATTAAAAAAACATTCTCCTCGTACTTTTAATGGAAAAGACCAAAAGTACCACGTCTGGTAGACAGAAAAAAAGATTCTTTCCATAACACAAAGTAAAAGACAAAGAGGGGTAAACATGACATTAAAAATACATGGAAGATAATTAAACAAATTATGAAAAACATTTTTATGGACATGGATGAAAAATATAACCCTACTAAATACTTACGTATAAGCAATCCCGGATAAAAATGGGATTGCCAAATTATCCCTTTCCTTATGTCCAATTTCTTCTGTATGTGCCAGAGACTCCTATATAGTGAGTTTAAACATATTATTAAATTGTTACATAACCATAATAATATTTTTTGTATCACATATGATTCACTTACTAATATATATTACCCTTTAATTTTACAATTCAATATTAATGTTGCGTTTTGGGTAAAAATCATTTCATTTATTGTATATGTTTTGACTTGTAATTATTCATATAATATCATAGATCATGATTACATAATTTGAGAATGTAAAATAGTATTTATATATATCAGAATATAATATATCGATAAATTAAATGAAATACATAGTTCATGGACATGGTAGGCCATACGTACGCATGAACGTTGTTTTCCATTCCTTATTGACTTGAATGGGAGTTAGTAGATGACATATATATATACATATATACATAAATAGATTTGCCTTATTATGTCTTATATATCATTATTATTCCTTATATATGCTTTATAATAATTCCTGAATTGTGAACATGGAGAATGAATCTCATCACGTCGTGGAGACGGTAATCCGTACGTACGCACAAGCGATGATATTGTTCCCATAATTATTTAATGGTATTGGAGTGGATGATAGAATATCTCACAATTAGAATAATGTTATAATAATCATATATATTTATTCATTACACCATTATACCCATCGAAGTAAGGTGGTGGTGGAAAATAGATTGCACCACGGCGTGGACATATTATTCTGTACGTACGCACCCGCGGTGATTTCATTTTACATAGGATGGATAGAAGGTGAAATTGGATTGCTTAATATTTATATTTACATATTAGTATATTAGTGACACTTCTTTTGTTACTTTATAAAGAAACAAATAAATAATAGAATGTATAAAAAGAAATAAATTTGAAATAATCGGTAAATGATATTGCCTCTTCTTCGACGCACCTCTTATACACCTCCTCTTAGTGAACTAATGTTGGTTTTGAAGAAGTCCAGGACCTCTGGTATGTTTCTAAGGAAGTGGGGAAGAGAAATTGACAGGTTTTGGATGAGCTTGAGGGCTCAAAATGTTATAAATAAGGGAGGGAGGAGGTGCCCTTTTATAAGAGAAGAGAGGGGCACTTTCGGAATCCTCAAAAATATTTATTAATAATAAAATCAAACCCCACATAAAAACGTCCAAACTGACTCAAATTTGTATATGAGGTAATATAGGGTTTTAATTGCATCAATCAATCATATTTAGACATGTTTTTTTTTTTATTTTAAACCTTATCATTTTTATTTATCATTATCTAATCTATTTAATTTTATTTGTGGTAATAATATTATAAATTTTAAATAGTTATAAATACCTACATATGTGTTTTAAATAATCCATAAATATATAAATTATTATATTTTAGACTATATAATTTTAAATTCGTAATTTTTAAATATTTATTTTATTTTTAATCAACTTAATAATTTGTTATTTTTATAAATTATCAATAGTGTCAATTTTGACACTATTCAATTATTTTAATTTAAATTAAATCCATAAAGAATATATATTCAGACAAAAATATTTAATAGATTCCTAACTAGTCATCTTAATCTAAAAAAATCATGCAGAACATTAATTGGTTCATATTATATTTATTTGAATATTTTTAAAACCATTAATTAGATATTTCTCTTAATAAAATAATTACTACAACATTTTTTTATACTTATTTAATGTACTTATTTTTTCAAAAAAATTAATAATAAAATACTATGAAGTAGTTAAATCTAATATTTTCCATAATAATATTTTTACTGAAATTTAACCTCTTAAAATCAGAAAATTTAAATTGATATATATATTAAATTATGAAGGTGACAACTAAGACATCATTTAAAATAAAATAATATAAGTGTCATAATAACTTTTATAAGGCTCCAAATGGTCAAATATTCGACCATTGGATTATTAAGGATTAAATTTATACGAAAAATAAGTTTTTGTTAGGTGTTTGTGCCTTTTATGGTTACTATTAGTTTAATAAAAATTGTATTATTTATTATTCACTAAATAAAAAAAATTTCATCACTATTGTGTCACAATTAATGATAATTATTTAATCTCTAAAAATTACAAATAAATTAAAATAATGTAGATAATGTTATTATATTATTTGTGATTATTTATTTTTGATTTTTTATGAAGTTTATCACTAAATTAAAATTATTACACTTATATGATATAAGGGAGTAACATGTTGTAACATTCTTTGGTTTTAATAATAATTACATCCTTTTTATGGTCAAAAGTCCATGAAATGAATCTATTCTGACACTTAGGTGATATGGGTCGACTTTTATTCATCTAATAGAAATTTGGCAGGTGTTAGGGTAATTTGATAATATTATGGTTACCCTTAATTTCTTGATTTACCGTTAACTGTTGTAAATAAAATTTAACGTAATTACTGTTCATAATGCCCAAAAATAAAAAGTAATATATTAACATAATTTGGATCTAATGATTAAAAATATAGAATCAATTTTTCCAAATTCAAGTCACAGAAGATGCATTAATTAATTTAAAATTTATCCTGTTTTTGAAAAAAACTGTTTTTATTTAAAACATTGCAAAAGACTGAAATGTTTTTATATATTAATTCAATGTAAAATTAATTATAATCACATAAATTATTTTAAATGGTAAAAATATATTCTATTTATATTTTAAAACCATTCAATATTAAAATTTAACCATATAATTTATCTTGAGGAAAAAAGTTGATTTTAATTAAAATTTAGCCTGTTTTTACTATTCATCAAAATATGGACGTTATCAGAAAAATATCAGAACATTATCCAAGGTAAATTTTTATATCTTTATTCACAAGAAGATGTATATTTTTAAATATTTAACTTATAAACTTGTATAACTTATATTTTAAATGGGTGTCCCATTAAAAGGCGGAAAAAATATATTTTTTGAAAAATACTTATTTTACACGAAAAAATTATTTTGTTCTCATACCGTGTTATAGAAAATGTGTAAGATGAATGATAATGTTATAAAATTTAAAATGTAGTTAATACTATTCATTACAGCTAGTTCATGATAATATTATAATAATATCTCGTTTAGTGAAACTCGGTATTGCGTACAACACATGCTATCGTGGAAGGTCACTCTTGCATGTAATTCAAGCCATGTCAAGGTTGTGTGTTGGGAAATCTTCCTTTGGTGTTGTGTATAACATACTAAAAATATAGTTCAGTTATACATTGATCAAAATATATACGTGGTGTTGTCTAAAATGAATGTTATTTGAAAGAACTTGATATTGTGTGCATCACAAGGAAAAAATAGTGTTGAATGTACTACAAGCTAATACGGTATTGCGTATAGTGCAAGATAATCATCAGGGAAGTGTACAAAAAAATACATCAACGAAATTAAAAGGAATAATTATCATAAAATCAAGGGGTGTTACAAGCGTGATCCTAGTGTGATTTATGTGTAAGAGTGTTGTTTTTTATGGGTTAAGTGTGACATATGGTTGGTTTAATTGAGAATAAAACCATATATCTGAGCCTAAATTATTTTTCAGTCATCAATGTGAATATTTGGATGATTAGGTGATTTATTTTGGTTAAAATAAACCATGATTGGGTATTGTGGTGTAGTGGAGAAATGTCGAAGGGTGAGGAAGTTCATTATCAAGATAATTTATATTGAGAGAAGTATTAAATGAGTTTTATACAAATTAATGGATGTGTTGTGGTGTAGAATAAATTAGGATCATTATTTAACAAGTGGTTGACGTGGTTTGTGATTTGAACCATGATTTTGTAGATATGTCAGTTCATTCGGGCTAGGATTTTGCAATTGCATAGGGGACTTGTGTAAGGAAATTATTGATGGAACATGAGGATTTATCGGTCAATTGACTATAAATGTATAATTAGGTTTATTTTTAGAGGAATACCATTGATTATAGGTTAAAGAAAAAGTTCTGGTGGAGTTTTTTTAAGACTATTGTAATTACAGGTTGTCAGTTTTTGAAAAAATTTAATAATTAATTTTGGAAAGGGTGTATTTATTTGAATAGAGGCCCAGACATAGGTTCTTAGCATTAATATTTTTTTATATGTATTCATTTATGTTATTTATGTATTAGTGGATTTCACTTTAATTTGGGTGGATGTTAGAGAAGAATTCATGCTCTAGAAATTTACACTAGAAGGCTATCTGTAACACTCGAGATTTTAATGGGTAATATTTTGTTTTTATATATCATCAAAGGAATCTTTCACTACACACTTGCTTGGCTTACTTTACACGCAATCACGACCTTCCTCGATAGCTTGCGTCGTACGCAATACCGAGTTTCACTAAACAACGATATGCTATTAAAATAATATTAAAACTAGCCGTTATGAATAGTATTAACCACTTTTTGAAATTTTATAAATTTTATTTTTCAAAATGGACTTCATTTTTGGATTCAGAATTCCGAAATTATCCTAGGGTGAAATTTTGGTATTTTTCTGAAAACTTTCAATTTTTGATGAATAGTGAAACCACTAAGTGGTAGGTTAAAAACCGAATTTTTGCATAAAACATAATTTTACCGCTTCTGTGAATGGAATTTCGAAAATCCGACAGACACGATTGATATCAGTAAGTAAAATGTGGATCAATGAGATAAAAATAATTTTTTGGTGAATAGTAACTTTTTAATTTTTTTTACCGCAGTTAATAGTAAATAGGGTAACTAAGGGTAAAAATGATATTACTATTACCCTAACACATTTCCTAATTCTATTGGATAAGTTTAATTCGACCAAAAAAAACTTAGGAATAAAATATGACCATTTAGGCCCACTTGGGTTAGATTAGGACATTTATTATTAATTTATTTAAAGAAGGGTTAAAATAGTTAAAATCAAAGTTTAATAAGTACAAAATTTTTAATATGGGGTTATACATAAGATAAATTCGAATATAAATATTCATTAGAAAGATAAAATTATTCCCTACATAATGGTATTTTATTTTTAATTTTTATACATTAAATAATTTAATTTATTTATGACACAATGATGATGCAGTAATTATCTTTTTAATGAAATATTGACATAATTGATGTTATAAACACCAAAATAAATGTAATTTGAGACTTTTTATAAATTCCACTAATTTTATAGGTTACTATGATATATTAGTATTGATTTAATCAACTTGGTTCGAACATATAATTCTGTTATGACTTTCACAAAAATCATATATCAAATAGTGTCAAAATTGACACAAAATAGTTTTTAAATGAAATATTATATTACTAATTGTTATTTTATTCCTAAAAATCTAAGGTTCGGACAAATGACTTAGATAAGGATATATATATTAATAATAAACAATTTGGGGTTCGTTTGGCATGTTATAGTATGTGTATTAACAATATATTGAAAGAAAACAAAATGACATGGTAAAAGTTAAATTATTTTACTTAGAGTTAAATATAAATGATAAAGTTAAAATAATACACTAAACTTGTCTAAATCCTATTGGTTGATAGGATTTCGACCCATCCCCACTTTAGCTTTGAAATAAGACCTGTTTGGAACCATTATAAACCGATTTTGACTTTGATATAAAATAATATTTTGAGATATTCCTAAGGTGCCCCTCTCCTCCCTTATAAAAGGGCACCTCCTCCCCCTCCTCCTCACACCAATTTGAGCACTCATGCTCGGCCAACCCCTGCCATTTTCTCTTCTCCAGTTACCTAGAATAATCCTAGAGGTCCTGGTCTTCTTCAAAGACCAATCATAGTTCCCTAAGTGGAGGATTCAAAGAGGCGTTCCAAAGAAGAGGTAATATCCATTACCGATCTTTTCAATTTCTTTCTTCTTCAACTTTTCTTATTTAGTTGTTTCATTATAAAGTAATAACATCAGTATTACTTACATACTTATATGTTATTATAAATATGAAACAACCCTAATTCACCTTCTATCCATCCTATGGAAAAATGAAATCACCGCGCGTGCGTACGTACGGAATACCGTCTCCACGTCGTGGTGTAATCAATTTTCCACCATCACCTTACAAGAATGGGTATAATGGTGTAATGAGTAACTATTTATTATTTTTATAAAGTAATATTGATACTGAAATAATATATATATACTCCAATACAGTTACACGATCATAGGAACGATATAATCACTCGTGCGTACGTACGGAATACCGTCTCCACGGTGTGATGCGACTCCTTCTACATGATCATCATTAAATATTAATTATATAAATGAATTGAATGAATAATTATGATATATGTTACACTAATAACTTTCTGGATATAAGGTATCTATAACCTTAAAAGAAGAATAAGAATTTATTTGGCAAAACACGCATAAGAACGAAAGGCAATAAGGACCCGAGTAACAAGTGACAATGAAGTATTACTAACAAGAAGCTAAGAATATGACCATATATGATATCATATCAATATGTATGATTATGTAATAAGTCAATAACATTATTTTAACCATTATACAGGAGCTTGGGACACGTACAAAGCTAATCGGACCTAAGGTAAGGGAAAATATCACAATCTTATTTTTATCCAAGATTGTTTATACTTTGGAATTTACTGGGGTGTATTTTATCATCCACATCCATGTAATATTATTTCCATCCACCTAAATTTTTTTAAAACCTATTTTACCCTTTGGTGAGTTTTTATTAAAAGATATGAAAGGAATATTTTGTCATTTTTCGTACGAGGTACTTTTTGACTTTTCCAACAAAAGTACGAGAAGAATGATTTTTTTAACTTATACGACATGAATGGATTTTTAAAACATTATTTCCAAGAAGATTCCTTTAAAAGTTTTCAAGTTTATTTTTAATCAACTTCTTTAAGTTTAAAATTGTATGACATGTTAAGAAAGGAAAATGTTTTTGAAGTAGAAAGGATATTTTCCTCAAGAATGGAGTTTAAGAGTTTTATCAAAATTATTTTCCATCTAAGATAATATATGGTTCTATTTATATCCCTATTATTACATGGATTTTATTATTTTTTGATGTAAATATTTTTATGAATTCCTTTATCTTATATGAATTGTTTTATGATGTCATGTTGTTTAAGAATCCCATTTTTATTACATGGGTTATGCTATGATGTTCGGTTTATGATTTTGTGGCACACATAATAATGGTATCATTATGAGATGGGTGGGACCTATATCTCCCTCCAATGCATTGGGTAAAGATTTTATATCTCATGAGATAGACATGGCTGGAACGGTAGGTTATACCGGTTCAGTGAAACAGGACTGGAACGAGGGTGACTCGGTTCAGAAAGGGACTCTGTCCACTAAGATAGTCTTGGAAATGAGTCATGACTAACAAGAAATGATGTTCCATGATTATGTGTGCATGCCACAATGTTTCAAGTTTCATGTTATGATTATGGGGATTTCATTTTCACTTCTATGATTTATTCCATGTTAAGAAATTATGATCTCTTTTGCAGGTTATGATTTTCAAAAAGATATGATATGATTTTTATTTCTTTTATTTGCCCTTGCTGAGCATTTGAGCTCACCCTTTTATGTTTTATTTTCTCCAGGTCAAGAAGATGGATATTAAGTAGAATATGCTAAAAGGGACCCTAGATATTATGAAATAAATGGGAGACACATTAGAAGATTTATGAACCAGTTGTTTATGTTTCCCAGTTTCTAAAGTCACTATACATATACGGTCCTTTGTGGTTTTGTCATATGTTTTAATAAGTGTGTTTCAATTTTGAAGTATTAACAATGTATGAAAAGTATGGGTCATTATAGTTGGTATCAGAGGAAAGGTATAGTCAACCTTTGGAAACTAGGATGTGAAAGCCTTAGTAAGAACCCTAAGGATAAGTCTAAGCATAGAACACAATCTTAGTGTTTTAGAAATGTCCATGAATAACCTAGGATAAGACCTTAAGCATGAAAATTTTATTCTTGAATTATGTGGTTTTCCTATTATAATTAGTGTTTCTCACTCTATTCTTCTTGATTTTAGTCAATGGCTGGAACGCGAAAGAACCGTGTTAATGCGGAATGCGATGGGCAATGCAATGATTGTCCCCCTGAGCAACCAAACGATATGGGAGCTGGAATAAAAAATCTTGTAGCCATGCTCACACAACTTTCTCAAGCTATGAATCATGTAGGACTTCCAAACGAGCAAAGGAAGGAGCAACATTCTGTTGAATCCTTCATGAGGCAGCGTCCACCTTCTTTCAGCGGGTCTACTGATCCATTAGTTGCTGAACAATGGATTAGTACTACTGAAAAGATATTTTCAATTCTTCAATGTTCTGAACATGATAAAGTCATCCTAGCAGTGTATCATTTGGAAGGAGATGCTGATCAATGGTGGAATCTTATTAAGAATATGGGGAAAAGGGATGAAATTGAGTCTATGGAATGGGACGAGTTCAAGAACTTATTTTTCAATAAGTACATCCCTCGTATTCTCCAAAAAAAGATGGAGAAAGAGTTTCTTGAACTGAAACAAAGTGATGATGAATCTGTTGGTACCTATGATGAAAATTTTACAAGACTTGCAAGGTACGCTTCTGGTATTATTATCCAACCTGAGAGTAAGATCGATCGATTCTTTAGTGGCTTAAAACCAAGTCTTCGAAGGGTGTTAGCCATAAGGGACTTCAATAGCTACGAGGAAATTGTTCGATGTGCTCTCAAAGTCGAGATGGAGATTGGAGTAACCCATCAGTCACATGGGTTTGATAAAAAGAGGAAGATGGAATTCAAAGGAAAATCTAAAGAGCACACTGAAAAGAATATGAGCTTTCCCTTATGCTCAAAGTGTGGAAAGAAACATGGAGGGACTTGTCTTAAAGGGACAAGTAAATGTTTTAAATGTGGAAAGGAAGGTCATCGGGGATTTGAATGCCGCGATAATGGGAAGAAGATGTCTAATGATCCAAACAAAGGAAGGGATACACAGAATGAACCTACTACACTTCAATGTTTCAAGTGAAAGGAGATGGGCCATTATGCCAATCAATGCCCAAATCCAAGGTTTGATGATGATGGTCGACGTCAAAAAAATCTTAAGGCTAAAGACAAAGTAATGTCACATGCAATTTCTATCAGCGATGTGGAGTACGATAACGAAGTGGTGAAAGGTACACTTACCATCCACTCTAAAGTAGAAAATGTTTTATTTGATTCTGGATCCACCCACTCTTTTAATTCTGAAAACGTTTCTAAGGGTATCACCGTACTACCTCAACAATTAGATGTTGAGTTAGCTGTGACAACACCTAATGGCACAACAGTCGCATCAAAAGTTTATAATTCTTCTCTGATCGATGTTTGTGGGAAAGTGCTTCCTGAAAATCTTGTGATCCTTCCTTTAGTGGAATTTGATGTGATTCATGGCATGGATTGGATTTCTCTACATGGAGCTCATATCAATTTCCAAAGAAGGGAAGTCACATTTCATATTCCAGATCAATCTATGATCGTCTATCAATGCAAGGATGAACATAACCTTCCAGTGGAAATTTATTCCATATTATGGGTATTGATTCCACCAAATGAAGGTTATTTATCTAAAATGGTTGGTGAGAAAGTCATGATTAAGAATATTCCCATTGAACGGGAGTTTGATGATTTCATTCCAGAGGAATTACCGGGTCTTCCACCAAATCGTGAAGTTGAGTTTTCAATAGAACTCGTACCGGGCGCTTTCCCAATTTCAAAGACACCTTATAGAATGGCCCCAATTGAGTTGTAGGAATTGAAGAAGCAACTCCAAGAGAATCTTGATAAGGGATTCATACGCCCTAGTGTGTCACCATGGGGAGCACCTGTTCTATTTGTTAAGAAAAAAGATGGATCAATGAGACTCTGCATTGATTATCGAGAACTTAACTAGATCACTATCAAGAACAAATATCCTCTCCCACGCATTGATGACTTATTTGACCAACTACGCAGAGCTCAATACTTTTCCAAGATTGATCTTCATTCATGGAATCATCAATTAAGGGTCAAAAGGGAGGATATACCAAAGACAACTTTCCGTACAAGGTATGGACACTATGAATTTATAGTGATGCCATTTGGTCTTAATAATGCCCCTACTATCTTCATGGATCTAATGAATGGAGTCTTTAGAGACTATCTTGATCAATTTTTGGTAGTCTTTATAGACGATATTCTTGTCTATTCAAAGAGCAAGGAAGAGCATGAAGATCACTTGAGAATTATATTGAAGACCCTGAGAAAGGAGAATCTTTATGCGAAATTTACCAAGTGTGAATTTTGGCTTCAAAAAGTTTCATTTTTGGGTCACATAATCTCAAAAGAGGGGATATCTGTGGATCCAGCAAAAACAGAGGTTATCGAAAGATGGTTAAGACCAACAACAATAACTGAGATCCGAAGTTTTCTTGGTTTGGGTGGATATTATCGACATTTTGTAAAATATTTTTCACGATTATCTAATCCACTCACCAAGTTGACTCGGAAAGGAGTTAAGTTTGTCTGGACAGAGGAATTTGAAGAGAATTTCAAGGAGATGAAAAGAAGGTTATCCAGTGCACCTTTGCTCACACTGCCTTATAGTGGAGAAAGGTTTGTGATCTACAGTGATGCATCCAAGAAGGGATTGGGGTGTGTTCTTATGAAAAATGATATGGTGATAGCTTATGCCTCACGACAGTTGAAAATCCATGAGCAAAATTACCCAACACATGATTTGGATTTGGATGCGGTAATCTTTGCATTAAAGAGTTGGAGGCATTACCATTATGGTGAAAGGTGTGATATTTATACTGATCATAAAATATTAAAGTATATTTTCACACAAAAGGAGTTGAATATGCGTCAAAGAAGATGGTTGGAGCTGATTAAGGATTACGACTGCTCAATCCATTACCACCCTGGGAAAGAAAACAAGGTGGCAGATGAATTAAGTCGACAAGACCATGCTAGTTTATCCATGATGAGGATCACAAAAGATCCAATATTTATGGATTTACAAAGGATGGATCTTGGAATTATAATGGAAGGGGAAAAATCTTATCTTTCTCAAATGAATTTTAAACCATATATACATGTGAAGATTAAAGAGGCACAGAAAGAAGATGTCGAGTTACAAAAGAAGGTGAGAAATGTTCCTGAATTCAACCTTGATTGTGATGGGATAATAAAGTTCAGGAATCGGGTTTGTGTTCCTCCCATCCCCGAATTAAAGAAGGAGCTACTGGATGAGGCTCATAGTTCATCATTCTCTATTCATCCTGGAAGCACGAAGATGTATAGGGACCTGAAAGAGTACTTCTGGTGGGATGGAATGAAAAGAGATGTTGCTGAATATGTCTCTCGATGCTTGGTTTGTCAACAAGTTAATGCTGAGAGACAGAAGTCTAAGGGGATGTTACAACCATTACCCATACCCGAATGGAAATGGGAAAACATCACTATGGACTTTGTCACAGGACTTCCTAAAACATCCAAAGGCAATAATGCTATTTGGTTCATAGTTGATCATCTTATAATGTCTTCACACTTCATTGCTATTAGAGAGGATTTCTCTCTAGATCAACTTGCCAGGATATATGTAAAGGAAGTGGTAAGATTGCATGGAGTACCACTTTCTATTATATCTGATCGGGATCCGAGATTTACCTCGAAGTTCTGGCAAAGTCTTCAGCATACTCTGGATACAGAGTTAAGTTTCAGCACAGCTTATCATCCCCAGACAGACGGTCAGTCTGAGAGAACAATTCAAACCCTAGAAGATATGTTGAGAGCTTGCTCTATGGATTTCAAAGGAGGTTGGGATCAACACCTACCTTTGGTGGAATTTTCTTATAATAATAGCATTCACTCCAGTATTCGGATGGCTCCTTATGAATCTCTCTATGGAAAGAAATGCAGGACTCCAACTTGCTGGGATGAAGTTGGGGAAAGAAAGGTATTAGGAGCTGATCTCATTGATGAAATGGTAGAAAAGGTTAGATCTATTCAACAACACATAATAGCAGCTCAGAGTCGACAGAAAAGTTATGCCGACAACCGAAGAAAAGACCTAGAGTTTGAAGTGGGTGATAAAGTGTTCTTACGAATATCTCCCTGGAAGAGGGTTATGAGATTTGGAAAGAAGGGGAAGTTGAGCCCTAGATATATCGGTCCTTTCGAAATACTGGATCGTGTTGGGAAGGTAGCTTACCGATTGGCGCTTCCACCGAATCTCTCTCAAGTTCATGATGTGTTCCATGTATCTCTCCTGAGAAAGTACATACCAGATCCTTTACATGTACTCAGCTCAGAAGTTATACCGCTGGAGCAAAATCTTTCTTATGAAGAACAGCCGATAGAGATTCTGGATCGTAGCTAAAAAGTCATACGAAACAAGACCACTCGCTTGGTGAAGGTTTTATGGAGGAACCACCAACTTGAAGAAGCTACATGGGAGCTTGAAGATATGATGGGGGAGAAGTATCCTCATCTGTTTGTTACAATGTGACGAATTTCGAGGGCGAAATTATTTTAAAGGGGGTAGAATGTGACACCCGAGATTTTTATGAGTAATATTTTTTTTATATATCATCAAAGGAATCATTCACTACACACTTGCTTGTCTTACTTTACATGCAATCATGACCATCCTCGATAGCTTGCGTCGTACGCAATACCGAGTTTCACTAAACAACGATATGCTATTAAAATATTATTAAAAATAGCCGTTATGAATAGTAATAACCACTTTTTGAAATTTTATAAATTTTATTTTTCAAAATGTACTTCATTTTTGGATTCGGAATACCGAAATTATCCTAGGGTGAAATTTTGGTATTTTTCTGAAAACTTTCAATTTTTGATGAATAGTGAAACCACTAAGTGGTAGGTTAAAAACTGGTTTTTTGCATAAAACATAATTTTACCGCTTCTGTGAATTGAATTTCGAAAATCCGACAGACACGGTTGATATCAGTAAGTAAAATGTGGTTCCATGAGATAAAAATAATTTGTTGGTGAATAGTAACTTTTTACTTTTTTTTACCGCGGTTAATAGTAAATAGGGTAACTAAGGGTAAGAATGATATTACTATTACCCTAACACATGTCCTAATTCTATTGGATAAGTTTAATTCGATCAAAAACAAACTTAGGAATAAAATATGACCATTTAGGCCCACTTGGGTTAGATTAGGAAATTTATGATTAATTTATTTAAAGAAGGGTTAAAATAGTTAAAATCAAAGTTTAATAAGTAAATAATTTTTAATATGGGGATATACATAAGATAAATTCGACTATAAATATTCATTATAAAGATAAAAATATTTCCTACATAATGGTATTTTATTTATAATTTTTATACATTAAATAATTTAATTTATTTATGACACAATGATGATGAAGTAATTATCTTATTAATGAAATATTGACATAATTGATGTTATTAACACCAAAATAAATGTAATTTGAGACTTTTTATGAATTACACTAATTTTCTAGGTTACTATGATATATTAGTATTGATTTAATCAACATGGTTCGAACATATAATTCTGTTATGACTTTCACAAAATTCATATATCAAATAGTGTCAAAATTGACACAAAATAGTTTTTAAATAAAATATTATATTACTAATTTTTATTTTATTCCTAAAAATCTATGGTTCGGCCAAATGACTTAGATAAGGATATATATATTAATAATAAACAATTTGGGGTTCGTTTGTCATGTTATAGTAAGTGTATTAACCATATAGTGAAAGAAAACAAAATGACATGGTAAAAGTTAAATTATTTAACTTAGAGTAAAATCTAATTGATAAGGTTAAAATAATACCCTAAACTTGTCTAAATCCTATTGGTTGATATTATTTAGACCCCTCCCCACATTAGCTTCTAAATAAGACCCTTTGTAACCATTATAAACCGATTTTGACTTTAATATAATATAATATTTTGAGATATTCCTAAGGTGCCCCTCTCCTCCCTTATAAAAGGGAACCTCCTCCCCCTCCTCCTCACACCAATTGGAGCACTCAAGCTCGGACAAACCCTGCCATTTTCTCCTCTCCACTACCCTAGAATAATCCTAGAGGTCCTGGTCTTCTTCAAAGACCAATATTAGTACCCTAAGTGGAGGATTCAAAGAGGCGTTCCAAAGAAGAGGTAATATCCATTACCGATCTTTTCAATTTCTTTCTTCTTGAACTTCTTCTTATTTAGTTGTTTCATGATAAAGTAATAACATCAGTATTACTTACATACTTATATGTTATTATAAATATGAAACAACCCTAATTCACCTTCTATCCATCCTACGGAAAAATGAAATCACCGCGCGTGCGTACGTACGGAATACCGTCTCCACGCTGTGGTGTAATCTATTTTCCATCATCACCTTACAATGATGGGTATAATGGTGTAATTAGTAACTATTTATGATTATTATAAAGTAATATTGATACTGAAATAATATATATATACTCCAATACAGTTCCACGATCATAGGAACGATATCATCACTCGTGTGTACGTACGGAATACCGTCTCCACGATGTGATGCGACTCGTTCTACATGATCATCATTACATAGTAATTATATAAATGAATTGAATGAATAAATATGATATATGTTACACTAATACCTTTCTGGATATAAGGTATCTATAACCTTAAAAGAAGAATAAGAATTTATTCGGCAAAACACGCATAAGAACAAAAGGCAATAAGGACCCGAGTAACAAGTGACAATGAAATATTACTAACAGGAAGCTAAAAATATGACCATATATTATATCATATCAATATGTATGATTCTGGAATAAGTCAATAACATTATTTAAACCATTATACAGGAGCTTCGGACACGTACAAAGCAAATCGGACCTAAGGTAAGGGAAAATATCACAATCTCATTTTTATCCGAGATTGTTTATACTTTGGAATTTACTGGGGTGTGATTTATCATCCACATCCATGTAATATTATTTCCACCCAACTACTTTTTTTTAAAACTTATTTTACCCTTTGGTGTGTTTTTAGTAAAAGATATGAAAGGAATCTTTTGTCATTTTTCGTACGAGGTACTATTTGACTTTTCCAACAAAAGTACAAGAAGAATGTTTTTTTAACTTATACGACATGAATGGATTTTTAAAACATTATTTCCAAGAAGCATCCTTTAAAAGTTTTCAAGTTTACTTTTAATCAACTTCTTTTAGTTTAAAATTCTGTGACATGTTAATAAAGGAAAATGTTTTTGAAGTAGAAAGGATATTTTCCTCAAGAATGGAGTTTAAGAGTTTTATCAAAATTATTTTCCATCTAAGATAATATAGGGTTCTATTTATATCCCTATTATTACATGGATTTTATTATGTTTTGATGGAAATATTTTTATGAATTCCTTTATCTTATATTAATTGTTTTATGATGTCATGTTGTTTAAGAATCCCATTTTTATTACATGGGTTATGCTATGATGTATGGTTTATGATTTTGTGGCACACATAATAATGGTATCATTATGAGATGGGTGGGACCTATATCTCCCTTCGATGCATTGGGTAAATATTTTATATCTCATGAGATAGACATGGCTAGAATGGTAGGTTATACCGATTCAGTGAAACAGGACTGGAACGAGGGTGACTCGGTTCAGAAAGGGACTCCCTCCACTAAGATAGTCTTGGCAATGAGTCATGACTAACAAGAAATGATGTTCCATGATTATGTGTGCATGCCACAAAGTTTCAAGTTTCATGTTATGATTATGGGGATCTCATTTTCACTTCTATGATTTATTCCATGTTATGATATTATGATCACTTTTGCAGGTTATGATTTTCAAAGAGATATGATATGATTTTTATTTCCTTTATTTGCCCATGCTGATCATTTGAGCTCACCCTTTTATGTTTTCTTTTCTCCAGGTCAGGAAGATGGATATTAAGTAGAATATTCTAAAAGGGACCCTAGATATGATGAAATAAATGGGAGACACTGTAGAAGATTTATGAACTAGTTGTTTATGTTTCCCAGTTTCTAAAGACACTATACCTATACGGTCCTTTGTGGTTTTGTCATATGTTGTAATAAGTGTGCTTCAATTTTGAAGTATTAACAATGTATGCAAAGTATGGGTCGTTATACTATCCATGGTGAAATAGGTGGTCTTTTCCTCGTGAAGGGACCTTACATTATATTTGGTTTTATTCCGAATAGCATTCATGTATTGACAATTGGGATTTAGTCCGGATATTTTTCAGTATAGTGATGATCCATTTTCTTGGAGTTTAGTCACAATATAAACCCATATTTTATTCTATGAACTAGTTCTAGTTAGATTATTTTTAAGGGCACTATCAAAATTTCACAAGGGGTCCATTTTAGGAGGCACCGCTTAAGATCCATCATTCATGGCTGACCAAATTAGGAGGGATATCCCTCTTTACCTCTCTACTTCCCCTCACTTTGGTTCTCTTTCAACCAGGTGGAATCATGGTGTTTCATCACATGTAATAGATGTAATATTCCCCCCTTATTAACCCTCGTTTATAGACCATTGTTTCCCTTGATTATTGATTGGTAAGATAGGGTATTCAATGGATGATTTTAAAATGTCATCGTGAAATAATTTAACATGATGAAGACTCTATGTATGTCATGTAGAGGATTTCCCATGAGGATATTTTTATGCATTCATCCATTTCACTCTTTTATGTATGTTGCTTCATGGTTTTAATTACGTATTCTAGTTAATTTATGTTATATTGGTCATCATTTTGAGGATACAATTTTTTTATATTTCCTAGGGTCTTGTGTGTTTCTAGAGTTTAATACACCATATTTATCTTAGTTTCACCACAGTGAGGTCACTCATTTAGTTTGATTTCGGTTATACTCTATTGGGTTTTTTATTTTAATTATTTACTTAATTAATTTGACTGTGTATATTAGTGATATTGGATTCCATGGGAAAATAGGAAGTTAGGATGAGATTGGGATAAACCATGATCTTTTATTTATTTATTTTTCATTGACATTACAATGTACCTATATTATTTAGTGAATTTTTTCTCATATTTCATTAATATTATATTTACATGCATGTTTTATGACTTTTATGATGATTATATAGATTAGGATGGACACATTCCAACATAATATTCAACAGAAGCTCCATATATTTCAATAAAATTTTGAAGATGAACATTGGTCGAATGTGTTTCAATGATAAATTTGATGGTTACAAGGTTGTTTGCATTGGATTTTAAATAAAACTAGATTTCCTATTAAAATGTGATTTTAGATAGAAGTTTGATACACATGGGATATCAAGGAAAATTATCAATTTGAGTAATTGGTTTTGAAATTGAATTTAAAAACCAGAATGTGGATTTTTAAGATATTCCACTATGAATTTTCTTAAAATTCCTATAATGATAAATAAATCATATGAATCCTTTTGAAATGAAATTAAAAAGTGGATCTTGACGTTTTTTCTATAGGGAGCCTAAGATGCCATATTTAGTGATGGGGGTATATTTTAACTCATGAGGGGGATTAACTATTTTCAAAATCACATGTTCCTATTGATTTTAATTTTTTATTTCTTGTAGATTGTGTTGTTTCATGATGATAAATGTAATGTGTGTTAACTGTTAACTTTTCTTTCAATAGAAACATGGTCGGTTGGTATGGGTTTGTGTGAAATACCACTTTGAGGGTTGAGATGGGTATTGGTATTTTCTTTATTTATGGGTATAGGTCCCAAACAACAAGAACTATGTGATGAGTTGGGGAGTTTTATATGGTTGTGTGCCCTGATTTTTGAAATCTACATGTTTTTACTATATGATTGGGATATGAAATGAACATGTTGGGGGAGAGTGATCTAGAGTCATGACTGTGTCTTGATTTAGAAGTCTTGAGTTGAAATGGTGGAATTTTCATTATGTAATCATGTATGGTTCATGGAGCATCCCTTTTGAAAGGGCTTAGTGGTGATGTGATTTGATACATGGGTGATTGGACCTCACTTGAGTGATATACTATTGGGTCAGAATATAGATAAAATATCTTAACATACTCTTTTAGGTACTGGGGTTATATCCTAGGGGACACATACACTGAGCCTTCAAGTTGTGATAGGGATCACTGAGATACATGGTTGGTAGCCTCCCTTGAGAGACTGGGTATATGTCGAGACTTGAGTACATCCTAACTTGTACCATTGAGTAGTGGTTTTGGAACAACAAGGCACATTTACCGGAATGATTATGTATAGATAGTGGATTAGATTAAATTGACCAATAGTCAATTTTTATGGATTATGTTACTGTATGAGGTCACATCCTCCATTGAAAATGGTGGTGAAGTAGGTAGGGACATGTGTCACAGTATCCTTATTAGAACATGATGACCCAACATGTACGATTTAATGTCCATTATATGTTATTATTTAGGTGGGTATATTACATGAGAATGATTTTTTCACCTTATAAATATTGAATCTATTCCCTCTTGATCACAACAACACTTTTTTTTTGAGGAATATGACATTTCAATTGGGTCATTCGACTCCCCCCATATTTGCATACATTGAATATGTTTTGATCCACATGATTTGAACCTCCCCTTTTCTATCAAGAGATAGGCATCAAATAATTATGTATTTTTTGTTTTTTTATAAGATCATAGAGAAAAATTATTTAGTATTATGATTATGTGATTATTCATATTGGACAATATAGTTTATTTTCAGTTATTTTTTGACCTTTACTAACCAATGTGTTTTTTATATATGGATGTATTTTTTATATTTATCTATTGATTATGATCTATTTTATATTGAGACCTCATATAAATAGATTTAGTATTTTCTATAATATATTACAAGTTCCATTTTAGAAATTTTTAAGTCTATTGTTTATTGGGATGTCTGTTATATGAATTCATCTTGGTGAATTTTAGTAGATTTAGTCATGGCCCTTGGTCCGTGAATTTGAGGGAATAGTCTACCTAAATATATTTTGGGTCCTTTAAACTAGATTTAAAACCTTATAATATTTGTAGGAAACATTTAGGTAATGTTAAGAAGACTTCATGGATTTTCGTTTTTAAATTTGGATCAGGGCGCTACATATATTTAGTATCATATTCATTCATTTATGGTATATTTTTTCTCTACCCATATACTAGGGGTTGTTTGTTCAATTACTAAAATTTTTTTTTTATATTGATCATATTTAAATGGAATCGAATAAATTCATCATATAAAAAATGTTTAAAATTACATCCTTTATCATTATATTAGAAAAAATATTATACATTTTAATATGTTGTTAAAAATTGATTGAAATTAAGAAAAGTGAATCGATATAAATGTTTGGGGCGGTCAGATTTACAATGACCATTATTATCTATATTATAAATATATTTGAAAATTTTCTTTCTTATAGTCATAAAAATTTCATAAATATAATATTAATTTAATAAATTAAATTTTTATACTGTCCAAGAGTGGTAGTGAAAGAAAAATGAGATACATTTTTTCATGGAGGCAGTAGTTTTCACGTAATTCATGCGACATTTTCATTTTATAAATATTATGTTGAAGGCAGATAATGGTTCTAAAAATTTATAATAAAATTTAAATATACTAATTATACTATTTTTATTATACTATTTTTATTATATAATACTTTTAGTACGTATAAGACGAATGATTCTTGAATAAAATCAATAAAATAATTACCTATTCTTTAAATATCATCATTTGGGATACTCCTTAAGCCCTCATAGATTGGTATTTCGGTAATAATATAACCTATTTTTTATGGAAAATATGTTTGGGGAGAATATTTTGTCAATTTTTATTGAGATAGGATGTTTTATGTGTCAGGAGATGTGTAGTAGTGAACATGTACTTTTGTAGATAAGATGAACGACACTTTTGGAAACACTTATTTATTTAAATAAAATCAATTTCAAAATAAACTAAAATTACACCAGAATAAATTATTTATATTATAGTATAATGGAAGATTAAAATAAACTTATACAATAAATTATTGATAATATTATTTGATATTTTGGTAATTATCTCTTTATTTAACCCATGGTTAACCGTTTAATCCTTTAATGAAGAGTCAAAGTATTTATGTGGTAATATATTATTTTATAACTAAAAATTAATTATAACTTATTAAATAAATGAATCATTATCATTCCCATTTTTAATAAAAATTTATATGAATTAGTTTCTATTGGTGGTAAAAATCAGTTATAATAAATGCATGTCATACTAGAAAATGTTTTTTTAGAAAATCACTTTTAACTCAAAATAATGAATTTACCATACTATCTAGAATACTATTTTTTACAATTATATATATTAGTTTATGAAATAACATTTTTTACTAACACTAAAAGACAAAACTGAATGGATAATTTTGAATATATAATTTAACAAAAAAATCATATAAGTCCATGAAAGTAAATAATATATCTATAAATTAAGAAAAATAATTCTAAATGCCTAATTTTTCTCTTTATTTTAATTTTATCCCTGAAATAGATTTCATATATTTTTTATCGATTCTTATAGAAAATTTTGTAAAATAATTTATGGTATTTTTAAAAACAATAGTTTTACTATTCGACTAAAAACTGTAATGTTTTTAAAAATTATAATAAATATCCCTATAATCATTCTAACATGCATAAACCAGAAATGAAATAATTTTTTTATTTAATCATTTTAAATTGGTAAAAAATTATTTTTATAAGATAAAGGATTATATTTGAAAAAAATTATAAAAATATATCTTTTATCTTAAAATGGATTGTAATAATATATTAAAAAAATTGTAAATTATACAAATTATTTAATTTTTATAATATCAAAAAATATACTTATAAACACATTCATAGCCTCTGAAATATATATAAGGATATGATATATAATATTTTTGGTCACATGTGGTGATTAATATGGCATAGATCTCATAGTTATTTCTATTGGAATGAAATTCTCCCACATGATATTTCTCTGAAAATATACATGATGAAATTTATATTAATCCTTTTCATGAGAAAACACTATTAATTCCACCTCCTATAATATCCTTATAAAATCATCCTTAAATGGGAGACTATTTATGTTGATAGCATTTCTACAAATATCAATATTTACTTACTTCAACATATACATGCTAATTCGATGAATATATTATAGTGGTCATATTTAGTACTTATAATGTGTACACAATTTTTTCTTAGCTCAGCGATGCGTGGGAAATACATTATTCAAGAATATTTATTTATGGAGATATATATAAGAATAGTATCAGTTATTACATTCCCCCAATTAAAAAGAATTTATTTTCAATGTAATTCCATTACTTAGATAAAAACAAGTGGGAGTAATGTTGTCTCATTGTATCCTAAAGATCCCATATAACTTCCACATACATTTTATTTATCAATAAAACTATTATGAGTTCAATCATCTTATTTTAAAAAAAAGTTATATTTTACATTCATAACCTCTAATGTATGATCCAAATATTAGATATATTTTCTAATTTAACACCTTCTCATTTCAATGCTTGTGATGAATCTGGTATATACATCCTAAAAAGTGATAAATGGAACACATCAGGTTCATTTGAGAGATATTTTGAGAGATATGGACGGATTGTTTAGTGATATTATTCATTCCCTACATGATCAATAATTATAAATGGTCCATTGTACCATTTTCATAGCTTCCCCTTCTTCATAATTCTTCTAAACCAATTCTAAAGAGATAGCTGGAGGAATACTATGTCCCCGACTTCAAACTATAGATCTCATAGATAATTATTGGATTAAAAACTACATTTCACTTGTGATTTTTTATATATTAACGAATATTTTTAACCATATATTTAATTTCTTATAAAATAGTAGGTTTTGATAGATTCCCCTCCCTGAAATTTTTCTATCATGTTAGATTTCTGTATCTCTTCCCATATCACGCCCCTTATAGTTCTATTTGGATACTACAGTGAAAATTGTAATTATATGAAAACTAGACTAGAAGATTATGATGATCCTAAAATCATTTAAACCCAATATATTAGGATATTTTCATATCCTCTATTGTTGAAATAGTTCATTTTTTGGACCATCTATTTGGGAGTGATTGGTAATGTGGACGTTTATCCATGTATCGAGTTACTCTTATAGACCCATCCAATTTTTTGACTTGAAACATGGATATTGATTATATGTGATTTAAATTTTTACTATATCTATCCATCAATCATACATTATGTATAACATGGATTTTTTAATAGGTGATAAGTCATCTTAGGGAGTCATGATGTGTGACAAATATTTGAGTCAATCCACTACTAGTGAAAAGGAATTGTTCCCTTTTGGATTTGTAGGTTGGCTGATGAAAAAATCCAAAATGATGTTTTCCCACATGTATACTATAACAGTTAATTATTTCATAATACCCTTACATTTATAATCTATATAATATTATTGTTGACATAAATAGCATTAGGATACACACTCTGTAATTCCCCACTTAATATTTCCTGATAAGAAGTATATATTACGTTCCTTATAAATATTTATCCTTACTAGATGAATAGAGAAGGGTGAGTTATATGAGCCTTCAAAATGATTCTTCCTCAATTTTGGAATTAATGGGAATCCTATTTTTCTTCTTGGCCATATATTTAAGTTTTTATTAAGGCTCAAATAATAAATATTTTCTACGTTCTTCTGCAGTGATATATCATCATTCTAATCATCCTTTATTATTTGATATATTGATGTTAGAAAGAATTTTTTATAATGGTATAATTTTTTAAAAAGAATCATTTTTTTATTTATATCCATCCTATAAATATCATTAATGATTGGTACCTTTGAGTTCTCGTTAATGATATGGTAGTTTAATCCTTTCAGTTGGAGCATCTACCACCTTTTTTCATTCCAAAAATGGAAATGTCTTTTCAAAGAATAATATTTAATCAATTATATCCTTATCCTATGGTGCATTTTCAACTCCTTCAATTTGAAAATATAAATTAAGATCTTTTGACAAATTTTCATACCACATGATTCCCAATATACATAATGATACAAAATCATTAATATAATGATAATTTCCACCATATCTAGTTCATGTGTTAACTAATATTTATTATATATCGTTAGATGGATTTCGGAATAATCTATTACATTATCATATTGAATGTGGATTAATCCCAATACATCAATTGACACATCACTATTGAATAATCCCTCTTTCTAATTATAGTGTAATTTAAGTACATGTGTGGTGACAAAACTCTTCTTATTTTATATGAATATTTCATCATATTCTTTTATCAATATAAATATAAATCATTTTCTCATTATCATCATTAATGGATTTTATATAGAAGATAAATTTATCACAAATCATGTATTGTATTCATCGCACTGAAGAAAATTATAGATCTCAATTATAGTGGAAGGTCTATTACATTGGTCAATAACCTCCATCTTTTAAGAATTTATATATATAATCTATCTCGTCATTGCATGAAACAATAATTATAATTTTTTGAAACAAAAATGAACACATTATAAAATCACCCAATTTATCCTTTTACAATGTATTAATCACAATCCTCAATTGATATTCATGAACTTCCTTTCTCTTGGATTATTTAACAATCACATATATAATAACGACCACAAATTGATAAATGTAGTTTCTAAAAACCCTATCAATGATATCCCTAATGATTAAATAAGAAATTTTATACATGTAAGGTATCAACTTTAATTTATAGTTCCCAAACATTATATAGAATCTTAAATTTGGTATATCCTCCATTTTGTCCCTTAATTTATGGCATCAGAATTGAATATCAATCATTATGAAATATTATGAACCTTTGAATTTTTTTTTAGAAAGTTATCAATATGGGGTAGGGGATACTTGTTTTTTATCATGGTTTTTTAAATTTCATAATAATTAATGGAATGATAGATTGATCCATGAACCTTGTTAAAAGAGGAATGGTGCACCCTATATAGAACCACTCTGATATATAAAACATTTATCCAGATTCACCAAACATTGTTTCTATAATTATTACAATTCTATTAGTTCCCTTTAATAAAAAATATTATATATAGTAAAATAACGTGGTAATCATTAAATTTAATGTACAAGATCACATTGTAGGGGAAGACCTTGCACTTAATTGGGTAATACATCAATATACCTCAATAAAACATCCATGTCTTCAATATTTAATTTCTATGAATCCATTTGATCTATGAGTCCCTAATTATTGGTTATAATGACTCAAAATATATAATTTACAAATAATGTTAGTTCATAATATTACATGTATCGATATTTGATAATAGATTAATTAAGTATATAGAATGAGACTTCATTATCAAGGTAATTGGTATGAGCATTATATAGGAAGAGAAATCCATTCCAAATATCACATAAAATCATAATAAGGGAAGAATATCAATATTTATAGGATGTATATTTCAACAAACCATTATTATAGAAGTATTTTATACTTTAAATTCAATCATATCATTACTATCTATCTTCACTGATAATTTAGAATCTGATGATTTAAATGTGGAGTCAATATTCCTAGAAATATTTTATGATATAAAATAAAGATTAGAACCAAAATCAAATAATATATTTATAGGTTTAGAGTTGGTAGTATGATTAAATTTAGCCACTTCATTATCAGGATACAAATTAATTTTTGTTATTTAATATGCTCCCCCTTTTTCTTAGAATTGGGAGGTTTTTGTAGCACGTTATTCTCGTTATCCACTGGACTGGGGAATTGTTTTACATAATGCTATATCTCCTTGAATTTTAAACATTGAAATTTTTGGGGTGATCTAATTGGTACCTTATGCATCTCTGTAGTATTCAAAATCATTTCCATCTCTCTTCAAAAATCATGATCTGGATGGATGAAAATTATACACATAAAATATCTCATATTCCTCTTTGGAATGTTATTTGGTGTATTGTCCCACATTTTGGGCACAAAGGAATGTGGTATTTATTTATTCTATCTGATTTATCATTTTAGTTCCCATGAATGTAAATTTCATTTTTCATGTCGCCATATTTTTGGGAATTATAATATTGTCTATATTACATTTTTACCTTAAAATCACATTAGAAATTTTCATCATAGATACCATAGTCTCCAAAAGTTGATTCCTTTTGAATACATTGTTTTAATCCAATAAAAAATAATCCATCTTGCTTTTAGAGTTAATAATTAATTTTTAGGAATATATTATGATTATCATGATGTTTTCATTATAGGTTCTAATGGATTAATCCTAATTTTCTTTCATGGCTACAAATTATCCCTCCAATACTATCCTAGGGTATTTGGGAAAATACTTAGTGAAAAATATTTTCATAAACTACACCAATTCCGTAGATTCAATTTTTTCCTCATATTATTATACAGGGTCCATCATTTTCTCTCCTTACACTCCTTGTAATAGGAAACTAAAATAACATTCTCATGGTTAGATAACTAGATATCCAATATTTTATTATATATTTCATCCATAAATTTCGTTAATAATTATATGTTTGTAATACCCTCTAATGAAATGTCTTGATATCATCATAAATGTTTCTATAGAATCATTCTCCCACCTTGTTTCATTCATATGATCAACATGGTTATCGATAATATTCACTATTTGTGATTGTTTTTTGGAATTTCAATGATGTTTCATAATACTACACCATTATATTTTTTTCCTATAGGGAAAATAATTCAATTAACCTTTAGAAGATTTGATAACTTGGTTTCTATAGGTTAAATCTCATTACTAAACCAAAATAAGTTAATGTGAGAAATAATAAATAACATCTTAAGAGAATCATAGTGAACAAATATATAAATATAATGATCCCATTCTATTAATTCCTTATTCAAAAACACCATACTCATAGAATATGATAATTTATGATCACATTTTTTAAAACTAATATCAATTTTAGAAAAAAATGATTTAATGTTCAGCTAAATTATTATTTTTAACATAAAACCAAAAAAAATTATCCCTTCTCTTATCCCAAACCAGATTACCCAAGATAAACATGTAAATACTTTACATATTTTTCATAACTCAATAATTATATCTCCCTAATAATTTCCAAAAACAAGAACAAAAATATTTTTTCCATTATGGATTATATAGAAACAAATATTTCTTCAATATCACCCACAAACATATGTATATAATAAATTACTCTATATATATTCCGGTACATAATTTCATAGGTGAAAATGGAAGCTAATGGAGTGAGATTTAATGATCTTTAAGGGATAATATATCACTGTGTAATAATTTGTTAGATCATATTAGTGGTGTATAACAAGATAATGGGAAAAATATTTTACTAAATTGAATATTGAATCATAAGAGATATCTATCATGGAATGATACAATAATATCACAAAGGATTCACCATTGAAGAATAAAACATATACCATGGATTTTAACCATAAAATTATATTATTCAATTAACATATGATTAGGAAATCATTATATTGTAAATATAAATACAATAAATCATGTCTATTCAATATGTTTTGAAAATACAAACATAACATTCATACCCACAAAACAATGATGTGTACATTGAAAAAAAATAATGTCTATAGAGAATGTAATGAAAATAGTTTAACATTGATCATGTGAACACATAACATATCTATATAATGTGGTATAAAACCAAAAACTATTTAATGGTGGTATATATAGTACCCCACCCATCACATAATAATTAACTGCCCTTATGTCTGACACTAGAATATAAAATCATTTATCATTTCTTTTCAGCTTATGTAACGTATGTAAAAGAAATGGGTTTCATGATAATATTTTAAAAAAAACATCACAACACATACATATAAATAAGGTTTTTGGTTTCATTAGTTCATATCCCTAGATATTCAAATATAATTAAAAAATGTGTTTGCAGAGTTAAATAAAATTGAAAAAAATTGAAATATACCTTTAATCAAAAGATGAAATATATTTTTCCATTCTCTAATATTAAAAACTAAATTTTCATAGAATAATGAGAATATGATTTTTTATAAAAAAACTATGAAAAATTAGAAATTATACGTATTAAAAAGTAATTTCCGTGATGGTGACAAAATTTGTTCTAGTGATAAATGTTAAAATCAATCTTTTTAAACTATTATAAAGTCAATTGTGACCAATAAAAGAAAATAAGAAAAGATTAATTTTTAAACGTATATATAAATTTAAATATATTTGAAAATGAACGCAACAAATAATTTTAAAATAGAAAATAACTTTCTTGAAATAGTAATATGAAAATAGAAATGGATGAAAATTAGTAAGGTAAAAAAAATAACAAATATATATAATACAATGATTTAATAAAAATCCATTTTGAATTTCTAAATGAAAACATATTTTAAATAAATTCAATAATAAGGAACCTAAAATAACATGAGTTTATGGATATTCATGATATAATTTTTCGATGAGGAAGCATAGACACTATAAAAATGAAACTGGGTACATAATATGAATTATGTCCCAATAAAGTCAAATTGGGAAGAAATAACCTTGCCTAATTTTCCAAAATCAAATTGCGAGTTATTGTAATGTCCTAAATAACCAAATTAGTTTTATTAAATAAATAATTTAGAAAAATTTTCAAGCATATTTAATTTTTCAATGTCTTTCTATTATAATATTTAATTATTCTATTGTAATGTTTTTTCTTTCCTTTAACACTTTGGGGTGTTCCATCAATTCCACCAAATTTATATGGTATATTGTCCATATTTAAAGGGGTTATAAAATAGGATCATAATATCTAGATTATATTGAAATATTACTTCTATCAGTATATTTGTATGAAATTTATTCAGTTCAATGGATTTTTAATAACAAATTTCTATTAAAAAATGTCTTGATATGCTAATTTTATCCAGTTCGATTTACAATGTCCATTTGCTGTTAACATCATAATTTTTATTGAAAATTATTCTTTAAAATAACAATAATGTGATTATATAATAATTACTTTTCAAATTACTTTTTTGAACCATAAATAGAAGGTTATGATGAACAATTAAAAATCATAATCCATGGAGGTGGTAGTCTGCATGTAACATAAGTAACATTCTAAAATCTTATAGAATGTAATACAGTAATATAATAAGAATTACATAAAATATAATAATGTTTTAGAAAACTAATGGCAATAAATTAATTTTTTTAGAATGGATATATAATATATAGTAGTGGTATAAGAATATATAAACATAAATGAACTCAATTAAAAAATTTCCACTTACATAGATATCAATCATTGGGACTCTCCATAAGCTTTCATAGATTGATATTTTGTTGAGACTATAACCTCTAATAAAAAGGAAATTGGTTTGAGGGAGGTTTTTGGATATTTTTGTTGAGATGTTTAGGATTTTATGTTTTGAGAAGTGCGGTGGTGATTCATTTTTTTATTGTTGTGTGGAGTGTCACTTTTGGAAACACAATTCTGTTAAAATAATGTTAAATTCAAACTCATCTCAAGATACTAAGTAGTATTAAAATTCTATATAAAAGAAAATGTAGGTCCAGAATACACTGATTTAATAAATTTAGATAATATATTTTTTGATATTTATGGGTTTATCTCATTATTTTTTCCCGTCTTATCCATTTAAGCATTTACTAATGTGGCTAACATTTAATACGATTATTCATTTTTAGTGAATAAAAATGAAATTGAACTTATTAGATATTTATATCATGGTTATTCCAAATTTGAAAAAAAAAATCATGATTAAATTTCTATATGTTGTAAAAATTATTTTTAATTAAAATATTCTATGTATCATTTTTTTTAAAAATAATCTTTGATTCATACAAATGAATTTACACCTAATTCATGTACAGATTTGATTCCCAGGATATTTATTGGGGTATTATTATACATTGGTTTTTTTGAATTCTAAAAAAAATATTAATTGATAATATCTAATAATAAATTAATATAAAATGTACATAACTATTTTTTTATAATAAATATAAATTATGTTAAAAATCAATAATATATTTCTAAATCAAACATTTAAATTTTTAATTAATCATTATACTCCCTAAATTTATTTTTGATTAAGAATAAGTTTTCAAATATATTACATCATTAATATATCATAAGTTGGTCAATAAAAGTATGGTTTTAAAAAATTACTATTCCCATATAAATATTATTTTTTAGGAAAATTCAAAAAAATTCATCATTATATAATTTTAAATATATTAATCAAAAAAAAGAATATATTTTTATATAATTAAAACTATATTGTTATTAAAATATATGGTATATTAAATAGTTTTATGCTTATTTCAATGAATGTATCCCCACCAATATATCCTTTTATATGAAATTTTAACATTTTTTGAATTTTGGGCTATTTCGAGATAAATTTGAAAAATTCTACAATTTAGTAATTTTTAAAGTTTTTATCACTTTTGTAATTTTGGGATAATATTTTTAACATGATCTGATTTTGTAAATTCATATTTAGGAAATATTTTATTATGGGATAGAACTTATTTAACATGGAACAGTAATGAATTTACCATTTACAGTCCTAAAATTTTATTAAATTTATAAAATCATTTTTTGGAATGAATTGAAAAACCATCATTAAATTAGACAAATCCCTAACCTATAGGTGTCCAATTGAGTTTATTACACCATTAAAAGATATAGGACTATAATTATATCACTCGAATGAATATCATAGAGAGATTCTATCATTCTGATAGTCTTGGAAGGTACAAAATTAGAGGATGATGAACAATCACTTTGGATATAAAATGTTTTTTAATTTCATGTATAACATTCTCACCACGTGTAAAAAGGAGAAAATATTTTTTATTGGGAAATATAACTAATGTTAAAAAAATATCTTGTTGTGATTTAGTGGAATATTATTACTCAGTCGAGAAAACATCATCCCTGTACATACTGGATAATGGATTTATACCCCTTGTCCTTCTTTATATTTACATCTCCAAAACCTTTTAGGGGATTGTTTGGTCTTAGGATCAAAATGTGAAGGTTTTTATAGGGAGTTGGATGAGTATAATATGTATCCATGATGGAATGGGTGTGATGGGGGATTTTCATGTCCTGTGTTGCTAATAACCTAGTTTTTTGTGGATGGAAATATCTAAAAGACACATTCTTTCAAGATGCAATCCTCTTGTGTAATCTATTTTGAATTTATCTTGAACATGTATTATTGTATAAAAGGGGTTGTTTTAGTTCATGAATAAATTTCAAAATAATTTTTTTTTAATTTTTTAAATAAATGATGAAAATAATTGATTTCATCATTTAAATAACATTGGAATGGTCTTTCCATTGAGAATTGTGATCTTGAACTTGTTTGATTTCTTGTACGTCTTCAAGAGATTTTATTACTTCGATAAGAGGGAAAAATAATATTGATGACTTGATATGATATCCTTTCCTACAATTGTGTTCACCTAGATTAATTAGTGTGGTTATTTAGATATTGAATTTTGAAATCATATTTAAACGAAGATGTGACGAGTGTTCCAATAGAATAATCTTGATGAAAACAAACATTTCAATTCAAATTTCACCAAATTTTTATTTCCATTCAAATTTATGTTTATTTATTAAATTTTATTGGATTTTATTTTATAGTTATTTTCAATTTTTGACATTTAATAAAATTATAAAATTTTATATTCTTTAAAATCAAACAAATCAAATTTTATAGTTTTATACCTCAAATTATAATGTATAAAACCAAAAATCTAGGGACTAATATATTTCATTTGACTAGGGGATAATTTCACAACCCTCTCCTACAAAATATAATATAATGGTTGGAGAGATATAATGACCCTAGATTCCCACCTCCAGTTGTCCAAAGGTTAGAAACTAGCACTTAGGATATAAAATTCTTCTGAACTGGGAGTAATTTCCGTCTATAAAAATATAGGATAGGTAGATAAGATGAATCATCCGCAGGAGACTCTATGGAATAAAATAAAAAAAACCCCAACCATCCTAACATTTATGTATAAAGAAAACTGATACAGATAGAGGTTTCTAAAAATAAATATCCATCAAAAATGCAAAAGCTATGATAGAGAAACTATCCTAATGTCTAAGATAGTAATGCCCAGTACAATGTACATAATCCTACTTGAAACCTAAAAATAATCCTATATATGTAGGGTGAGCATACACATAAACTCGGTAGGAAAACTAAAGTATCTTGTTCACATTTGAATGAAGTATATCGGTGTATCCCGACGTAAACATGAAAACTAACAACACCTAAATCAGCCAACTATCCATCGCCCCCATAGTAAGGAATCCTCACCAAATAACTAATTACAAGTATAATAATATAATAAAAAGAATATCAATAAAGGGTATATCACAACACTTTCCCATTGGTGTTCTGCCCTCACACCCCCAATGTAGAATGTATTGGATCTCCAATATCATTCAAATAACATATACTATATCCCCATAACATTTTTCACATCACATCACACCCATAGACAATTGGACCACCACCCCACTACTCAAAAAAATCTCATCATGCCCGAAGACACCATGGTTATCACATCACAACCACTTCATTAACAATATTAGCAGGGTATCCTGAAAATAAAGGCCAACAAACATGTGTCCTCCTCCTACCAGGTATGAACCCCCCCATAATCTACCTCACATCACAATCATATCAAATATCCCTCCAAGACACCTATCCCACCCACCATAGCATAGTCACATCACAACTCACCCAAAACATTGTGGTCCTCACCTAGTACACTAACAGACCTCCTCCCATCACAGCCAGTGCATATCTACATTCCTAGAAGAGGGACCCAGTATGTGTGACTAGACATTCATTGATCCTCATTTATAGGATATTGATAAAAACACCCCCTCTATGAAAATATAGTTTTCGTCACATAGTTAACAAAGTGGGTGGTGTGTGTATATAAATCCCCCAAAAATATACATTTATACATATATCCACATAAAAAACTAACCTATGGGTTCAAAAAATAACAATAACCAACTCACAACACTTCCAATTTCTCTACCACCTCCAAATTCATAACAATACACAACCTAAAAACTACATCTCACACCACCAATAAACTCCATTATCTTGAACCTTTGTTCATTTATTTACCAAAAATTTCACATCAAAACACCACCCATTATTTATTTTTTCATTATTCATTTTCTTCATAGTATCCAGACCAAACCCCACCTATTTCAATCATTATTAAAATAATTATTCCATCACATCATTATCATCTACCACAAATAAATCATACATCATTGAAATATCATAACTCCCATAAAACCATCACCTTACTAACCAATAAGAACAAGTTGAGAAATTATCAATGATCCTCCCCAAAATCACATAAAAATAACCATTACCTCACTACAAGAAAACATTTCCAAAAAACAATCACCTCCCTAACAAAATAGTGGGCCCAAACATCCATAACCTCACCACCCCAAATTCAGGAAAAATAAATCAATCATCACCCTAAATTATATCACAACCAAAAATCCCATCCCCGCAATCACAAACACGCATTAAAACAAATCAAAACCCATTTGAAATGTTTCAAAAAGTTCCATTTAACAAATTTTACTTTAGTTTATGTTCTTTATCAAACAGTCCATAAATCATGGAGAATATATTTCATCATACAAATGTATGTGCTAAGAAAATGTCTATTTTAGGTTGATATAAAAACAAAATGAAAAAGGTATATATATCACATACTCGATATCAGAGAAAAGGATCCCAGCATCCATGATTTTAATTGGGTAATTCATCCCATTCAATCACAACATCATAGTATTATATAAAATGTAAAATCGTGAAAATTATTTCCCTTTCTCATTAGAATTCAATTTATTTATTTATTTATATTTATTAGACCATCATAAATCATCCTTATAGATAAAAAAGAGTAAATACCTTCCACATGAGACACAAATGTGAGAAATGAGGGATTTTAGACTATAGTGAAGCTTTTCTAACTAATTATGCACCACATGGAAATGTTGAAATTCTTACATACCAAAAAATGCACGCAACACCCATTAATAGAACTACATGACATAAAGGGTTATAAAAATATAGTCCAACTCAAAACCTAAACCAAAATATTAACTATATGGTGTACCTCTGAGGAATAGTTGAATGAAAAATGTATAGAAGAGATGGGAACTCACAAATGATTGCCAACAAGAATCTAGTAGAACCAAAGAATCAATACAAGTGGATGATGGTTAGAAGATAACCCAAATTTCCAATGGTTTTCATGAAAATTAATGAGATGGAGAGGGTATTGAAACTGAATGAATATAATATTCCCAAATAGATATAAATTAACTAGTATCCCTTATAATTCATGTTATGTAATCCCTTAATTGTGTGAAGTCCAATGGTTTCCAATCAAGTCAATCTTTTTCAAAAAAAATCATGGTTCCTCTAATAGATTTAATTACATTTCGTGAATGCAGAAATTATGATGTGATTTGACCTCATACACATTACGATTACCACACATGAAATCCATGAAATTTATCATCTATAAGAAATAGAAATTCATGTCATGTAAATAATTTCTGATGTGAATATCCAATAGTATATCTACTAGCCTCCAACCACCATGAAACCTCCTCAATCATTCATCTAATAACCTCCAATATTATAAATTTGAAATTTAATGGTTCATTAAGGCATGTTTAACTACATCAGATAACTCTCAAATGATTGTTAAACTTGAGAATCTATTACCAATCCTACAAGGAAAGGGGTGTCAGAAAAACCACCATAAAAGATACCTCTCAAGGATTTCATCACTTCCAAACACTACCACCAGGAAAACATGCATAAAATATCATCCATGAAATACAATGCACAACCAAAAACTAAATCCTTTTACACTACCACACAACAAAAAAACTAAAGAAACAACCATTTCATACTCCACACAACCCAAAATATCAACCAATAAAACCAAAAATCCACACCAACGAAAACACATGAATCAGGTAATTTCATCCTACATATCATGATATGATCCACTCTAGGATGAATAGAATAGCCCACATGGGTTAAATCCCAATGTACTATAATGTTCCTTGATTAAGAATTAGTTCCTCCCCTTTTCTTATGTCATAATTTTATCACACATTATAAATTAGTGGAATATGATCATATCATAACACAATAAGATTCAAACATCACAAGAAAAATAAATTAAAGAAAAACTAAAACTAGATCTGGGTACTTGGTACACATATGTGTCTCAAAATCCCAATTACATTTATCAAGCCCATTATGCCTCAACAACATGTGAACCAATAGAATTGATCTTCCCTGGAGAAATTTTTCCTGATGTTCATGGATCCTTACTTAATGATACATGATTATCATGTCATCATAGAAATCAATCTCACCCCAATAAAGGAAAAGGTATTTATCAGTGAGATGTCAAAAATGATGATAAATGTGGAGGAAATCATAGATCCTCTCCAACCAAGGCTGTAACAAAAATAGTTACACCACCTTCCTAACTCATCCAAGCACCTCAAAGGGACAAACCAACATAAGAGAGAGATTACTCCCCCTACTAAACCTCCAATACACACATTAGGGTAAAACCCTACAGAAAACATTATCCCCAACATCGAACTCCAAGGTCCCTTTCCTGAAATCATTATAATACCTCATCTGGTCTAGTGTTGCATTAATTCCATTATGAACAAGATGATCCTTTTCTATCATTATCTACACCACATCAGTACTATTTACTACAACCTCTCCACCCACCCTCCAATATAATGCATAATGAAACTATTTCTCCTATCAAGGTATAAATACAACCATGTTGATTGATGAGGTATAGTTATTATTAAAATTAAACTCATCCAAGGAAACTTGTTGTTTCTATGATCCCTAAAGTATAAGATGCGTGCCCATAACATATCCTCCAATACCATGATAGTCTTCTTTGTCTTCTTTCCATTCTGATGGTATAATGATGTACTGAGGAATAACTGAGTGACAAAATCATTTCTCAGTACCCTCCATTATCATGAGATAAATCATGAATATTTATCCTATAAAATGGTAATTGAAAAACTTTCCTACCTCACAAACTCATCCAAATTCTTATTAGAAAAATAATCCACTATATCTGACTTTGTGATCACTAAAGCGTGTGATGATTTCATCAACTGAACCATGATTTCATAGATAACATCACAACATCCCTGAGCATGGGTTAAAAATTTCACAAAATCTATCATTATTTCATTCCATTTTCAGTCAGAAATATCCAAAGACTACAAAAAACAACGAGGTGCATGATGTTCAGACATTACCCACTAGAAATAAAAACACATTTCCATGAACTATGACTCTATTCATTTATTCTAAGACCACCAAAATTACATAATCATTCAGTGGAAAATCATCGATAGTCATGGTTGTACCAAACAGATGATGTGTAAAAATCATGAAGGAATTCCATATTCATCACTAATAAAACAAATAGTCTCCCATGATACAACATCTGGTTAAGATTATCCTCTTACCATCCCATCAGATCTTCACTATAGACAAAATGATCAAGTATCACCTCTACCACGGAGTCTCCCCAATGGGACTCCTCAAAACAACACAACATAGATGACTTATCTTCCTCATGAATCATCAAACTATGACCATCATCCACACATTAATTTAAAATCCAGTAGTCCAACTCCTCCATTATTCTCTAAACATACCTAGAATCATGAAAAATATTATTCTAGGATGTTCTAATCACTATGAAGGCCAAAAAATTACCTTTTATAGTGTTATATTAGATCTAAAAAACATGGTACTATAGAAATTCTATCCACCTATGAAACTAAGAAATCATATCCCACTTGGAAAAGATATACCTAAAATTATAATGATTTGGGAAAACCGTAAATTTCTCCCCAATGAGGAAATTCATGAAAAACATCATATGAAACAACACCATTTACAACTCCATATAGTGGGATGAACAATTATTCTTATGGGGAAATAACTACAAAGACCCAATAGAAATCACTTACCTTGACTACATTAATATACATCCCAATCCCAAATGGGAAGAATCACAAAAAAACTCAATCATCACGACCACCATAGGAAACTGAAGCAATTGAGCATTGAAAAACAACCCATTTTTGTAACTAAAAACCTCCTCGAACACATCAGTCTAATTAAACTCATGGACCATCCTATTAAATGTATTTAATAGGGCTGGAATGTGATAGAAATCATGAACAATCATCTGATAATTATAGGAATTACTAAGAAAATAGTGAACCTGTTCCACATTTATAGGTACTTCCAAATATAAAAATACCTTCTAATTTGATGGGCCTATACCCAAACCATTATAATAAACCACATGTTTGAGTAAATAGACCTATAGAGTCTATAATATTCACTGGGATAATATTCCATATATCTAGTGGAATCAACAAACAATCAATATCGCTCTAAGCTGCTCATCATGCTCATTCTCATACATAAAATAAATCAACATTCCATTGATGACATGAATACAAATTGGTATTGTAATTCATTGAACATAGGTTCATGGAACCCCATGAACATATATTTTTCATTTTATACACCGATTAAAAGTACTGAAATCTTGAAGTTCCCATACCTCCATTTGATGGATGTCTTTAGTGTTCCAACATCCTCTACCGTAATGTGGGGATATCCAGAGCACATATTGGTCACTGAAACCCAACTTATTCATACCATATTTTCACAAGGTCATATATATTTAAAAGTACATAATGGTTCCTGATAACCACCTGATTAATCCTCTAGTAGTCTACACAAAACCTCGGACTAACATCAACATTAATGGTTAAAAACACTAGAGAATCCACTTGCAACACACTGGGATAGATAAAATCCTTATATATCGGATCATATTTCTAAATAATAAACTCCCAAAACATATATCGTATCATATGACAAGGAATAATCAAAATTAGGGATGCATTATGATGTTAGTCTACCTAGAATGAAATCTCATCAAGGGGTTGTGTTAAAACATCATTGGGGAAAACATTGAGAAACTCACAAATGACCCTAGGGAACCCACTATCCCAACATCCACTAATTCCATTAAAGTCTAATCAATAGATGAAATAACGGACACCACACGATGTCAACCCACCTAAAAAACATGATCTCAAAAAAACTGAATACTATCCATCCACATCCAAGAACATAAATCTCATCATGAAGAAGTATATATCATCATGTATCGAATACCACCAATCGATTCCTAGGATGACATCCTATGGTTGTTTCTATAAAAATGGAAGTTCCACATGGGACTGATGTGACCCTATAATCACTCTACACGCCTATAAGAAGATCAATCATCTTGTATAATTAGTAATTTGTGTAATAAATATTATTTGAACTTCATTACTGTCTACATATTGTCCCATTAAATAGACTAAAGTGGGTGAAACAAAGAATTAAAAAAACCTCAATCAATAAATCCAGAAACACAGTTATACCGAAAACTGATCATGCCTCATATTATCTAGGTATCCTATAGTAATACTTCCCCAACAACCTAAAATTGACCTTTCCCATATCCTCTACACCTATTCTGTCGACCACCTCTATTACCACACATTGTTGGAGATCATTTAAAATTGGTAACATCTTAAGGATGGCCTCTACGTACATTATCTCCCAACAGTGGAGGATAAACCTGATGCCCCTACTACTTGAATGCTGTCACTGGAAACTTCTATTGAGGCTGGTGGTTAAACAATATGCCTCCACCAAACTGATATCGATGAAACACTAGTTACTGTTTCAGGTGATTAATATAAACCCCATAGGAAAAAATATAGGCATGATATTCTTTGGAATGACACAAATCATTGGACCCATAATGAAATAAGGTATGCTGATGAGGTCGAAACCTCATAGGAAAAATCCTCAATGTTCTTGGTTCCCATAACCTACCACTAACAACCCATCCCCTTGAGGAACCCTACCGATTAACCTATCATGGTAAACCTCTTTGTGAGTTCATCCACTAGAACAAATCCAAAAGTTTTGAACCTCAATATGCTTTGGAAATGTAAAAGGAGTAACTAAGTAATGTATAAAAGTAACGATGTACCTCCTAAAGATTTCATGTACTATAATCCTCATCTATAAAATTAACTGGTTCAAACAATAGAGGGAACTTCAACATGATTCCAAAGACTCAAAACATTATATTCCCCTCTTGATGAGAAATAATATCATTCCTCATCATTACCTCCATGTTCGACCAAATGAACTCTTCATGAAAATCATCCTAAATGATTAACCATGAAACATATACTGCCTCTCATGAACCAAAATAATGTATCCACCATTGATTCATAGCTCCTTGTTTCTAAATAAATGGAAAAGGGACCTAAAATCCCACTAGTTCCCAGATCAAAATGAAATATATTTCAAGATCCTCTAACAATCATTCTTTTTCCACATATGAATCACTTCCCTCAAACTTACCCAAAGCCTTCCACTAAAAAGTGTAAAACAATTTCATATAATACTCACCCTCAAATGTCAAATCAACTATATGGTTATCAACCAGATTTTCTTATTGAACATCAACTGGTTGAGCCACACCTAAATGACATATGAAAGAAATAACTGAAACAACAAAAGTAATTACAATTCTGAATATTATGGAATTTTATTTACATAAATTTTAATTCACATTATAAATTTTAACCATAAAAACCCCAACTCAAACTGGAACACATGTCATCATGATGCATGTACCCCTCCAAGGACTCTACGAGGTAAATAGGTCCATCGTACTGGGTTATTCAATAATATCGGATTTCATGCCCCTAATCAAGGGGTGGGGTTTGGGTTGGTTTGGGTGGGGGATAAAATCTTTTTTTATAGCAAGTATCCATATATTACAACATGAACCAAGGTAAAATGGAACTATTTCCATAGATATCATTTTAGTCCTCAAATTGAAATAATGAAAACTCTATCATATATCTCAACCACTAACACTGATACAACGATATCATGACCCTCTTCCACAAAATATATTATAATAATGGGAGAGAGATAATGGACCTCTATTACCACCATTAGTAAGAACTAGGTATATGAATAACACTGATGGTATAAATGTCCCATGAAATTGGAGGAATTACCCTATATAATATTTTATGAGTGGGTTATAATTTGAATCATGTACAAGAAGCTCCATGAAATAATGTAAAATAAATTTGAACCCATCCCATAATGCATGTATAAATAAAAATGATACAAATAATATACTAAAATACAAAATTACATAAATAAAATATAATACAGTGACATTGAAACTATCCTATGTCCTGAGATATTAATGTCCACCATGGTCCTTATAATCCTCATGAAAACATAAAAATAAGTTAATTTTTAGGTGGTGATCTTACATTTATAGTTAGTAGGAAAACTAATGGAACTCATGTATATGTGAATGAAGAATAATAATGAACATGTTTGAAAACAACATAACCAATAGCATCTAAACAAGTAAACTATAATTCCCATCCTCCATAAGGAACGATCAATAAATACATAATCCAATTTAAATAAAACAATTAGAAGCATAATCATCAAGGGATCCCGTCACCACATTCTCACTAGTTTTCCTCTCTCAAACCCCAATGTAATACATAATGACACTCACATTTCCTGTGAATCACATATACCACAACCGTTTAAAAACTATAATATCACATCATTCCCACGAACACATAGGCTACCACCCAACGATATTATCACATCTCATCACTTATAAAGACACATCGACCATGATATTAAAATTAGATCCCTAACCAGAGATACAGGGAATAGGGAACATGATTGAAAGAATCCGCATTCCTCCCCCCTACAATAAATTAACCCATTCATAATCCTCCCCAAAACATGTTCATACCATATCTCACTCGAAGTCACCTGGTCCACTCCCCTACGACACGCTCACATATCATCTCACCCGAGGACACCATGGAAATCACCTAGTGCACTATAGACCATTATCCATCACATATTGTGCATTTATACTAATTCAAAAGATAGAGTATAGAAAATGGGTGGCCATCCATCAATACTCATCACCCGGATGTTGGTAAAACACCCCCATGTTAATGTACATGTGTTGGAACATATTACATGACATGGGTATGGTGCATATAGAAATCATTAAGAATATACAAGTACACATTTATCCACACACAATACCAACCTATGGGCTCCAATGAAAACATTTACTAACTCACAACAATATAACTTTTTCAAAAACCTCTAAAATCAAAAAACCACACAAACCAAAAACAACAACTCACACCACCACCCAATTCCATTTTTCAACCCATTCATTTTAAAATTTACCAAAAAATATATAACAACAAATCCTATAATTTATTTTTTCATTTCCAAATTCCATCAATTTAACAAGAAAATCCCCAGAATGATCAAACATACCATCACCTCATCGAACAAAAATCACGACAAATCATCTTCACCTTAAGACCCAAAAGCACAACTGAAAAAATAATCACACCTCACAGTGAATCCCTACCACACATCACCACCCCACTATCAGGACCATAAATTAAAATACATAAAAACCATTTTATTTACTTAATAATGGGGATTTTAACATATTTTACTTTATTTTAAGGGCATTATTAGACTTTCTATAAATCTAGTGGAAACAATTTAATTATCCAAATATAAGATAGTATCCAATTTCATTTTTTTGGTGATATCACAACAACATGAAATAAGTTTTTCATTTCACAACTTCAATGAAATTCCATGATCCAAATATACATGATTTTCAATAGGGTATTTATCCCATACAATCAATACATCACAATAAAATAAATTATGCAAATGCTTGATAATCATTTCCCTATCCCCATTAAATTAAATTAACAAATTTATTTATCTTAATTAAGAAATCTCAAACAATCCCTATAGATAAAAAATTTAACCCCCTCCTTAAGGATACACAGAGGTGAGAATTGAGGGATTCCATACCTCAATGAAGCTTTTCCACCATTCCATACCATATATGGTGAATAAAAAACAACCACAAACCAATACCACATGAAAATATGATAAATAAACTAACATGACATTATGGGATATAAAAATGATTTCAAAATCACAACCCAAACCAAAATCAAACCATCTTAGTGTATCACCATTGAATAATTTATGTATAATCATAAAGAAGATATTAGGAAACACCATAGATCACCTAAAATAATTCCCTAAATCCATCTAATTAAATAATATGTAAGAGAAAGAAAAGATCCCCGAAATTCATCTATGAATCACTCAGTAACATGATAGAGAGGAGGAGAGAGTGGTTTGGATGAATAAAAAATATTAATAAATGTTTAAAAAATAACATTTATCCCACCTATTTCACATCGTGTGACCCATTCATAGTCTAAAATAAAGGTCATTCCCAAAAAGTTTAACAGCTACCATAATTCACACCACCTAATCCAAATTTAATTAGATTTCTTCATATAACCTTTAAAGATGTTAATACATTTCTGTAACACCCCGTTATTAGAAAAAAATGTCAGGAAACTAGATAGCTACCCATGCCAAGAACCACCAACTCACATCCTTTGAACCTTTCTTACCATGATTAACATACAAAAGTTTTGTTCCACCTCCAAACACCGTGAAACTACCTCAATACTTCATTAAATCACCTCAAAATCCCTAAACTGGAAATGTAATGGGTTATAAATGCACTAGATGTTATAGATAAATTTTACTGTTGGGGTTTTACGACAAAAATCCCACATCTACTAGAGTCATTGGAATGGAGGATGTATAATTTGTTTCAATTTTTTTATAATTTCATGGATTTTAACCACTAATTTAGAAACATAAAATGACAAAAAAAATAGAGTTTCATAGTGACTACTCCAATGATTTGATGAGTATTCAACAATTTTTGTAGTCTAACATTGAATAATATTTTAAATATCAATTTTTAAAAATTATTTCCTTTGTTGATGACACGAATTTCATGATCCGATAAAACAATTTGTTTCTTAATAAATTATTGTTATGATTCAAGAAGTAATAAAAGAAACTGAAAATCATTACACAACGTTAAATGAATTAAAATATCAAATAATATTATCAAGAAAATGAAATTATATTCCCACACCATTTTGATATTATGAATCCTTTATTTTGTGATCTGAGAAAATAATTATAAAATCCATATTTAAATTTAAATGTAGAGGTTTTCATTGATTGACCAAATGATACGTTATAATGAAATAAAAGGATTTGGAATATTATTGAGTTGGATTTTTTGAAATTTATATTTTATGTGAATCGTACATTTTTCAAAATTAAAACACATATCCATTATCTAAAACCTTTTCCAGGGAGGAAAAAATGCTCAATCCATTCATTTATAAGGATCATTTTTTTGGAATATGGGCATTTATATACTAACAATATAATTATCATCCAACCCCAAAACAGAGATAGAGCCTAAGAATACATAGGTAAATTAATAAAAAATATGAGACATAGTTATAGAATATTTTGAAAATAACTTCTCAATTATTTCTCCTTGTGAAGATAAAATTGACATTACTTTTGAGTCTAATGATTTTTCATATGAAGATGTAAAGGAAAATATTGTATAATTAACATCATTCACAATTGAATACTATATTAGTACACAATGTGTCAGTTGTACAATGATGTTTTTAATGAATAAATAAATATTATTATAAAGCAATAGTTGAACTTCCTCCGAGTAATAAATTTCAACAATTGGAGGAGGTTGTTTGTGAGGATAATGTGATGGGAATTTTCCTTTACATTTTTCCCACTTAAGTATAATAATTGGAAATAAAATATATAGAGGTCAAATTGAAGAAATTCTCATTATGATGAATATTAATCAAATGGGAGCTGAAAAATACTGGATGAAATTTATTTGGGTTGTTCATGTTGGAGAATCATCACCCTCATTCTGATTAAGGCTAACTAGCTCAAACTACCTAACTAGGGGAATTTAAATCTGAGCACTCACCTATGTATTTAAAAAAAGATTATTTTCCCTTATCTTTATATATAATTTATTTCATTTTTTTCAATTTATATATAATGCAATTTTTTTCATGTTGGTTTCCAAGATGTAGTAGTTTGGGGGGAAGATTAATGATGTTTCTGCTCAATAATATATAGGTTTCATCTTTCATTTCCATTTTTTATCAGTACTTATCTTTTTGAAATAATATCTTCTCATAAAAACTATTTAAAATAATGAAATTATAAATAATAAATATGGTTGGTTATATTTAGTATATTATTATTTTGTGAGTTATCATTACATATTTATATTTTCCATTTTTCTTAAAAAAATAAATTTTCTATAAAACTTTTATGTGTATTAATTTAATTTTCTGTTCAAAAAATATACTAATATTTAAATTAATATTTTTTTTAAATGAATACCATTTTAAATTTAATTTAAAAATTCTATTCATGTCACTAAACATAAATTATTTTTGAAATGTGAAGTGTTCCAAATTTAAATTATTGATATTCATATAAAGACCATAAACTTATGATTTATATGTCACAGATACTATCTAATATGGAAAAATAAGATACCCATGATAACTGTTGAATATATTTTTTTTCATATTCATTACATTCACCCATTATCTTGAATTAACAAAACAATTTTAGTTTTAACCAAAACATTCCATTTTTTGTTCGAAAACTATGTAATTTAAGGAACATGTCATCTAAATTATTGAAGAAATGTTTTTCTAATTGAAAATCCCATTTTGAAGATAACCCTTTTTATTATAGATTTACTTTTACATTTTACCATTATATTCCCATAGATCCCATGAAATTAAAAATATTAGGTATAATTACAATCTTATTTCCATATCATATAACAATTGAAGTTTGTTTCATGATTTTAGTAACTATTTTCTATTAGGGAGATACTTCTAGAATGCTACATTATTTGGTGTTACAATAGGTTGAAAGTAAAATTATGAAGATATATGATTCCTACTAAAAACATTATTCAATTACGATTTGTGACTTTACAAAGACTTCAGGGAAAAGGATGTTTCTCCTTTATATAACTTTCAATGGGGAAAATTAAAGCACTTCCTTTCTAGATATTTAAAAATAATAAATTTTTAATTTTTCTGAATACATTTGTTTACCATTGCTACGTCATAGAAATAGTTGTGGGATAACCATAAATGAAATTTTATTTGTATTTTCTATTTTATTTTATTCCAAAATTAATGAGTTGAATTGCATGGTTTATTAGAATATATATTCATTTATATTTTCATCAATAATGTTACAAACACTCTCTTTGTGCCTCATATTATTTGAAATATAAAACAAAACAATCCTATAAACTCAAAACAACCCTTTCTATATCCTCATTATGGAACCAATTGTTTTAAATAATTTGTGGTGTATGATGAATTTTTGTAATCCTATGTTGACCATTTCATTTATTTGGTTGATAAAAAAATTTCAGACTCATAGTCATGCGTTGAGAGGGAAAATTAGGAATGTATCAATACCAATGTATGGAATATTGAATCAAATAGGAATAGAATGAAATAAAAGAATGAATAATTTGGAATTGAATCTATTTAAGAGTATTGATATGTTCGTTGCATTGATTTTGAGAATTGTGAAATTCATTTACATATATTGTTTATTTTCTATATAAATTTATTTCCACTGTTCACTTATCCTAGATTCCATGTGTCCACTATCTATGAATTGATATTTATTGTATTTAAAATATTTCTTATGAGTAATTAATTTTATATAACCCCATAAAAATATCTTCTTATGAATAATTTCCTCTTTTTTTCTATTTTTTATGTGTTTTGAGCAAAATTATTAAAATACACAAATTCTAGAATTTTAATTATTTTTTCACTATATCAAATTCGAAAAATAAAATATTTAATAAAGAAATGATTTTATCAATTCATTTTGTAATAACCCATGGTTTATGAGATTCAAATTACTTCACATTTAAAATTTTTTAAATCAAACACTTGGATCGCCTAAAAATCATTTCATTTAGAAAATAAATTTTTAGAAAAAATTGAAAATCCATCATTTAATAATACACACCAATGCCTAAAGATCTCTAATCCTAAAAATTGAATTTTTATTAAATGAACACTTGTGTGGAAAATTGTGAAACCACCACGTTCCCACAAAAAAGCTTCAGATAGTTTTTGAGATTAGAAAAATATTAAATGAAATCATGAACCTATTAAACAAGACTACCTTATACAATTTACAAGGAAGATCATTTATCTTTTTATCTATTTTGTATTTGATCATGTCTTCGAAATGATTAGCCACATTGTCCAATGCTAAAAGGAACTTCTCTTGTTTTATCTTCCTTTCGTTGAATCTTAATATCAGAATTCAATATTTCTTATAAATAAAAACATCATTCCCCTATTTTATGACAGCTTGATTTTTTATCCTACCTATTTAATTTTCATCCTTATGAGAAGGATTATTAATCCGTGCCTCTTCAGACATGACATCATCGGATTTCAATAGTTATTCCCACTTTTCCCTTAACATCTCCACAACTACCCGGTGTTATCCATCCATGTTCTATAAAAGAGCATCAGAATTATAATCCTCATTTCATTAATGAATCTAAGGAAGAATCAGGTCATCCCTACAAATCATAGAGGCTTCCAGTTTTCGAAAACTAGCATCCATCATGACCCCTATAAGCTCAAGATCTTTTTCTTAGAGTGATCACCATTTAAACTTGAACTTCTACACAACATGTTCAAAAAATACTCCTTCATCAAATAATTCATAAAGGGCTCACTATACAAATCCTTGGACCCTACATTTTATGATTAACATGTTTCCATTGGTTTTGGTAGGTATTATTAATCCTTTCACCCCTTTTAATTGTTCTTCTTTCTCACTATGAAACTACTCATATACCTATTTTATTTCTTCCCGTTCTTCCACCTTGGGCAATGAATACCCCTACATAGGCCTTCTCTTGAACAGTCAGATGGAAATTTGTCATATATCACCCCCTGATTCTTCCCTTGAGAAGCGCATAGGGGCACTTTGATCCTTTCCTAAGAGAAAAGTTCCAAGATCTTAAAAATTATTACTAACATTAATAGATGACATGACCCTTCATGGATTTTTTCATCCCAATGCATTCACCAAATCCAGAGACACCTCTTGTGAGTTTAATGTATGACTCTCAAAACATGTCAAAAATCGCTCTAATTATTTATGTTGAATGATAAATGATGTTCAAAATACTATTTTGAATAACTATTTTCAATATACTTTTGGGAAAGTTGAATAAATTGAGACAACTATAGACTTATAGAATATGGAAAGAAAATCTCCACCCTCCACTCTATTAATATTTCAATCTCCACATTTTTTTCATGGGTTATTTGATATATTGAGAGATAAAAGGAATGTTTTTTATATATTTTTATGAATATTCAATACATTCTTGTTGTAATCGTGATTTGGGGGTTCTGGTGTGATGTCACGATAAACACCAAGTCATAGTGGATGGTGACAAATGAAATGAACTCACTTCTGAGTTTCGATATTCTTTTGTAACATACATGGAATTTTATCTGAAATAAAATTTTGGAATGAAATAATTTTTATCATTCTTTAATAAATTTTCAACTAATTTTTAATGGTTGTTCAATTTTTTATGTAAATGAATAGATTTCTCTATTTAAATTCTTCTACAATGTCTTACAAATGAGTTTCTTGATCATGATTATGTTTGACATAATAGAGTTATTAAATTGATTTAATCACTTATATAGGAGGTAAAACCATCATATTGATGTATTGATGCGGTATATATTCAAAATAGGGTGTTCATATGGAAGTATTTTGGTGGGAATTGAGATATCAAATACGGAAATCATTTTAAACAGAAAATATGTGATAGTTTGGATCTTTAATCTTGTCCAAAACTACTCCTTAAATTATAGTTTTATGTATATTTTATTTTCAATCCAATTTATTCTTTGTTTATAAATATTCGTTCCATTTTTTATTTTTTTATATATTATAATTATTTATAAAAAACTCCAAAATAATTATTCTTGAAAAAACTAGGAAAAAAATTGACAGTTTTGCAACATAAATTTAAATAACCTCTAGATACAATTCAATTACTACTATAATGTAATTCACATACATATAAATTTCCTTATTTGGGATTTATAGAAAAAGAACACCACATAAGTTATAAAAAAAATATTTATTATAAGAATACATGATATTGAATTAAATTTAATTGAAAAAGGTTTTTCAATCATAAATCAACTATTATATATATATATATATATATTAAGAATGATTATTTAAATTAATTATTATCTATTATATTATCCTAAATTCTACTAACAAAACCACTAATTCCTCCAAAAAATATCATAGTGTAAAATATGCAACTGTGGTAGTTATAAGTGATGATTTCATTAAAATGGTTCTCGTAGTGATTCATAAAATCTTGATCTACTAATGTATGTTATTTTTTTAAAGCCATACTTATTTAAGTACAGATTGGTCTTAGTCTATATAAAACACTAGTGAAAAAACATCCTTTATAATATCAGATAAATGATCCTCATTTGTAAAACTCCTACTTCATAATGATGTTTCTATATATTTAATAATGTTGTTAAATCTACATATACTATCATGTTTAATGAATATTTTTTAATGATGTTATAAAATAATTATAAAATTTTTATGGTTAAATTTTTTCTTTCTTATATGTGAAATAATAAATCAATGATATTTTGTTGAAGATAATTATATACAAAAAATAATGGGTCTCTATACTTTTGAATATTTTCATTTCATAAGAAAGAACTAGTCGAAATAGTTTGTGCTCACCAGCTTCATCCTAACATGTCGATTTTCATTACCACATCCCATACAGAACCTCATATGGTGTCATCTGAATGATTTAATAGAAAATGTTGTTATATATGAACTCAACCAAGGGATTGTTTTGATCCCAACCGCCTTCTAAATCCTTTAATTAAGATGCTAACATATTATCTAAATTTGGATGGAGCATTCATATTGAATATTAGTCTAAGGATAAAACGTAGTGTTTAATAATATCTCTATATTCAATTTTCATAGGATACCCATATAGAACATAATGGTATACATGAAATCCAAATTTCATACAACGTAATTTGGAACATTATATGTAATTACCACTTCCATTATATGTATCGTGAAAAGTTTATCCAATGAGAAATTTCTTGAAAAAAATGAAATATTATGACATTTTAAATAGATCTGCTACAAATTTAATGGAATTGTACCCTTTAGAAAACATAGTAAGACCTATTTTAAATTCTATGTCAATGTTCTCCAATTTACATATTGGTATTGGGGATGTTTTGGTAATGTTTTTATCCATCGATCACTCTACCTTAACATGCGTAGATACCAATCATCAAGATAAATACTATGAACTCTCTCTCATTGTGTTTTCCCAAGAAAAATTATTATTTAAATCTACATGAATTCTTCTTCCATGATTGATTGATAATGATGATACATTCAAATCATTAAATACTACATCAATTATTTTACTTATGGGACACATATTTTATTATGAATCATATCATTTCATCATTGTCATGGTTGAAATCAAACCAATTCCTTACCATATTATATAAATATATATATTACTTTTCAGCTCTTATATCTTCATATGGATCTATAGTTGTGACATCACTTGGGGAAGTTTTTATTTCTCCATTTTCCATTTTATTTCATTTTCAATGATTTCAAAATCAAAGAGCATTGGGTCCCTTTCAATCATCATCATGATTATGGTAGATGATCCTTCCTTCATAGAGAATCGACCACCTTTTATCCTTACCAATGTGGTAATGTATTGATTAGTCATAGTTATTGATCAAAACCAACTATATCCATTGGTGCATGTTCATATCCATCTACATTAATATATAATTTATATCTTATTATAATTTTGTGTTTAAATATATATATAGATATATCAAATTTTTGAATCGAGATAATGTATCCATATTTGTCACAATAATTCCCTCATGATATTATTAAGATAATGCATTGAGTACTTTTCTTATTAATGTTTAATTAATATGAAGTGTATGTTACTACAATGACCTTTTGAATAAGAATTCATCCCAATCCCTAATTTCCTGAATCATCGGTTATAAAAAAACAAATATGCACTATAGGGTTTTGTGAGTAACTGTACACTCGAAAACCTTATAAAAAACTCCTAGAAAATTTATTCATCTTCCTTTATCTAAAGGAACATATCTCATTACTATGTTATGTTGGTTAATAGATTAGAAAATAGTTATAAATTTTATAGTTTCTAGCCAATATATGAATAATACATATAATATTTATTATATATTTCCCCAGATATTATTTAATTACCTTTATATTCAATTTATGCACATATATACCCTCACATATGATTACATGACTCATGATTGATACATTATACATACAAAATTGACACTTTCTATATATGGAATACAATTTATCCAATCTAAAGTCATTCAAGATTATATTAAAATGATTTTCATTCATATATATTTAATTTCAATATATGGTAATATCAACTATAGAAAAAAAATTGATCATAGAAATCTATAATGGCTTTATTCATCATATCTATGAAAATAATAGGGTCATTGGTAATTCTAAATGGAATCACTATGCATTGGTATTTTCCATATCTATTATGAAAGGTTATCTTGCATATACCAACGTATTTCACTTTAAATTAAATATTTCAATATAAAAAAGATAGTAGTTGAGAAGTATTAATCACCCCACGATTGATAAAATATGTCTTATATATAGGGAAGAGGATACTTCTTTATAGACACCATTTTGTTTAGTTCATGACAATCCATGGATAGTTACATTTATTCTTATATTTTATTAATAATGAGGAATACTAAACCAAGTAATAAAACACATGGGCATATAAAACCCTTATCTAGATTCTCATAATGTTCCATATTCAATTCAGACAACATAATCAAGGATATTCTCTAAGAAGACTCTGATATAGGCATAGCACGAAGTATGAGTTTTATAGAAATCTCAACCTCGTGACATGTTGGAAAATTTGGAAAATATTGTTCAAATATATTATCATTTTCCTAAAAAATAGAAACAAATTATATATTGGTATCCCCCCAAAAAATATATTTATATATCACTTTTTTCAATGTAATATGACCCATAGAATAGACCTATCTTCTATATGGGGTTCATTGTCATCCTTTCAAATATATAAAACTATGGGTTTACATGGAATATAAAATGTGATTGAATGAATTTGGAATTTTATATTGTATATATGTATATGGAGACAATAAATTATAAAAATGAAATAAAATTCAATGAAACAAAGATTAATATTATTTATAAGAAGCACATTTCAAATAGCTACAATCAAATAAGAGCTCTAAAATTTGGATTAAATCATTTCACCATTTTTTTCACTAAGAATTCTATAAAACCAATAGATATATTATTTAACTCTCTTAGATTATTTTCATGATTTGTAAGATTATATATAACATGGACTAAATTAGATGTTTTCTATATTTTGAAAACCTATCACAACCTTAATTTTATAATTATATCTAACATCCATTACTAAAATAAAAAATATATGGCTTGAGTATCATGTAATAATCAATGGCAGAAATCATATGATAAGGAAAATCAGTCCTAAAATTTCCAAAATTATGAAATGTTCATTTATACCTATGACATTTTAGGTTCATCCCTCATCACAATTAGTTCAATAATTGTTATTTTATGTTATATCATCTTATTATCAATATCCAAATCCCCAAAAAATAACCGAACTCAACTATGATACCCACAAAGAAAAAATAATAATAACATAAACACATATTAAAAAATTTATATTTCTTTTCCTTATAAATAAAAAATAAATCACAACCTAGAACATATACAGTTATTTTCATTCCTGACTAGATACATAACCAGCTTATTTTTAAATTCAATCTATTTCTATTGCATATATTTAGATACACTTATTGACATATCTTACATAATAATCTTCACCATGACCTCGTTAATGAAGATACAATTAATGTTGTTCTCAAATACTCAGAAATGAAAAACGTATGATATATTAATCCAATAACATAAGTGGGAATATGTAAAGCATATGGTTATGTGGATATAATAAAGAGACTATGAACATAAAATTAGATAATCATACCCAATAAAACAAATAACAAAACTCTTGTACATGGGATAATGATTTGGAAAATAATAAAACATGAACTCGAGGACTGCAGAAACATGATTCAACATTCATGGTACCTGAAAACATAATATAAGAATAATAATGCTGCATTAACAAAAGTTTAAAAATTCATTTACATTATTAATATTCATTTAGAAAATAGTCATCACATTGTGGACATTGTCACATGATAGATTGTGTTCACTCCATATTCCCATTAAATTTTAACTTGACTTGGTTCACTCCCTAACACTTTGTGATATTTTCAAGATATTTAATAATTTAACTAATTAATTTGAGGGATTTACTTTTCTTTTTCCCCCACATATGTTCCACATGAATATATAAACATTCATAATTCCATAATATAATAATTAACACCTGGAAAAACTGAAATTCATGAAATTCGATAAAAAAAATTACCACAAATCTTCAAAAATAGTATAGTGGGTTGTATCATTAGATAATACCTCCATTGAATCATATGAATCATTAAAGGATGTTGAAATTGATTAAAAAATATTTATAATATTATTAAAAATGAATATATTAAAATAAGTATGAATTCTATTTTATTTTACAAAAACATTTTTATCAACGGAAAAATTTATAAATCTGGGAAAATATAAATTATTTAAGAAAGCCATGAAAATTTTGGGAGGGATATTCATAATGTAAAATGATTAATATTTAATTAAAATATATTTATTTAAAAAAAATTAATTTTGAATATTATTTTCAAACATTTGATAATAGAGTAAAAGTCATAAAAATTTACCAATTTTGAATACATTTAAAATTATTCAAATAATTAATTCATTAAAATAAATAAAAAAATAAACATAATCAATTATATATAAATATAATAACAATTATAAATCATTATAAATATTCTAGATTTGGAGGAAAAATATTCCATACTAAAAAGATGATATAAGTTCAGTTCCATTTATAGGAATCCCATCAAAAGTATAGTGACCCTAAATAGGAGTAATTGGATAATAATAAATGTGAACCCTATAAAATGACAACAGTTTAATAAAATAAATGAATTTTATAGATAAAAAACAAAAATATTATTATAATTGAAATTTAATATACACCACGTTGATTTCAATTTGAGGTTGGAAAATACACACTGACCATAAACATCTACTAGGTCATACATGCTCAAACACCATTCAAAAAAATAATGTTAATTATTCATATGAATAATTTCCTTATTCATAGTTATTTTAATTAATAAAATTCATTTATAATTCTGTGTTAGTTGAAAAAAATATTCAGGTGTTAGTTGTTTTATAATTCGAAGTTTGTTTCAGTTTAGTTGATCTACTCCTCGGTATGTGCTCATGGGTTCATCATCAACATGATTTTTATGAATATATAATTATTTTTAAATATAAACGGATTAAAATTTTCATTTCATTGATATTATGGATATTGTTACCAAGTATTGAAAAAAATAACTTTTTTAGATTTCAATTCAATAAAATAAATTACTTTTATTAATAAATAAATTTATATATATTACAATCCCTAAGTTATAAAAACATATTTAATTCATCATTATTATTTATTATTGTAATTATTTATGATTTATTGGACTTCTGTGAAGTTAACTATTTAACATAATTTATGTTTTTGGTAATCCCCACCAAAATTAGACCACATTATATCGAGTTCATGATTTAGAACAGGTTGTAATATATTAATAATATCACATTTATATACAATAAGTAGTTTGAAGAAAATATTTTAAAATTAATATATCAAATGTAGGAAAATTAAGATAATGATGATAAATAATAATTATCTTGACGAGAATAATAAATAAGTTGAATACATGAATCTTTTCGAGGATATCCTCTTACAAATTAGGGATTTAGGGATCCTCCATAAGTCCATTCATTCTCAAACATGGAAAATTTATTTGAGGGAGATAATTTATATATATTAAAAAAGAATTTCAAGTAATGTAGTGTGTTATGGTGGGTATATCATGGGTATTTATTATGTGGTCTTGAGTTCCCATTTAATAATCCTCATTATAAAATCTATATGGTTATCGTTTCAAAATGGAATGTATAAGTAGTTTAAAAAATAGTAAATAACATATAATGAGAGGTATATAATTACATTATGAATCCATTTAAATTTTAGTTTTTTTGATATTTAATGTTGTTATACATTAATTTATTATTTTTTCTTATTTTATATTTAAAACATGTTACTACAGGATATTCCATATTGCATAGATCACAATATTTTAACTAGAGAATAACCCCACCAGTCTTATTCCTATGTATCAGGTTCCTCCTCATTAAAATATGATTTCTTTAAATCATCTAACTTGAGATCATTATGGATCAACCCTAATTCTTTTCACATGATCTAGATCCATGCGAAGGATCCATATAAGACCTATATGTGTCTTGATTCCGATTACATCATGATACAAAGTGAGGTTGGGAACTCATGTCATTGGAAAATCCATGAATTTTAAAAAAACCTATTCCTAATATGTAATTATTTCATGACATTAAACTACATGAAACCTGATTCCTTTTTTCATGACAATAAACAATATGACAGTAGAGTCCATTTTACATGACATTAAACTACAAAACAAATGGTTCATCCCACATGCAAATATACTACTCAATGATCAATAACTATGTGCGGATTTATTTTTTTTATTTTGAGATATATAGAGACATCTCATCCGTATATCATAAATATAGCTATAAACCATCACCAATTTTCAATTTTTTATAAAGGACTACAATAACCTTACAATGGTAAATCATGGAAAAGAATAGACGCATCAACTTTTCGGAACATATGCTCACATAACCCATACATCAGGTATTTATTTTCCCAGATTACTAGAACCCATTAATGGTTATCAGTAATGATTGAATCCTACTTTAAAGGACATATCCATTTCTCTATGTATATATTCCTCAATATGGATTTCATTACATTCCCCCAATCTCACCTGCTAACCATATGAATGTTTTCATCCTATCGAAAATACCCATTAATCATCATATGTGATGACACTATTATAGTATAAACCACCATTTGAATATAGTCATTAATCATCCTTACTATACATTTCCATCTCACAAATCAAGATCCATAAACCTTGAGTCTTGTTTTACAACATCTTTATTCACTGTTAAAATGTTTTTTGGATATTCTTGGCCCTTGAACCTAAAGGTGGTTTTTGTGCTATATTTCCGCCTTATTTATTTATCCAAGAATCACAAGAATAAATGATGTGAGTCCTACCCTATGGTAGTAAATAATATAAATGGGACATCCATTCATATTAGGTTTCATTAAGCCATTTCAATGAAAATTTTCTTCCCATTACTCGCTCCACACATTTTAACCAAGAACTGTGTCTACCCAAGTCAAATTTGTCAAAACGTAATCTATGGAATTGTATAGTCTAAATCAAATCATCATAATATTATAATGAATGGAAAATTAAATATGTGAGGATTAAAACTCATAAAAGAAAAAATAATAATAATTCAAGTCTCAACTTGTTAAGTTCATTATATTAATGTCGTATGAAAAAGTTTGATCACAAATAAAATATGAAAAAAGCTCATTGGGTAAAATATATAACCTAAAAAGTGAAAATATGGTAACTATATCAACTGATTTAGGATTATTTTAGATTATAAAAATATCATATCCCTTCACCAAGATAATCTGTTCTAATATATGGTGTAACAACCATTAAGAAACCACAACCCCTGAATACCATCACTTCAATGAATATTGATTATTTCCCAATGTTTTTAATCCCCATAAACCATCCATGGATATTGGTAATAAGTTTATCTATATATTTAGGATACCCCTTATTTGTATTTTTATACATTACCCAATATGGATCCACATACACACCACTATTAAGTTCTACTAACCACATACATATTTATATCATTAGTAAATGGTGCTTTAATCTTCATATATTTCAAATCCAATATAGTTAAACCAATAATTAAAATATGGTCAATGATCATTCCCAACATTCATGTTCTATCTCAACATACATGATCCAATATCCTTTATTTATGATTTACACAACCCTTTGTTTAATGACACGATTAGATTTGATACCCTTATTTTATCACTTATGTGCATCACACAAATTTTCATAGTAGATATATGATGTTTCATCTTGGAGAAATCAATCATCCATATCAACATGACCTTAAAAACACAATTAATTTGTTCAATATTCATGAACATAAACTAAATAATTTTTTTATAATGTGAGCATATATCAGTTTTCGAACCTCCTTACATTTTGTGTCTCTATTTTCCCAGAATTTATATACCATCTCACACACTTTTTAGTTGAATCTATGAGACTTTAAACCACTAAGTATAAACTTAATACTCTTTGTCCTAAAATATCATCAACCATTGGTTCAAGTCCTAATTCATTAATCTATATGGGCCATTAAAAATATTTGATGACACTGGGTCATTATTCAACATCATTTTTCTTTTCTTATGTTGCTGCACAAATCACCCCTCCTTCGGTCAATGTTTTTTTGGCCTAAAATATCTGAATCCTATAGTCCACGAAAAATGACCATGAACTGCATATATTATTCCACAGGTATATCCACATTATCATCATTGGGCACTCCATTCATCTTGGATTTTTCTTTTCCTATGTTTCTATAGGGACTATCTCATATTTGGGTCAATGTTATCAAAACATAATCATTCATCCTCATTTTTATAAATTTAATGTCCCCAAAATACTAAGAGATAGAGATATTAAACCCTCTATGATTAAAAATCAAAATAAGTATCATATGAAAAATTTATGTGTCCATTCATTTGGTATTCTTATTTTATGATCTAGAAAAAATTGATCAATAAAATTGAAAAATAAAAAATCATTTTAGATAAAAAAAAGTAAAGGAAAACCTAATAAAAATCAAATTTCATGCCCAAAAATATTCCCTCATATGAATCTTAGACAAAATTTAGAAAAAAAAAAATAAAATACTAAAAAATAATGGGGTTTTCAATATGCCTCCATCGTATGTCAATTTTTTCTCATTAATCCCCTTGTCCTAGAAAAAAATTAGTGATTTAATTGATTTCGTAAAGGAATTAAAAGCCACTTTGAACCTCCAAATACTCATTCTAGATTCCCCCTTTGTTATCCTCATTTCATTGAGTAAAATCATTCATCGAAATGGATTGAATCATGTGTTATGGTTTTGTGAGACATTCCCAAGTGGAATTCATTCATTTGAATGGACCTAATATAGTGTTACATTGATGGTAGATATACTAATACTAATCTATAATCCACATACCTGAGGAAACAATTCAACAAAGTATAATAACACTAGTGTTATAGTGATGATATTTATTCATATACCCATATGTGATCCTTTCCTACATATAATTAATTCATCCAAATATCCTAACAATAGTTCTATAGTGTTAATAGATATACATATACCAATTTTTTATCCATACCCACGATTAAACCATTTAACCAAATTTGAACAATATTGTTTAATATTATGGTATTTATTCCTATACATATCACAGATCCACAACAAGGAATAAACCCCACGAGCAATTTGTTTAGGAACCACAATTTAGGTTCAATGTTTGAGTGGATACAAGTTATCTTAATTATATCATTTGATTTTATACAAGGTAACAGGAAGATTAAAATAATTTCAAACAATGATAAAATAAATAAGATAATTAATTAATGAAAAAATAAGTTGTTGTTAAATAGAAGGAGGGAATTCCAATATTTGGATCCTCTCTCCCTAATTGTTACAAAATGGATAAGGGAATGTCGTTATCAATGTTCTCGAGAATCATATAATTTCTCAATTACTTTTGGAATTATTCAAATTTACCTCTTAGTCCATATATCATGGTGGCTTTAGCCTCCACTTATGGATGTAGCACATCATACTTCATGAAGTGTCCATCATTTCTTTCTCCATTTCCTAGACTTTTCTTTGATGGTCCTCAATATACTTAAATAATATAAAAAGTATTTTTAAATTAAATAAAAAACATGGAAATTTTTTTCATATGATTCTCATTATTCCATTATGTGTATATTACATATCGTCACTATTGAAGTGTGTTCTAAGACTTCATAGATTGTAATAGGCCAAATGTTTACAACATATGTTGATGACTCCAATGTAGAATGATTGAACACAAATTCCAATTAATGATATCCTGTTTAAATGATATAATTTAACAGATTATGTAAGGATTGATAATTTAAGACACCATGTCCTAGTATTGTAAACATTATGTGAGGTCTATTAAGCTTCACTAAATATTCATCTAATGAAGTCTGAAAAATGAGCATCAGTATAATCATACATATGGACATGAGGTTGATTGGATGAGTTTTTATAACACCCTAATCTAACTCATTGTCACTCTTTAATGTTGAAATTTACTCTGAAGCTAGAAAATATAGATAATATCTAACCTCAATATTCCTCATAAGAGCCATGATTGGGACATTTTTATCTCCCACCACTATCATTTTTAGAATCATTGGAATGCAATATTCATAAATATTTTAAACATGGAAGGAGGATGGTAAAAAAAATTGTGAAAGATAGGTAATTAAAAATAAAAAAAATGAATCATGATTGAGTGATATAAATCCGCTCCATATAAAGATGGTGTAAAATCCCTAACTACTACTATCATGTGTTAATTGGAGATAAAATGTGTGATTTTGTGATGAAAATAATTATCTAATTTAACCACTAATCTATATTTAACTCATCGTATTTTTTATGATAAATTCCAACATTCATGGCTATCAAGAGGAAATTAATCATATTAATATAGCTAATATGTTGTTACTTTGATGATAGTTATTCTAATAATAATCCATAATCCATGTATAAGAGGAAATAATTCATACAAATGAAATAACTATAGTGTTATAATAATGGTATGTACTCCTATACCCATTTTTGATCCTTGCCTATAAGAAAATTCATTCATCAAAAAAATCCAAATCCATTGTTATAGTGATTGTAGTTATTCCTTTCCTCATTATATATCCATTACTCAGAGGAAATAATATATAAAAATGTGCCAAATCTATTGTAAAATGATGGTATTTTTTTCTATACATATCCATGAACCCCACCTAAGAGAAAATACCAATAACCTATGTCTTTAGGAACTATAATTGATCTTTTTCATTCAAGTCCAATTATTGAGTGGATTAAATTTATTTTGATGTTATCATTTGATGTTTTATAAGGTAACATGTAGATTAATATAATGTGAAACATTTATTAATGAAATTTTACAATTTATCGAATATTAAATATGTTTTTTAACTCGAAGGAGGGAATTACAAAATTTTAAGACTCTCTCCCTGATTTCTATAATTAGGAGAATATACATTCATAATCCATGTTCAGTGGAATCATAGATTTTCTCAATTAATTTTTGAATTATTCAACTTCATCTTTGAGTTCATCGAGTATTGAGGCTTCAACCTCCACTTAACGAAGTATCACCTCATCCTACGTGGTTGTGACCACCACTTCCTTCTCCATTTCATATACCATCTTTCAACGGTCCTCATTATACTTAATGAAAATTATAAGATTATATGGAATGAATTGAAACTCTTGGAAAAAAATTCATCTGAATCCCATTATTCCATGATGTGATGTTTTCATATCTCCTCTATTGAAGCATGTTGAGAAGTTTCCTAGATTATACTAACCCCAAGGGTTAAAAGATGTGATAATGACTCCACTATATAACATCAAACATTTATTCTCATTTATGATGTCATTCATTAGTGATATCTTTCACCACATAATGGATGGATGGATAACCAATCCCGCAATGTCATAGTATTTTGATCAAGAGCTGATGTTGATGGAGTTTCACTGACAATTCAACCAAAATATTTTGAAAAATGAGCTTCTAGATAGTCTTCCTTAAGGAACTATGGATGATTGGTCGAGTTTAAAGAACCTCCTAATCGAACTTAGAGTAACTCTATAATGGTTTAATGTACTGCAAAACATTATGAAATAGATAAGGTCTTGACTCAAATTTCCATGGATAAACCAACATTGAGTTATTTTGTTCACCTAGCACCACCCTTTGATTAATCATTGGAAAGGATTGGTCATGAATATCTTCCTAATAGAATAAAGCTAGAAAAATAAATTGTGAATGAGATTTAATTAAAATCATATAACAATGAATCATGATTTGGTAGGTATTAGTCCTCACCATCTAGTTATGGTATGCAATTAATATCTACAACCATCAATTCCACATTGGTGATAGCATGAATATTATTGTACATAAAAGTATCCTCTAATTTTAACACCAACCTATATAGAACTCCATTTATTTTTATGATAAATTTTTTCAATAATGGATACTAATATGAAATAATTCATTAGAATGGACATAATATTTTGTTTCTTTGATATAATTTAAGCTAAAACCGATCGGTAATCCATGTATTGAAGGAAATAATTCATCAAAAGTGACTATGTATAGTGTTATATTGATGGTATTTATTTGTATACCAATGCATGATCCATTCCTAATGAGAAATAATTCATCCAAATAGACCAACACTAGGGTCATGGTGATAGAGGGTTTTCCTATTCCCATTCCTGATCCATGCCCAAGAGGATATCATTCATCCAAATATTCCAAATATAGTATAAAATGATGTTATTTCATTATATACCTATCCATGATCCGCACCAAATGTAAGTACCAGTAACCTCGGTGTTTAGGAACTATAATCAGAATTTTTCTTTATGGTACATGGTTTTAGTGGATTCAAGTTATCTTTATTCTATCCTTTTAATTATTATAATCAAACATTAAAATTAAAATAATTTTAAATAACGATAAAATAAATTAAACAGCTGATTAAGGAAAAAATATGTTTTTTAACAAGGAGGTACTTCCCACATTTGGATCCTCTCTCCATTATTATTAAATTAAAGAAAATGGAATTTTTTTCATCCATGTTCAATTGAATCCTAAAATTTCTCCCATCACTATTTGTATTATTAAACATGATCATTAAATTCATCCAGCATTGTGGATTCAACCTCCACTTAAAGAAGTAGCACCACAGCCTTCATGGAAATTTCCACCATTTTCAATCTTTACTTCCTAGACAAACCTTTAATGGTTTTTGATATACTTAAAGAATAGAAAATGATTTTTTAAATGAAATACAACTTATGGAATAGTTTGTTATCTAAATAAAATTCATCTATGCTGGGAGATTTCCATATATCCACTATTATATCATATTTATGGGCATCATAGATTGTAATAATTTATAAGGTTAGAACATGCATTTATGACATGAATATAGAATGATTAAACAACGATTATCAAATATGATACCATTTTTGAATGATACCATTCACCAAATTATAGATGGATTGATGGATATACCCACCATTTCCTAGTATTATGAACATTATGTGAATTCCATAAAGCTTCACCGATAATTCATCTAAATGTGTTGGAAAAATGAGCTCCGAGATACTCTTCTGTATGGACATATGGCTGCCTGGTTGAGTTTATAGAACCTCTTAATAATTATTATTGTAACTTTTTTATGGTGTAATTTAATCTGAATCTAGATCAACTAGATAAGATATATCCTTAATATTGCTTAGAAGAACTAATAATGAGATAATTTTTTCTCCCACTACTATCAGTTTTTTCATTATTGGAATGGATTGGTCATGAGTATTTTCAAAATCGATTGAAGTTAGTCAAATAAATTATTAATGATATGTATGTGAAATAATATAATAGTGAATCATGATATCTAGTTATTAATCGTCACCATATAATGATTGTATGAAAGCCTTATCTTCTACCATCAATTCCCCAAAAGTGATAACATTTGTTTTTTTCCAGAAATGAATCATATAATTTCACCACCAACCTAGATGGAGCTAGTGAATTTTTTGTATGATAAATATTTCCTATAATGGATAATATATTAGTGTTAGTTATCATGATACAAATAGTATTTTTTTGATATTATATATACATACCTTCCAATATTATCATGTTGAAGATAGTGAGTTTCACTCTAGAATTGATTGATGGAATTTAAATACTTATCAGATCATCCATAGTCCATAAATGCATGGGGATGGTGACCATAAATCCCATATTAGATTCTAGTTATAGAGACTCTTGATGCTCACCTTCCATAGCTCCCATAAATAGTGCTTCCATATCGATCAAAGTAAAATGAGTTGTGATAAAATTCCCATGAAAATGTTCTACATCAATGCATAGAATTATCATGATATATTCTATTGGTATAATACCAACAGGGTTGATAGTTGGGGATCAAAAAATATTTACTAAAAGAGATAGACCTATAATAGATGTAACTAACAAATTTGGATTGGAGATAGACTCTATTTTACTTTTGGACTAAATGGTCATTATAACCATAGAAGTCCCTCTGATGAAGTGATTTAAAAAATGTGGTTTATTTATTCTCATGAAACCACAGATAGTCCATGGATAAGTCAATGAGATAGAATTGATAAATTAAATTATCATAACATATAATTTAATGGATATAATCCCTATTCCCGGATGAAATAATATAGGCCACTGGTTTACTTGGTCTCCACTGTATTAATTTATCCTCTAAGAGATAATATGTAGTTGAGATCACCAGATTTGGTACTAAATCTCTTGGTGTAGGTTTTGGGCATAACAGAAACATATGAAGCGTCATTCCCCACTTTTCATTTTATCATGATCGATGGTCAATCTACTATTTACACAATGATAAATTTCATGATCAATGGAATTGAATAAATGAAAATAGACAAGGGGTAAAACATTATAACCATGCACATTATCATCACATATTATCTATACTAAATATTAACAATTATGGAATTACCATTCCGGAATTATTTCATTATTGATGGATCTGATAAAATTTATACATTTCACCATCAATTCATTTATGGAATAAAGAGTCTATTCCCCCTATATATGATCAACATTTGTTCAAGAAGTCTACAAGAATGATTATATTAATCACTATGTGCTAGCATGAAAGATCCCATCACTTGCATCATTCGCCATTGATCATCATGATAATTGCTTCCAATGTTTTCTTCTTTCTCTCTCTAGAGTCGATTGTGGGATGTGGAGTAGGATCACTCTATATTCTTGGGAGTGTTCTTGGAGATGGATCTCTCTAGGGCATTAGAAGATTATCTCTAGAATTCATTAAGAAAATCACAAAATGAATTGGATCTATTAAAAAATAATATAATTGGGTTTAAATACGACTGGGTCTTAGAAAAAAATCATTCATTAGATTACATTAATATTTATTTAATCTCCTATGTAACCTCATTTTTAAAATAGTAATATTATAATTACTTTCATTGACAAGTTCCTAACCTTATAATTAAATTTTATATTATTTTATCCAATAATATTCAAGGTATATTATTTCTTAGATGATCAGAAATTTGGCCTTCTATTTCTCCGCCATATTTATCTGGGCTAGAATAATGAATATTTATTTTATAAATAAATATCACCTTATTATTCTCCAATAATTAAATAAATACTATATTCAGTTATAAAAAATATAAATTTATTGAATATTTTTTTAACCTTATATTCTCTCGAATAAACAATGATGGAATATATCTTCACTAGAAAAAAATTATAATTAATAGACTACCTATAGGAATAATATCTGTTCAACTTTTTAAATAACAAATAATAATATATTTTTAAACTGTGATTCTAGATACACTTGGTGTGTGACCCTATATGCCTCATTATCAGTGGCTTTGGAATATGCATCCTAAATTAAAATTTATAATCTAGAAACAAACCTTGACACCCATAGAATAAGAAGGTAATAATGTGATGAAATAATACCTCATAAAAATTCTTACAATGTAATATAATCCCTTTATCCTGATATCTCAACATAAGAAGATTTCAATTTAGTGCTATCAACCTATTTGAATGATGTCTCTTTATTTTACATTCAAAAAATATAACTTTCCTAGATAACACAATGGACATGGATTTATTAATCTATATCATTTCCATCAATTTTCTTGACTAATCAACTTCTATTTAAGAAAAAATGGTTCAAATCCTTTCTCTCATTATTCATTAGTGCAATATTACCTATGATGCACCCAATGTATCCTACCTCACTGTGAACATATGTCATCATAGTTTTCATCAATAGATCAAATTATGTGATTCATAATAACAATTAATAATGATAATAAAATCTGTAAATCAATACACATGTGCACATATAGTAACATACAATGAAATATATATAAATATGGATTTCCTACTGGAGGGCCTCATTGTCATAATATACTAGATTTGATATTACCATGGGAGTACACATTGAGATAGTGAATCAATGTCCTATGAGTCTCCATCCCTGATATATTGTTTTATTTTTCCCTTAAATGATATAATCTATATATAGAAAAAATCATTAATAATTATTTCATAACACATTCGGTTTCTCATCATAGTGGGGAACTACTATGACCTTTTAGTATGAAAACTGCTATTCAGAAGTTATCACATACTATGTTACACATAAGAATAAACATGATGCTATAATAAGTTAGTTAATATTGAAAAATATGAATATAAGTTATCATAATGTACACAATTATTGGTTATATAAAACAAATTCCAACAAACATCCACATAATTTACATCCAACATCTATTTTTTTTTGTTTTCTACTTGTAAGAAGATATCCATTCTTCTGCTCAGATAGGACATCAGTAATTGGATCTATGACTTTCTCTTCCATGGGTAATATAATTATTGAAAACTTTCTCCATTGATAAAAATTCCTTAATAGGTGATATTTCCAAAGTATATTCAATGTCTGTTGGTGTGATACTAGCTCATTTTCAAGAGCCACTACTATAGTATTATCACAATTAAATGTGATCATGTCTTTACTACTATGTACTTCATTAAGATATTGAACGTAGTTATATATCCAAACATCTTCTTAGGCTCCATCATAAGCCACTATATACTCAGACCCCACTATATAATTAGTGAAAAATGGCTTCTTTGAATACTTCTAACTCACAACTCCTCCATTAAGATAGAAAACATTTATTTTCTAAAACATTATATCATTCTAATATATATGAAAATTATCATCAAGATAACCCATGATGACCAGATCATATTATCCTTTATACAGTAGTAACATATCCTCAGTTCCTCTCAAATACATGAGGACACCCTTAACAGAAGACCAATTTTGTTCTCATCAATTTTCTTGATGTCTTCCTACCATGATCAATGAATATTAAACATCAGTTATTGTATATAAAATTTCATAAATGATTGATCATATGGATGAAACATATTAGATCTTAGTCATTCTCTCTTCCTCTTCTTATGTATGAGGACATGTTTTCATAGTATGATGTAAACCATGTTACACTTGAACCAATCACCTCTTAGACTATTCCATTCTAAATATACATTGTATTTTAACATTGTATATAATTTATCATATCCCAAGAAGCCTATTTGATCTATCATGAATGGTCTTCAGCCCTATAATATAGGTGCATTGACCTATTTCTTTCATGGAGAAAAACATGTTTAACAATTAATTAATAGAATCAAATATTGGTATGTCTTTTCTCATAAGTAATATCCCATTAACATATAGAACATGAATAAAAAATTCATTCAGAAAAACCGATTGTAATAACATGTCTCCAATTTTTTATTAATAAAACCATGTTTTTTATAACTTCGCCAAATCCAATTATTCATGATATGGATGCTTAATTCTATCCAAAAATAGACCTCTAAAATATTTAAATATTTTTGGAATCACCGGGAGTCATAAACCCTTCTAATTGTGTCTTATAGTCATCTTCCGGAATATTGAAATTAATGAAAAAAATGGACATACATAAAAAAATTATCATAATCACGATATGATGCTATAAGAATTATAATTATGATTGATTCAACCATTGAAACTGGTGAAAATGTATCATGGTATTCAATTCCTTGACTCGGTTTAAGCATATTATCAACTAGCCTTGCTTTATAATTATTTACATTACCTTCCATATCAATTTTTCTCTTGAATGACCATTTAGACCATATAGGATTTACATAAACTGGTGTATTGATGAGAACCCAAAGATGGTTTTGATACCTGGAGTCCAATTAAGAAATAATGGATTTGTTCTATCATTCATCTTCTAAGATCTCTACTTCCTCTTTATAGGGTATTGGTTCACCATTGTCAACAATTAATGAGTCACCATATTAAGTGACTAGAAAACCACATCTATAGGATAATTTTCCTCTCTTGTGCTCATATATTGTAATTTTGTTTTCCAAACTACTTCATTAATGGAGACCTATGTAATTTTTTCTTTTAACAATTCATGTGTATTTTGGGCATCCACTTCGTTGAAGTCTATCATTCTTCCATTATCCTTTTTTAGGATGTTATCCTACTAAAGAATGATGGGTTGTCTATCCATAGTAACATTCCTAACTAAGGGCATTAATAGGTATTATCCCATTATTTTCTTGTGATATCCTAAAAGGATACACTTTGTGCCCTAGGGTTCTATTTTGTTTATTGAGAATTCCTTAAAAAATTTCTCACAACCCCAAATATTTGTATGCGAAAAAATCAAGTCTCTTTCCACTACATAACTCATATAGAGTTATATTTTATTCTTTAGTTGGTACTCAGTTTAATATGAATTATGTAGTTTGAAATTCATATCCCCAATTGGATAATGGAATATCTCCATGACTAATAATAAACTTTACTGTGTATAACAATGTATAGTTCCTCCATTCACTAACACCATTCCACTATAGCGTATTTAGTTCAGTGAGTCGAGATGGAATCTCAAACTCTCGTAAAAGGTTAAAAAAAATTCTTGGTTGAGATATTCACCACTTTTATCCAATTCAAGATTCATTATATTTCTTCTAATTTGAATCTCAAATTAATTTTTAGAATTACTTGAATTTTTCAATGTTCTTGGACTTATACATCATCATGTAAACAAATCCATATCTACTCAAGTCATCAGTAAATGTTTTTAAGTACGAATACCAAACTATATCTTCTACTAGAAATGGTCTAAACAAATTAATTTTTATAAATAATAGAACCTATTTGGACCATATCCTTGACAATGAATGTTTTTTGGTCATATATTCCTGCAAATATGTATGGCTTCCTTATAATGATTTTAGATCAAAGATTCTAAATAACCTTCTCGACAGAGAATTCTCAAATTATTCTCATTTACATGACCATGATGGTGATGCCATAGATGGGTGTTATATGAGTAGTTAGAAGATTATTCGATATCAATTTCCAATAATTATGTTTCATGATTTAATACATAAATTCTATTATTTAAATGTTCCACACCATAAAAACTGTTTTCTTTATAAAGTAAACAACAATTATTTTCAAACATAAAAATAAAAACAATATTCATTGTTCAATGATATATAAATTATCTTCCTAGTAACCATTTATACATAATAAAAATCCTTTAAAACCCAAAATCATTCATGTTGGAAATGAAAGTTGGTAATCACCAATGGCTAGAGCATCGCACCTTACACTATAGGAACCTCACAGATCCACCTATCATATATGAATCATTCAAAATCTAAATGGATCTAATATTTGAATACCTATGTGGTAACCACAATTTTAATCTAATACCAAATGTGTAGAAACTTAAATAATACATATGATAACTAACAAACCTTTAGTTCCACCTTACTTTTTGGTTTATTTCGCCTTTTACTGGCATTTCTTGCCTCATGAAAAACATTGTACATCATTTTCCATGACCTACAATTGGATCTTAGTCTTCTTGGAAAGACAGTGCATGGGAGATTTTCACTTTTTGAGAGTCTTCAACACTATTTCCTTGTTCTTAATTTTTGTATTCAACATAATGACCATGGGTTTTAATTCTATGTTACCATATCTACTTTTAAAATTGATGGTTGATGTTTCAAAAGAATAATATAATTATTCCCCATGTTTTAATTAATAATTAATCTATAAAATGTCTTGTTTAGGGAGGAATGTATGATATTTGTATGAAAATCATATGGGAATTTAATTCTTATGAAGTCTAAGTGTTCAATGTAGCCAATAATCGTGACTACATGAGAACCAGCTGGTGAAGACTCTATAAGAATAGTTGTAAAAATGAATTTGAGATACCATATCTCTCTTTCTCGTCATCTCTTGATTGATATCCTGAAGGTGAGACATCATTCTATATGCATCCATGTACTCATGATTTATTAAAACATAATTAGTTATGGATAATAGCATGAAAATTGAAAATATATAGCATCATTCAAAATTTTCTCATATAGAGAAAACTCTTCATCAATATACTCATTTCAATGCACTTTATGAATTGGTTCTTCTAGCACATACAATTTCCATTCATGGGGAGGATAACAAGTAAGAGCCTTTAACAATATTACTTTTTTTTCTAGTGAAAATTTTGTCCTTCTCATGTATTGATCATTTTGATGTGTATAAATTCATCTTCATTATAGTTTCTACACATAGGATGATCCTAGATTTAATAAATTATTTGATAACATTTAGGAAAATAAGTAATAATTATATTTATTAATCTCCAAATATGTTATCAAATCCCAATATCCCTCACAATTATAATTGGAATACCATGTTTCCTGGTGATTTTGGTGTAATAAATCTACAATTCATTTCCCATTACGCCAACATTGGTTGGTCATGAAACTAGAATAGATTACGGTTGGAATTCCAAATGTCATCTTCATTAACTGAAATTTTATTGATTTTTTTAGTGGACTCCCAACCGTAATAAACCTAAATAAGATTTCCTAAACCCTTACCTCTTAGTTACACCATGTCATGCTTTTTCAGTCACCCCATGATACGAAATATGATAAGGAATCTCAAAAAAACATGTTATAATTCATGTATATTTCAATGCCCCCCAACATTGGCTAGTCAAGAACATTGAACTGAACTTCGATTTTGACTAAATGAATAGAAGATTATACCGACATAATTTATATTATTGAGTAATTTTCACTTTTATGAATAAATATTCGTTAATTATCATTATAAAATTCTTTTTAACATTATCTGTATTTACTTAAGTGATTAATCATGTGATAGATAATATTTTCATATATGAAAACTTATTTTAGTTCTATCTTGTATGATTTTTAATTCATCAATTCATTGATGAAAACAAAAAAAACATAATGAAATAAAAGTGAAACATGAAAAAAATAAAATAATAATGTGGTATTATCATTATATTTTACAAATAGTAAGTTTATATATTTTTTATTAATTGAAGAAATATTGTGTTGAGGTTCTGTAATCATTTAAGAAAATTATATAATTAATAAAAATTATAAATAAATTACCATCATGAATTTATTTTAATTATTCCCAAAAAATAATTAATAATCATTAAAAGATTTCATTTTTTCCTTATATGAATATATATGAGATATTAAAAAATTAAGAGAGTTATATTTTGTATGTTTTTTAATTTAAATAATATATATTCAATTTTCATCAAAAAGTATATCATAAAATATTATTTTTGTAACCTAATGTGATAATTTTATAATTATATTAATCCAATAAAATTAATAATACAAATGGTGACCTTTAAATTAGTTTTGACAAAGGAAACCCCAATTTAACCTATACCTTGTTGATAAATTTTAATACGATTAGTATTCATAATGCTTGAAAATAATAGTAGCCAATTTTCCAAATTTGGACCTTCTAATTATATATATGGAAGATATTTTTTTAAATTTAATATCTATATTTGGATTAAAATTATATTTAATTGTGTGTATGAAACTTCATGATTTTTTTAAAGTGTAATTTTTAGCACAAAACTAGATTAATTCATATCACTTTCTTAGAAAAAAATTGGATGAATGTTAAAAAAGTTTACTGAATATATAAAATATAATTTTTTTATAATTATTTACTATTAGAAATTAATTTAATTTATTTATGTAAAGTCATGCTACAGGGATAAAAATAGTTCTTTAGAGAAACACCTCCATTATTTTAAAATAAATTTATTTGAATTTTCATTTAATTGGTAACTAAAAAATTCATTTCATACATATTTAAACCATAATTTTTTCATAATTTTTTTATTACTATTACTATCTACATGTACAATATTTATGTGCGAACTACCATATTAAATAAAAATATTTTTATTTTATCACATGGTCCATTTAAACTTAGTGTTGCGTGTGAAGACGTCTATAAGGGAAAACAATTTTTTTATAGAGAACTATATCATAAAATATTAAGGTTTTATATTTCCCTAACTAAGAGTGGGCCTCCATAATCATTCTATGCTTACAAAAAGATTAGAATATGGGAGGATGAGCTTCATTCATTGGTATAAGACCCATGATAGTTCTCATTGATGATGTTGTCATCTAGAAGTATCAATGAACTATGAACTCCCACTCATGATCACCCAATTATTAAGAAACATTAATGTTATACCACCATGCATGATCCCCAAATCATAATTCATTTACCTTTGTCACTAATTAGGTTACGCCTCATTGTGAGGCCTTAGTGTGAATGTTCCATTCAAATATAGTAATACAATACCATGAAATATTCTTAATCTTGTATTATACCTGGTTTATCACACCAATAAGGACTAATTTGGGATAATATATATGATTTTATTATTCCTTTATCATCATTAAAATTCCTCAAAATCATCCCTCATCCTTTAGTGGAAGACCCAATATAAACATTCCCTCCTTAAGGACCTCATCCCTATGGTCTGTTAGTGAACGGTATATGGTAAACCCCAATGTGTAAGACCAAATAAATTCTTAATTTTCACACCATTCATGACACATGACCTCTCATCAATTATATATACTCCTACATGTCAAACAAACCCCACATATTATAGTGCCAAATCCCTCATGAAACTAACCCATCCTTATTGGGACACATTCCAAATGAGGTCTCCAAAAAAGTGTATCTCATGCCTAAGTCCCATACCACCCATTACTAGGTTACTTTCACCAGATCATCCATACTGTATGACTCTAAATATCTTGGATTAAAATGTATGATATTGATATTTGGGATGGAATAAAAAATATGACTAAAATATATAAGAGATTCCCATATTATGAATAATTCTCTCCTAAAGGTTGATATTATCGAAAACAGCCATCCACTCGAGCGATCTGTATTTCAATGTATCACTAGATAGAAACTACAATGATCACCTACCTGGAGAATGTAGTCCCATGAATAAATTAATATCAAAATAACATGGATATATTGTCTACTGGATATTTCTAGTATTAAAAAAATATCCTATAAAAAGTGTTGAAACATTCATCCAATGCTCCAAACACAATTTATCATCCATGAGCATATGATCTATCCCAAGAGAATAATACTATTCATGGTAACCATATAATTTATAGACAAACTTATACTACACCATGATAATTATTATTAAGGGATAAGTCATAGGCATTCATTGAGAGGTCAATTATCATTTCACCTCTTGATATATGAAATAAACATGAATGAATAAAAAAGTAGAGATATCCTTTTGTATAACATGACACATTTTATATTCATAAAATTCATTAAAAATATCAAAAAAAAATGACACATAAGAGCATGTCTCATCATGTCACATATTATAGACTTCTAGATAGTACTTTTATTTTATACACATTATGGGGCATTTTACGCTAATTAAATCTCTATGCAACATTATTTTTATATGGTAATTAAATTATTATTTCATAATTAAAACAAAACAAAGTGTGATTTAAAAAAATTAGATACCTTTATATAATAAAATTTAATTTTATTTAATATATAATTTATATTATTCATGTTATAACAATATTATATTTTTTTAATAAATAATATTTTGGTTTATCAATATAAATATAATAATTATATAGTAAATGTTATTATTTAAAAAAAATATATTTTTTATTAAATATATAAAAATATATTGTTTTTTATGCTAAATATACATTATTATTTATAAATATAAATTTATAATATCGTTTAACAATTATCTCATAGACTATGATATTTAATTAATAGAGTTATAATGAAAATAAATATTTGAAATTACCATTAAATTGAAATTTATTGTATTTTTATTGAAAAATATTATTTATATTTTAATGTAAATATATATTTTAAAATGCCTAGAATATCACTTTTTGAAATTTTGACATAAATTAGTGTTCTAGGTGAATAAATTTAAGGATTTTTGTGAAAAAAGGTATTGAATTATTTTTTTATGAAGAATATTTTAAATTGTGGTTACTATAATGTCACTACTAATATATTAATTTTATTATAAATCAACTAAGTAAATATACTATGTAATTTTATAAAAATAATTGTTAAGTGTATACATTATTTAGATATATTTAATATTATTATTAGATATTTAAAACATACATTATAAAAAACATTCACCCTAGAACAGACCAAGGGACACATTAATGAATCAAGTGGGACCCTATAAGTCAACCATTTGGGAGAGGAAAGCCATGGGAAACTATGGGGGTGGGGTGAGAATCTCGCATGTGTAGTTCCCACTAATAGTGCATGAGAGCACACATAGTGTGTACTGGGTTGTCGGTGCCACTATGTGTGTCAGCACGACGATATGTGACAGTGTGTGAGTTGTGTTTTTAGTGTCACTGCAATTGTCCTTGGCATGAAAGAAAATAGAGTTTTCGATATTATATAGCATTCCTATAGGAGTTAATGATTCAATGTGGGATGTGGGACAATTATTATTATTCACCTATGTTGAAAAACATCTACATATAACTTTCATAATTCAATCATATGAGCATGTTCCATCCGATATCTTCACAGGTCATCTCCCACCTCGAACAAGACCTTTCCAACCCCAAATTCCTCCTTCTTAGTTTCATATTATACATAGTTTTAATCCTCGACTCTACCAAGATTACAATACAACCTGATTCCATATCCTTCCTCTATTATCATATTCTATTGATGGTAGAATATTGTCCTCAAAACCACTAAAACAAATCCATAATAACCTCTCAAGATTCACTTTCCAATGATGAAACCCTCACCCAATTCATGTCGATATCATGGATTTATTCAACCATGACAAAAAATTTAATGAAAGGTAAAAAATTCAGGTAGTTTGTTCTTATTCAAGAAAAAATATGGAATAATCTTGATGGAACTATCCATAAACGTGTTATATATATATTATCAAATGTAATGATTTAAATAGAATATTTATTTTAGTTATTGTTTTTTTTCTTCATATCACACCTGTAGTATGGATGGTTATATATATATATATATATTCTCCATCATTATTTTATGAAGAACCTTCCTAGATTTCATCTATTGTGAATTCCTTATATGAATGGAATGTTTTATATAAATTTATATTTGAATAAAAATATATATTTCATGTCACCAATGATTAAGTTAAATATAAAACCTACATTTTAACTATATCTAGTTAAAATGGATATATATTTACATATATATATATATTATTTAAATCTTATAACCAGACAATATTTTCTAAATCTATTGATTAAATTTCATTAAAAATTAATCAGATATATGAAACAAAATTCTAATATTAAAATAGTCTTCTGAGGATTTCATTTTCTATATAAGGATACCTTATTTATTCAATAAATAGACCCCCATGACCAATCCCTCTCCCCCTCTTAATATTTATTATCTCATTTCATTCATGTATTTTCAATCATTGGAATATCACTAGCTAGATAATTTATTCAACAAGAAAATTTATTAGGTTAGGGTGATTGATAATATTTTTATGATTTTAGGATTATTTTTTTATATTTTATCAAGATATTATATTTTTTCTAAAAATATTGTTTTATGTAAATAGTTTTCAAAAATATATTCTAAATCTCTAGTTTAGGGAGAATATATTATATTCTATTTTTAAAAACCATTTTTAGAATGGGATTATTTAAAAAATTCATTTCCTATTTTTTTGGGGGTTTTAATGTTATCATTTTATGTACAAAATATTCTTAAAAAGTATGGGTTTTCCATATATAAGTATTTATTCCCATGAATGTATGTCATCATCATTCCATTAATTATTATAAATTATTATCTTTTCATGAAATATAATTTGTTGAAATGTTTAAAATTTTATGTAAATTTGGATGTTATTCTTTAAATGTGATAATGATTAAGAGTTACCTATTTCTTCTATTATATGAAATAAATAACTTATTTGTAATGTTATTTAAATATGATTTACATGAAATATATTATGAATACAAACATTCTAAATTGTTTTATTTATAAATTTTTTACTTCGTATCAAATGTGATTAAGAGGAATGAGGATTGAACCCACTACCTCATAGGGAAGTTGCCTTAAATGTGATACTGCTTAGGGAACCATGGATTTATTAATTTTTTTAAAGTAAATTTACATTCCATAAGAAAATTTTCATTTTCAAATTAAATATATTTAATTTATTGATTGATAAATCTATATATTTTTCATATTTTTCTATATTTTTCATATTTTTCTATATTTATAAATAATTCGGGTTTTCAAAATGATACGTATTTTTAATTTTTTTTAATATTATTTCCTTTGGATATTTTAAGAACCCTATATACATATTTTGGAAATTTATTTATCAAATGTTTTTTATTTGATATATTTTGAAATATTTTCAAAATGGGTTTATAGTATTTAAAAAAGTTATTACTAGTTTCTTTTTAAACACCATACATGGAAATTATATGCTCACCCTACATTTTAAAATTATTTTCAAAGGCTGAGTAGATGTTTTAAATTTGTTTTAGTTTATTTTAGGAGGTAGCACAAGTGAATTAAATATCAATGTTTTTAATCTATATTTAATAATCATATGATATAATCATTTTCCGAACCCTTTTAATCCTAGACCAAAACATCCATTGGTATGTAATGGACTATATATTTATCTGCTAACTTTTAAAAAAAATATTAGGTAATTATCCCACGATTTAAGAGTGTGGGTCTCCATTTGTGATACTTATACATCACTGTGTGGCCATATAATTTAAATAATCCCACTAAACTCTTACGTGAGTAACATCAATGAAGTAGAAGAGTTTGGATAAAAGTGAGACTTAGGAATCATATTCCTAATATCCAACTCTTATAACATATTATTCTAACTCTTTAAACACACAACATCAAATGTTACAATGTTACAGAATTTTTTTGTGAACATGGAACTATTTTCATTTTTTTCATGATCATCACTCTTGGAATACATTAAATCAAACTTTTTCCTTTATATATTTTAGTTACCAGTGTGACTACTTAAATTATTAAATCACCAAAAATAATCCTAAACTTTTTTTAGAAAAAGTAAAATTTACTATATGTTTTTCTATAATAATCCTTTATTTGTTGACTTTAAACTCATAAAATCCCAAACATACAACAAATAGTATCCTAGAAACTATACTCTCTTCATAATATCATGTCAAGATTCACAAACTCTTTTTTATTATGAAAAGTCAAAAATATAATTTAATGATAGAATTTAACATGTAATATATTGTATCAATATCACATATGGTATTATATGTGTTTGGGGATATTATTATAAAAACAATTATTTACTAAAATATTTGATTGATGGTGGTGATATCAAATGAATCATATTTTAACAAAATATATAAACAAAATTTGCACATAGATAAAACCTTTTTATCCTTAAATTATTAAAAAAAATTAGATGTTTGGATCAAATAATAATCATACATATTTTTTTATCATCAAATATTTTTTTATAATAAATTATTTCAAAAAAACTCCTTTAAACATATAATATAAATAAATAAAAAAATATAAATTTTTAATTAGATCCATCTAAGATTTATAAAATCCATTGCATTGAATTTATTGATTCAACAACCCTTTGATTCATTATCATAATACAATCTACAAGCATTGTTAATTAGTTATTTGATTTTTCACTCTAATATAAATAACATTTTTAATTCTTAATTTTTTTATAATACACCCTTAAAAATAATTATTTCTACAACACTACTATATGAAATTGAAACTATAAGGAGTTTGCTAAACTCATTAAATTATTATATGATATAAAACAACGTCATTACATCCTAATAACTACTTTTAAGCTTCAATAAACTAATCTAGTTATTTTATAAAACAATATTGAACATTTAGAACTATTGATTATTCTTGTTGTTTAAACTTTTACACACTCGTATTGTCAATAAAACACCAGATCCTAGGTATAATATGTATTAGTTTATATTTCTTAAAATATTTATGAAAACATGGTAAAAATTTATGAAAATCATCCATATTGTCGGAAAACTCACAATAATGACAACAGAATGAATCCCATAGATGGGTAAATACTTTTCCAAACACTGAGTGAATTATTCTATTCTTCTACTACGGAACTAGATTCATTTACTCAACTCATTCAACAAATGGTTACTCATTAAGGGGTCACTCTACCACATATAATTTTTCATAAGACAAAATGTTTTGTCATATTCCACTTGAAGATATTTCTTACAATAATATTATACATTCTCTAGTTTCAATCTCTTTGTTACGTTTGATAGTGATGATCTCAAAAATCTATAATATAATAATTTAAAAAATGATTATCATGTTTTAAATTCATTCAATTATGAATTTCATTAAATTTTCTCTCAATAAAATTTTGAACCATATTTAAAATCATCACACCTGTTAGTGGTCCAATATTCATATTTCATCATGAATGACACTAGTTAAGCATATAAATAATCAATTCCCATAGTTGACTAGAAAAATCATTATCCAATCTATCATCTAGATTATCTCAAATCATTTACTCTGGTGTCCTAACGATTATGGTTTCATAGCAAACTATAACCCATGTCACACACCATGAGTGGGACACCTAATGGTTAGAGTCACCTACATACATGTTTCTTTTATAAAAGATAATCCATATAAACACATATTTAGCATGGACTACCTTGTGGGATGGTTATGGTCGTGAAAGGTGTCATATTAGATGGAATATAATAGTTAGTATTTTTATAATAAAGAAAAATAATCATTTTATTATGTTTTTTAATGACAGTTTTCAAAATCACCAGTAAATGAATCCTTGTAAATATTTGGTTGTTTCTTTGAAAACTACCCCTAACTAATGCCTTTTTTAAGAAAATGATGGAAAACTTAATGATAAAAAATTAAAAATATAGAACAATTATTATTTATATACTATCTAATATTTATAATTTATTATTAATAATCATTTATTAATTAATTATTAGTAATTTTTATTAATAACTATTATTTATTGTCATTTATTATTTATTATTTACAATTGTAATTAATTATAATAAGTTATTTAATAAATATTATTTATTTACAATTATTGGTTAGTAATTCAATTGAAAACATAATTAATAATTAATAATTATTTATTATTTATTAGTAATTACTTATTACTTATTTATTTTCATTTACTTATGTGTATCTCTCTATGTGAAAATCCTGGAAATGTTGTCCTCACTTATATAATTTTTTAATAGAAGTTGATGTCTGATTCCAACATCAAATGACAAAATATTTTGATCCAGTTTTCTATTTTTTCCCTATGAACTATCAAATCAAATATTATAAAGTATAACCATGGTAAAAATTAATAATAATTTAATAATAGTTAATAGTAATCAATTTGATAATGTTTTAAGTGAATGTGAAAAATTTGAATTCAATACCAAACAATCAAAATATTTGATTTGGGTGTTCGTTTAGGCTTTGTGAAAAGTCAAATTGAGGCTTATAACAATCTCAATGCTTTGAAAACATATGGGACTCATTTCCATTAATTTTATATTTCAAAATTCTTGAAATAATTTAAAATTTGTTTTTTAATTCAAATGCTCTAATTTAAAAAAATTCAATGGATTTTTAACATTATCTAAATTTTTTATCATATAGATATTTGGTGGTCTGTGATTTTATTCCAATGGTTTACATTCCTATCAATATGAAAATGTTGCAATTATAGACTCCATCCCTCTTTTGGTGATTTATTACTCATTATATATATGTTTATAAATATATATGTATGTATGTATGTATGACGTTTTATTTACAATATATATATATATATATCTGTATTTATATATAATTATATATAATTATATATAATTATATATATATATATGTGTGTTTATTTATATTTGTGTATATTAATATATATATATATATTTATATTTATATTTATTGATATGTATATTGTGTCTATATATATATATATATGTATTTAATTTTATATATATTTAAATTTATATATGTATATTTATATGCATTTATATATATTTATTTATATACTATTATATTTATTTATAGGTTTTGGTGTATTTATATGTATTTTCATAAATTTATATATAAGAATATATATATTTATATATATTATGTTGGTGTGTGTGTATATATATATCTATGTGTATTTATATACATTTATGAAAATTTATTTATATTTATATATAATGATTGGTTGATTATTAGGGATATGATATAAATAAACACATACCTGCATGTTAGAAGTATGGTTCATAATCCCCAAAGGATAACTCATCCAACAAGACAATTTATTATAGAGATTTTCTCAAAGGCCCAGTGGGATAGAAATCCCTTTACATGTCCAAAAGGCTTAACATGGCATTAGTATGGGACTGGGCCTACCCCTTCCTACGTCAGTTTAGTATGCATCAGCATCCCTTTATCATCCTTCCTCGCTTTTATGCTAATTCAACACCTACATCACCACCCCTAAACACCCTTGGGTTTTCCGGAATTAAACCATTATTAATAAGATGTGGAGGCTTGAATTCAGTACCACTTAAGCATGACTCAGGCCACAAAATAGGTGAATGATTTACGCTTTACTCCCAACAGGGGCCTCGACCAAGTCTTGAGTGTGCTTCCCATTACCCTGCTAGGCAATGATTTAAATCATTCTACAAATAATATGAACTATCTTCCAGTTTGGAGGGACTCGACCCTATAGGGGTTCATTAAGGTAGCGAATTGGTATCGACCATGTATACATCTATACTAACTCCCCATGGATTTATATTTAGATACATTTTCTAATATTATTATATTTAAGTGTAATTATTCATTAGAAATAATAAAAATTAATATATAAAAACAAAATAATATGTTAATAATTTGTAGGTTGTTTAAATGATGAAAAACACATCGTAAATTTGTTCGAAGATTCTATTTCAAAAAATTCCAAAAAAATTAGAACACTAAATCTCGTGGGGTTTTTTAGTTTCATGTGACAATTTAACAGTTGTTTAAACCATCAATAAGTGAAGAAAATATTATGTGAAATGGGTTTTGGGCATGTATTGAAATGTTACTAAATCACACCATTTAATATTCTGTTATTCCCTTTATAGAAATGCATGATCCTAATGATTTATATTTGAATAATATTCCTTCCACTAACTCAATAAGTTCAATTCATATTAATTTTCAACTTCCTACACAACTCATAACTACTGTTAATAATCCAAATTAAATTCCAATTATATTCTTACATATCGAAAATCAACCCATGCATAAAGTATCTGAATCTTTTTAAGGTATGAGAATCATATGACACCAATAATTCCAAAAAGATTACTCTTTGAGTAATAGATAATAGACCCCCACTTTTGTAAACAAGGGATATGCCTTAGGGCTGTGAGAAATTAGAACCAGTCCCTCATCCAAAAGCTATATTACTCAAGATAGATCTTAATTCAATTATAATTCTAAAACCTAATATATATATAAATTATAATTAAACAATAAATTAAAGATGATAACCTAGTATAATCCAATTTCATTGTTTTTGAAAACTAAAATAATTATCATAACATTCCTATAACACCTTATATTCATGTATGATGGTCTTTTGAAGAATATTGACATTTAAATTATGGAATTCATCCATTGATAATATAAATATTGTGTTAACAAATAGATTAGTGATTAAATTAAATAAATGAACAATTCATATATTTCAATATGAGACAAAATATCCCAAAATAATTCATAAAACATGCAATTATTAACATTTTATTATTTTTCAATTCATTGTGGACATTACATTATTGGATAAATATAAACACTATATATTTAACTATAATATTAACTTTTTCACATTATCCTCTTATATGTAATTATATTTAGACACATGATATTAAATAAAATATTATCATTTTATATACAGATTAAATAAATTTAAAAAAAATACAATTCAATTTGAATAAATATAACTAAATATTATAAGAAACATTATTTAAATAAAATCCCTTAAATATATATATTATTTAATAATATATAAATAGTTTATAAATTATACTATAATTTCTCTATAAAAATTTCTAACTGAATTATAATTCATGTTATCAAACAAAAAAATTATATTAATCATAATAATAATTAAAATTATATAATATTTTTTAAATAACTATTTGATAAAAATTCAATAAATTAATTGTAAATAGTTTTATAACTAATTAATTTATAATAAATTTCTTAAATTATATAAATATCCCAAAATACATTTTAATATAATATTAAAATAGTTTATAAATTATAGATTTCAATTCATAATTTCAATTTACAAAAATATAATTTTTCTATTTTATTGTATTTAATGACTTGATCTATGTCATATTGGTGAAAGATAAAGCACAATACTCTATACTCTTTCAACTCTATTAATTCTAATTTATGTTCGATTTTTTTGGTCCGTGATATGTCACAATGTCTATGTAGGATTAACTTAGTGAGCTCAACAATCATGGATTATAATGAAGACCTATATAATATTATTCCACCAATGTGTGACCTGTGCATGAATAACGCATGTGGTGCATGGAAGTAACGACTTCTGATTGACCCCATGTGAGGATAATACATCAGTGTAATAGAAATCATATCATATGGTACACATAGATATAACTTAGGTGATATGATTTTCAACTTTTTTAGCACTCCATTTATGCTATCATATACTATGTTGTCTAAAAAATTGAAGGATTTGAACTGATTCAATATCTATGATATCATATATGATATGATGCAGCAAAATCATTTTTTACAATATCTAATATAATATAATATGATGAAAATAAAATTCCCAATAATTTTTTATGATTGGAGGTATGATATTTATTAAATTTCATATTTATTCATTTTTAAAACATGGTTTTGATATTTAAATAACATAGTAGTGACCTACTGTCACAATTGGGAGATTATGTATTGGTTAAAATTTAATTAGAGTTCTTGAAAATTATTGAAATCGCAAGTCAAAATATCTACCATGTGAGAAATAAAAATCATGCTTATATGTAATGAAAAACATGATATACCTTTCTCTAGTTGCGATGCTTCTACAATCTTAACAATTGTGCTCTAATGAAGAACACTTAATGGAAAACATTAAACCCCATTCTCTATGGTGTTTCCATGGGTTCATGTGAATCAACCATCACATGAGTGATACACTCCACTATTCTCATGACATGCTAGTTCCTCTCGAGGTAAAGAGAGAAGGAGGGAGAAATATTTGGGATAAAGGGGGAATCAACTAACATTAATGATATGTTCAAATGACCATAATCTCATAGTGATTGATTCCATATTATTCCTTTGGGACGTTGTCGATTCCTCCAAGCATTAAATATAATATTTAAAAATCTTGTGTTAATTCCATGAAGGTATAACATTAAAAAACATAGACCATATATAATCTCAAATTTGTTTCATATTATCAAATTCTTAACAAATGATAACCATTATGTGGAATATTTATTTTAATAATATAATTCATCGGTGATTAATTCAAATAAATGCATTAGGATAACAATCATATCATATGATATTATGTGTATTGAAAATTGAATGATATCATATACATTTACTTATAATATCCATTTTAAGTGAATTTTATATTCCTTATAATCATGCATGTTGTAACACCCCAACCCCAGTTACCCAGAGTTGGTGAATTATTACATAACATTGGCATGACAACAAAATATCATGTCTTGAAAGACCGATTAGTTTAGTAACCTTGGAAGCACAAGTTACATTCATAAGTCTTACATTATATCATAATGTGAAAAACTAAAACAACATAGTCTCCATAGTCCAAACTCATATCCCCTCAGACTATCCCTACAGGTCAGTTATAAAATACTTTTTAACATCTTGGAAAAAATAAAACATAGAAAGGGCTGAGCTCAGATGCTCAATAAGGATCATAATATAGTGAAATAATTCATAAATAAGCATAAACATTTGAGGCAATGTATAACTAAAACAAAATCCATTTAAACATCAACTTCAGCATAATATGGAAAAAATAAAATGAAATAATTCTATTTACTTATTAACATGGATATTCTACTAGTCTAAAAATCACATGAAATATCTATATACACTTTCATAATGAAGGAATTCATAATGCAATACTATCATAACCACATTGTCAAGGCCTTGTACCAAGACTACAAATCAGATTTTGTCAAGGCCATATGACAATACTCTAGTTTGTCTCACTAGACGTACCGATGCAAGGATGAGCTATAGCGGGCTCCACCCGTCCCTTACTAAGTCCAATGCATTCCTCATATTAACAGGTTTAAACATAACATAAATATTCGTATTAAAACTAGTATACGATATGTGAATACTTCATCCATAAACCATGAATGGTATAAAAATAAACCATCCATAGTAAAACATATCACAAAACATTCGATACAATATGAATGTTTTTTATCATAATAAAACAACTTCAAAAAATCATAAAATTCCTCAAAGGATGTCGACATAGATGAAATAAAAACTCTTTGAGAGAAATATATCTCTTCTCTAAAATCATTTAAAGGTCACATAATTATAAAATTTAACATTTACTTTGAAAATATTCGTATAAGCTTCTAAGGGATGCTTCAATGTTTTTATAATGGCAAAAAATAACTCCACCTGCCATATAAGTTAAAAAAAGATATTCTTATATTATTTTTGTCGAAAAGGTTAAAAAGGACCTTATTTGGAAAACTATGGAATGATTCCGTTGAGTTTTTTTTATAAAATTTCAAATAAAGGGTATAAATGAATTTAACCCATAGTCTAGTAAATAGTAAAATTGTTTTGAAAAAACAATTTTAATAAACATGGATGTGGATGATAAAGAGGTCCTCGTAGATAATTGCGTATAAACAACCTCAGATAATGAAGAGATTGTAAAATATACCCTTACCTTGTACTTTTCCTTGGTTGTGGGTAGGTTAACCACTTGTATAATGGTGAAATAATTGTTATTAAATTATAAAATAATCATATACATTAATATGATATCATGTATGATATTTTAACATTGCTTCATTAAGAATATCTTAGTATTATCGTTGTTTCGGGTGTTAACGGATTCGTTGTCCTTTATATTATTTGTTTTGTGGGTCATATTTTTTATTTATGGGATGTATATTATTTATATATTTAATTATATCAAGAATTTAAATATTAAATTTAACCATAAAATTAAAATTTGTCTTGAATGGATACGATGGGGAATGAATCTCATCGCGTTCGTGGAGACGGTAATCCGTACGTACGCACGAGTGAAAAATATCATTATTTTGATATTCAAATAATATATAATTGGATGGTATATCATATATACAGAATCATTATCATTTTATATTTATTATTTACACCAATTGAACATCATTATTATAACCATCCAAATAATGATGTATTTAATAAAAATTACACCACGACATGGAGACGATAAGTCGTACGTACACACGTATGGTGAAATTTAATTCACAGGATGGATAGAATAATGAATCATGTTTTAAAAAATTAATAATAACATCACAATATATATAAAATACTGGATTTATTATTTTAGAATAGGAACAAAAATGAAAATAGAAGGGGAAGAAGAAAGAAACTTCAAAGTGGTGATGAAATATTTACGTCTTCTTCGAGTTCTTCCTTTTGATTTGATCAAAAGGCATCCATTGGTTGGATTTCATGACTAAAAGAGGGACTCTAGGATGAAGGGAGGATAGTGGAGAGGGTATTTGGGCCTGTTTTGGTCGATCCAAAAGGCTTTGAAGGCCTGAATTAGAGAGAATGGGGAGTGCCCTTTTATAAGATGGTGAGGGGCACCTTAGGAAAATCCAGAAATATAATTTTATAATAAATTCATATTCGTTTTATAATGTCTAAAAAGTGGATTATTTAATGATTAAGTTGGGGATATCTTGAAAACCACTCAAAAATAGTTTTTAGACAGGTTTGGGTCACTTTATTAACTTTATCGTTTTGATTTAACTCTTAGTTAAATAGTATGAAATTTAATATGCCTCTTTGTATTTTTATATTATATAGTTAATAAACATACTATAAACATCCAAGAAACCCCAAGTGGTCTATTAATAATACAAATTTCATTATATAGGTTCTTTGGCCTATCCTTATATTTTTATAAATAGAATATCAATTAATAATATAATATTTGTTTTAAAAACTCCTTTTTGTCAATTTTGACACTATTTAATAATTGATTTTTGTTATAGTATTAACAAATTTATTAATTCGATCCTAATTCATTTAAGCTATCCTAACATGTCATATTAACCAATAAAATTTCTTATGTCATCAAAAATTTGAAATTATATTTATTTTAACATTTATAATACAAATTATTTGATTCTTTCATTAATACTCCATCATTATTGTGTCATAAATAAATTTAATTATTCAATGTCTAAAAATTATAAATAAAATACCATTATGTAGGGCATTTTTTAGCTTTTTAATGAATATTTATAGTTGAAAATATAACATATAAAACCAAATGTAAAAATTGGGTTTCTAAAAGATATATGATTATGTCATTTATGTATTTACTTTAACTTAATTAATATAATGTGTCATTATAAAATACAAGTGAATCCATGGGGTCCCAGAATCAACCCAAAGATGTCCATGGTCAGACATGTATCAAGGAATAGGGTTAAGACACGTTTTAGGGTAATTTATTATTATTATTATATTATATATTCCCCTTATTTACTTGATTTACCCTTTAACCATGGTGAATAAAATATTTACCGAATTAATTATTCAAAATGTCTAAAAATAAAAGATATCTATTTACACAATTTTTACCTCCTTATTCTAAATATGGAATAAATTTTCCTAAATTCAAAGAAAAAGTGGCAGAAATTAATTGAAAATTATTTCAGGTTGTCAAAACAAAAATATTGTTTTTAAGAAATAATAACTATCAAAAGACTAACACTTGTTTATGTCTGGTATAAATGTGAAAGTATGTCCAATGACCCACATTGTATTAAATGGTAAACATATATTCTAAATATAATTTAAATCCACTCAAATTCATAATTTATCAGTATTAATAATTTTGATTAGAATAGTTGTTTTTAATTAAAATATAGTAATTTTCACTATTCATCAAAATAAGAAAGTTATCAGAAATGTAAGAAAAATTCAACCTAAGATAATTTCTATATTTATTATCCAAAAATGAAGTCCATTTTGAAGGGTAAAATGTATAAATTTTCAATATGTGGGTAATACTATTCATAACGTCTAGTTTGATTTGTTGTGGTGTGTGTTAGAACTTGATGTTTCGTACAACACACAATACTGTATTATTCAAAGAGAAACATACCATGGAAGCTTGGGGTGTTACATTCTCCCCTCCTTCAAATAATTTCTTCCTCGAAATTTCATGTATACTACCGCATGAAAAAACTGGGGTTGTTCTTCATCATAAGTTCCTCAGGTTCCCACATTGCCTCTTCCATCTTAAGGTTTCTCCATAGAACATTAACCAGACGAGTAATTCCATTTCTAAGTACTTGTTCTCTCGCATCATGAATCTTGAAAGGCTCATCATAATAAGGTAGATCAGGTTCCATTTCTAATTCTTCATAGGTGTGTACATGCGTGGGGTCCGACATGTATTTTCTCAATAGTGATACGAGGAACACATCGTGAACTTTAAAGAGACTTGGCAGCATTGTAAAATGGAAAGATACAACACCAATTCTTTCTATAATTTCGAATGGCCCAATGTACCTAGGACTCAATTTTTCCTCCATACCGAAACGCATAACACCCTTCCATGGAGATACCTTTAAGAAAACATGATCTCCAACCTGAAATTCCAAATCCTTCATTTGGTTGTCAACAAAGATCTTCTACCTACATTGAGTTTCTTTAATGTGGTTTTGGATTACCCTCACCTTTTCCATCGTTTCCTCCACCAGTTCGGGGCCTATGAGTTTTCTTTCCCTGACATCATCCAAACAGGTTGGTGTGTGCCATATTTTTTACATATAATGCATCATATGGTGCCATTTGAATACTCGAAAGGAAGTTATTGTCATAGGAAAATTTCACCAGAGGTATATACTGATCCCACATAGAATGAAAGTCAAGTGAGAAAGACCTCAGCATGTCATATATGGTTCGGATAGTCCGTCCTGATTGTCCATCACTTTGGGGGTGGTAAGCAGTTCACAAGCATAGTACGGTATCCCGGGCTTTCTAATGACTTTTCCAGAATCATGAAGTAAAACGTGGATGAAGATGAGAAACAATCAATAGGGGTACTCCATGAAGTCTCACTACTTCATTAATATATAGTCTTACTTGACGTTCAAGTGGTATATCTTCTCTTATAGCAAGAAATGTGTTGCCTTGGTTTGATGATCATCAATGACCCATATTGCATCGTTCCTTCGAGGATTCAGTGGTAGTCACATGGAAAAGTCTGTCGTAATATTATCCCATTTCCACTCTGGTATAGGAAGTGGTTTTAGGACACCTCCAGGCTGCTGCCTTCCAACTTTCACTTGTTGACAAACCATACATCTTGACACAAAATTAGCAATCTCCCTCTTCATGTTGTCCCAAAAAAATGTTCCTTTAAATATCTATACATCTTAGTGCTACTAGGGTGTATAGAGAATTTGTAACTATGAGCATCATAAAAAAATCTCATTTTAGATTAGGTATATTAGGAACACAAATTTTCTTCCTATATTTCAAATTTCCATATTCTTACACAAAATCACACAATCTCCCATCATACACAACTTTAATCTTTTTTTGAAATTGTCATCATCAGTATGAGAACTCTTAATCCTTTCTAGTAATAATGGTTTGGAAACCATTTGAAAAAGTATCGATGTTTCACCTTCCATGGTGATTACCATATCCATCTTTACTAGATCAATGAAAATAGGATCCCTTTCAATTCTCAACTAATTCAAAACTCCATGATTCTTTCTGCTCAAAGCATCTGCCTCCTTATTTTCCATCCCCAGGTGGTTGTGTATCATGCAATCATAATCCTTGAGTTGTTCAAGCCATCACCTTTGCCTCATGTTGGGTTCTTTCTATGAGAAAATATATTTCAAACTCTTATGATCAGTATAAATCTCACACATTTCACTATAGACATAGTGTCTCCAAATAATCAAAGAAACAAATATAGCTGATAACTCAAGATCATGAGTAGGATAGTTTTTCTCATGAATTTTCAGCTGTCATGATGCATTGGAAATAACCCTATCATTTCTTCATAAGGACACAACCAAGTCATTTCTTAAATGTGTCACTATATATAATGAACCCATAATTCCCCAATGGTAGAGTCAATATAGGGGATTGAATAATCTTCTCATCAGTTCTTGAACAAATTATTCACACTCTTTCTTTCGAACGAATTTAACCCCATTAAGTTTAATCTTCGTTAATGGGTTAGCCAATCGGGAAAAATTCTGGACGAAACGTTGATAATAAACTACTAAACCAATAAAACTGTGTACCTCAGTTATACTCATCATTGATGACCATTCTTGGATTTCTATTGTCAGAGAAGGATCAACAGAGATTCCTTCATTAGAGATAATATTTCCAAGAAAAGAAATCTACTGAATCCAGAATTCACACTTTCTAAACATCCCTTATAATTCATATCTTCTCAGAGTCATCAAGATAATGCACAAGTAATTTTCATGATCTTCGTATCTTATGGAATATACCATAATATCATCAATAAATAACACCACAAAGATATTCCTTGAAAACTATATTCATTAGATCTATGAATACAGAGGGTGAATTAGTCAATCCAAAAGGCATTACTGTAAAATCGTAATGCCCATACCTGGTTCTAAATAATTTCTCTGAAATGTCTTCCTTGTTCACACAAAAATGATGATATCCAGATCGAAGGTCAATCATTGAAAAGTATTGAGCTCCATGCAGTTGGTCAAATAAATCATTAATGAGAGGTATGAGATACTTGTTCTTTATAGTTATAGCATTGATATCTTTTTAGTATGTACATAACCTCATAGATCCATCTTTCTTCATTACAAAAAGGACAGGGGCTCCCCATGGATAATCACTTGGGAGAATAAATCCCTTATTACTCAATTCCTCTAGTTGTTTCTTTAGTTCCACTAATTATATAGTGGTCATTATATAAGGGGTCTTTTATATATGCCTCGAACCAGAAAATAAATCAATAGAAAACTGAATTTCTCCTTCTGATGGATGTCCAGGTAAATCTCCCAGAAACACATCAACATATTCGTTCACAATAAATATATCCTCTATTTGAACATTACATTACTTACCCAGAGTTATTTCAATCACTTCATCCCCAATAATTGAATTTATTTGAGCTACTGGGTGTGGATCTAGGTAAGAATTAGGTGGTGATGATTATGCTCTAAAGAGGAGCTGTTCTTTATCATCGTCATCAAAAATAGTAACCTCCTTCCTCTTACAATAAATTTTTGCATCATGGTCTGAAATCCAATCCATAGCGATAATTATATCAAATTCAATCATCGGTTTGATGATGAGATTAACAGATAAAGAACATTTATATGCTCTAATGGGAACAGGTTCACAAAAATTTGTTGCGATGATACTTCCCATAAGTGTTTTAACTGAGAACTCATTTGCTAAATCAAATTAGAAATATCTAATTTTATTAGAAAACCCGGAATATATTAAACAATGCGATGATCTAGAATAAAATAAAGAATTTGATAAACTTGAGGAAACCATCAAATGACATGCCACCATATCTTTCAGAGCTTCTACCTCAGCAGTAGTGATAGTATAAGCTTGTAATTTTTTGAGGTAAGTTCTCTTGACGTTTAAGAAATTTATTTTCATAATGTCCCATCTCCCTTTAATTGTGTCATTGAACATCAGTTGCTTCTTTCTTCCCCTTACAATCATGAGTTTGGTTGCCTCTTTCACCACGCATGTAACAGAGACCAATTACCTTCAGGCAAGTAATGGTGTGTTTCTTCAAACATTTATTGCAGGATGGATATTTGACTTTTATCCTATTCACCTTACTTACATTTCTAGAGTGATCAAGAGGTCTCTTCTTCTATCTCTTTGCATTAAAGTCGTAATCTTAGAGAATTCCATTTCTTTCATGATATCACATGACTCAAATATCATCAAACGATGAGAAGGATTGTGGTACTAATGCTAGATGAAGAAATGGTTTTAACCCATCAATGAAACGATCAATCTTAATTCTTCGGTTACGTATATAATCTGCATAATGCATTGCTAAACTTGTAAAGTTCAACTCATACTTTGAAAAATTCTCATCCTCCTTTTTCATCAAACTCAAAAATTAACTTTCCATATCCGCTCGATGGTCATGATGAAAGTATTTTTCAAATAAAATATCTTTAAACTCCCTCCATTCGATATTTGATAGTTCATCGTCTTCCTTCGTGTTTTTAATCAATGACCTCCATTGATCAATATATCTAGTGAGGCGGTAAACTGCCATGACAACTTTTTCCCTTTACCTACTCCCCAAAGCTTGAAATATTATCTCTATGTAATTTATCCATTTCTAAGCTACTAGTGGATTTGTACCCCCATTGAATGTCGGTGGTTGTTGCCTCATGAAGAAATCTAACATTGATCCTCTATGTTGTTGATCAGGGTGCTCCATATAGGTAAGGTTATTATTAATAACCTGAGTGAGTTGTCCCAGTATGGTGATAAGTTGATCAGCACCAGTTTTATCACCAGCTCCACTATAATTATCTTGAACTGGAGGGAAATATCAACATGGAGTACGTGCATTGATACGGTTTATATTCCTTCCACTAAGTGCCATTTCTAAACAATGCCATAATGTTGATTAGTTTATGAATGGAAATACATAATTCCAAACTCTTAAAACACTTAACATAAATTGAACAGATTATTGATATAATCCAAAATCCTAAAAATATTTTCATTGAGGAAGTATATAATCATAAACCCTTCATAATGGTTTGTACATAAAATTATAATTATCCTAAGCATATCCCCCGGGAGTGTCCTAACCAAGAATGCAGTAAGACCCATTATCATGCACCAATTACTGTTAGATTCTAGCTCATAGTGGTTTTTTTTGGGTTTTACCCCTAGGTACATCTGTGTTAGAGCCACCTCTACCTGCTCGTATCCAGACAGGGATGTATTGCTTTGAAAACTCACAAAATCTCTACAATACCAAAATTCTAGTAAGTTCTTCTATACTAGTCCTCAAAATCTATCATAGGGTAATGTGATCTAATCAGAGTTTATCTAAATATAGTTTCCATGGTTTGAAATAAACTTACTCTAATACCAATTGTAACGCCCCGACCCCAGTTACCTAGAGTCGGTGCATTATAACATAACATTGGCATGACCAAAAAAGATAATGTCTCGAATGAAAGATTAGTTTAGTAACCTTGGAAACACTAGATACATTCATAAGTCTTACATTACATCTTAAAGTGAAAAACTAAAATAACATAGTCTCCATAGTCCACATTCATATCCCCTTAGACTATCCCAACAGGTCAGTTATAAAATAATTTTTTCACATCCTGGGAAAAATAAAACATCGAAAGGAGTGAGCTCAAATGATCAATAAGGAAAAAAATATATCAAAAACTATCATAAATAAGAATAAACATTTAAGGCAATGTATATCTAAATCAAAAGCCTTTTAAAAATTTAATTTATCATAATATGGAAAAAATAAAATTAAATAATGTCATTTACTTATTCACATGGATATTCTACTTGTTGAATAATCACATTCAATACCAATAACCACTTTTATAATGAGGGAATGTATAATTCAAGACTATCATAACCACATAGTCAACGCCTTGTGCCAAGACTACAAATAAGATTTTTTCAAAGCCTTGTGCTAAGACACTAGTTTGTCTCATGAGACCAACAGATGCATCGAGGAGCTATAGCGGGCTCCAACCGTCACTTACTAAGTCCAATGCATTCCTCATATGAACAAGTTTAAACATAACATAAACATTTATATTAAAACTATCATACAAAATGTGAATAATTTATCCATAAACTATGAATGGTATAAAAATAAAGCATCCACAATCAAACATATAACACAACATTCAATACAATATGGATTTTTTGTATCATAATAAATCAACTTTAAATAGTCTTAAAATCTATCAAAGGATGTTGACATAGATTAAATATAAACTATTTAAGATGAATATCTGTTTTTTTAAATCATTTAAAGGTCACATAATTAAAAAATAAAACATTTAATTTGAAAATATTCTTATAATCTTGTAAGGTAAGCTTTGAGGATTTTATAATAGCGTAAAATATCTGCACCCGCTGTATAAGTTAAAGAAAAGTCATTCTTACCTTAATTTTGTCGAAATGGTTAAAAAGGACCTTATTTGGAAAACGATTGATAGATTCCATTAAATATTTTTTATAAAAAGTCAAATAAAGGGTATAAATGACTTTAACCCATAGTCTATTAAATAGACAAAATGTTTCGGAATACATTTTTTAATAACAAGGATGTGGATAATAAAGAGGTTCCAGTAGATAATTACGTATAAAAAACTATAAATAATAAAGAGATTGTAAAATAAAACCATTCCTTGTACTTTTCCGTGATCATGGGTAGGTTAACCTCTTGTATAATTGTGAAATAATTTTTATTAAATTATACTAGAATCACATAGATTAATATGATATCTTATATGATCTTTTCACATTCCTTTATTAATAATATCTTAGTATTATCGTTGTTTTGGGTGTTAACGGATTTGTTATCCTTTATATTATTTTTTATGTCGGTAATATTTTTTATGGATGGGATGTATATTATTCATATACAGAATGATATCAAGTATTTAAATATTAAATTTAATCATAAAATTAAAATTAATATTGAATGAATACGATGGGGAATTAATTTCATCGTGTTCGTGCAGACAGTAAACCGTACATACGCACGAGCAACAATATCATTATTTTGATATTAAAATAATATATAATTGGATTGTATATCATATATAAGGAATAAATATAATTTTATATTTATTATTTACATCAATTACACATCGTTATTATACCCATCCAAATAATGATCTATTGAATAACAATTAAATCACAACGTGGGGACAGTAAGCCATACGTACGCACATATGGTGAAATGTCATTCAATGGATGGATAAAATGATGAATTTGGTTTTAACATATCTAAAATAACAACACATTATATTGAAGATACTGGAGTTATTATTTTAGAATGTAAACTACAATGAAAAATGAAGTGGAAGAAGAAAGAAACTTGAATGAGGTGAGGAAATACTTACCTCTTCTTTGGGTTCTTCCTTTTAATTTAATCAAAATGGATTCTTAGGTTTGATTTATGACTAATGGAGGGCCTCTAGAAATAATGGGGGATAGTTTAGAGTGTATTTGGGTAGGTTTTGGCCAAACAAAAATGCTTTGAAGGTCTGAATTAGAAAGAAGGGGGAGTGCACTTTTATAATATGGGTGAGGGGCACCTTAGGAAAAGCTACAAATATTATTTTATAATAAATTAATATTCGGTTTATAATGGCTAAAAAGTGTATTATTTAAATTTTATTGTAGGGATAAGTCAAAAACAACTCAACCAATAGGTTTTAGATAGGTTTGGGACACTATATTAAATTTATCATTTTGATTTAACTCTTCGTTAAATAGTTTGACATTTCCCATGTCTATTTGTATTTTTATATTATATATTTAATAAACATACTATAAACATCAATGTGACCCAATGTAGTCCAATAATAATACCCAAATCCTTATATAAGTCCTTTAGAAGATTCTTTGATTTTTATGAATAGAATATCAATTAATAATATAATATTTGTTTTAAAAACTCCATTATGTCAATTTTGACACTATTAAATAATTTATTTTTGATAAAGTCTTAACAACTTTATTAATTCGATAAAAATTCATTTATGAAATCCTAAAATGTCATATTAACTAATAAATTTTTTTTATGTCTTAAAAAATTTCAAATTATATTTTCTTTAACATTTATAATACTAATTATTTGATTCTTTCATTAATACTTCATCATTATTGTGTCATAAATTTGTTTTATTATTCAATGTCTAAAAATTATAATTAGAATACAATTATGTAGGAAATCTTTTTATATTTCTAATGAATATTTATAGTCAAAAATATAACATATATAACCTTATGCAAAATTTTATTTTCTAAAATATATATGCTTATGTCATTTTTGTATTTACTTTTACTTAATTAATATTAAGTGTCATTATCACTTACAAGTAAATCCATGGATTTCCAAAATTGACCCAAAGATGCCCATGGTCGACATGTATCAAACAATAGGTCTAGGACACGTTTTATGGTAATTTATTATAATTATAATATTATTTTTTAACATTATTTACCGGATTTACCCTTTATCCATGGTAAATAAAATATTTTCCGATTTAATTATTCAAAATGCCTAAAAATTATATTTACGTATTTACACAATTTGGAAAAAATTATTCTAAATATGGAATCCATTTTTCTAAATTCAATACACAGAAGTGCCAAAAAATAATTTAATTTTAATTCATGCTATCAAAACGAAAAGCGTGTTTTTAAGAAATAATAACTATCACAATATTTACACTTGATTATGTGCGGTTTAAATGTGATATTATGTCCAATGACCAAAATTTTATTAAATGGTAAAAATATGTTCTAAATATAATTTAAAACGAATCAAATTCATACTTTATCACTAATAATTATTTTGATTATACAATTTGTTTTTAATTATAATTTAGTAATTTTCACTATTCATCAAAATATGAAAGTTATCAAAAATATACCAAAATATTACCATAAGATAATTTCTATATTAAGAATCCAAAAAGGAAGTCCATTTTGAATGATAAAATTTATAATATTTAAAAAAGTGAGTATTACTATTCATAATGGATAGTTTGATTGGTTGCGGTGTGTGTTAGAACTCGAAGTTGCGTACAACACACACTACTTTATTATTCAAAGTGAAGTGTACAATGGATGCTATGGGCGTTACACATGGCATACTATATGAAATGAAGAAATCATAAATTACAACATGTAGACTTTATGTTATATCTTTTTTACATGAAGTACATTATCTTCAGAACAAAGGTTGATAACTATGCTGGTGTTAACATATAGTGGTATCCAATAAGTTATTTATTTCAGATAATATATAATGTTATTGTATTGTTGGAACATAGAATATTCACATAAGTTTTTCTTATTAATAATATAATTAATTAATGTCGAAGTTATAATGAAAAAAAATATTATTAGTTTTTTAGTAATATGGTTTTTTTATGTCAAGAAGTGTAATATTTTGAATTATGGTGTATTTAATTATTCTAGACTTGATGTGGAAAGAGATGTGTATACATGAATCATATTTCTCAGTTATGTTCATATTACATGTGATTGATTTTGTTTGATTGGTAATTAGATTTTTGAAAATGTTTTGATTAAATGTCAAGAACTGTTTTTGAGAAAAATTATTATAAAAGAGTTCCAATTATTAAATCATCAATAATAATAAAATTAAACGGTTTCTTAAATAACATATTATTGGTTCCTTTCTTAACAAAACCCACTTGTGATAAAAAGGTCACTGAATTTTGTTAAAAATGAAATTTTTGAATGAAAGACAAAGGGTTTTGTTAATTAAATTGGAAATGATATTTTAATTATTATATTAATAAATTAATTATTATTGGAACATAAATTAAACTATCCTTATTTTAATGATTGTAGAAATTTTTATCACCTAATAGGGGTATTCCAATGATATTTATATTGATTAGAGCCCTAGTTTAGAAGAAAAATCTATTTTGGAAGAGATATAGATAACACTATTTTCATTAAATTTTGTCGGTTTTTTATAAGACATTTTTCTATCGATGATTGTAGAGATTTTAGTTACTACTATTGGAGTTAGGGGTATCGATAGGAATAATTGGTAGACGCATATTGTTTTCCTTTAGTGTGTTAGAGTCTGATGTTCAAATAGTCCTAGATATAGAATTTTGGTGTATGAAATGTTGAAATATAGGAAACCTAATCTTATTTAATATGTGTAAGAGTCTTGAACCATTGTGATAAGACTCATTATGATATTAGTTGAGTTAGTGTCTATTTATAATAATCATGTATCTTTATTTTTTGTGTTTATGTTTAATAAACATCAAGGATGATATTATTATCTTGAGAGGTTTGGTGGGAGATATAGAAAACTATTTTATTATTATTAACTAACAATAAACCCGTGAGTTATATATAAAATTAATTATAATGGATAAATATTTGATAATAATTTTTTTGTGACACTTTTGATCCATTGATAAGAGGTTTTATGAGGGAATAAGAGACAATGGTTAGACATCCATGTAAAAAAAATTCATCCTTTTTTTTGGTTTATTATTATTCCATGACAATGATATTACAATTAGGGTATTTTTTATAAATGGGATGGAACTCATAGATAATTACATAAAATATTTGAAGTTTTTACGTTGAAAGGTGATTAATTTAAATAGTGAATGACTATATAGTTAGAGGGAAAATGGTATATCATCTTGGATGGTATTCCATTATAACTTTCATTACATGTTTAGTTTAAATATGATAATTATATAGAATTTTTTAGAATTAATGGGGATCCAGAAGCTGGTATATTATAGATACATTAAATTATTAAATATAGAGGATTATTTTTATTTATATAAGACTTACAAAGGAAAAAATTTATGAATCCCTCTATATTAAAAAATGGACTTCATGATTTATTAGGGGTACATATAATTTCCTTTACCTTGAATCACACTCTATGGTAATCCAGAAATCAATAGTCGATGTATATGATTATTTACCCCTCAATATAATATAGATAAATAATGTTGTTTAATAGTAAGGAATGTATTGTGACAATTTTCATGCTTTGTGATGTTATAATGATTTGATTATGGATAAATATATTAAAAAACATGGTGGATGAACAAAAACAAAAACCAAATAAAACCGAGATCTATCTGTACATTGAGAATGGGTAAATATGAAGAAAGGTTATCTTACCATTCACAAGATGGGTAATTAGTTAAAGAAATGTATGATGTTGATCACTAAGAAGCAACAAACAGGTTCCTTCCTCCATGGTTATCCATGGGTAATATTAATTTCAAACACCAAATAAGGATATCCCTCCTTACTGTGATTTTCTAGATACTTCATCATAGGAAGGAGAGAAACATAGTAAGAGAATCTTAATTTTGGGGAATTAAAATGATCCCAATCATCTACATGAGGATAAATCCATATTCTATAGGTATCTGAAAACTCAAATGTTTTAACATTATTAATTTGTTCATTTCATAAAATTCTCAAATGTTTCCATTCATTGAAATGTACAGATCAATCATCTCATTGATTATTTAATGTTTTAAAAAAAGAAATATGTTCAATATTCCTCTATTCATAATTATATAATGATATATATCATTTATTATAGACTGGTATATGATAATGATCAGTCCAAAAAAAACATCATATGATATGTTTGGTCATACACAACACTACAACATAGTGACAATAAATATTTCATGGTTTATACTAGAAAAAAATCATGAAATAGTGTAATCCAATATCTCATGGAATTTCAATTTAGTTAATATTTCCATCAATATCCAATTTTTACAATATCTTAATTTTAATATCCCATCCTAGATCACCATAATGGAATTCTGACTAGAGGAAACATATAATTTGATTCCTTCCATTATGTACATCAGAGGGTTCCGACTAGCATTAATGGTCGTTGAAAAATTATTGAGAAGACTATACCCTTCGGTATCCATAAAACATAGTGAAATAAAATTCAATAACAATCAACCAAAATTGGTAGCATCGATGGAATTATAATTACAGTATAACTAGGAATAACTTGTTAATACACGATATAACCAAAGGACTTGTATGATAATGACATGTGAGAATATAAAAAAACCAATGTAAATCGTAGAATGATTATGTAAAATTGGTATAAAATAAATGAAAATAAGGAAATTATAATATTTCTTGGTCCCATATACCTGAGAGGTCTTGTATCCCGACACTCACCATGGCTACACCTTCTCAGCCATCCAATATAAGGATCATACCATTATATGTTCCTACAATGAGGGAATTTTCTCGCATACCATGGCGCCAAATTTTATTGTATTTAAAAATTATTAATCCACCACCAACAACAACTCTAATTAAATATAATAAGTTCATATAATTCTTCATATTCAATGCTGATGAAATATGTAAAAAATAAATTATCCAATCATGGGAAATTGTTGACAAAACCACGAGATATCATAACTAATATGACTTATTTTGAAAAGGGTTATTTCACCCACAGTTCAAACAATTGGAAGAGTAAAATATTAATCTATCATTTCCACATAAGTCACTGTGTACAAGGTAACACCACAACATCACTTTGGTGAATGAGGTATCACCACAATATGACCTCAATGAAGGTGATATCACTACAATTAAAAATTGGTGAATGATATAACTCCATCACATACTCTATGTGTGTGATGTGTCACCATGAAAATTATTTTTTTCGATGTGGTATTTCCAGATGAATAGTTTATAATAACAAATTATCAAATAGTTTAATGATCAATCACTAACTCATTACCTTTAAGAGGATGATCTACCATGAAAACATGTTTCTATGGTAAAAAATCTATCACAAAATGAAAATATCTATATTGAAGATACATTATAGATACAATCCCTAAAGTGGATGAGACACCACTAGACACACCAATAATCTGGCATTGATGGTGACTGAGTTATTACTGTCACAAAATGACAGAAAAGATAAATCATTAATTGAAACATTTATATGAATAATTTGTTTATATAAATATATTTAAGGTGAATGATTCATCACA